>JAVJGJ010000037.1:44718886-44739078 GCA_035590215.1 Microhierax caerulescens | reverse complement strand
CGAAATTTTGGAAGTTGAGAGGTAGATGCTGTTGTTTCCCTCATCTTATATCCACAGTAGTTATTTCATCAGAAGTCTACTTAGTTGTGACCAACCTCTAGCTGTCCACAAACCATTGTAGGTAAATCCTAAATCACCTCCTTTTACACTTCATCTATTACCCTCTTAAGGAAATGCAAGTAGGAAATGATCTTGTGGAGGCAGCAAATGGAGCATAACAAGCTTAATGTTGCCCCAGCAGTTTAATATTATTTATACAATTGGCTAACCTCAGTTCCTGTTAGAGGTTTTACCATTTTGGTTTTATCACATAACACAGCACCACTAGAAAAACAGTCACAGCACCGCATGAAACAGTGGAGCAAATGCTTCAATACCATAATGCATGTGTAATCCACCAAGAAAAAATATCATTTTTAATCAAATTATGAACATATGGACATAAGCAGTCTTAACTTGTACATTCTGACACCTGTCCAGTTACTCTATTTGCAAGCAAATGAACCCAGATTTAGTGAGTTACCTAAACATGCATTGTTTTAGGCACATTACTAATCTTTGTGGTCTTGCTAAGTTATGAATGAATTTAAATTTAGGAGCAAACTGTAGTTAATTTCTGAATCTTAGTCTTTTCCTTGTCTCAGATGCTATCCATCCAACCATAACTGTCCTTAGGAAAATAAAGTAGCCACTGTGAAGCACTGCAAAGTCTTGACTAGTTCTTGACCAGAAAGATGATGTTGTAAAGCAGTTAAAAAGGAATAACTTCTAGACTGGGTCAAACATCAGGAGGGCTCTGAAAAAAAAAAACCATTTATCACCATTGTAACTTTCAGAAAATTGCACTAAAAGAGGTGCAGATAGGTTTCTTTTAAACTAAAGAGACACTTATCATGTCTCTCTTGTTTAAATTAAGTGAAAATCTGAGATATGCACAGCATAAATGAGGGAAGCATATGGCCCTTGCTTGGTAATTTAAAGGGTAATTTGGTTAAGAAATTGAGAGTAGTTCAGACCAGAATACTATTATGTAATATCAATGCAAAGCAGAACCCTCCTCAGATAATCAGGACCCTTTTTTCTGACACATTTTTATACTTCATCATTCATTTCACTTGTTTCTCACACTTCTTAATTGTGGTTTTAAAATATGTTCAACTTTTCAACACAGGAAATAGTACTTCATTTAAAAAAAAAAAGGGATTAACCTATACAAAGGAAAGATGTGGAAGCTTTTTCTGTTCAGTTTCAATCAACAGATAATTCAAGCAAAGAAACAGTCATTTTATTCTAAAAATATATTTTGAGTTTTACTATTTTGTACTTACCTACAAGGGCATAGACCCAAAAGCTTTCACAGTATAGGATTTTTGCCTGTGAAAAACTAGACTTGCAACCACTCCAGAAAAGTCAGTGAGAGTGTACTGGAATATCTTTAAAACCCTTCTCCAGAATGGCAGAGCAAGGACTCCTCTGTAGTAAATGGAAAATTGTGCAGGTTACTTCTGTTATGGGACTGCTTTCTCTAAACTTTGAACCAGAAATACATATGCTTAACTTCCTAGTGAAATTTAGTCAAAACTGTTATGTATCTGTCTTTTTTCTCACGAGCAACTCTTTGGACTAATAACACTGTGACTGCAGAGATAATCATAGCATATCCAGAAAGATATTGCCCTCTTACTTGAGTCAGTGTAATTTTTATTTTATTTTTATTGTATGCTTACAACCAGTGTAAGCAAAAGAAAGTTAATGCCTATTGATGTTATGTACTTAATGATATGCATCTAGTTCACTGAAATCCTTAAGTACCTGCATGACTGCCAGATCATAAGTAGTTCCAAGGGAATCATGTATTTAAATGCTGAATATAGTCAGGAACCTTGTATCACCTAAAAGTTTTTTGTACTTTGCTGGATAATCCATGATATAGTAAATTACATGAGTGCATGCTTAACTGTATCTCTTTTGGTCAAATTGTGCAAACATGTGGAAGCACACTGAAATTCAGTACACATTTTAGTGACTTACTGAATTTGGTTCCAAAACATGCAGATTTATGCAAGGATTCTTGACTAAAGACAGGTCTATTCTGCTGTCTTTAGATAAAGCTGAATTTATGCTTCACTGACGTGACTAGGCACTTCTAGGAAAGTCAGTGATCTTAATTCAGTGTTAGGCTACCATCAAGTCAGAATCAGCCCCGAAAGATTTTTGAGATTCATGTACGTATATGCAGGTGAACATGCAGAGAAGCAAGCATCTACAGTAGGAACCCCACATAATGTTCCTAAGGAGCCAATTTTATTATTTCAGAATTAAAAGCATCCAGAGTTTTTTCATGGAAAAAGTCGTAAGCTAGTTAAGAGTTAAAAAGTGTGTATCGTAACCTTTGAAACTTTCCCCAAAGCTGCACAACTACTGATGGGGTGACATAAAAAGCCATTTCCCTTATAATGAGATACCAAGCAGATCTGTCTTCTTTTAAAACCTGGCATTTAAAAATACATTTCCTTCTATTATGTACTGGCCTAACCTGCACAGGCTATTTCTTGTGACATATTACCAGAGCAGATGTTTTAGACAACCTGCTGGCACAACTGCAAAGAATGAACAATGTTTTTTTGTTTTTCTTTTTTAATTTTGACAAAGTATTGCAAAAGTTTCTTTTCCAGTATTTTCACACAGGTTTATCCAAGGATTTCTCTATGTAAATTGCCTATTATTTTTCGCCTACTGTGCAACTGAGTAGTGTAATATGAAGAAATGGGCAAAAAATGGACACCCTGATGACTTTTTTTTCACAGGACATCTGCTCACCTTACCCAGATCTTTTGCAGCCAATTTGTCTAAGACCATATGGATGAGATCAAATTTGAAGAGAACAAGGGGGAGGGGAGAATGGAGAGGAAAAAGCAAGGGCTAGAAAAGAAGGATAAAGGAAAGGATAAGAAAGAGATGAATTCGAGAACAAACATTTTAAAGAAGCAATACCCTGCTCCAACCCCCACCCCCACCCCCCACCCCCCAAGAAAAAAATTACATACATAAAATAAGAAACAAAGTTATAATATGATTTTTTGTTATTTCATATCAGCTCCAGGTTAAAACTTCATTTTGCTACTGAATAACAAGCTACTTTGTTCAGAGCAGCTATTGCAGACTTTCTACTGTCATGACCTTTCCTATAGCTTAATAACAGGATCTCAAACTGAATCTATTTAATATTTCATTAAAATGTTTAAAATATAAATACAGAGCATTATGTTACAGAATATATCTGTACTTTTTTACCAAGAGATTGTATATTTCTGTATTCATGAAGAAATGACCTTCAGGATTTGGAAGAAGGTCTTCTCTGTTTTATACCATCCTATTCCATTTTATCAGTTTTTTCAGGCTGTATGGAAATATGAAATTCATCTCATCATCTCTAACAAATGTATGATCAATCAGGGAGATGCAAAATCATCTAATGTTTGTATTAGGTTGCTGGCACAACCAATCACCCCTAATGACTTAGTAATGCTACAGTAAGCTGTGCATATGCTCAAGTATTTTCATTTGTGTTTCTGATATTTATTTTTACATGGCTGTAGTCCTAATCCTTTGGATAGTTACATGGGTTCTTAAACTGAAACAACTTTGACTTCCATGGCATGGTTGCAAACCTAAAGCTAAACATGTGCATCACTGTTTGTAGAACCAGAACATGCTTTTATTTAAGCTGTATAATAGATGTAACAGCTGTGTAAAAGAAGAACAATCAAGCAATATTTTGACAGAAAAGGAAGGTGTTACCAGGCAGAATTAATGAATAGATCAATACAGAGGTCTCAGATTCCCATTGAAGTCGGGATCAGGCTGTTGGTAGGGCACGAGAAATGTCAGATGATTTGACATTATTTTGCAGGTAATTAAATACTGCAAAGATATGTTACATCAGTTTGCAATTTCCTTTTGTTAAAACTGATCCAGCGGTTACCAACACTCAGCCGCCACACAGCCCTGTGTTAAGCTGCAGTAATGTCTTTGTCTGACACCTGAAATAAAGCTCTTGATTTTGATTGTGGAAGAAAGAAAACCTAAAGTTCTCAAAGCAGAAACTATCTTCCAAAGCATGTAGCTTTGTTGAATAAACATACTCTTGCTACTATCAATGTCACCTATTAAATCAATTAGACAACTGGACAATTTAATATTGAAGGACTGGCCAATATAACTGCCAAATATGTTGTAGAATTAAATGAATCTAGTGGAAAATTTCCCATTAGAAAGTGTGATGGTGGCCTGGCCTACCAAACAAGATGTGTAGGAGGACTGTTTGCAATTACATAATTTGCTGAGCTGATTTTCTGATTCATGCTACTTTATGAGAAAAGCAGAAAAATGGACAAAGTGGTATTTCAGGTTTCTCACTGTTGTACTTAATTCAGCTGTTTGCCAGCCATTTTTCACCAGTCTGGTTTTGCACTTGTTACCATCAGCACAAATTGGTAGCAGAGGGAAACGTCTCTGACACAGGTCTGCTCCTTCACAAAAATTATTAAAGACAGGGATCTTTTGCCAAAGGAGAAATCCTGTTTCAGTCTTGGCATTCAGGACCCAAACCTCTTTCAACCAATACCCTCTTTTAGTTGCAAGTTCAGGGTCATGAAAGCACCTTCTTTGGGGCTGGCTCAGGCCAAGCTTCCACAGCCTTCAGCAGCAGCAGCAGCAGCTTCAGCTCTTCCTGCCCACTTTTGTCCCTGCTGCCTCTCATCTTCTGTCCCTGCACTGTCCCCTCTGTTAGGGGAGCGTAGCTGGGAGGCCATGTGGTAAGCCAGTTCAGAAACCGAAACAGGTCAAAATACTCAGTTATTTTTAACAGATACCAATTCTCTGGTCTGGTTCACTGCAGAGCCCCACAAATGGTTGTTCTGACACAACTGAGGAGGCATCTGGGGCCAGAAACAAGCAGCTGAAAGTGGGGAGTGAACCAGAATCCACTGAGCTGGTGTTGATGCTGATAGAAACAACCCTTGAAAAAACCTTTCTTCTCTGCCTGTCTCTGTCTCTCCAGCCCTGTTCTTATATCCAAAGCAGCACTCAGGAAAAACCCCTCTTCAAAGGGCACGTGAATTCCTGAGTGGCATTGCGTTTGCCTTTGTTCTTTAGTAAATGCATCTGCTTAACTGGTTTTTAGAGCTATCTGAAAAGGGCTGTGAAGAAATCTAAATTCAGCTTATACAAGAATGCTTCAAGAGAATTAAATAACAATTATATCAGGGCTGTCTTTGATTTGTTGTTTAGCTTGATATAATCTTGTGAAGGTGGATGCAATAGCAGAAAAAAGGACAGTTTTCTTATCTAGGCTTCATAAATGTTCATTACATATATTGCAAACATAGGTTTAGATGACTGTATAGTCAATACTTCTTGCGGAGTACGATATAAGAAATTGTGCTTTTTCTAATAAGAAAAAAAAGTTCCGTTAACAAAATACAGTATGTTATACACACTATACATGATCAAACGAGCAAACAGGGAATATGGTCCCAACAGTGGGATACTTTCTAGTAAAACAAACAGTCAGGGGAATATCGCAAGTAACCCATCTAGCTGTAGGGGAAACTTAGGCTAAACAGTGTTTTGGGCAACTGTAACAACTGAGGGGATTGTAACAGCTGTGTTCAGACTGGAAAAATTGTCTTTATCATGTGATAAATTCAGAGGGTGTACAAGTGAAATATACTAAACCTTGTGGCAGCTTTGACTCCTTTTCATCTATGCACACTTTTAAAGGAGAATTCAGGGAACTATCACATTAGTTAATTAGTTGGGGGAGTTTCTCCTTTCTTCCACAAAGAATAATTTCTGAGAGTTGCAAAGTTAATAATGAAGTACTGTATTCACATTCTTAAAAGAGGGTGGTAGAGGATGCTGTATACTTATATAGCACTAATAGATTAAGTGAGAGAAAAACAAAACACCTCCAGACATTCTGTGCAAAAATACAGGACTGGTGTGTTTAACAGGTCTTTTGAACATAGAAAACATTTCACTGCATAACTAGGTACGATGGTAGGAAACAGAAAGTTATTTTTTTTCCTCCAAACACTCATTTTATAGCCCCTAAGTACCCTCATGAAAACAGTTTTGCATCTAATATTACTTTCCTTAGATCTTCTGCACTAAATAATTGTATATTTTAGAAACAGAGAAGGAAGATGGAGTAAAAACTTACTGATGTCAGTGGCAGCTCCCATATTTGCTTGAAAGGACTCAAGACAAGCAGACCCTTAATCAACATTTTGAAAGTGCGAACTTCAGCTCCCACACACCTCCACTCCTTCATGGACACCATGTTTTTGAAGAACATTACCTTCCACCTCCTTTTTTCGTCCAACAGATGCCAATTTTGCCTCATCAACCCCCACTGCCCCACCTACAATCATCGCTTTTTGTTTAAGCCAATATTGTCTGTAATGTGTTTAAACCTGTTAAAGCCAAAGCGTTCTGCCCTAGTTGTGCTCCATGGCTCACTAGTCATGCTTTTTGTACTGTTAAGGTGAACCCACAGATGCAACACCTGGAAGAGGTATGAATGGTTCAAAATGTGGTAATTGAGAAGGTATTTCTGTCAAGCATTCACCTCAGGAGCCAAGATGTGGACAGAATTTAACTATTTGCATAAAGTTGCATTGGAAAGTATCTGCCCATTCCGTGCAGGAAGGAACTGCAGCTCAATGAAGTGTTAGGGAATAACCTATGATTCTGCCCAGAAAACAGCTGCTGCTGTTGGACACCATGAAAACATAAGCAGAATGACAAGAGATGCTGGTGAAGTAGAATTGACTGAAATGTTCTGAAATTCAATGTAAATTGCATGTGAATAAAAAAAGATAATTTGGGGGCTTAGGGATAAAAGGAGGTCAAGCATTACTTTATGCATATTTGTTAAGGATTAAAGCAGTGTTTTTCCACAATGGTAACTGTGCCCCCTCATACTGTTCTAGCAAATAATTCAAACTATAAAATGACCTCTGAAAGTGGCAACCAGATTTTCTGGCTAGAAGGTAGACAGCTAGCATTTGCGAGGTCCGTCCCAGGTTTTTGTCACTTCTGGTTGCTAGTGTTGGAATATTTTTTCGTTAAATTATTTTTCATAACAGAAGAAACTATTACTGTTGGTAAAAGAAGCTAGAAGGAAGATAGATAGGTAGGTAGCTAGGTAGGTAGGTAGCTAGGTAAATAAAAGTGTTAGTTGGTAATCATATAGAGTTTGTATTGTCTCTTGGTTCCTGCCTACCTACAGCCAGAAATTGCTTATTAATACTGCATGGAGAAAAGCTGCTGATGTTTGAATCTACTCCATCTGATACGAAGAGGCTTTAAAGCTGGACTTTTCATATCCCAGATGAGTAGCCAGAGCCTGTGTCTGCCTTAAATGGTACAGAGGGGAGCATGCCAAAGGACCCAAATTCAGGTTGCTGAAGAAGGCTCAAACTCTTTTGGCCTTTTCTACACCTGTACCCAAGTGTGTGACTATCAGTTTTCCTCAGCTGTTTTGAGTCTTTGTTTAGGTTTGAGTTTGTGCATTTTGTGGGGGGTGGGGTGTGTGGGGTGAAGAAATATCTGATTTCTGTGGAATTTGTCAAAACAGAAATAGCATGATACAGTTTCCTCTTGTTTTGTGTAGTCAGGAGAGCTGCCAAAAATGAGTTGACAGAAGTACAGCACTGTCTTCTCCCTACATATGTCTTGGATCATGAAGCATTGCAACATTTAAGCTTCAGAATGGTGCTTGAAGAGTATGCTTCACAGGGACACGAGCATGTAAGTAGGATGACTTAATTTTAGTGCATATGTATGCGTATCTTTCCTCCCTTGTGAGCAGTTTTTCATTAAAAGGAATTATTAGGTTCTTATTATTTATACATTGTTTTCCATTGCTTAGGGAGGTTTTTCCATAATCTGCCTCACACTCTGAAGGATTTTAAAATAACTTTCTGTCCATTAAGTAATTGGCTTAGCGCAAGAAATAGAGAATGAAAGAAATCATGTGTACAGGAGACTCTGCTGACTTTTCTGCTTTTTAAATTCAGACAACAATTTTTCCTGGCCCCATTGTTGTTTAAAAGCTTTTGAAGATTTTTGGCTGGAAAACAAACCAAAGCTGACAACAAAAAAAGAGCTATAGAATATGTTTTAAGCTAATGGAGCATCCCCAAGAAGCTTGTTCTAAATAGACTGTTCACAGAGGCAGCAGCAGGGATGGGGAGAACCTCTGTCCATCTCCCCATACGCAGCTGGGTTTGCATGACAGGTGTTAAGCTGGTAGGTGATAAATTGAAGAAGGGTGCTATCGACCAGTTACGTGGTATTGGTTCTACACAAGATCACAAAGACTCGGTTTTACTCCAAAGGAAAAGGCAGAGCCCAGAACAGACCATCTAATTTTTTTTTTTTTCAAAATTTGTAGCAGACACAACCTTATCACTTATTCATGTTCAGTAGTACTTAGATCCTTCGAACCAGTGGACTTTTGCATGTAGTGAGATAACAGTTAGAAGAAAGGCTGCAAAACAGAAAACAAGTTGCTGAAAAGGTATTTCTGCCATCACCCTACGTGAATGTACCTCCCTTACTGCCCAAAGTGTAACTGAATGTTGAGAACATCCTGTATGGGGAAGGTGTTATGCCACAGACAGCTCGTGTCTTTGTGTAACTGTTTTGCTTCCACATTCACACAGTATTTGTCTAGACATGTTAGGTTTGGGTCCTCAGCAATCACTTGCATGAACACATATTCGGTATTTTCAACCAGCGCATTGCATCTTAATTGTATTAAGACCAGCAATGCACTAATCGGACCATGGTATTTTCTATCTGGATCCTATGTTTGAAGGTTATTCTGTGTAACATCAATCAAAATGCATATACTACGAGTAGGAGAAAGAAATTAATATGTGGGCTCATGGATGTTGGGATAGAGCCCTTGAGTCTGTAAAACACAGAGCATAATTTGTTGTTATTTCAGGTGTTCTAAAAGAAAACAAGAAAACAGGATGTATTGACTATAAAAGCCATTTGGGAATTTTCCAATGGAATATTTTTGTCTGAAAATGCAGATTTAACGGGGTTACAGAACATGTCGTTTCAACGATAATTTCATCTAATACTCAGATACTCTCATTTACATTGAGAATAGATGTGATGTTAAGAAACAACAAGTCTTAGGAGTCTGCTTTCCATAAAATGTCATTAGAGATGGACTTTTAAAAAGGATAAGTCAGAGCAACATCTTAGCACATGTGCTTTGGAGACCTCAGTATCTCTTTCCCTAGAGCAGAATAATCGACAAACCAGAGAAAAAGGCAAAATTGGAAGCCTCAGTTAGAAGCCTCCAGTCCTCCTCTGCAACATGCAAGTACCCTAACCGCACTTAGGGAGTCAGTCCCATTCTGTGCCCAGTTCCTAGTTAGCTATTCAGATTATTTTACTGGATTAAATTGCTGGACAACTATTTCCAGAACAGTTCAATAAGTTGTGGTTAGTGAGTTGCTTGGGAAATGAAAGGCTAAGGGTCAAGCCTTTGACTTCAACAAGGAAAAGCAGTGTGACATCAGTAATTTAGCTGGTTGTTCAAGCCTTTCACCTTTTGAAATGACTTTTGAAATCCTTTCCCTTTTGCTCAACAAAGGAAAACATTGAAATTCTGTAGTAAATTTTTTTTTTTTTTTTTTTTTCCCTTGCTTACATTTCCTGGCTAGCCTTAGTTTTTACTAAAGAAAAAAAATGTAAAAAGCTTATCATCTGTAGAGATACAGCAGACTTCTGAAAGTTTATTTTTTAGCTTAACTGCAGGTACAATGCATGACTCTGTGTGTGTGTGTGTATCTGTAGAACTGAAGTATATAGGGAATAAAAGGATTATTTTAATGAACAGTTTCTCCCGTTTACAATTCTTTACAAAACAACCAGACAATGAAACACTATGGAAAGAGTGTGGACCGAATAAAGTTTCCATTGTGTTCAGTAACAAAAAGTTTAGAGTAAGAATAGTTACAGGAGAAAGTCATGTCAAAGAATGTAAGAGACACAATAGGTAAAATAGTGAATTGTGTCGATAAGAAAAAGTGAAATATTATTTTCCTTGTAGTCAGCAGCAAGCAAGACTGAAACCAAAATCTTGCATGTATTAAGACTCTAGAACAGACCCTTCCAGCTGTTGGAGACTAAATCTAACATTTAAAAGTCTAATTAAATTCTGAAATTGAGAAAATAATAAAAAAGTAAAACTGATAGTAAATTAGAGCCTGGAAAGTCTTCCACAAGGTATCTGTGTGCTTTACAGTAATATAAAGAGTATAGTCTTACACAGTGTGGGGATCTAGTCTCTCTGGATCTAATGTGCACAAGACACTGCCAGTGGATGATCCAGTCACTATGCAACACTGCAAAATTTTGGTCACTGTGTCTGTCTGGCTGTGGGCACTACCAAATTAACTGCGAAATGCACAGAGAATTTTTTAAAGAACCTTCTAGAGGAAAATTCTTTTGATTTTTTAAATAGAAATCGGTTGATATCCTGAAGTATGAAAGTTTGCATCCTGTCCAAAATATTATTTTTTTACTAAATTAACTGTGGATGTTCTCGTTACTCAGATAAAATGTCATCTCTTTTTCAAAGGCTCTTAAACTCTTGAGTGCACTGATATTTTGTGACAGCCAGTTCCACAGGTTAATTAAAAACTGTGTAAAAGTATATTGCTTTTCTAGTTCATAAAACATTTTTGTTCTTGTACTTTTAGAGGGTAAACAGGAATTCCTTATTGACCTTCTCAGCAACTTTTGTTGTTTTATCAGAATCAAATATATTCTCTGATGTGTTTATTTGTCTTTCTTTTTCTTTTAACTAAGCAGCCCCAATCATCTGTTTCTTCAGCCACTTAGAAATTGCTTGTAGGCTGTAACCATTTTCATCACCTGTTTTTGAATACTTTCTATTTCTTCTAAAAACATAATGCAATGAGCAAGATACTGGTACCATTAAACTCAACAACTTCTTGATAGTTCCTCTTTAAGGTCACATTTCAGCCAGTGGGACAGTATTTGCTATTGGTATTATAAAATCTTCTAGGACTTTCTTCCATCCCATTTCTTAGTCTTTTATTCCTTTTCAGGTGTAAGGGATTGACATTAAGCTTCACTGACATGTTTAGAATATTTTTAGAACCCATCAGTGAGTAAAGATAAGGTAAACAATCCCTTCCACTGAACATAATTTTGCATTTCTCAAAATTAACATGAGTTAATACCTACTGCCCCAACATTAGTATATTTTTCTGAGGTTTTCTGTGTTTGTTTAGGGACGATGACCCAATCTTTCTTCCTGCCTTTCTTTATCCTTGTTCATGCAGAAATGTATTTAAAATGTTCCACATAGAATATTTATCTTAAATTTTAGGTTTACATCCTCTAGCCAAAGCAAGATTTGCCTAATAGTTGATTTCCTTAAAAACAATTAACGTCCAGAAGTCTATGCTTTAGTATACCAGTACTATTACTACTACTACTGATAATGATAATAATAATAATGATAATAATAATAATGATAATAATAATAATAAACAAATTAATCCATATAGTCAAGTTTAACTGAAAATGCATGGTGTTTATTTGCAAATAACGCATGGATTTTTACTCTGGTTGTTA
This sequence comes from Microhierax caerulescens, assembly GCA_035590215.1. Lineage (NCBI taxonomy): Eukaryota > Metazoa > Chordata > Aves > Falconiformes > Falconidae > Microhierax > Microhierax caerulescens. Next base: position 44,727,378 of record JAVJGJ010000037.1, on the reverse strand, counting down.
TATAGGCAAGTGTTTCATAGTTCTGTTTGGATAAGTGTACTGGTTTGGGCTGGGATAGAGTTTATTTTCTTCATAGTAGCTCCTATGGTGAAGGGGAGTTTTGCCAGGGTTCCTCTTGCTTGGGTTGTTGGTCTACTGGTTTTAAGCAACTGATTTTTGCATCACTTGTTTCTCTTTGTTTTGTTCTGTCTTTTCCTCTTCCACTTATTAAAACATGTTTAACTCAATCCATGAGTTTTCTCACTTTTGTCCTTCCAGTTCTCTCTCTTATTCCACTGTGGAGGGAGAGAGGGAGCAACTGTGTGGTGTTTAGCTGCCTACCAGGGTTAACCCACAACAATATGTGTCTCAGAAAATCCCATAATCATGAGACTTGTAGAGACTTGTAGAATAAAATGTGGGCACATGTCCTATCACTGGTTGTCAAGTAGGGTTGCTTCTCATTTATAAGGGTTTTAGCACCTGCAAGGAATTAGGCAATCTTCAGAATATCCTGCTAAAATAACTGTTGTCTCTGATTTACAAAAGGAAATGAGGCAGAGATGTTATGGTCAAAATTTTCAAGGCTGAGCAAAACCATCAATTATCACTGTATCTGGGTGTAAACTCTCTGAAATGGACTTTTTTTGAAGGACATGGCTTCACATCTGTCCTCAAATACTAAGTCATTCAATATTTACTAATTACTAGAAATTTTGGGTGACACCTGCAGACCTGTCGCAGGCATTCTGATTTTATTGTCCTTGATTGCATGATACTGCACACCATCACAGTGGTGTGACTGCCATTTTATCAAAGGGCTTCCTGGTTCCACACAGCTCTTCAGAGGGGTCCTCACTCACTGGCAAAGCAGTGAGGGATACCTGGCCAGACCACGATACTTCCTTCCTCTTCAAACCCATTCTTCTTTATTCCCTTCTCTTTTCCTCTTTCCTGTTCCTTACTATATACCTACTCAATTAGGATGAGCAGGTCATCAAAGCACATGTGGCAACAACTGCATGTGTATCTATGTATTTATGTATGCATTTAAAAAAGCAGGGTTGTCCCATAGGTGCTTGCCTGTTTATAATGCATATATATGCATATATGAGCAAACAATATGAGTATTTTAAATAGGCAGCATAAGCTAAAATTTCCTGTGAAAGAGAATAGTCAAACCTTTACTGAATGGATTGTATTTATTTTTTTGTAAGAAAACTAATTTGTACAATACCACTAGAGTTGCCAATTGTACATTAAAGTAAGGACTGCATAAGACTGTCATACATTACACAAAATATCCTCTGGAATCAATACATGGTGTCTGAAAAGCAATGGCAGGATATGATTTACCTCAGGGTAAATCTTTGCCTGATAACAATGGTCCCATTACCCACTGGGGACAGCTCTGCTCATGAGTGATGAGGTAACTCCTATATCAGTGAGATAAATTCCCCATATCCGTATCTCTCAGGAAGAAGCATCACGCATAACGGAGCTGTTGATTTCCTCTCTCTGCACAGTAAACAACACATGCAGTAATACAAACATAACCTAGAATCCACATTCCAACAGACTTTGTAGTAAGAAAATTGTCAGGTAAAACTGCACCTTTATTTTATATACTATAATGTATTCCAAGAACAAGAGGTTTCTGCAGTCATTATATAAGAAATATTCATTCAGGACCATGTGAAGACAATTGCTTACGGATTCCTGGTAGCTGAATCTCAAAATTCTAAAAATGACTATAACACTAAAGTTATATTAGTCTGATCATATGAATTATTTGCACAGTGTTTTAACTACACAACCCAGATTTTCAAATGGTTGTAAAAAGCTCACATTATTAAATTTTAAAGAATTGCATGGGTTTAATGAAAAATGAGAAGCTAGAAACAAATATTGAATGACTATATTTAATTTAAAGTAAAATCACAGGTAAGCTATGCATTTGAAACTTATATTAAGCTAACTGTTGAATAATAGTACCATACAACCTATGCAGCTGCAATGCAAGCAATAAAATGTGAGCAAAGGCTAGTGTTATCTGTTCTATAATTAAAATTATTTAGCCAAACACATCCGTACTAGAACGACAGAAGTTCACCTTTCCCAAAAAGAATTCTCCTCATTGTTTGAAGCTTCTTATTCTTCATGTTATAGTTAATGTATGTTGCACAGTCAGAACAGAGGATGGAGGGCAGAATGGTCCAGGCTTAGCTTTGCCATTGGCTTACCAAAGGTACATCTGTCTCAATTTATCCATGAATAAGATGCAAATAATTCTCAACAATTAATTCCTTCTGCATATTTGATAACATAAATTTTCTTAATTGCTTGGAGTTTTTTAGATGAAAGATGATAGTGAACAAATACTAGTGTGTACTTTACTAGCTATTTGAAAACAGACAACAAAATATTTTCAGAGTTGTTAAAGACTTTGTGTTCTGAAGCTAAGATGAGGGAAAGGAGAAGGATCTAAGATGAAAAGAGGAAAACAGTTTATAAAATTCATTGTGTTCAGGTGTTATTACTAGCTGCAGCATCAAAAAAAATTTGTAATACTGGATTCCAACTCTGAATTGTTGAAGAGTATCATGAGTAAAACCTTGGGTTTGGCTTGAGCTGGGTTGCTGGTATCCTGTTCTTATTATCCTTTATCAAAATTTTCTCAATGAAATTGAAGCTGTGGCCTTGAGCCACAGTTTGGGGAAATGCTGTTCAGTAGTTTCAGACGTTCCCTTTCTCTCCAGCAAAGGACCAATGTGTCATCTCTGCATTTGTACATAAGATCTGTAGCTAGAATTAAAGGGTTTAGTTGATTTTTTAGAAAACTAGGTATCAGCTCCAGATTTCAAACCACTATCCCTCTGTGGAAGCTGAAACTCTAAAGTCTGAATAAGTCTGGAGGTAAAGAGGTAATTAACATTTAATTGATATTTCCTGAATATGATGGCATTAAGAAATCAGCTAACACATTTGTAATATGCTATATTATATACCATATGATAATATACTATAAAATAAATTAGATTACCAAGCATTTATAGAGAGCATTCTTTCATTAAGAGAATGATGAAATCAAACCAAATTATTAATTTTAAAATCCTCTAAATATCCTTGTCTTCTTCAAATCAACAAAAGTTTGCTACAGCCTGTAAGTGACATTGATTTTTAGTGACAAATATACTAGACAAAAGTGAAGGGGAAAAAAAAAAAAAAGGACCGAATGAATTCTAGGGTTGTTTGTAAGTATTGAACTTGTTTTGGTAACTCAGCAGGAAACAAGTATTGTGAAAGGTGAGAGTGTTCATGTTGCACTCTTGCCACTTCAGCTTTGATATGTGAATTGTGACGTATTCTAGTACTACAACAGCAGACGGCAGATGGCCTCTGTTTAAGCTGTGCAGAAGATGGGTGGCCAGTTATGCACTTTCCACATCTGTCATCTAGACTGAGAGGTTAACTGGATTAGGTCAAGACACTTCTGCTGCCTGAACACCCAGCTTCCCTCCCCAGAAAATCAAAGCTCAGGGAAAGGTTGGTGAATTTCTCTAGTCTCCATGACAAGATGGAGCAGGAGAGGAGCTGAAGCTCCCATACGTGCAGACCCAAAACATGGGAAGCAGTTCTGGGTCCTGCAGCAGAGACATAGCCCATTATGTGTTCAAACACGGCATGCGAAAAAGAAACTATTTCAGTTATTGAATCATCCTGTACAGATGGTGATGAAATGAAGGAATAGGATGGTCAGAGTCCCATGTTGTCCCATACAAAATGTATGTTAAGAAGACATACATTTTTGTCAGGGTGCGTGGCCTTCTTTTGACTATGGCAATCTTAATTTGGATCTTCCTACCAGTCCTTAGGCTGATGAAAGCATCTAGAGAAAAATCTGTCTTCAGAAACATGACTCACCTGGTCCTTTGAGTCATTACAACAGAGACATACCACATTGCAGCGGTGAAGAACAATACAAAAGCAGATACGCAGATGTTCACAAAGTTTCCTTGAAGGTGGTTAAGATGATTATCTGTTAAGCCAAGAAGTGACTGTGAGGTTTAGTCATCAGTGCCAGCTCCTGAAATGAAACTGTGCCAAGACAGAATTCACCAGAAGTATGGCATACCTTTTTCTTATGAAAGTAGATCAGACATAAAGCTCGTTGCCTTTGAGGGTGATGATGAATCATTTGTACCTAGAAGAGGTATGCTGCTTAGGAGCATTCTCTGAACTATTGAAATCAGAATAGAAAGACAAGAGTTAAAATAGACTTGATGATTTTTTTGGAACGATTCTTATCATATGGCTGTAAAAACAGATTAATGCCATTAATACGACTACTATGGTATGTAAGTGTTGGGGAAAACTACAGCGTGTTAAAGCAAGAAGGTAAACAGTGCCTACTGTTCCTAAACAACTGTTATTCACTGAATCTTTGGGAAGCAGATTCAACAGAAAGCAGTACCAAAGCTGTTGCTTGTGCTGGCATAGTGGAGACTGTTTACAATTTGCTTTGTAACATTCCAAAAAGCCAAGGCGCCCTGCAGTGTCACGCTGGAAACTCCCTTCAAGGGCTCTCTGGTGCAGGATAGACAGATTGTGTTAATGGTGACTGATCCTTCACAGCTTGTTTACCAGACATCAAGGCAAATTTAGAAAAACATTTAGAAAAATATAAATTTTAAAATGACTAAGACATGGCATGAAGTAAATGAAGCTATTACACATACTCTTGCATGTACAGCACACTGTTAGCCATTAACTGAAGGAACTGAATAATTCAAGAAAAAAAGGTGATGCAGAAGTGGAAAGTCTGTAAAACTTGATATGTGAACTGGAAATCATATGCAACAGTTATGTGGGGGTTATTCTGAGCAAAGTTCTACAAGTTGCTTGTACCAGAAAAAAAAGAGGAAATACGTTTCAGATTAACACTATAGCTGACAGAGAAATCACAGTATTAACAGCTTATTTCAGTCAGACTGTCAGCCAACTTTTTAACATTTGGTGGAAATATTTTGTGGTTTTCAAGAGTACCTATTCAAGGCCTGTGCTAGAAATTTACATATCCAGAACAATTCATGTATGTTTGAGCTGACTGAAGAAATTCTTCGCCTGAAGACAAGCAAAGCCAGCTTTGGACAGCATTCTCTTGTGTATGTTTGCTTTGTTTTGTACTTTTGTATATTGCTTTGCTTATGCACCTTGCAGGTACCTAGACTGTGTGGGATTTTAAAAAATAGTTTACACAGATTTTAATATTTTTTCATATATTAACAGCCACAGATTCATCACATGAACAATGTCTCATCATACCAAGCTTTTGTACTTGCAAGTTAGCTCAGGGCAGATAGCATTAGCCTAATGCTGCCTAATATTTTATTTTTTGTTGGGACTGACAGAAAGAGTTAAGTAAAAGATCAAATATAGGGCCTGGGTATTTCCTTTGATCAAACAGACAGCCATGGAAACTAAAGAAGCTCTCAGTGATGAAGACAGTAGACCACGAAGGCATAAGAGATTGTTAAGAGTTCTCTCTTGCTAAAAAGCAATGTGACTGAATCTGATATTATGAGGTAAATTTAAGGTCTGTAACATTGAAGCTTTGAGAAAAGTGACAGCTTGTAAAATCGACAAAAGTTTGTCAGAAAGGAAAGAGAAAGAGGGAAGACAGAAACAGGAAATAAATAGGTTTTAGTATTTCTTGTTAGTGGGGAGCTAGAATTAGACAAGCAAGAGAAGGGAGGTATTCTGTACCTATACAGCAGTGAAAGTACATGCCTTGCTCTGCCACCATGGTAAAGTGCTTAGAAATATAGAACAAAATAAGATTTCATCTCTACCTTTTTTTTTTATCATGTTCTTTAAATGAGGATTGTAAGTACTTTTTGCTTCCTTGTTCCACTATTTCTATTTTCTCCTATTATGTTTTACCGAGGATTTTATCTTTTAACTTCCTAATTTGGATATTTTGGCTTCTGGACTAGCTTCAAGTCTGTTGGGACATTTCATCTGGCCTGAGCCTGCTTCCATCTGTGGAACACTCGAACGTGTCTTGGCATACCTGCATGTGCTCAGAGTACAAACACGACAACTGTGTGTGCACCCTGGAGCTGGCACTGGGAGGCATCAGGCATGCTCCTCAGGCACTGCTTGCAGATTGCTGTTCCCATGGCTCATGACCCTCACATCATTTAAAACCGCCAAGTGGCCTACTGACTGATTTGCTGGTAAGACTCAGCAACACTGGCCTAACTTCCATCTTGATCCTGTCTATAGCTCTTAGTGATGGCCTGATCACTTTTTCCCATTTCTGTTTTTTCTTTTTTGCCCCAAACGCCAAAGAAACACAATCTTCTTGCTTTTTGATTGAGAAATACATAGTTCATATGCTCCACCACGTGAAGATGATCTTGTCATGATGACAAACACCACCTAAGATCTGTGTCTCACTTGTTCAAACAGAACACAGCAACTTGCCCATTTGTGCTTCAATTGGGAGGTAAAAAATACCTTTATTTCTGCCTTTCTTATATGTAGATGCATCTTTGACACAACAGTTCTTTCTATTTACAGCTTCCCTGTCTTTATGACATCGACGAATTCCAGTTCCTTTGTAAGAAGGCTTTCTCTGAAGAAAACCTGTTTCTTCTCCAGCAAACAGCATTTCTGTTTGACTGCCCCACAGTAAGGCCCTTCATTTGCCGAGCCTTCTGCTGTGCACACTTTTCATTCCACGTGACTAGTGACAGCCTTGCAGGCAAACAGAGAAGGTTCCCCCGGCAGGGGCATTCCTCCCACAGTGCAGGTGCAGTTTCCAACTGGCTTTCCAAGGCACAGGCTGCTTAACTCTCTAGATCCCATTTAAACATTGACCAGCACGTGCTCTGTGACAAAGCTTAGGGTTCAGGTTTTTTTCCTACCAGAAAGGATACTTGTATTTGAGTAAGGTAAACACCCCCATCCTTTAACTTGGCCTACTACCTTGCTCAGGAGCTTCCCTTAATTATCTCAGCCATGACCTGGCTTCCTGCTCTGAAGTCAGAAAACCACATCCTCACTGCAGACCCTTTTAGTTCTGAGCCAAAAAAATTGTGTACAGAGAATAGGCTGCAGTCAGGACTCACAGTCCTATTTGTTGTTAAAGTATTGGATACAGTCATAAGACCTTGTTGCTTATTTATTTGCCAACTTTTATGCAATCTGGTTAATATTCTTCATGACAGGTATCAGCCCCTTATGTGTTTTTCTTAAACTACAGCCAAAACAACTGTTCCATTTCTGAAGCTGTGACTGGGGAAAAGATGTTGCTTTTCACTGTTGTCAAGACTTTCTCTGGCAACTGAGAGCTTGGGACATTTCTGGGGATGGCAATAGAGCTACACACTGAAAAAAGACAAACAGAGCTGCACAGCTTCTTAGGCAGAGCACACCATCAATTCTGTGCAAAATATTATGGGTGATCATGTAATTAAATACTATATCATATACACAAGGGAGCTAAGTAAATGCTTTGTATTCAGCTAACTTACAGCTTTAACTTCTTTACTTTGAAAGAGTGTTTTTTAACACAGCTGTAATATATAATACATTTTTATGCGAATGACATGAATTAATTTATTAAATCCTTATTAATTCTTTAAAATGTACATACTGAAGACAGTAAATTCTTATTTATTATAGACTTAAGAGAAATTTAACAACCTAGTTTTAAAAGTCACTGAAGACTTGCAGTTCTCAAGTAATACAAAAGAAAATACAAGCACTCAACACCCATCAGCTTCTCTGGTTTTGTATTAAAAAAAGACTATGCTTACATGTAGAAGAAACACAATAGTTCTTGGATACTTCTAACTGCTTATAGATGTAGCCTAGAGCACTAGAGGAAGTTATTTTGCCTGGAGATGAGTAAAAGTTTGCTTTGAAACCTAATTGAAATTTCACAACTGAATCCTCCGTGGAACTGGTTAAACAAGATCTCAGTATAAATACCTATTTATTTAGCTAAAGTTACCTTGATACACAGAGAAATATGACTTGTGGTCTTCTTTACTAGTTGCAAGTGGCCTTGGACTGCAACGTAAAAACCCACAATGAAGTCTTAATGGCCAGTTAGTAGATATATATCTATACCCCATAACATACATACTTTTTTATATATTTTACTATGTAGTGCTTTCTGTTGTCAATTAAGTTAAAGATATCAAAAATTTAAATAATGCGTTCAAAACTCAGATAACTGAGATTTGTGCAGGCCACCCAAGTTTGCAACTTCTGACCTTTATAACTTTGGCCAAAGACTAATTAGGTCCGTTATTCACATATATCTTATCTCGATAAGTCCATAATAATCAGAAATGCAATGATGGCTGAAGACTGAATCCAACCCATTAATGATGATTAATATTCTTTCAGAGATGAAGGTGCTATCAATCTGAGAAGAACTAGCATGGGTTACAACCAGCCTATAAGCAATACTTCAGCTATACCTCTGTTCTTATATA
>JAVJGJ010000037.1:44705479-44718691 GCA_035590215.1 Microhierax caerulescens | reverse complement strand
TGACAGAAAGTCAGTAGTTAGGCAGGTGATTTTCTGCTTGAGGCAGTGCAAGCCCTTCTCAGTGAAATGTTCTAAGGGGACCTGCTCACAGCCTAACTCAGTCACTAGTTCACAGGTGCTCACAGGTGCAAGGCCAACCGTACGCCATTTGATCATGAGTGCACATTGCATGTGACTGGAAAAAATTCAAAGAACTCTTTCAGAGAACATTGGGGTTAGAACTTTTATTATATAAATAGGCACCTGCTGCATAGGGATGTGGCAGTGAGTATGTAGGCATATGCTGCTTGCTATTCCATCATTTCTTCTGGGGGATCTCTGATCTGGCCTCATATATAGCTGTTTCTAGCATGTGTCTTCCTGGAAGGCTCAGCCACTTTTTAAAACTTTACATGCTCTTTTCTTCCTCCTAAACAAGTCCAGTCACTTTTTCTTCCTACTGCGGGAACATCTAATACAAATTATAGAGGCAAACATCCTGCATTTTGTGAAAATGATGACAGCATTTCAGGTGAATATTTAAGGGACAGGAATATAATGAAAAACTTCAGACACTTCTACTCCCTTGACCATTTCTTGTGCTATGGATATCATCATAAACCCAATTGCCATATTGCTGTTTGTGTTGGTGTGTACAGCCTACCCTATCAAGTCTTATTTTAGTTCTTCATAATACATGAGCAATTGACCAGACAGGTCACAATGTGACATCAATTATTTTGGAATACTACTTAGAAATACTTCAGTATGTGTATTATTAACTCAATCAATTATTTTGGCTATATAATTATCACTATGGTCAGTTGGATCAACTGTACCAGTGGGAAAATACATGACCATTAGCATCCAATGCAACCAAATGCAAAATGCCCACAGAATGTTTTTAGAAATTTTACCATGCATATAAAGCAACCTTTTGTCTAGAATAATTAATTTGGCCCTGAACCACTGAACAACAATCAGAGATGGAAAACTGTCAAGCCAAAGGGCCACTCAGCAAATTGACGATTCCTGTTTCTTTTAGGGACTGAGCTCCCTGAAATCTAGTACAAATGGAGAATCTAGCAGAAAAGTCTGTTCATGCTGTGTCACTCAGAGAACATCTGCCTCAGGGACACTTCTTGTCTTGGCTACCTCTCTCTGTTCTGTCCTCATCATGTCCAGGTAAGGGTATGAGCAACCATTTGTTCAGAATTAGCTTCACCAGATGCAGGCATGACAGCATACTGTACTTCACAAAGCTGTACTTCTTTTGGCTTGGCACACCCATGGGGAAGAGTGACATTTCAGACAAGAAATGCAAGTTCTGGAAGAGATTCTCTGGAAATGAAGACAGGGTTAACAAATTAATCTTTGCCTGCTCACCCTTTGCTCATTTTAGGGGCTGGTTTTGGTGTGCTTTTTTTTTCCTGGATACCCTACATTTTATAAAATGGAAAGGGTGAATCATGCGTTCAGTTTTTCCAGTTTTCTTAACAGAGATCTAAAAATAATTGAGATTGAAGCTGCCAGAGACCTGTGCAGCAGCATCCTCCTTCCAGAGCTCCAACTGGGCCACATTTTGGTTTTCCAGGACTGATTTCTCTGGCCAAGGCTGGGGACTGAGCCCTGTGGCCCATAACCACCAAAGCTGCTCCCACACTAACTGGAGCCATTCCTGCCCCCCTCCACACAAACTCCCAAAGCTTCAGTTTGCTTTATGCCCATTAACTGAGCAAACAGGTGTCCACTACTCACCTACCCTCTACTTGACAGGCAGCTAGAGACCAAAAGTGTGGATCCTTTTTAATGAAGAACCAGACTATCAGGAAACAGCTAGTAATCAAGAAGCCATCCATTAGCAAATAGCTAATAGAAGCTGTTCACCACAGACGTCCCTAGAAGCTACAAGAAGCAACTAAAATTCTCACAGGTAAGCCTATTTTATTTAATTACTATCAGGTTAAATCGGTTTCATTGTGTTTAAGCAAGAACTCAGTTCAAATATAGCAATAGGAAAGAGACACAGGAGTAACATTATCTGTATTTTCATCTATGAAGGCAGTGAATTCAGGAGTAATCAATGTATCATGTGTGCTCAGCTAACCTTTTGCTACTCCAGAACAATCACCAGTATAACCAGAAAAACATCACATGATGAAATACGTTAGTGAAATGTATAATTGGCTTCTTCAGCAAAGTGCAGCTTGACCTTGCACTAACCTTGAAATTTTAAACAGGAGCAAACAGCCATTAAACTAGGAACAGCTTGCATAATATTTAAGTAGCAAATATTACCATGAAATATAATTGAAGTATAAGGATCATGAATACAATCACATATTTTTAATTTTGCCAAAGGTAAATGGGAGAAAGTTTTTTCTGGGTATTCACAGCAGTCTTTAAGGAAAAGAACAGCAATCTCCCTAACATACTTAACCGTTGACTAAAGAGTTTGAAAAGAAAAGCCATCAGTCAGTTTTCCAGAGATGTGAATATATGTGTGTGCAAATACCAAGTTTTGTGTGTGGATTTGTTTTTGCACATTAATATCTATGTACATATGTGCTGGTCTAGACCTGTTTTGCGTGCAGACTTCACAACAGCGTGACAAGATACAGAAATTCTGACTAGCCACCAGCCCAAGCTAACATTCATGCAACCCATGGACACTAAATGGCAGCACCTCTGAAAATAGGGTCTGATGAGCCAGAGGTGCTTCGACAACTAGCTAGTAAATATTTAATCGCAGTGTGATTCTTCAGTAATCTCATATAAACTCAATAATCAACATAAACTGCAGTAATGCAGTAGCTAATTAAGCCCTTTGAATGATTAATCTGTATTTATAGATCTTCTAACTCAAAGAGATCATACCTGGCAGATCAATGCTGATGTTAAATAAGTCATTAACCTCTGCAAATATTGCCCACAAGGTCATTGAAGTGCGATGGTGGAACATTTTAATGAGCTGAAAACTTGACCTGTGGGAACAGGGCCAACAACAATTCACTCAGATGAGGAAGATCTGCATGTCTGAAAAATATCACATAATCTTTCTGAGCCTTGATTTCTCAATCAATAAAATGGAAATAATAATTCTGTAACAGAAAAATATCATTGAAGTAATAACACATACAGAATGTTATTAAGGTTATATTTTGTTGTCATATTATTAGACCAAGGATTTATTTTACAATTATTCTTACCTTATAATATACTGTGGTTAAATGAAATACTAGAAAGTCAAAAGAATTACATTACCGTTCAAGTGAATCTAATCCAGGCCCAGAAGCTGTTGAGGATATTTTTTTGGTCCTTTCTGGAGTTTTTCAGGGGGCTCCAAACATGCTGTCCCTACCTACCTGTTTGACACAAAACATGACAGTACTGTGCATTTTTTTATTTTGCATCAATGGTAGGTCATAACTCTCTGTGATACAAAATAACATGGCCTTTATTCTTAAGAAAAATAAATCCAGCTCTCTGAAAAAAGATACTGAAATCTTTGCCAGCCCAGGATGGTATCATCAGTGGGAATATTTCACTAATATTACAACCTGAATTGGAAGTACCTTCTCTAGATCATTGGTTCTAGTATATACATCATCTCTGTGCTAAAACCTGTGAAAAAAAAAGTCTAATTGCATTTGCAACTTCCTTACTTGGACCCCTGAGCTTTAGCTTTAGCACTGGGACCATAGTCTCACTTTACACAGGGTCTGTAACATCTATTAGAAGATGGCCTCAAGCATGACTTACGTATCATGGATTAGTCTGGATCATATGTTTGATTTTCTTATTTCAAACCCTTGAGCTATCATGTTACCAAAATCTAGCTTTTGTATTTTCTATAACTGCCTGATTTTCCCTAAATTTTCTATAATACGGTTTGTAGAGAGAAAAGCTTTGCTAACTGCTCATACTTGAATTAAGAATTCAACAGGATTGCCCTGTGAGTGTGTGCCTGGAAGGAAGCAAAAATAGGGTTACTGCTTAGAAAGACGAAGTGATTGAATTCAGTGCCTGAGGCCACAAACCTTGGTTTTGTGACTGTTAATATGCAGAACTAACTGAAAGCCAACTTGCACTTCATGCTTTTTTTTTCTGTTGCTATAAAAACTAACACTGTACATTCTACCTGGGAGATTTATTTCTACTGTAGCAAAAAGAATGCCACCAACCTAAGCCTATAGCCTGGAACATGATCAAATGATGTCCTGCTCACAAGAAGCTAGTGAAGCAACAGTTTGAAATTTTATCTAATGTACTTCTCAGTGCCATGGGTATGCATTAAGGGCATGTTCATCAATCCCTTGAAATACTGTTTGGGACCCCATCACTAATGGTACATGGCTGAAGAAGTTCACAGAATCAAAAAGAAACTTCCATGTGCTCTCACTATGAACATTACTCAAAAATATGTACTGCCTTGATACTGTCACCATCATTCCTGTTACAGAGGAACCTCTCTAAGTATTGGGTTAGAGATAAGCAAGGTCAGAGCTTCAAGTACCATTGAATTGTACAGTGTTATCATTTACAGACATTGCTTTTGTGGTATTACTAATAAATAATTTAGCCACCAAGCTCCTGATTGTCTTATCACATACAAAAAAAATCATCACAGGTTGTTCTATGATGCATCAGTGCATTGTTCAAAGAGTGGATCTATCTCTGACTTTCAAAAGAGGTTGGCACATCACAAGAGCGATTCCACTTTGCCAGGCTTCAGAATATAATTAGCAGCTAAGTGCTGGGCTCAAGACTCTTGTATGAGTCACGATTTGACAGTGGACCCTCAGCAACACAGTAGGTCTTCAATAGGACAGGCTCATAGACACTCCTACATAAATAGGTGTCATCTTCTTAAGTCCCCACTATGAACATGATAGATTTCATGAGCAATAATAGATCAGGCAGGCCTGGGCCATGGCAGAACGTTAAGTGATTTGAAAAAGAAACTGCCAAAAGTAAATATGTGCTCAACAACACTCAAAAGCTTTCTTGTTCTGTCACTTTCTAAGAAATGTTGGAAAGAAAAGAAAAAAAGCCTTTATTTACTGGTCCAAATGAGCTGAGAACTGGAGAAGCAAAATTTAGCTCATTACAGTCTAGTTACTTCTTTGCTTTGGATTTGGAAATCCTAAGAACTGTTGGTTTCAGGGAGCTCAGTTTATCATGTCTAAAGGCACAGGAGAACTGGGATTTCATTTAAAATAGCAAACATTGGCTACATTAAAAATATCTCTTAAATATGACCTCACAGAACTCTGACATTCGAAAAGATTGTTTTGTTTTATTTTGTTGTGGTCTTCCGGAACTTGCTGCTACAGTGATAAGCTAGTCTGGAAATTAACAAAAGTACCTACAAAAGAAGAAAATGTGAATGATGGGCTAGGGACAGTTCAGTTATGAAACCTGTTTGCACCAATATATTCCTGTGCTATTTTAAAGATATCAATCCATTGCGGAACTAGTGGATTTCCAAGTTAGTGAAGAGGTGGTATTTTTATATCAACCAAGTAATATGAGCCTGTGCTGGGAGCACTCAGCTTGCTATAGGTAGGAAGCACCCCAGAAATATGGAGTTGTTCTGAAACAGCCAGCTTTCCTTTACACATTTTACTATGTAAAGTAGAGAAGGTTTTGTCCTTTTTAAAAAAAAATACTCAACAAAATCATATCATATTAATGGTTCTGTTTGCATTTATCAGAAAAAAGAAATATCACATACAAAGTTTATCCAAAGTAGGATCTGGCTTCATTGCCCTGAGTTCAATCATCTTTTATGATCATGGCAGCTGTTCTACCATCACTATGGAGAATTTCCAACTAATGCAGGAGCTGATTTTAATCTCTACATGAAGTATGGATTAATAACTGAATTATGGGATGGAATGATTGACACAGCAAGCAATATAGTATTAGAAAGCAGGATTTGAAACCATTATTAAATACAGAATGCAATGAAGTGTGTGCATGATGATTAATAGTATAATGTACCAGAGGAGAGAAGAATTGTTAGCGTAGTAGGAAGGGAAACCCTGACCAGATTCTCAGTTGATGTACACAATCCAAACCCAGAGGAAATTAGGGAAGCTCAGACAGTTTATGAGAGCCAGGAATCTGTCCCCAGGAGAAATAGACTGAAATTAAGGAAAAATAAATAAACTTTAGCTAATATCTGAATAAGGATCCTGACAGTATGATCTCTTAACTTGAGAAAGAGTCTCCCAAGGGAAACACTGAAAGCTTTAAGACTAGACATATTTGGAATTAGATTAGGCAAAGCATTTGAAAAATATACCATGGGGACAAATTTGTATGGGAGGGGAGATGAATTAGACAGTCAAATAGGTCTTTTGCACACATTCTTTTAGTTACTTAAAACTGGCTGTATGAAGAAAAGAAAGAGCTTGGCAGTGGGTTTTCCTACGCAGTTGTCCACTGGCCCTGAGACAGTGTTGAGTGGGTATTGTACCCAGATGGAAAGGTTCCGTTGCTGAGAACACAGCATATATCATCTTCAGCTGGATCTTGTGTTTGTTATGAATAGCCTTTTTTCTGCATATAATGAAAAATGATGAGAGTTCAAAGCCATTAACTGATATGTTTCCATGGGTGTCAATGGGATTTGTAAGCTGGCCATGAAATACATATTTTTTTGTTTCCCTATGATGGTGTTGTCATATAGGAGACATGTCAGGTATATAGAAACAGAAGGCATGCTCATCTTAGGGTATAGCTGAGAATGTCCCTTCTTTAAATTAAAAATGAAAGTGTAGGCTTTAAATGACAAAAGTACAATATCCAGCCCCCCAAAACCACTTTCATTTTCATATAAATATGTAACCATCATTTGTTTAACTCACACCAAGCTATCAAATTTTGTGGTGGGCTATAAACTTGTTGAGTCATTAGCCTGGCTGCTTAATGGAGGAAAACTAAATTCCTGTTCCTGCATAATGACACTTATTCACTGTAGACATTTGCATCACTAGGAAACGATAAAACCTCATCCTTCATAATGAAGTTCTGAGCTGACAAAGAGGAAAATATAGTGTTGTAGGACAACTATGAATATAAAACAAGCTTAATAAAGAAGTAGTGACAAATTATATTATGCAAAATGCAATGCAATAAAAAAAAAAATGTTACTAACTCATTGGAAATTCCATAAATAATCTAAATAGTTTTCAACTGTCAAAGCCTTGAAAAATATATTCCTTAAAAAAAAATAGGTACAGAATACATGCCAGTTTAATTGCCATTGTATTTTGACAAGCATGGAGAACCTTGTATCCAGCTTATTTACTAAATTTAGCTCACTTGCCTATGAAGTGATGAAGTGATGAAGTGATGGGGGGGATCATTATTAGTCTGCTTTTTCAACTCATTGGTGCCCCATCAATAACTACGTCCCTCAGCGATTTAAAAGTATTGTTGTTTTCCATTTGAGATCAACATTTACAGTTTGCATTACAATCTCAGGCCAACTGATCTTTATAAAGTAAAAAGAAACTCTGATGTGAATGTTTGGTAAAATCATGTACTGCCTTCTTAAAATCAGCATTCTTTTTGAACAAATAAATATACTGTCTGCTATAACTCTGTGGGTCAGCAAGGGCATGAAATCCCATTAGGACAGCTCCTTGTATCACAAAAGACTTTGTCCAATTTGTGTGTCCAAATGACTCACTTTCCACTCTTCCAAAAAATTTCATTTTACAGGAAGGAAAAAGTCTCTAGCATTTCAAGAATTGCTGGCAGCTCAGATAATAATGACTTTAGATTCTATTTCTGCTGAAGTCTCAATGAATCCAATAGTCCCAGTGACTTGAATAGAAGCAGCTTTGAGGCTTGCATAACCAGAAGCATTTCTATTCATGAAAACAGTTGTGAAATTAACTGCTAGTGTGATCAGATCCTCACTTTGATGGAGATTTCCCTGCTGACATAGGCACTTGCTTAATTATATGCTGCTTGTGCTCTAAATGCAAAATGTTCAAGATGCTTGAACCAGTTACTACATCTTCTAGCATATGAGGCTGGTAGGGACAAATGATACATTTAATATACTGCTAAGAGATCTGTGGAAAATCATATTACCTTGAAAATGAAAAATTTGACATGTTTTGTTAATGATTTTGATTTAGTTAGTTTTTATATGAACAACAGGCACCACAAGTTGGAAGTCCTACTTTGGCTTTTAAATGAGAGACATTTTCCTCTGAAGAAAATCTATTTTAAACTTACTCACTGTTTTCCAGAGAAAATGGTACTCATGTGTTTATACAAATATAGAGGAGTTTCACCCTAGATCAAATATACATAAAAAGTCTGAGCTATTTTCAAAGTATTTTCAAAGAAACGTAGTGTTACCCTTTAGTTGTTATTATAGTCAACAAGTCAGTGTTTCATTTCTGAAACACAAAACTCAAAGTAAGCAGGTTGGTTTTAACATGCTTGTGAGCCTCGTCTGAATTTTTCTTTTACCCCTTTCACAGTTGGAGTTGGCTGTACAAAATTTTCCATTATGCAACAGGATTTGGAGCCACTCTGTCTGCTGTGCTTTCTTCGGTCATGTCCAATAACTGATGTTTCCAATAACTCATTTGGGCAAGGCATCAGTCATTATGATCATCTCTAAAGCTTGCAAATCTTTTCTTTTGTTTTAAAATGCTTAATTTAGCACATTTAAAACATAAATAAGGATTTACAAAACAAAAATTAAGTGATTTTTAAGCCTGAAATGTGGCTGCAGAGATTCCATCAAGGAAGACGATCCAAATTGGCCACAGTTTGGCTACTGGCAAATGAAGAAAATTTCACTGCCCTGCTGTTGTAGTCACTTAATAATATGGAATTGAACCTAGCAGTTGCTAGCTTTTTCTAATCCATTTTATAACAATAACTTTCACATCTATCTCTCCATCCCTTCAATGCCACAAAAAACCCAAGTGATTCAGATCTGAAAAGGACTGTACTAGAAAACAGAAGGATGAATTGCAGTTTCCCAGGTCATATTCCTTAGACTTTTTGCAGAGGCCATAATCGGCATAGTCTACAGGCGTACTCCATAGCCAAATAGGATACATGGTGGTATTTAGAAGGTTGTAATATCTTTTATAGCTGTTTCCTGATGAAGGATCTATCATAAGGCCTGAAATGAGGAAAAAACCATGAAGGTATTTTCCAAAATGCCAAAGGAAGGGAAAGGAGACTAAAGTCACACCAAAGTATACTATAACTTACGAGACGTACAGGACAAGACCTGCCTGATCCAGATCAAAAGCTTGAGGGTGGTTGCCCACACGCACAAAGGACTTCTTTCATTGTTTTCAGGTCTCAGTTTTTCATCTTAATTTTTGACATTGTATAATTCTTCAGTGGAAAGAGCAATAGAAGGAGTGACAAGCCATTTAGTTAAGGCTGCTCAGGCGTTGCAGGTTAGCACTGGTCCAACAGACAGTTGGCTACTTTTGTGTGCTTAATTCTTCTGCTTCCAGTACAGGTTCCACAGCGTCCCTCAAAAGCCTCCTCATTCAGTTCTGGCTCTGTTCCCACAAAGAGATTTTAATCTGTTGAATGGATGATTTTTGGCAGAAATAAATTAACATTCGCAGATACTAAAAGTGGCAGCTCCAGAAATACAGTGAAGAAGAGGCCTGGTTTACTTTCACTTAACTCAGTCTGCACTCAGCTGTGCTGCAGCGAGTCTCCTGGTCTGGCTTATTTTAGGACATCAGGGTCAGTTAGTCACAGTTGTAGAAGCTGATTCAGAACTGCTTGCATCAGAGATTTATTTATGTTTTCACTATTTTTTTTTCCTAATTTTTGTGCATCATAAGGTGTATTGGTTAGAGACTTATCTACCGCAGGTATCCTGGTAGCTGGGAATATTTTGTGCTCATAAATTTTGTGGGACCTTGTCACAGCACTCTTCAAACTATCAAGCTACAAGGTCTTTTACCACCTCATACCAGCGTACACTTCATGCAGTCCCTCCGCTGCCTTCTCCTTGTCTCATCCAGGGCATATGTTCTCTCTCCTCCTGCTTCTTCCTCTACTGCTCCCTCTTCCTTGGCTGCCCAACCCCTTAACTTAACCAGCCACACCTGCAACTTATCTACATTGACCAACCCGCTGCCTCGAAGCCAACCCACAGTTGTATATTATCAATGCCACTTAACCCAGCTTCATTCCTCTACAGGACCTGTCTCAAATTTTATTCTCAATACTGAAGGCTCACTGGATCTCTCTGCAATGAAAACAAGAGTAAAAACACCAGTCTGAATGCTAGAGTTGTCTCTCATTATTCAGCAAGAGATTATTTTTTTTAAAATGAAGTCATCTGAAGAGGTCTTATCTTTGCTTGCATTATCCTTTATGTCATGTTAATATTGTATCATTATGTTATGTAATTTGTTTGTTTCAGTCATCTGGAAAGGCCTATGGGGATGTTCTCCTGTCCCAGAATGCCAGATGTACAAACAGTACCAACTGTGCTGGCAAGAAGGTGTCAGTTTTGCGCTTCTAGGAACACTCTGGACTTAGGCCTTCACATCTGCTGATCATCTTCATCTCCCATTTCATTTTATGAATTACTGCCTCTTTATAGTATGCTTAATCTATATAAAGGCACGGATTTTATGCTGGAATTTGACATGCCAGTCTTTTCTGTATGCATTTCCTTTCCCCTCAGTTTAAAATCTACCTGATCTGTTTTTTTTGCTGTATAGTGACTATTTTTTCTCAAATGGGAAAACCCCACAAAATTAAATAAAAAGAATAATTTCTGCATAAATTCTGCTATAAGAAGGAAGTCACGTTCATTTGAGCATTACTTGGTGGTAGCCCTACAGTCTGGTTATAAGAGCACTCTCTCAGTGTACAATGCTAGTTCAAGGCTGTTTTTCTTTGAATAAGCACTGAAGCAGGTCTCATTGGGTTCTATGCATTGCTTCTGCCCTTCAGTTTTGATTAGAAAGACAGTCATAATTTATGCCACTATGACTGCTATTCAAGCACACAGATTATCTTCACTTCTCTCTGGATGAATGTACATAATCACTCTTCTCTTTGACTGTGCTTCTGGATTGTGGTTCTATTGCTCACAAGTCATATAAATCAATAAACCCCTAGCAAGGTGTGATATCTGTGTTTCCTTTTCATCCAGGCAAAGAAAGCTACTTAGAGCAAACCCAAAGAAAATCTCTAGGTTGTTTGTTGTTCCTTGTTCCCAAAATACATAGAATTCAGAGAAGGAAATAAATGAAGAAAAAACACCTGTGCATGTAACACATTGTAGTACTACTCCTTGGCCTGATAAGTAGCCTTTGCCTAGCTCACTGTTGCTGAGTGAGGGAAGACTGCAACACCTCCTTCACTTAGGGCTTGCCTTGTCAGGAACTGTGGGTAATATATTTGGGCTGTTCCCATAAGACTGGCATAGCTTGAGCCTACCCTCCACTGGCACAAGACTGTCTGATGAAGGTCACAGCATTAAGTGTATTAGTTGTAGATGTGAAGCGTACATGTGAGGCTTCAATGAAACACACACACACACACACCTTTAGGATAGGTTTCTACAAACTTAATGCTTGAGTATGCTAGATGACACCAAAAAAGGAGCCAATAAACTGGTTCAAGTTTAAAGAAAAAGGAAAACAGAAAAGAAAATACACTGGTATTATATTACTAATAGATGTTTATGCACTGTACAAGCTATATTTTACCACTTCTGTTCATGTTCATGACTTTAAACATAACCTGTGAAATGTAGAACAGCCAGATTAGTCAGTGTGGTACAATTCAGGTGTTAGACTATTTGAAAAAGAATATGCAATCAAAGAGCATCAACAAAGTGTAATTGACATCACCCATTGCATCTCATCGAATGAAAAATTATCCTCTGATTGATGCAGAGTGATGTGCAATCACTTGTAATTGATTGGAATTCATTCAGTATAGAATGACATGTTGAGTAATTGCTACCTAGAAATAATGACTGGTTAAAGCTAAGAGGACAAGCTTTGGCCAGTCCATATATTTTGTACCTCTTGGTTCCTTCAAACATTTATGAACATTATAGGTTTTCTGTTACAGCTTACTCTTTCTGTGCACAGACATCAAACGTTTTATACTAGCCTAGTTTTATGAATTCATTAAAAATAGAATACATCTTGAGGTTAGTAAATGAAAAAGCGAGATGACATGTTATTCTAAATGCTTAGAATCTTGAACAATCAGAGAGTGTAAAATATTGATGCATGTCCGTAGTATTCACAATGAATAAAGGCAGGATTTTCTAATAGATACCGTACATTTAAAGCAAGGATTTTATGCTTTTTTTTTTTTTAGTAGAAAAAGATGAATTCACTGAAGTCGATAAGTTCACTCTTTCCTCAGGTAATACTTCAGAGCACCTATAGTTTCAGGGAGAGTTGAGGGGGGCAGATACTGCAGATCAGCAACGCAGGAGCAGCCTCTCTTGTCAGTATCTCTGGTGAATTCATGTTCTCTTCATGACCTTTAGCACTCATATCTCCAATACCAACAGGTTTTATACAACATATGGCAAAGTACTGAGCCAAAAGATAGAAATTTAACTTTTTTACTTCATTTTGCATAATATGACATATATATTATCTTATTGATTTCTTTTATTTTTGACCATAAATGATTCATAGCATAATTCCATTAAGGTACTTTTACTATACCGTGTACGAGGCAATTTCACCACAAAATCTCACATAACTCTACTGCATTTTTCCGATGTACGTTTAGCCCACACAACATAAATCAACCCAATACCTTCTTCTGCAGAATCTTAATATATTCAGCAACCTATAATAATCTTACTACGCATTAAAATTTGCACAAGAAAGATTTCATTTTTTTTCAATGGAACTAAACCTTTGAAAATAGCACCCAACCAGTCAAAAATCCTGCTTTTTTCATATTGATAAAAACTTCAAATCCACTCTTTTTGCAAGTTCCTCATCTTTCATCTTCTGACTGCAAGGTTTACAGAGGGCTGTTCACCCAAAAGACACCACCCTGACCAGAAAACCTGGCAAATTCACAGATAGCTTGCTTTTTTTTGCCATTTTCCCATTGCAAGGCCAACACACTTTTTTTTTTTTTTTTTTTTGTGTGTGTACAGGCAATGAACACAGGGATTCTAAAAATCTCTAAAAAACTATACAAAAATGCCAGCAGAAAAAT
>JAVJGJ010000037.1:44678038-44705379 GCA_035590215.1 Microhierax caerulescens | reverse complement strand
GCAGGCCATATTTAAGAAACAAATTCTACTTCCTCAATCCATGAACTCATGGACTTACCTTTTTTTTTTTTTTTTTTTTGTGTGTACAGGCAATGAACACAGGGATTCTAAAAATCTCTAAAAAACTATACAAAAATGCCAGCAGAAAAATTATGCTGCTCTGAAATTGGAGACAATGCATGGGCTGAGATCAAGGGATAATACTGAGAAAGAGATCATACTGTGCTGCAATCTCATCTTGAATAGCTTTTGCACATGTGAAGGACTTCAAACCTTGCCTGAAACACACAGCTTGAATGGACCAGAGGAGGAACGTGAACTGAATGCCCAGAAAATGCACTTTGCTGCTTTGGCCATCTCCTTTTCCTCCCATAGAGATGGGTGTGATGTGGGCTGAGACAGAAAACAAAGGGCTAAACTGATCAGCCCTGCCTTGAAAAGTAAACCTCTAAGCTTTCCAGAAAAGGGACTCGCTTTCCTGCCTGTAGGATAAGGGTGGCTGGAGTTCCAAGGAACAATGAGGAGGGTCAGGGGACACACAGAGAGGTCACCTGTGGAAGGTGCTTTTGGGGAGGTTCTTCAATTCTTCGAAGACCAGTGCAAGATAAAACCCTGACAGCATTTCCTGCACTTAACTGAGTTATGGACTAACCAGCTATGCTCAGACAAAATTTACTGCAGCCTAGCCATTTTTTTTACCATTTTTATACCAAGAACAATTCTTCTTTAAAGAGCTAGAAGACATTTAAATTTATTTCTTTACTGTATTTCTTACAGCACATCTCCAGTTTATGGGACCAGTGGTTTATTATAGCCAGTGACTTGATGACTGGCAGGTGCTAAATTGAGTTCTTTGTTTCTCTAATATGAAATTCAGATATTTTTGGCTACAACTGGGATTTCTAGTAAACTCACTCATACAACATTTTTATCCCTGTGTGTGTGTGTGTGTGTCTTTGAACTGAAGGGTTAATGCTACATGCTTTGAGATCTTGTGGAAAGTCTTCAGCATAAAGTAGGGGGGCCTTAAAGCCACGTGGAAAAGTTTGAGTCACAGTGGTACCAGACCTCAACAAAAACTATCATTTGTACTACCATATTTATTTTCTGATAGTTTATATCAGCAAATATATACCATATAGTATACCATATACAACAGCATGGGCAGTAAGAGACAATTTCTACAACTTCATGAAAATTATAAGACACAGTAAATTTTTTCTGCCTAAAGAGCTCCTTGTGTTCCTGAACACTGTGGTGTGTTTTCAATGTTTTATGTGCTGTCCCAGAGGAGAATGCGTTAATCAAACCAAATGACTGTGACAGCTGTGAGACATTCAAGTTTAAAAGTTTTATAAACTGGAGAGAAGCAACTGTTTGTAAGGTGCTGAGATTTTCAGTTCATCTGCGAATGAAGCCTTTAAAGTTTTAGCAGAAGTTGTTCACTGACACCCTTATTCTCAAATACTTTCTCATGTTACATGTAGTATCATTTAATGCTTTACATCCTACTCGCGTAGAGCAGGTACTGGCTCTTACTTTGTTTATCATTAGTGCCAGCTCCATGCAGCATCAGCTCTGAATGGATCCTGCTTGCAGTTATGTCTAAAGTAATGCCGCCTATTATAATACTTCAGTACTATATATTAGGTAGGTACATTTTTCTAAGATATAAATCTTTAAAAGTGCTAGGAGAAGGGATGTTCTGGGTTTTGTTTGTCACTTCTAAGTATCACTTGGTGCTAATTTCAAATTACGGGATAGTTTCTTTGGAAGAAGCAGAGCCAAAAGAATATTGTATAAAGCAAAGTAACTCACTGATGCAGTTTATCAATATTTTGTAAACTGATTTTTATAAAAAAAATGTTATGATTTATCTTGTGTATTTTTGAAATTTATTTTCATTTCATAAATAAAGCTTTGAATATTCATTTATGGTGTTATTTTACCCACTTGGTTGCTTGCTTCTTTGTATGCATGGACATTCGAGCACAGTTTAAAAAATATTCTTTCAGCTGATTTGATTTAAAAGCTTACTTGGCTTCAAGAAAAGAATGGATGACTTTAGGGTTATTAGATATATGTTATAAATAGCATTGAGCTCTGAAATCCCTACGTTTAAGATGGTTGAAAATGAATAAGATCTCTCTATACCACTCTTACTTTCTTTCCTCAAGTGGAAACAGGATGTGGAACTAAATGGACTTTTGACCTGATCTGCTCTGGCCAGTCCCATGCGTATTTAGACCACCTTCTGATCTCCAACAACCCACTAGTTTTATAGAGCACAGCAACACTTTTCCTTTTACTTTTCATACTACAACAAAATTAATGAGAGGTAAAGCAAGAAAAGGCTTTAGGGGAATGAGTCAGGATGTACAAGTAGTATACCCTCTGTACATAAGTATTTGTGTACATAAAAATACATAGAAATATTTGAATACACATAGCTAGTCAGAAAGGATTTTTTTCTAAAAATCTTCCATATTGACAATCAAAAAAGAAGAGGAGAGAAGAAAGGAGAAAGTAGCATAACAGATTAGTAGTATTAAATGCAGAGATTACCCTCAGTCCCCTTCATTCTCTACAAATCTCTGAGAAATCTTCAGGCTTTCTAAATACCTCTAGTTCTCTGTTTTGCAAGTGGATAGCAAAATAATATCTGTGGTAATGTGGTAAATTTGTACCTTGCTATGGCCGTATCCTCCTTTTTTAGGATTAACATAGTGCTATGCAGAAGCTGTCTGACAATTAGAAAGTATGCTTCAGCAGAATGTTGCTAATTTGATGCAATACACTAAAAAATCAAACAACTCTGAACACTGTCAGTAGTTCTTACTTCCTGCCATGTAATTTTTTATATTTTTTTTTCCATTATGACTGGTGTTTTGAAGGACTGAGCAAATAAATGGCCAACATGCAATTCCCATAGATCCAAGCCACCTTAAGAAGTTTCCTTCTGGTACAAGAGGTATTCCCACACTGTAGAGCTAATTCCAGCTGCAATGGAAATCATCTTATTATGGGAACACAAGGTAACTGTGGAGGTTGGAGGCAAGGACACTGAGTCTTTTCTGAATGCATATATAATACACAGGTATAGCAAGCATAGGTGATCTTAAGTGGTTTAGGAACTTACAGCATCACACCTGCTCACTGAATCACCCTGACATAGGGTGGATCCTATCCTAAAAATAGTGTCCCCAGGTACGTGACCTTAGCTACTCCTACCCAGCCTCAGTTGACTGGATTGGTTTTAGACGAGTTGGAAATACAGTAGCAGTAGACAGAATCTGACTTGTCAGTTATTGCTGAGTTCACAGCTTTTGCATCACGTTTGGAGCAGGGGGGCAGATGGTGAGAGAAAAGACAGGGACAACTACTGCTTGGCCTTGGGTACGGAAAAAGTCAAAGAGATTGGTGCAGGGTTACATAGTTAGCAAGGCCATTGGTGGTCTGTGACAATACTCTAATTTAGAATGAAAAAGAAAACAGTTTAAAATATGTCACTTGTTGGGGGAATGCCATACATGATATCCAAGACCATATGGAAACTAGATACAAGGAGACACTGTACGAGTCAAATGGACCTGGCACGTCAACCAGTTGGGGAGAGGGTTCTGCTCCCATGGGGTCCTTGCTGTGCTGTCTGAACTGAGAGAGGGGCTGAAGCCCTGGTTTATGTGGGCACATAATATGCAGTGTGAATAAAAATTGCCATCCACCTGTTATATTTGTCCAACTAAGTAAATACATTTTCAACTATGTGTCCCTGGGTGGTGTAGGTGCATTCCTGAAGACTTCCAACCCCTTTGAATTTCCTGGTGACACTCCCAAATCAAATAAATCATGGCCCAGGTGTGCTCCTTTCCTGTGGGCTTGTGGGATCTTGTTAGATGTTTTTTCTCAATATTGTTTCTGCGTTTTTTTTTCTTTCACATTGTTAGTGGTTTACTTCTTATCCATTAATTCTATTGGCTTCCACACATTTCTGATGTTGGTCTTGCCAGGATGTGTATATATTTGGTAAGATGGAGAATTCATCCTAGTTTTACATCAAACTTTATAGCAATCAGCAGTTTTATATCAAGTTAGTTCCATATTATGAAATTTTATATGACAGAGAAAAAAAAAAATCTATCTGCAATTCTCAGTGAAAAAAATACAGTTTTTGTTGTAGAAGGATGAGTAATGAGGAAACCCATTTGTGTGAGCTGGTGAGACACTTCTTGAAGCAGTTAAGATGGCTACAGCTTATGTGCTTCATGCTGGGAAAAGAAGAAAAAGAGAACTGGGAGAGGGAAGGACCTCTGATCATCTATAAATATTATTGCTTGCCTTTCAGGAAAGAAATATGAAAAGGGGAAAAAAATCTGGCATTGTTTTAACTTTATTTTTATTTTTGCTAAACCATGAATGATGATATAACAATTGCATGTGGGCACACTGAACAGTAATCATTATGGACTAGACTAGAGAAAGTTACCATATTAAAAGAAAAAGGAGCCTTATTTTATATTACCAAAGAAGTTTCATCACTCAGAGACAATTTACACATTTAAACATTTTTAAATGTAATGCTCATTTCTAATCTTAAACTCAATTACTAGATATTCCTCTGGCTCAGATCAAGGCTGAAAACAGACTTTCTTCAAAGTGTGTTTGAAGTTCCCAGGAAAGTTGACTCCACTGACTTTTTCTGTTCATATTTTTATAGTAATTATCATAAGGTATCTGAAGTTGTTTCTAGTTGTAACATATCTATTTTCTGACAAAACCAGATGTTTAGCATTTCAATTATTTCCCCTCATCTTGGTTAGCTGTTATTATTTTTTCTTCATTGTTCCTCAACTTTCTAAAGATTTTAAGTTCAAAGGAAAAAGTTTGCTCCCCAGGAATGTGCAAAATATCTAATCTTTCATTTATCAGATATAATAGAAGAAAAGATCTCAAAATATGACTCTAATTATTAGCTTCTTGGAGTGCACTATGCATAGTCTCTGAAATACATGTCCAATAAGTCTGTGTGTAGTTAAGAGAGGTAGTCAAGATATATAAGCCTGCAAGTCTAGTGCAGTTTGGTTAAGTGAGGAAATCGTGCCAAAGAAGAAGCTGAAAGGAAAATTTTCCCTGTTTGCTCAAGGCTATAATATGAATGTTCACCAGGAAGGAAAGCACTTTTCAGTCTGTTTGCACTACTGTATATGCAAAATAAATTAGTTTCAGAAAAATATTGTTCTTAGCTGACATTTCTGACATTCCAGCGGACAATCACATATGAGCAAAAAGTTTTTATGAAGACCAAAAAGTAGTTTAACTATGAAATATGAGTTATTCTATATCATTGCTAGTTATATGGCTGGTTATATCCCAAGTTTGATGTTGCTGTCCATAGTTCCAAAGCAAACAGCATGTTGCAAAACCATCTAGCCTTTAAACTACATCAAACCAAACCAGTTTTATTTTCATCACTAAATTGGCCCAGGTTGACATTTTCTGACAAAAGGCCACATATGGCTGTTGATACCATAAGTGAATTAAATCATCACAAAATAATGAATAAAAATTGTGCAGAGTTGACCTACACAAAGCTTCAAGGCTTACCTAGCTGCCACGTTTTCTGGCTCAGAGCATGGCTGACATGATGTGTAAGATCATAATCAACAGAGAAATTCCTCTTTTCAGGTGGGGATCTGTTTCTAAGTAGACTAGAGGAAGTGAAATCATAATGGAGACATATAACAGAGTATAAGTGTCAGCAACTACAGTGTATTGACAGATGTTGCTTCAAGTTATTCCTTAAAGAGCAAGCTTTCCCCCAAGGAGCATGTATTCATGAATATGTAAATCAAGAAGCAGAAGTGCAGATTTGGGAGGTAGACATTTTGCTGTGGTTCTCCCTGTCTCACTAAAACACGTGTAAGAAAGTTGACAAGAAGGCATAGCTTAACAAAGCTTGCACATTTACAGGAAATGTGTTATCACTCCTGAAATATGCTTAGGGTATGAATACACTTCACTCTAGCTTAATTCAGCATTGCCCAGTGATAATGCTCTCTGAGTAGGCATTAAATTAGTTAGTATGCTTTGGTAGAAGAAGCGTGAAAAATCTTGTAGAGTTTTGCACCATGAAGGAAGCAAAGGTAGCTGTACTGAGGTCTTCTGCTGTGCTTCCCATAGTGCCTTGCCATACAGTCACTCTCTGAGTAGCAAAAAGTTAGTTAGGTTTTGCTTCATAGTGTTTCTCAGCATATCACTTCCGTTACATGTGTGCGACTGTTGCAATACAGTTCAGTCCAGATCAGTCAAACAAAATGGAAAACACCCACCGCCAAACATGCTGCTGTCTGGAAGGTGAGACATAGTGGAGCCGGCTTTCCTTGCCACTCTGCATCATCACAGCACTAACAGATGCTCTGCTGAAACTGGAATGATTTACAGCAGACCTGTAGCTGAAGGAAGTAGCAGAGGACAGCTGCAGCTTGTCTTTACTTTGATGTAACTGCTTATATCATAGTTTTCCAATGCAGGAAATTCAAGGCCAGCTCCACTTGCATATCCATGAATGTCCACTGACAAATCCATGAATGCCAACTTGCCATCGAGGAAATTCTGGAGCTTCTACTAGCCAGTTCTGTTCTGTCAATTAGTATAATTATATGTAAGAAATGCTGAATTTTACAGCATGTGCTTCTCCATTTTCTTTCTTTGTTTCCGGTAATTTTGTGTAGCATAAATTATTTTATCCACCTGTTCTACATGACCTAATTCTTCAAGGCATGGACTATAACTGCGGTTGTTTGCACATCACTAAGCACAATGGAGCCCTCAATCCTCTCTAGGTTTGTTAGACAATAATAATTATCATTATCATCGATCACCATAAAAAGTGTATGAAAGTCATCATTCTAACTAAGAATATAAATGGTTCAGGCAAAAAAAACACAAGACAACTAAACTGTGGAACCAGGAGACTTTTGATGAGATTGAATATATAAATATCCTCTCCAAAATTCATGCTCTGTTACTCCATCCCAAAGTCTTGCACTGGAAAGAGTCAATAGTGCTAATTATGTGGGTAGCATCTGATGGGAGAAGAAACATCACTGCAAGCTCAAAGGGAACATCAGCCTCATAGGTCCTCTCTGTGGTGCTTTGTTTTCTACTTTATTTTACCTCTAGCAAAACACCTGCTTTTTGGCTGAAAAAGTCTTGAAAATAGTACTGGGTATAAAGGCATTTTCTTTCCCATTTTGTATGAATCTAGCAATAAGGCAGAGTTAGGGATGGTTCCATAAAAGGCTAGTGCTAGAGGAACTTGAAACGAATTTGATACATGGAATAGGTACATGGCACAGAGCTGTCAGAGTCACAGACTGTTTGATCTCTGACTCCCCCATGGGCATTATAATTTCATTTTATTCTGGGCACCATCAAAGATCTATGGAAATTCTGAGCTTCACATTATAAACACCAAAGTAGCCATAATTCTTGGTTTATTACAACTTATAAAATTTGTTTATAGGGACAGAATGGAAAGTTTATAAAAAATGTCCTCTTGATGCAATAGCTGGCATGTTGGAAATGCTATTAGTCAATGAATGAATAATGATCAGTAAAAGTACTGCTCAAGAATAATGGAAACATACTTTATGCAATAATATTTACACTTAACATTATACTGCCTGTCACTTGTATAGAAATGACTGTGGTAAAGAGTTTCTTTCAGAATTAACTTTATTCCTTTCTCAAGACAGAGAAAATGTGGGCATGGCCCAGGCTTAAAAGTTCCTGGTAGATAACTGATTTAAGCAAGCCTTCATGTGTTCACATACAGGAGATTTTTTTTTTTTTATTAAATGTGCTGCAAGGCTCTTGAACATCTAAGAGAAAGTTTCTTAAGCTTCCTGTGGGGAAGGGAAGCGGGGAGCATTTTCTTGTTCCCAGGTGTGCATATATGCATGTGATCATGAACTTTGACAGTATTTTGATTTCACATTGAAATTAAATATAAGTGCACAGCATTGCTCCTTCCTCCCTGTCCTCATGCCACAGCATACTCCAAGAAGTCCTGAAGCTGTTCGCTATTTCGCTATTACTTTTCCTAACCCTCTTTTGACCCTGCTGACACTTTCTGTTTCCACAACACTAGTAGCGAAGCTCTTTCATAAACTGCTTTAAATAGATCTTCTGCTAGTTTAATCGGGTTCTCTTGTCCTGTTACAGGATTTCAAGAACAACAGTTCCACATTCAGCTTATCCACTGCTTTAATGATTTTGTAAACTTCATTCATATCCCTCTACCTTGTCTTCAAACTGAAGAGCCCATGCCTCTGCACAGAAGGGAATCTGCTGTGAACCCTTGGTTATTTTATTTGCCACCTTGTCTACCTTCACACAGAATCACACAGAATGATCAGGTTGGAAAGGACATTTGGAGATCATCCAGCCCCTGATAAAGCAGGTTCTCCTACAGCAGGTCACACAGGAGTGTGTCCAGGAGGGTTTTGAATGTCTCCAGAGAAGAAGACCCCACAGCCTCTCTGGGCAGCCTGTACCAGGGCTCTGTCACCCTCAAAGTGAGGAAGTTCTTCCTCATATTCAGCAGGAACAGCCTCTGCTGCAGTTTGTGCCCGTTGCCCCTTGTCTTGTCACTGTGCACCACTGAAAAGAGCCTGGCACCATCCTCTTGAGACTTGCCCTTCAGTTGTTTTCAGACATTGATAAGGTCCCCTCTCAGTCTTCTCCAGGCTAAACAGGCTCAGCTCTCTCAGCCTTTCCTCATAAGGGAGATGCTCCTTATTAAGACCTTCTTAAAGTCTGCTTCATTCCTGAGGTACAAGAACCAGAAATGCACATTGAACTCAAAATATGAGCTCATCAAATTTTTATGCAGTAGCAAAATTATGTTCTCTCTTCTCAAGATCCTTCTGGATGATGCTAAACACTTTGTTGTCTCCTTTGGCCACTCCTGCCCATTAAAACAATGAGTTCAGAGACCTGCCAGTGATGACTGTGAGACATCTTTCTCGATTTGTGGTTCTGAGTACTGCATTGTGGTAGGAATGGCCTGTATTATTTCCCCTAGGTGTTTTAATCACCAGTGAAGCTCATCTGCCATGTTTGTGCTCACTCACTCAGTTTTATGAAGTCCTTCTGGAATTTCTTGTCATTGTCACAACACCTGACTTCCCAGAAGAGCTTAGGCTCATCTGGAAATTTAGAGTTTTCATACTCACCCCCCCCCTTTCTTTTAGGTGCCTTGAGGAAAATTATGAAAGATAAAAACTGGTGGCATTTCTTCTCAAGGGACCCCACTTGACTCTTCCACATCTTGGAAAATTATAGTAAATCCTACCTTTTGCTTCCTGTCCTTCAGTTCTCCTCATTTTGCTGAGCTTTCCATTTTCTAAATGCTAAACCTTTCCCTGTGATAGCCTTCTAAGCTTTGACATTGATCCCATGGAAGCTTTTTTGGGCTGCTTTTCTTTCTATTTTGGTGGTGGCATGCATTTTACCCTTTTTTCCACAGAGTATTTTTTTAGAGACTCCAGGCAGTTTAAGCATTTTGCTTTTTCAATTATTCCTTTTCAGATTTGGGGGATTTTCTTTTATTTACTTTATTTTATTTGGGGTGGGGGTGGGTGTTTGAGCTTTTTTTTTACTAATTTTCTCTTGTTTACATAATCTTCCTTCTTGAAATTGCATAGCCACATGCTGGATTTTTAGCCTGTTCTCTACAATGTTCATCTACAATGGTAAAGGTAATTGTACTGTGTTTGCTATACACAAAGGCTATCTGACTAGTCCTCCTGATGACCAAATTCAGAACAGCATCATTTCTTGGATTCTAAGGCTTGTATTTCTTGGGAGTAGCTACTTACTACATCCAGAAATGTCTCTACATCGCTTTCTAATGAGGCATTGATCCAATGAATATTTGAATAATTGATATTTGCCTCAATTAATACCTGAGCTCATACCTGTTCTAATATTCTTTAAGATCCATATAGGTCATAGTGCCAACTGTTATTCTGCTCTGCACAAAAAGGGTGATGTTCACACTTACAGACAGGCAGAAATGTAAGCGCTTTCCTGTGCTGAGGTCAAGGACACGATATCACCTGCTTAAAGATTTTAACCCAAGAAATAAAGTTCTTTTCTTTAAAGACACCAGTGTGCGGTTTTCTGTAGTTGAAATATGTTCTGGTAGAATCACGTTTTGTGATATGATTAATTATGCATTTTCAGTGAAGGATAAAGTCTTGTACGTTGTTTGAAATTGCCAAACTATGTTGTCATTTTTTTACTTCCTTAGCATATAGAAACAATTCATTATTTATAGCTCTGAGATGACATGCTTTCAGAATACTTCTAAAACTGAATTCTCCATCTCTTTTGTGTTGTAGTAAGCCTTTTGTTATGAGGGTTGCAAACAGGATTTACTATCTTTCACTATTAAAACTCAGATTCTCGCTTTGCCCTTTGTATTTCCTAACTACATGAGAAGGATGACTTTTTACAGAGTGCTTTATTTACAAATGACGTTCTTTGTGTGGCATGAGTGGGCAAGTTATATTGTTCCTAATGTCAGGCAGCAACAAATTAGCTCCCAGTTTGGCCTCGTTCTTGTCAACATGAGATTTACTTAGTGAACATGTCTAAAATCAAAATAAAAATAAGTCTCTGTGGTCTTGCATAATATAATACCTGAGACACAGGACTGAGCTTTTAGTGGCCTTTAACATACCACAGCTCTTTACAAGTTCATGATATAGAGGAGACCACTAGAGGAGACAGAGGGATAACTCCAGCTCTAGGATCTGTGGTGTTGAACATAACCACCTCTACCACCATTTCCTCACATCTTCTCGATGCTGCAGCTAGAGTGATTTTTCACCCTGAGTGAAAAGGGTGGAGGATTGGGATTTAGGTACACTACTTGAATCATATTCTACTCATACCTAAAATGGACTAGATAAACTGGTAGATAGTGAAATCAGAGGACATCTCTCTCTCCCATGATTTGAAGAAGCTTTTCTATCTGCATCCTCTTTTCTTCCTGAGGAGCTCGTTAATTTCTCTCTAGCTTTCTGATTGTCCATGTGGTGGCAGTCTCAAAGTATATTTCATCTCTACTTAGCAGGAAGATTTTAATCCTTTTTTTATTAAGGATTTCATTCCTTATCAGTTCAGGAATGGACAAAATAACCCATTGAGAGAAGACATGACTCTTAGTAAAACCAAGAGCAAACTTTGGTACGCATGACTTCATAGCTCTTGCTCAGTACTACAGACCATGACGGCTCCGTTGCTCCGCAGCCACGTGGTGTGGCGTCACACATGCTTCCTCATGCTTTGTTGTCTCCCTCCCCAAACAGGGCAGTCTCATCTGCAGAGAGTGCAGAGCTGCCAAGGCAGAGCACAGACCTGTGGCACTGCACAAAGCACCCTCTTGGGGAGCAGTAGTTGGCACAGTCCAAAACCACGCCAGGAAGTATGCTGACAATTAAACACGTGGGAAACCTGTGAGATGGCAGTTGAAACAGTGTCCACTGCTTCACTGTGACTGAACAGCTGTCACCATGTTTCAGCTATGGATATAGGCCTTATTTGTGGTAAGGAAGAGGAAATTGAAGAAGAATTTGAAGAGGAAAATCCCAGCTTACCTGTGAGACACATGAATTCCTCGTTGAATTCTAAGAGGCAAGGTCCAGTTGTTTTGTCCTTCACATCCTTAATGCATCCTTATTATGGAGTAATTGTCAAGATCCTTCTGTGACAGAGATTATGCTATGGTGACTGGAATAATTCAAGTTTCCAGTCTCTCTGTGAAACTATGAAAGGGACCCAGCTGTAAAGGCATTTTCTCAACCATTGTGCTGAGTTCATGCTTTTGGAACTCAATTTGCTGCTTATTTGTCAGACTCCTACAGTGATTCCAGATCCCTCTGGCTTTGTAAGTTTTTCCTCACAAAGTATAGCTTGAATTGGGACATGTGATGGGCAAGAAAGAACAAGTTACTTCTGTTTGAGATTTTCTATGTAGTATTTTCTAGAAAATGATACAAGACAATATATTTTTAAGGACAGTTGTGGTGCCTACAATGTTAGATGTATGCCATTTGTAAAAGGAAATAGCCAAGCCATTAAAAAAAAAAAAGTTTTAGGAGGTGAAACATTTCTGTATTTTTCTCCCTGTGTCTGAAAGACTGTTTTCACCTCATTCAGGCAGACGCAGATAAATCACGTGCCTGTTCACTCAGCTCTATTTGACCAGTAAGAGCTTTAAGTGATTTTCTGGACAACTCAAAATGTTCAAGTGGAGATTGGAAGCTGAGAAAAAACAATCACACTTCCTAAGGTAAGTGGAAAAATAACCATAGAAACAAAACAAACAAATATAAAACCCTATGAATAGTATTACTACATAGGGAAGAATCTTGATGAAGTGTGAAGTATGATACAGGGCAGCTTGCTTGGGGTTTTACTGGTATGACTGGTATGCCTCTTAGTTTATTAGCCAGGAGTAAAAATAAAAAACCTCTGAGGTGAACTACAGGGAATTCAAGTCACACTTTAAATATAGTCATTGAAATAAGGATTTAATTTAAAAGTGTTAAAAGTGACCAGCTTTTAGAAAAAAAAAAAAATCTTTCAAGAATCTCTCCAATGAAGTTTATCACCTACCTAATTAGATACCTAGGCATATAGTAAACATTTATTGAAACTCAGTGGATATGTTATTTTGTATTTTGTATAACTAAATATTTCACCCTATGTTTAATTACCTGGTAAGTCCATATTATTATATTTGACAAGGGAAGACTTTCCAGCAAATTATTCAGAGAAGTTAGAGAATATGAAAGCTTTTACAATAAAGTATCATACATGCAGATACACACATGCACATATGACCAGTCTCCAATGATTATGCACTTCTCTGTTTTTGAAAGATGATAAAAATTGACCTTATTTCACAGGATAAATATTTAGTATATTCAAAGCCTTTTTTAGAAGTCTTAGAATGAGCATCTTGAAAGTCGTATGACCAGCATAGTATGCCATTTGTTTTTTCAATCCTGAAAATAATCTACTTATTTTGCTGAAATCTCAGTTCAAGGACAAGCCCCAAGTCCAAGAAATAAGCTGTGGAATATTTTAAGAAAAATTAGTACAGAAAGTTAATGATGTATTTTTCCTGAAGAGAATCTGGTGCTTGAAAGGTGGTAGATAAATGCCCTAAAATCCCAAATAATCGGTAATAAAAAAAGACTGAGGACATGTGCTATTTCACAGTTTCCTCTCTTTTGCAGACTCAGCCTTGACCATTACTCTCTGTAGCTCTGCATATTTAATCATCTTCTGACTTTCTTCTGTAATTGCAGCAAAGACATCACATTTGAAGTAGAAACTGATCCACTGGGAATTGGACAAGAAACTTCTCAAAGACAAAGTGAAAAACATATTCAACCACTACAATTGCCTGGGATAAATACTTTTAATATATTTTTAATTTAAGCTGCTGATGAAAAAAAATTCCTGATTATGAAAATTCTCAATTCTTTCTGGTTTGGGTTTTCCCAGCTTAAAATTACATAAAAGAAGCTATTGTTATTTGTTCTTTCAGTGTCAATATTAGGTATGGGGTAACATTAAGCATGTTTTAATGGAAGGCTACTGAAATGGCAAATTCCAATCCAGATGTGCATTCCCAGCAAATTTGATCTGGACTTTGTTATTGTCTTAACCTATTCCAAAGGAATTCAGGAGCCATCCCTATGCGCCCTCATTCAGTCAGCTGTACATACAACATACAGTGCTTGGCTGCCTGGCAAAAGGAATGAGTAGGATGCTGCATTCTGCTCAATGAGACTTGACAAAAAAATAACTGATTCACCTTGCCTCTGAAAAATGTGTTCTGTTTTTAGTTCCTTTCAGAGGTTAGGAGTCCACCAAACTCAATACACTACCCCTGTAAGCTTGGTTGTGAATTGCATTGGAGACAGATGCCAAAATACTTTCATAAGCCTGTCCCCCATTGCTATAGGCCAATTGCAAACTGGTAAAATATCCAGTTTTTTAGTCCTTTCTCTCTGGGTCTTAACTTTTTGCCAGTATTGCAGAAAGAAGACCAAAAGATCACTGTAGAGCAACAGATCATTAAGAGCAACAACAGTTTAGGAGTGTCATGTAGTCCACAGCAACCCAGTGAAGACTGCTCAAAGAATTCACACACATTATAGAGAAAACAGCATCTGTCTTAGTGTCCTTTAGGGAAAAAGAAGCTCCTGCAGATATTGCAGCAATATTTAGAGAAATAAAACAGACCTGGACAGTCATTCTTCACAGCATGGGAGAGACTTGAATGAAAGGAAGATGCAATGGATGCTAAATTGGATAAATTAACTAAACGTGTGCATGCAACAGAGGAGGGAATAAGCAACACCGAAGAAAGGGAAGCTGAAACAAAGAGATCTATGAACTGAGACAGAGTGTTGATTTTTTTATGTTGAACAAAGCAAGAAAATTAGAAAACAGAAGCCATTGTACTCTTGCTAGAATGGAAGGTATAGAATTGGGTAATGTGATGCTCTTTGTTCAAAACTTGTTAAATGAGACTTTTGAGCGTAATAAAAATACCGCATCATATAGTCCAAAGGACCAAATCTGTCCTCCTCTGAGACAATAATGTTGAGATTCCAAGATAAAGATTATGTTAGTCAAATCAGGTAATGCTGACAAGGGGCAAGAATCACAAAAGCCTAGCAATCAAGATAAGCAAGTGCTCCATATCCAAGCCTGAGCACTAAAATCCTATAAACACGGAAATAATGGAACTCTTTCAGTGGTTTGTTGGTGAGGAGACTGGAGCTTGCAGTGAGGTAATAAACTATTAAAACACCAGAGAACCTCTCCCGATTCTTCTCCAGATTTGTGAAATTTCACAAAATATTAATTAACCTCTTTCATATTAAATCAGTTTGCTACCTTCAAAATAAAGCTTGAAATAGGTGGCAGTGTGTAAGAAAAAAAAAAGTATATTCAGTTAAGATATGTGATTAAATTGCCTCTTCTTTAGGACTTGTGTCTCTGCTGGAAATATATTTTTAAAGTGGGCATTACTGGATGGCATCATTATACATAGTCACCTAACACTTTTTGTGTTTCTGAGCAGCATATTGACCCTGAGGAAATGTTGCATTGTTCAGGGGTTTGAGGGCTGCACTGCAGGGGAGGTAGGATTTGAGTAATTTCTGAGAAGAGCTTTTGGAAAAAAATAATATTTTCTCAGACTGTTCTCTAAATAGAGCCACTTCTTGAAGAAAAGTTGCTTTCTAGAGACCTGGCATTAGGCTCTGAAATGCTTGCAGCACTTTCTTGTGTCACACTGGTGTTACACTTGGTTTAGTGACTGTTTCATATAACTGAAAGAAAACAAGGTATATAAAGCGAATACTAGTCCTGCAGTTCTGATTTCTCTTCTAATGGGAAACCTCTCTGCAAGATCCTAGCACTAAGAACCACTCAGGTGGTAGGAGAGCCAAATAAAGGCTTTTACTGTAATAAAGATGATTTTGTTTATTGTTGAGTATTGGTTAGCTTATAGAGCAATGGCTTATGATGGCCTGCAAACAAATTGTGCATGCAGGCTTGGAGCAATGAAGGACAACCTTTCAGATCCGCTTACACACTCAGTACAATTCACCTGAATAGTCTCCTCAATGCCTACATCAGTCAGATGTACACGCAGATCTACTGCAACATAACTGTGGTTGGTTCTGTCCAGACTTAACACTTCAGGATTGTTGCCTTGCTCATGATTACCTCTCTGTTTCCAAACTCCATTCTTACAATTCCCTCTTTGCCCATACCTCATCATTTGGTATTTTTAAGTTTCTAATAGGTATGCACATTTGCTAAGACAGTCAGTCTCTACTAACGATTACTAGACTCCTTCATGGCCTTTGTATTTCCTTACTAGTTCTGTATTTCTCTGTATCTGACTGTAGCCCACTTAGAGTCCTCAGATACCAAATGGATTCAACACCTGTCCTCCTTACTGTTAGCTCGTTTGCCATCCTACTAGTACCAATGAGTCATAGCAAGTTGTTCCCAATTGTCTTCTCCTTTGTTTCTCCTTCTTATACTGCAAGACCATAACCAGTTACTGGCTTAATGTGCAGGAATTTGTATTGTGCCTGATAAACTCTATTAAAAAGATACACCCTTTTAACCTCTACTTAGCCTACCTCCTCATATGATATTAAACTCTGTTAGAATACTCTACTAGAATATGACATTCCACAAAAAATAAATTTCCAATATGCACTGCTCTGCTCTGTGGCCATGACCAGATCTCCAGGGTGTCAGTTACCATGAAGGGTAAACTGAACTGCTTGTTGTTTTGCGGCTTTCCTGTTTGAAAGGTGCATTTGTCACAGCTTCACTGTGCATTTCAGCAGAGTTTTCTAACCTGCTATTTCTCATACCAGGCTTGGGGAGATCACATTGCGGCTGGCTCCAGGGGACCATCTTTGGCCAAGTGAAACCACTTTTCCCTCTTCTTATTTTTGATGTGAGCATGCCAAAATAACAGTAATGACATCCAATCTCTAAAGCTAATGTTTTATTTAAAGAACAAAAAACCCAACCAAACTACAGCAAGATAACTGACTAAATAGTGAAAGCCTCAGAAGCACTGGATGAGATGGATTAAACAAGATGTGTGGAAACAAAACTTCCTAACCACTGTGTGTTTGCATTGTTTACATCCTTTTTTGCATTTAGAGTCTAGCCTTCAGCACCTTTTTAGTTCAAGGAAAACTCCAGTCTGCCTCACTACAGACCTTCCTTATGGCTTTTCAGGAGAGTCTCATACCTGACACACCTTAAGACCTAATTGGACACCACTTGCCTTATTGGACAGGACAATCTTTTGGAGTCCCCCGTTTTCTCTCTGCCATTATCTGCTTCACTTTACACTCTAGAAAGTTTTTCAGAACCAATCATGCTCATTTGAGCTACTGTGGGAGCAACCTTTCTCTTTCTCCTGCTTTCCAGGAGAAAAGAGTATTTCACAAAGTATAGTAGTTAAGACAAGGCAAGCAACACTTCCCTGATCCCCTACATGACCTTTCTTAACACAATACAATATAAATACATAAATGAGACAGCTCTACCCATCTGTTGCAATATAAAATACTTAAATTAAATTGAAATAACGTAAGTGGATGGTACTCTTGTGAAATTTCTGTCTTGAGAGTCTGGATCACCTAAAGTTACATAGTAGCCTCTCTCCTTGCTGGAAAGCCATCCTACACACACACACACACACACACGTTTGTACCTTTTCCATCTTGAGTAGCTGCAGCATTGGGACTGTTACTCAGTTTCTCACACTTCTCGTGTTTTTTGGTTGGTTTTTATGGGTATGTGTGCTGAGCCTTTTGTTGTCATCAGTTTGCCTTCATTCCATTTCTGGCTTTCATTGACGTTACCCTGTTCTTCACCCTGTCATGGCCATCTTCATGTTGATCATTCTTGGTGAGCTGAGCCCTTCCTGCCATTTGGAGACCTTCCACTAAAGTTATGTCTCTTTCTTCTGCTCAGCAACCCTCCCAAGAAGTGACAATCATATGCCCCCTGTATGAACCTCCCTTTAAGACCTGTCGTTCTGAAATCTCAGGAACTGCATGTGGATGCCAGAAATCTGACCTCCACAATGCAAATATTTGCTTCAAGATCTATGTTATACTGACACCCATGAATGAAGTTGACAGAAACTGTGACCAGCTGTGTACAGTTCTACGCTTTGTTATGTGTTATGAAAAAAAAAATCATTGAAATATTAGTCCAAATTTAAGTGAAACTGTTGACTTTTACCTTGTGTGCCTTAAATTCCCATCTGTAAACTGCTTGTTGTATAATCTGTCTCTTCTGAATAAGGTTTTTGTGCAGATAAATGGATTCATATTTGTGAGGTATTTCAGTTGTACAGGAAGGATTGCTCCCAAGAGAAGGGATAATTATTTCTTAGTTCTTGGTTTGTTCAGTACTTACATAGCTTAGGGCCATATGGTGGAAAGTAAGAAACAAACAGGCAAATCAACAAATATTGAATGCCTACTCATTAAATGAGCACTGTCCAGCCTATGTACAGGAGGGGGCAAGAGTCTCGTGGAAAGCTCAGATAGTGGCTGGTCATGGAACAAAATACAGGATATGTTAATGAAGACAACTAATAATGCTGGGAACTGAAATGAGGCTGTCCAGGCCACTATAACTGGGGCATTTCCTAATATAAGGAGGCATGACTTAAAACCATGCTAAGGTTGCTTTAACATAGGTTTTGTGTAAAATATCAGAAATGTATAAATGGCATGAAGAGGGCTGGTTTTCCTCATGCGGAGTTGATCTGTTAATAAACCATGATGACACTAATAAAAAAAAATCACACAGTAGACCATAAAAATAATGTTAAAGTAACTTCTTTAAATATTACAATTTAAGTTAATACCTCTTAAAAAAAAAATGATTGAAGCTGTATTGTCATTTTGACAGTGACTAGTTCTGGCTTCTTCCACTCTACTATCCGTTTATGAGAATTAATCAAATTGATATAATCAAATTGCACATATTATGGTATTTTGGGTGTTATTATGTGTAGTAATTGCTGGCATATATAAACTTGTAAACAGAAGATATTGTATTTTGATATATAAACGAGACCAAAAATACATGATCAATGACTTACATCCTTTTTAAGCTCCATAAAGTTTAAAGGAAGAGCAAACTGGTTTTATTAACTGTTCACTTAAAAATGGTTATTAGAAAGTTTATGTGGCCTAGAATACTCTATTATTTCTCACCAATACCTTTCAACTTTATAAATTTATTATTTTTTTAATACTCTAATATACTCTTTAAGTATTTGTGTGGGAAAATGAAAGCACTGATTTCCTCTGGCAACCGTTCTGAGTCTCCACAGAGCTGGGTGACATTTCCTGTCTTAATTTTGATCTGTATTAATAGGAATCAACTCCAAATCCTTTTGTCAGGTTAGGACATACATTATGAATCAACTTAACAAACTGGATCAGAAAATTTTATATCAAGATCTAAAGCTACATGAGATATTCCACTAGATTATACTTGACTAGAAAACAGCTAAATTTCATGGTTCATTTGCAGCCATTACTGATAAAATTATTTGAATGGGAATATTTATACAACTAAATTAAGCTACTTTGGTCCATTATGATAGCAGTACAAGTGTTGGGAAATTACTTTATTTTCATATTTGGAAGCAACAATGAACATTTTGAATCAAATGGTTTGGACACATGATTGCTAAATATGGTAACTAACTATTTAGTAGGAACAACTCTAATGAAAGACTAATTGATAGGCATTCTAATGGTGTCAGGAAAAGATTAAAATAAGCTTCCCAAATTGAGACAACTGCTTCAGATTTAGGGAACCATTCCCTCTCTTTGGAAAAAAAAAATAAAATCATATTAATGTGTTTTTCAGCTAATATATGTATTGCCAGTATGCCAGTAAATGTAGGACTGAAATAAAACTCGGGCAACATGGAAAGCTCTAAAGAGATATCCAAACACAGAGAAACCCAAGATTTATTATAAATTGTTTGTTTTTCACTGAGAGATATAAACAAAGTCTGTATACATTTTTGCCAAGTCAAATGAATTAAAAGACTTAGAAGAAGAGAGCAAAAGTATAAAGCTAAGTCACCATTGTCATAGAGGGAAATGGAATTCAAGCAAAAATATTTACTAGTATGCATGTAACACAAATGGTATTCTGTAGCATAAACCATTATAGCTTAGCTGGGAAGTCAGAAAGTTTTGGTGCATTACAAATTTTATTCCTTGGGGATGATTTTTGTCTATATAGCTGTTGAAATATAGCCAGGACAGAACTAGACATATAATTATCTAGAACTTTAGCAGCAGGTAAGCATGATAAATTATTATAAAGATTTTTTGCAATTATAGTCTTCTTGATATCCAGAACATGATAGCAAAGAAAACAAACCCAACCCAACTCTGAGTGGAAAGGTGAAAATTAATGAAATCCAGATTGTCAAAAGTGTGAAAATTTGTCTCATGGCAAACATAGAAGTTATAACGTACTGCATCCTTGTTGTTCAATCAAGGAACTGTAAGTTTGTAAAGGCAAATGTAAGCATAAAATTTACTGCTCCCATCCACACAGTGTGAACATTCACCCTGCACTGCCTAATCTGCCCGGGTGCACTCTCAGCTGATGTGAATCTGCTTGACTCCAAGTTGCCCTTATTATCCCCATCAGAAATTTCCAATGCGATTCCCAGAATAATAGGCATCTTTTTTTTTTACAGGTACATGTAGTGAAATTTATCCTAGTGTAAACACCCAGCACACTCTCCTTTGCAGTGTTTGGTGCCTGTCTATGGCTTCAGAAGCAAGAGGCTAAGCCAAAACAGCAATGTGCACAAAGGAAAGTGGGTGTCAAAAGCTGCAAAGAAGGTAAGGCAGGCACACAGCGTAAGGATCAGCTGTGAGAACTGTGGATACTAGTTGGAAGGATTCTACTTCCCAAAGCAAGCTCTCAGTGCTTTATAGAATGATTTTATGCAGATGGAGCAGATTTCACCCAAGGGGAGAAGCCATTGCAATGCATGGCTTTCCAACGAGTATGCATCAGCTTCCTATTTGCAAGCTAAATATTGCTTATCAATTATTAACGTTCAGGAAAAGGTGACTACAGTCTATCTGTGATGCTATAGTGAAATTAGATGAGAACTCGAAAAGCACTTAGGATAAATAATAGATGATTAACATGTTATATAAATCAGTGTATCATGTTATTTTAATTTGTTTGCTTTTTCTTCTTTTTCTTTCCTTATTCTTAGTTTTTATCCTTACTCAGTTTTATAATACGGCTCAATTCTCTTATGTATTAGGGATAACTCCTGTTTTATTTATGGGCTAGGGTAGAGTTCAGCATAGAAGTTAATATGAAAATTGCTAAGTGTTGTAATGCTATTCTATTAAAATATAAAACCTAAAATTATTCTATTGCTGACATTTAAAAGCTAAAGAGCTGCATGTTAGATCTGCCTTTTCGTTATAGCTACCTGACACAGGTCGATTAATAAAAAATATGTGCAATAAATCTATTCGCTTAATTAAATACCTATTAATACAGACTGAACTACCATTTAATAAATTTTTTACTATCTTAAGAACAAGGTAAGTGATAATAATAACAATAATGAATAATTGCATTCAGGAACTCAGAAAAGGTTTATGGCCCATTCTTAAAGACACTTTTATTTTTTAATAATTTAACACATTTTTCTATTGAAGTTTTCTTATTTCATAGATCTGCCATTCCCTCTTGCTTGTCTTCTGTCTTACCTGTTCTACCACCCATCAGTTTACTCTCTTATACAAAGAAATTCACGTGTGAAAACCCTGAAAGAAGAATGTGTAGTTACCTAGTCATTTAAGTGCCTTCCCAGTAACAGCAGAGCCCTGGCAACAGTACAGTATGGAATAGCACAGAATTTGCTGATAGTTTCCAAAATATCCATGTAGTTTGCTATTACAGGTATGTAGACCTAGATTCTAACAGTAAAAACTCCCTGCTGACATACAGCTGTGACTCTGAGACACCAGGATTTAAGATTTCTCTCTACAGCAATGTCTCAGGTACTTGATTTTAGTGGCTGCAGGTAACTTGTAGTCACAAGTTCTGATGCCTTCACTATTCCATTCACAACCTTGAAAAGTGGCTCACAGGAGATATAGCCCAGCTGATGAACTTGGACATGGAAGAAAATTAAAGCATTCAACTTGTGAATTACTTTCCTCTTGAAACTCTATAATAATATTTTGTAATTTTTTTTTCAGCTAAATATTTCCTAGAAAAAAAGTGGAGATAATAGAATGTAGATATATCAGTTTTCTTTTCTTTTTTCTTTTCTTTTTTTTTTTTTTTTTTTTCAATTTGGAGGCGGGGGGGCATCAGCTATGTAACAGAAATGCTCCATGAAATTGGAATGAAAAATGCAAAGCCTGTGCCTTTGTGGGGTCATCAACCACATTCACTTTTCTGAGTATCGA
Source organism: Microhierax caerulescens (assembly GCA_035590215.1). Lineage (NCBI taxonomy): Eukaryota > Metazoa > Chordata > Aves > Falconiformes > Falconidae > Microhierax > Microhierax caerulescens. The sequence goes on along the minus strand of JAVJGJ010000037.1, from coordinate 44,683,243 downwards.
TAGAATTTTTGTTTCATTCATGAGTCTGTCTTTTACAGATCTGTTCCCATAGCAAAGGGGATGATGTCTGATTTTCTCATGATGCTGTAGCATATTAGTGGAGTTATTTGTTTGTTTCTTATTAGCAGGATGCAAACAGAGGAGATTCTTGGACGAACTGGATCAAGGTTCAGACACCACACAGTAACTGGTTTTGCCCATGTTTTCATTGTCTGTGCACTTTATTAGATGTTCAGGTTCCGTTAATGCTGAAACTTATCAGTGTACGTGAAAAAAATGTATTCCAGTCCAGATTTAATCCCACTCATGACAGACCTATACATGTTGTTCAAAAGAACTAACTGTATTTATATATGGAACGTGTTTATGTATCAATATTATATTTTTTAGACATACCTAAAAAATTTAAAATAAGTTTGTCTAAAACATACCTCAGATTATGAAGCATACAAAAAATTTGCAGAACCTTTTAAACTAAAAAAAATTTGCAAAAATATGAACTTAACATGAATGAGATGATTGATGTGTTAACCAGTTTAAATGCTATAAAGTCCAGGTCCAGCTTTCTAGCTTCATTCAGCTGAGGAATAAACAAAACTGCACAGGTGTGCTCTAGCTTCTTTCAGTGACACAGAAATGAGGCAAGGATTCAGCATTTGCACTCATAGTCCACCGACACATAATGGATGGCTCATAGCCTGGGAACTTTGCAGGATGTAGCTCAGAGTATGACTACTGGCTTGAGATCCATTTGTGGGTACAGGTCTTCACAAGGCATATGCAAAATCCTTGCTAGTATAAAGCTACGGTATTATGTGAGGTTCCCATGCCATAAGGGCAGCCTTGAAAAAAATAACACCTAACTGATCATCAGTCGTCACTTAGATGGACAAAGGCCAGACAATTGAATACAAACATTATGTACTGGTCCAAACAGTATCAAAGTTCAGCTTATTTCTTTCAGAAGCATATTTTGGTTATGCAAGAACAGTATAGGTTTCATAAACGTATGGGACATAACAGGGCACAAGCTGACAAACAGAGGCATATTGAAACTTGATGTTTACAAGCGTGTCCTATAGTTTCCAAAGTCTTTACACAAAACTGTCATTTCTGTTTATCTGACTCCTACAAGGCTTTACATTAAAATATTAATTGTTTCTAGCATGTTCCTCATGCACAGTTGCATATTGCTTCTCTGATTGTTTTAACTTAGGAAAAAGTTAAACTGGGCAGATGAATAATGTGCACTGGGCTGAATTTCATTTTGAGCAGGTAATCTGCAGGTGTTTATGGCTTCTTTGCCATCTTGTTTGAACACCACCAAATTTGTTGTGTCTTGTCCTTCATGACTTTTCGTATTCACTTGCAGTATGGAAGATTTATGTTAAAATGGATAGTCACGTTTAAAATCCTTATAAAGACCCCTTACAGTAAAAGCCCTTATTTTCAGTATTTTGTGTGCCATCTGTATAGGTTTTCATGTTCTTACCTCACCCCATCTCCAAATTTATGTACACAGACAATTCCTTCTTTAAAGGAACTTAATAAATTCATTGTTAACATCTGCATCTATTTTAACTATTTATTCTCAAAATCATTAATTTCTTTCTTTTTCCTCTTTAAGATTGACCATTTGATAATGTTATAATGTTATGTAGATGGTTGATCTAATTGTCATTTACAACAAGGCCTCTTTTATCCCTTTTCTAAAGAGACTTTAAAATAGATGCAGGCATTAATGATTCACAATTTTAGCACTATTATTATTATTATTGCAGTTGTTGTTATTGTTATTATAATTACTTCAGTTGTATTTCAGATGGTTAAAATAGATTTATAATTATTAACTCATTAAAGAGGAAGAAGGAATGAGTGTGATGTAAAGAATGAGTTATTATAATTATTATTATATCAAGTTTAGAAAATCGCACAAGGTTGTAAATCTCCATTATCAAGAAGTTACACTACACCTTCTCAAATTACTGCTACATTGACCTAACTTAGAAAGAGTTCTGCAAGTCAGCATGAACTTTCAGCACAAAAGGAGTAATATTTATCATAGTTACCACTGTATTTTTTAAAAAACACTTCATGAGCACAAACTAATGCTAATTAATACTTACATCACCCAAAGGGAAAATGATAACTATGATTTCCATCTTTAAAATTAGAAACCTGATTGTATTTTCATTTATGCTAGTGTAAATCATGAAGCCTTTTACTGAAGTAAATGGAATTACACTGCTGGGAAAACAACATGAAATTGGTATCAGATATGGAGAAAATATTATAAAGGGGCCAAGTGCTTTCCTAAAGGAAAGAGTCAGCTTCAAAGCTATCCAGAAAAGTCAGTGATTCCTGCTTCTTGGCCTAATACTTTGACCCTTACAAAGCATTATCTTGCAGTTAAAAATCTGATGTTTTTGAGGTTAGTAGCATGGCATTTATTTGCAGCTAAGAGGAGTTGTTGTTCTGCAATAACTTTATGGTCTCAGTAGTTCACATCAGCCCGTATTTTTACTTATGTGTTTCTCAGTAAATATAAAGCATTGCTAAGAATGCTCACAAGCAATATGTGTATCGTGGGCTATGGATAGCTTGGTTGTTTGAAATACAAGTTACATTCTTCACAAGTAATAATAGTAGAACCATAGAATAGTTTGGATTGGAAGGGACCTTCCAAGGTCACCCAGTCCTTTCCCCCCTGCAATAAGCAGGGACATTCTCAACTAGATCAGGTTGTTCAGAGCCCCATCCAACCTGATCTCAATGGTTTCCTGGGATGGGGCATCTACCATCACTTTGGGCAACCTGTTCCAGTGTTCTACTACCCTCATCATAAAAAATTTCTTCCTTATATCTAGTCTGAATCTACTCTTTTAGTTTAAAACCATTACCCTTTTTCCTATCACTGTCATCATTTAAAAAAATCAGAGAGAAAGGTTTGGAAGGTTATTCTTTAAGCTTTGATTGAAGGTGGCTGCTGTATGATTATTGTCTAAGAGGACTCAGAACATTTTCCAAAGGCATTTGATGCTAGTGGAAATCAATGTTTTTGTGGGGAGTGACATTCTCTTCTAGTGAGCTTTGATATTTTTAAAAAATTAATTGTTTTTCAAATTAAGTCAACAGCACAATGGAGAAAGTTTACAACTAAACTCAAGCTAGACTAGGTGGGTGAGTGGATCCATCAAAAATATACACAGAGAATATTTCATCTGTACAAACCACTGTGGAGGTTTATACAAGTATCTTTGGAAAGCAAACACACAAAAAAGAAAAAAACCTACATAGCTCATTTCACTGCATTTTTTACTTCTGATACATTCTTCAACCAGTTGCTGATGTGACCTTGAATAAAACACATGTCCTTAAACCAAGCACATGAATCTATATTTTGGCTGCCTAAAATGATGAATACAGACTTTCAGAAGTGTTGAATATTTACAGGATGCTGAGTTCAAGAATGATCCTGAACCATTATCAAAGGGTACACTTCAAATACAGGCTTGTATCTCCCGATTGTTTCTTTGGCTGTCTGGTGAGATGTGGCAGATTGATTTTATGTATTTTGAACCATCATATAGTTCATAATGACTCAGCTTTAATGCAAGTTTGTGAAGAGCAGACATAGAGGGGAAAATGTCTGTGAAAGACCTGCGTTAAAGCCTAAGTAGCACATCATAGTGCACAGGGCATGAAGGGAGCAGGAGCGGTTTAAATAGACTTAGTATTAATATTCTATTTATAGCTCTTTCAGGGTGTTGAAGGTTCAGCATGATAAAGCACGACTTGTACTTTTAACAGGACTAGCCTATCTCCATCTGTAACCTGTATCAGAGGTACAATAACCTTTATATATAGCTACTTTTCATTTATATAAGGAACTCCACTTAATCCATAGGCAGCATTAGATATGTAATGAGTGGAAAAGGAGAGGGGAGTAAATGCCTCAGCCCAGTCCCATGGATCCCATGGCATGGCACTTACAAGTCCCTTCTCTCTGTTTGCACTGAAGGATAAGTTAAAAAGTTAATGTTTCATTAAATATGCAGTAATAAATAGAAAAGTATATTAAATTGTTAGATTGTTAACAACCACCATTTCACTGATAAGAGACAAAGCAATGCAACCATGTATTTTTTCCTTACATTAAGCTTCTCAAAACCAAGGTGCATACCACTCTGCATGATACAAATATCCATTCTCTCCAGCACTGTGTTTCCAACAGTTGACAGTATCAGCTGTCTCACTAGAAACTTCCAGAAATTATGCCGGAGTCAGTTTTCCCTTTCAGAGAAGTTCCCTTCCCACTCTCAACATGTAAACTGTTGTATGCTCTATAGTATGACTGAGTTTATTCTGTGCAATTTTCAATTTTTCTTTGTTTGAAAAGGACCAATGCAAAATCAGAAGATACAAGTACGCTTATAGTTTAGAAAACTTTATACCATAGTCATGTTCATATGTATATTCAATATGAAATCTTAGTACACATTTTTCCCAACTGGTCACCCAATGTAAAATATTTTTTTTCTCTCAAAAGTACAGATATATTTTTTTTCTGGACATAATTCATTACAGGCTATCAGATATTTTCTGATATTCATTGATACATTGATATATTTTGTACACCAGTCATTTTAGAGGGGAAAAATTATCTGATACAAAAGAACTGAAGCATTAGGTCTTACAATCATAGAATCATTTCGGTTGGAAAAGACCTTTGCAATCATCAGGTTCAGCTGTTAACCCAGGACGGCCAAATCCATCACTAAACCATGTCCCTAAGCACCATGTCTACAGGTCTTTTAAACACCTCCAGAGATGGTGACTCCACCACATCCCTGGGCAGCTTGTTCCAGTGTTTGATAACCCTTTCAGTGAAGAATTTTTTCCTCGTATCCAACCTAAACTTCCCCTGGCACAACTTGACACCATTTCCCCTTGTCCTATCACTTGTTACTTTGTAGAAGAGACCTACCCCCATTTCGCTCCAACCTCCTTCCAGGTATTTGCAGAGAGCAGTAAGGTCTCCCCTGAGCCTCCTTTTCTTCAGACTAAACACCCACATTTCCCTCAGCCCCTCCTCATAACACTTGTGCTCCAGACCCTGCACCAGCCCCGCTGCCCGTCTCTGGACACGCTCCAGCCCCTCAATGTCCCTCCTGCCGTGAGGGGCCCAAACCTGAACACAGCATT
>JAVJGJ010000037.1:44633188-44671229 GCA_035590215.1 Microhierax caerulescens | reverse complement strand
GAAAAAGAAAGAAAGAAAGAAAGAAAGAAAGAAAGAAAGAAAGAAAGAAAGAAAGAAAGAAAGAAAGAAAGAAAGGATGAAAGAAAGGATGAAAGAAAGAAAGAATGGAAGGAAGAAAGAAAGAAAAGGAAAAAGGAAAGAAAATGCATGGAGTATTCTGCATTCAATTAACTGAGCTTAGAGACAGGTAGATACTTAGAATCAAGTGGGCTGATGCAATGAGCCAGTCCCTCAGATGGAAAAAAAAAAAAATAATGAGAGCTCTGTTCATATCAGTGGGGCTGCTCCGATTTAACACCAGCTAATATTAAAATTCATATTAAGAAGCTTTTGTCTGTCATTCTCTTCCTGAAGAGAAGAAAATGCTCCTCCTGTAAGATGCTAAACACCATGGCTGCTTTCCAGGGAAGCACTTTAAACACATGCATGTTCTCACAGTAGGCAGCAGCCTCCTCTTCCAGCAGAAAACAATCTGTTTTGCTGGACTGGACCCACAATTCTTAGTGTTCAGCACGTTTGAGTGTGTGGCTGCCTCCACTTATACATTGTGGCTGTGTGAGCTGACTTAACTCTACCAACAATAAGTTAATAAATTGCAATTGTTTCCCCTTTGTCTTATTCAGCTACTCAAATTAAAAATAAACTTTTTAAAAGCAAAACGGTCATTGTGAGTATACAACCTTAATGTTACAATTAAGAGCATATTTTTTTTTTCCCCAGAAATACGTTTCCATACAATATTCTCTAATTTCACTGATGTTTCTGAGTAGCGTAACTGAGGGTTGAATGGCAGGTTGATACTTCTGGGCAGCTGACTCAAAATTCAAGGGTACTGGGCCAAAAGCAAAGTTCCTGGGGAACAAAGGCTGGCCCATGGCAGTGACACAGAGACTTGAATAAGTCTATTAAACCAGTATTTGCATGCTGGAGAGACTGAAATTAAAATGCACATAGTCATATTGATGCTTAAGAAGTTGACTGGCTTTTTGAGATGCCTTTTTTAAGTTTCCTTGAATGCAGGTTTACAGTTATATTTTCGGTGAAGCTGAGCTGGCAGTTGATCAACACCTGCAAAATCTGTTAGTCCTACCTTTATCAGAACTCTGAAGATATCTCTGCATTTTTTTTTATTATTCTACAAAGACTGCCTCCAAAATGCAGTGCTTCTGGGAACTGCTACACTTGAAAATGCTGACTACTTGCACTACAGTCAGTTTTGTTAGAACCATTACTTTTCAGATGAGATTAATATTATTCAGTTGCAAATGAAAAAAAATAGGTTGGTACAGCATTTTTATTGTAGCTCTGAGTGTATGCTATAGTTATAGTAAAAAGATCACATTCAGCATAAAAACTCTTATTAATTTACTTCCTGTCCACTGCATTTACAATGTCTTTGTGATATTAAGTTCAACATACTTGTGATGTGAATTCAAGGACTTATCTAACCTTGGATGTCAGTGGAAGTAATATAAAATTTCCTGGATCAGAGCCTGTTGCATGCTTGAATGTATTTTCACAAAAAAAACCAAAAAACCCAAACAAAACAAACCCAAACAAACAAAACCCAAACAACCAAACAACCAACCAAACAAAACACCAAAAAAGAACCAACCAAGGAAAGTGACTGAAGTTTTCTGAGGTAGACCTCTTTGGGTTTGTGCCAGCCACTTTTTTATCAGTTTGACTGAGAAATAACTATGCACTACCTTAAAAAACAGCTTCCTAAAATTTACCACAAAGTTTAGACTGTGTTTGGGGTTTAAAGGAGAAACTTGTTAAGTGAGGGCCTTTAACATGGAGAGTCCCAGAGACAACATGGGAGAAACAAAAGATCTGGTCATCAAATCCAGGAGTCTTAAAATTGATTAACTTTTCTGTCAATTGTTCCATTTTGCTTCTCTCTAGGTTACTCAATGAAATAAAAAAGTGTGCTTATGTGTGTGTGCATCTTGGTTTTTAATAAATAAAATAAATCCAGTCAAATTCCATTCAAGAATTTGCATACAGATTTTCACCAGTGCAATAAGGGGCATTTTAACTTAATGTATTTCTTCTTTTTAGAATGCGTTGACCATTCTCTGACCCAAGACAATCCTTGACTGGTCTTTATGCATGTACTTATTGGGCACACCATGCATGGCACACTGGAACAACTGTTTCACACAAAAAACGTGAATTATAGACACATAAAATTTTTGTGAACTGGGCTGTAAAATTTCTGATGCAGTGTTCTCTATCTGACTTGACAGCTGGTATCTGGTCTGAAAATAGTATATTTTTCCTCAAATGCTAGTCAGCCTGTTACTTTGCAATGCAAAGATATAAACACATGTACGGATAAGAAATAACCTGGGGAATAAAGAAAAAGTCTTCTTCTAGAATAGTGGTAATTTTGTGCCACTTTGGCATGAGCATACCCTGAGTCCACAATGGCCTGTTGGCAAGTGTGTTTTGCAGTGCTGTGCGTGCTTAGCAATCCCCTAGATCAGAAACAAACATCCTACGCCCTGTCCTGCAACCTTCAATCTTTAAAAAGAAAAGCTGCTGTGAATAGTGTTCCTAAATAAAAGCTTGAGAACGCCTAAAGTGCGTATGTTGAAGGACAGTGGATAGAGGATATGTTCTGCAGCACTCCAGAGAGGATGAGCTGGAGTAAGAAATCTGAGGAGCAAATGGTCTTCAGAGACCATGTCAGAGCTGGAAGCTGAAGAGTTCAGTCACTGCTCTCCCTGCCTTGACAACAGGCCTGATGCTGTTTTGAACTGCATTCCCAAGCTTTGCTGCCACGTTCCAGGTGTGTGCACTTGTATGGAGGATCAATTTTACTGGAGCCAGGAGGGCTTCTGCACACCTGCCACAGCACCTGTCAGTTACAGCAGATCTAGAAGGAAGACTGCATGGTAGTTTGTAACATCTACCTGGAGAGATGCTTTCCCAGAGTACTGCTTTCCTGTAAGGGATCACAGGTACTCCATCTTTTTGAATTACTGTGGTAGAACAGAGAGCTGATGGCAGGCTGAATTAACATGATGCTCACTAACAGTTTGTATAGTTTGGGAGGTTGTCAGAGAGATATCACTAGCCCAATGTAGGATGCTGGCTGCAGTTACTCTGAAGTGATAAGTAATAGGTGATTTTCTTAGATGTCTCTCTTACAGCTAGGTGCAGCGAGATAGAGACCAGCCTCAAAGGGAATTTGATTTGGATCATCATAATTAGTAATGCTGTTGTGCTGTCAGGGTACCCTTCATGTAAATCATGGGCAGCAAACCGGTTATTACATTTTTCAATTTGTTTCCAGCAGGTTTTCTTCATAATTACACAAAAGATGACTCCTGGATGCAAGGGAACAGGCAGCGTTATTTCTGGTGTGTTTTGGATTACAAAATGTCTGCTTGAATTATACTAAAGGAATGTATGTGTTTGTTGCTGTGAAGAGTTGATTAAATCACGTTCTTGAGGATAAGAAGAGTATGGGATGTTACAGTTCAAGAAAACAGTTATATGAAAAGCCACTCCAGTAAAGAATGGGGGAGGAACAGAAGAATAAAAACAACTTTCTGGCTCCTAAATAGCATCCCCATTAGCACCTATGCAGTGTGCCCGTGTCCTGCTGCCTTCTCTCCTCTCTCTTTCCTAGAAAAATAACTTGTTTCAGTCCTTTTTTTTAGTTTTGGGGTTGAAGAATTAGGTCTGTGCAACCCTGTATATACTGATTCCCTTGTTTTTCTACCAGCATGCATGCCTGTGAGGCAAATCCCCCTTAACAAACCCTTCCATGAAGCTTTGTCAGTGACTTCCAACCTAAGAAAGAAGATGATGATGAAAACCTCCCTTCTAATAATACGTGCAAACAAGCAAACAAAACCATTCAAGGCTCCTTTGAGACTGAACTCTTGGAGCTACTTTATGTAAAATTTCCTGTTCGGTGTGTTTTGAAATAATGTCCCAGTTCTTTGGGGTATGAACTATATTTTCTCTGTGCTATTTGTAAAGTAAGCTGTATAAAACATGTCCCATTTTTGTAAAAGTTGGAAAATAATGTGATAACCACCTGTATCTATCTACATCTGTCTCTCTGCCTGAAAGCCCAATAAATGCAACAGTTATCATACCTACTGCCTTGTTACAAATAAACTCTTGACACTGGAAAATATCACTACCTCCTCTCACAGAACATCCTCAGCCTGTCTATCTTCTAATCTGCAGGTTTTCAGGACAAGAAATTTTCTGATACTGTGAGAAATCATGAGGCCAAATGTTTTTCCAAGCTCATTAGGAGTAAAAGAAAGGAGAATACTCAATATTTTTGGGGAATGAAGACAAAGGAATCCCCTCCCTACTAAGGCATATCAGTGAAAGTGTTATCCTGTGTACTTAAAAAATATATATATTTGAATTTTTTCATATCTTTTCTTTCTCCTTTGAGTTGTCTAAAGTGTGAATTAAAGCTTGCTTTTTAACAAAAAAATAAAAAAAAACTTTATAAATAATTCACATGGGATATTTTGACAATTTCAAACTTTCTCTGTTTTTTTTTACCAAGCAAAATATTCACTACTGACAACTCTTTCTCAGGAGATACTACTCTTATAAAATCAACATTTCTTATGTTGAAAAAATGCTAAAGGATTCCTCCTTTAGCCTTCATGCCTAATTCTGGTTCTCAGATTTTGCAAAGAGATCCACTCTGAGTAACATCTGAGTCAACTGCCAAAACTCCAGGCAAGGTGCTGATCTCGTGGAATATATTTACTGCGCTATCTGTGTACTCATTTGTTTGCAGTCTCTTTTCACCAAGTATGCTGTCTCCATGAGACAATTAGTTGAAAGAACATTGATAATTAAATTGCTCATTGAATCTGTCCTGGATTTTAATTTGTTTTTTGAGTTTTGCATGGAAATCCTACTTTTAATACAAGTAAATGCAGAGAAATACAGCAAAATACCCAGCATTTGATTTTAGCATAAAAAGGCATGTACACTATGATTATTGGCTTTTGAGATATTTTCACCTAAATTAAAATAATGAATAGTTGTTTAGTATACTTGTTTCGATTAAATCTCTGGCTTAGAGGTTTCACAAAGTAGACTTTATAATACTGTTAACAGCAAAAGTTGATGGCACCCTTGTCCATTAGTGCAGTGAGTAGACCTTCAGGTTTGTTGTGTACCTAGTGACTTCTAGGAAAGTCGTTAAAAAGTCATAAGATCCTTAAACATGTGCCACACAGCTGTATGAATTTAAGCATAGTTCTTGAGGTCTAAGACATATTTTTCTTATCTTGAAAAATCGTGTTGCTGTAACAAGCTGCTCTTTATTTATTCATCTATATTATAGTAGTACCTAGAAGTGTCTGCCAAATTATGGGTACCGCTTTAGTAGACAGTCTGCATCTACTCAATAAAATACAGCCCTTGCCCCACAGTTTGCAATTTCAAGAAACCACATATGAGAGAAAGGAAAATTACAGTAAAAAATGGCATTATCACTTTTTTGTCAAGGAACTGAGGCATAGCCATCACTCTAGGAAAATATTTAAATTCAGGCTAGAAACAGTAAGTACTTTAATAATTCTTGAGATTTTAATGTTGTCTCTATAGAGAAATAGGCCTGCATAAACCAAGACTGTACTGGACTTGGAATTCCAAGAGTTATAAACATTTCTCAGTTAATGCAGCATTAAAACAGTGTTACTTATGACTGAACCAATTTATGCAGCCCTCGTCCTGGCACTGAGCAACTTTCCAGAAATTGACTTTGCAAATGTAATATTCTTTTAATAAGCTTCTCATATGTAATCCAATACTGAAATAAAATAATAAAAAAATGTTAATGCTGGCAATAGAGTCTATAATTAGTTAGCTTCTCCTTCATTTACTTAACAAGGCATTTACTTGTTCATATTAAAAAGTTGTATCATGGCAGAAACTTCATATGAAATCTGAACCCCAAGGCAAATGAAGACATTTCTCCACATTGGCCTCATGGACACCAGAACTCCCACAACAGAGTTTTAGATTCAAGAAAGACATGAAGGTATCAAAATCAGCTATACATCTAACTGAAAAATCTTGTCTCTGGTAAATAAAAGAAATAGAAAAGAAAAAAAGAAAAGAGGAGAGAGCAGAGCAGCCTTATGATCTAAAATACTTATTCTCTAGAAGTTCCATAAACCAAGAAAATTTGATTCTTAATGTAACTGATTTTTAATTGTAAAGCTCATCTTCATTTGTAAGTTTCAATTCATATATAAAATGGATCGATACATAAAATTTATTTTAAAATTGTGTGATAATTAATTTAAGTAGACATTACTTAAACATTAATTGCTCCACATTCCCTGCATAATTGTACTAGGCCTATATGCTGCCTCATAACTGCAGCTCAGGCAGATAAACCACACTAACTCTTACTGTCCTTTTCTCATTTTTATATGACACTTTCTATGACAGAGCATACCCATGCTATGTGTAGCCAACAGGGGGAAACAACACAAGCCATTACTTAGTTAAGAAACTCACTTAGTTATCTTCCTTATCAAAATATTCTGAACTCTTTTTATCTCCCAATGGGGTATCATGATGTGCACTCTTACGGATCAGGCAAGACCAAGATGTATGCTACTGGCTTCACCCCAGTGATCAGCAGGAACCCTTGAAGTCAAGCCAACAAAGCGACAAAGCCATTTTGCAGGAATGATAATAACACAAAATAGTATGCAATCAGAAGAAAGCTGTAACGGATGTAAAACCTGGAGATCTAAGGTCTCCTTGGAGATGTTACTGAGGTCCGAAGAGCTGTTTTCCAGTAAGTGGGATACTGAAGGAGTCAAGCTCTTTCTCAAGCCTCTCTTCTAAAATATGCAATCAGGTTTTCAAACTAACTTAGAGGGCCAAACAGGTGGAATTTATGCTTAAAGCTTTTCTAGCTGTGCATACCCCTATCTGAACTGTGAGATCTTATTTTGTTCTGTTAGAAAACCAGGGTTTTTAACGGACTGAGCTTTTACTGGCTTCAGTACTCCTTTTCGAGGACCTGAGAACTTTCTTGCTGTAAATGGAACATAGTTGATAATATTTAGAAAAATTCTGCAAAGTAGAATTTTCAGAAACTGTTAATTTGCCAATAAACTTGACTTTGTATAGGACTTTTTGAACACAGGTTGGTTTGTTTGGTTTTTTTTTTTAAAAAAAAGAAGACAAAAATGAGTGGTTTTCATCTTGATACTGAGTGGCTTAGAAAAGATGAAAAAAATTATAAGCAACTCGGGGAGGCAGTAAAAGGCTTTCCTTGAACCCATGTAGAGGATTTGGCTAACTGTGAAAGTCTGAGGGGTTAGAATTGAATAAAGCAAAATAAAAGAACACATAAAATGTAAAGCCTCCTTCTTGCTGTTCCTTTTTGTATATCCTGGGTTATAACTCCTAGTGCCTTAGGTTGGCAAACTAGATTGTAAGAGGGTAATGTGGAGATATAGCACCTTGGTAAGAGGACAGGAACATTTTGCATGAAATCCTGAAAGCTGCAGAACATCATTATAGAATCTGCAATATTTGGATTAGATGACCTTTAAAAGGCTCTTCCAACCCAAAGCATCCTATGATATTTGTGTGATAAAGCTTCTGCATGCTTCCCCCCACCTAGTCTTCTTCTTCCTCACCTGAGTGGGATAGTGTCTCACAAAGTCTGAGTTATGCTTTTCCACAGTAACTTTTCACCTCCCACAAGTTATTTTATTTTATTGTGAAAGAAAAATTTTTCTAAGTATCATTTTTCCTTGAAAGGAGAGCTTATCTCCGACATTTAGATTGGCAAAAGCATTTAAATAACCATGTATTTCTTGTCAAGCTCCATTTTCATTTGTTTTAAGTGTATTCTTCTTGTTCCCCCATTCTTCCACATATTCTAATGCATAAATAACATCCTATTGTAATTCTTCTTATCTGACTCTTCTGTTTACCTCCTGCTGCATGTGGAAATCTTAGAAAAAGCCTATGGAGTGGAATATGGGTTTATCTCTATACCATATTTAGTAGAATAAACAGTGGGAACTGGGGAGAGATCAGCAACAAATAGAAGCTTTAAAAGAGGAAGAGTAAAACATGTCACATAAATGGAGCTTTTACTCTCCAGTGTTTTAATGAAGAGGCCCTTTAGGTGCATTATTTTAATTTATCAGGAGCAAATGGCTTTAAAGCTGCAGTCAGATAGTTCCACCTTCAAGCAAATAACATAAAAGTGTTTACAAAATCATTAGCAGTTTTGAAGACAACTAATCCTTCTCCAGGTCAAATAATTCAGGATCATTGTGGGAAGCATCTTAAGCACAATTGAAGAGACAGCTTATACTAGGAAGTGTGAATGACTAAGGAACAAGTTGTGAGAAGAGAAAGATGCCACGACCATGATAAGGAAGGATGGTTTCTTGTCCATCGTGCTTGGTTAAGGAGATATGACTGCAAGGCAAAATATTTGCATATAATATTGTTTTGCGTGGTCTGTGGCTAATGGAAGCTTTGATGAACAGCTCCTTTTCAGCCTTTCTCCGTTATATTGCAACAGTTTGCTCCTTAGGCAGTGCTGTTATTTTAACTTCTCTGTACCTACAGAGTGTCTGAGACTTTGAGTTATGAAAAAAATCTGGAAGCAAATGTGTACCAGAGTGTTTCCTCAATACAGTGCTTATTCAGACTTCAGACAGCTCCTTTCCCCCTCCAAAAAAAAAACCCAAACAACAACACACACCCCTCCCCCAAAAAAAACCCAGTCCTAAAAATAACCCTCAGCCAAACCCAAACCAACCAACCAACCAACCTATTAGGAGTCCATTCAACCTTCTGTCTAAAGAAAGATCAAAACCTTTAAATTGACAGTTTAAGTCTGAGGTGAGCTGAATTGCTTCTTGGATGTATCCACCTCATTGTATTTTCTCTAGTGGCAGCCTAAAGGTAGGAAAATACTGATTTGAGTACTTCAGTGTGTGCAATTCAGTTGGATGAGTACAGACTTCTGAGACCTGTCTCAGAGGCAGAAGAAATGTTCAGAATAATTTCAGAAATGTTTTATCTTCCAGAAATAGCCAAGGACCAGGAACAGTCACAGCAATTTGCATCCCCACAATTCAGAGGTTGCGTGGCCAACTGATTACTACTGAAGTATTTCTGTATTGTGTGCAATGTTGCAAATGACTCTATCAGAAAGGTGCACACCCATTTTTTTTTTCTTCTCTTTCTTCTCATCTCTTTTTCTTCTCACCTGCTATTCATTTTGTCCTTTTCCTCAGTGTACCTGCTCTGAAGCATACTACAGAAACTGGCAGAGCCCAGTCAGCTTTGCATCCTAGTAAGGAGGTACAGAAGTGCTCACTTTTCCCCACATAAGCATCCAGGATGAGAATACAAGATGTCATAGAAATCCTAGATTGCTGAGATAGAGCAAAGGGTGTATGATCACTGAAAATTACTCCTTAGATGGCCTTGGCATACTTAAATCAGTGGTCTACTGGCACACAGCACAAGTAATCTCTAAATATATGTATAGCAGCAACAGGAGAAACAGCCACAGAAATAAATTCAAATGTGACTCATGCAGTGCTACTAAAAGGCTGATTGTTCTGTCCTGTATGATATCCATTCTTTCTTTCTTTGTTGTTTTAAATCATTTAAAATAAAAGTAATTTAGACTTTGCAATATGTATGTTCTCCTAGGTAACCTGTGATAGTGAAAAACACATCAAATCATGCAAAAGCTATCATGCTACGTTAGACTTTCAAGAGACGTATGATTTGCAAAACCAGTAATGGAAAATTCAAAACCTTCCTATAAAAATGCACAGCAAGCAGTTTTAATAATTTGGGGTCTTTTAAAAGAACAGTTCAGCTAGATCTGTTTGAATTTAGGATTTGGATTTTTAACATTACGAAAAAATCTGCATATTGCATAACTGAAAGACCTGATCAGGCATTCAGGGGTTTTAGGATCACAAAAGGAAACAGACTGCATTTAATTCTAAAGCAGAGGACTTTCTTTGGGCTGTATCATTAAATGCATTTCCTTTTCTTTGGTAGAAAGGCAAAGGAAAAAAAATCCAGAAACATTAACAAGTAAAGACAAGGTGTCTGGAAAAAATGCTGGCATCTAGCAGAGGTATGGATGATTTTATAGAGGTTACCGGATGGAAAGTGCAGAAAGTTTCTATAAATTGGAAGAAGAAATTTGAGCTAGGATCCCTGAAAATTAAATACCACAGCCATGTAAATCTAAAGTAGAATGAGAGGCAGACTAAGCTGCAATAGTTTCCTTGAGCTCTTTCTTACTGTTGCATGGCTTAATATCCTCCAGAATGTTATTCGGGATATATCCACATGAGAGCAAGGGAAATAATAGTCAATGGGAAAAGTGGCAAGATAAAATGTATAAGAGAGAAAATTGCTCTAAAATGTTCCTCAGAAAATGATTTTTTAATATCAAAAGAAATTTTCAATCTATATTTTAATTCTTTTTTTTTTTTTTTTTCTTTATCTCAGGCAATTGGGATGAGGGTTTTAAGGCTTGCACATCTGTTTTAAAAATCACCCAAATGTTTGGTGGAAAATTCTTTCAGGTGTGGAGGTTCATCAAAAGGTCTTTCTATAGTTCATGCCAACATCCACCCTTCACATGCTTTAAGTGGTATGGGAAAAGACAGGTGGGAAGAAGAATTTAGTCCAAGAAAATAATAGCAAAGCACATACCCAGGCTGTGAAACACATTACAACATATTGGATCCTTGTTTCTGAATGTATCTGTTCTGCATATTGTTCCAAAGTAATTATTGCTGTTGCGGTAGGTGACATCGCTAATGCTTTGCTGAATAATGCTGTGCTTGACATCAGCTGAGAATTCCACCTATAACATTTTAGAATTCCTATTCATACTTAGTTATGATTTTTTTTTCTATAGTGTTCCTAATGAGATCACACACAATGGCAATAATTAATCTTAAAATTAAAGCATGAGCAGTGGTCCAATATATCAGCATTTTCTGTGACAAGAGACATCAGGTATAATTAAAAGAAGGGACAATGGACAGGTGGGAACTTTAATTATTGATGAAATAATCTCTAAAAAGACATTCCATAATAAACTCTTTAACAACACGTATCTTACTCAATTACTGCGACTCAGGTTTTTGTCCCATAACGACCCATAAGCAGGTATGTCCTGCATTTAGATAGAGGAAGGTGCCGGCGTACAGCCAGCAGGTTAAAATGCCACAAGGTGTATCAGTTGTCAGCATGGGAACAAGTCCAGGGGATAACTTACTGCTCTGGTCAAAACAGCATCTCTCCTTCAGTATTATGTAGGTGGGAGATAATTCTGCAAAACATCATCACTGTTTCTGGTGGGCTATCACAGGCAAGGAGGTAGTCTCCCAAGGTACCAGCAGCTCAGAACAGAATGCAGACTTTCAAATTTGCATTGGATGGGGATGCACTTCTTTTTCAGTGGTTTATGTTTTCAGACACCTGCATTTTTCTCTATTTCAGGAAATATCTCTATTTCTCTATTGCTTCTTTAGATTCAGTGCTTCCAATTCCCCTCCTTTCAAGGAAAGGGGAGTGATAATCCCATACTCTATAATGCAATTCCATTTGAAAGCAGTGCGTGGTTCGACACCCAGCAAAAGGAATTGTTCCAGATCTTTTGATCCAAAACTGACAATCAGCACCAAAAACAGGGGTGGAGCGAGAGGGTTAGCCCTCTCCCTGGCAGGCAGGTCACTCCTGGTAAACCTCTTGCAGTTTGCTTTGTAGGCTATCAATCCAATTTACTGTGTGTGTACTCAGCGGCTCTTAGAACTTGCAGAATGTCTCTGGATTTTCAATTAAGTGCACAAAATAAAGCTGCAAAGCTGTAATTTCTGTTTCTGTATTTAAATTTCCTTCTGTTTATTCACATGTTAGTGCGATTCATGTGTCGCTTGGAAAACCGGCAAAGGGCCCCCTTGCCATTTAAAATCTCCAAGGACATCCCTTACAGGAGGCTGTCTATAGAATGATAGGCAGTACGTGCTGAATGCCATGTCAGAAAGCAGAGACAGACCCTTAAAGTCCGTAATTAATGTTCATTGCAATTAGTGGAAATTTTATGTATATTCCAAACAACAGATACAAGAATCTCCAACATAATACCAATGCATAAGAAATTAGACTTTAAAAACTAAGGCAAGTCTCAAGCATATGGCTTTCCAGATGAATGATTTTTTTTCCGTTTTTTTCTTTTTGCTTTCATTCTTTCCTTCTTCAGATTGCAAAATTGGTGGATGGGTGATAGCTAGCATTTGCACATAGCATTTGATACAAATAAGAATTGAGAATGTAGTTAAGCTGGAGAAGAAAGACTGATCTGAGATTTGAAAAGAGACCAAAAAACACAATAAACACAAGGTAACAATAAATGGAACACACTGAGTTGGAGAAAGTTGAGTGAGGTGCAAGCAGGATTGATGGTCAGTAGAAATTATTTATACTTTTTTTTAAGTCATTAGTAGTCAGGTCTATTAGTGAAATTCGAAGACTGGAAGAATTTGAAACACCTCAGAGGCCAAGGAGAAATAGATGAAAAGGACTGTGTTCTGTAACTGTATAAACAAAAAAGAAAAATTAAATCTGGCATAATGTATAATAATATTTGGCAGACACAACGCAAGGATGTTCATTTGATGAAGGAGACAAACCTGGGAAGTAATAATGGTGCGAGAAACACATGGGATTAACTGTGGACAGCAAAGTATTCATCAATTTGCAACATGTAACAGCTGCCAGAAAAAAGGCAGCGTAATTTTAGGCTGCATGCACAAAGACATCATATGGTGGAGGTAGCAAGTAACAGTATCTCTACAGCTCCTATGTCATCCCAGTTACACTATTGCATGGTGAGTTTGGTTTTGTTGTTGGTTGGTTTTGGGTTTTTTTGGCTGTACATTATGAAAAAAAGATACCGTGAATCTGGAAAGAGTTTTGAAGAGCAACAACAGAAATGGTGAGTTGGCTGGAGGGATGGATACCCTGGGGAAGAAAAGCTTATTTAAAAGGTGCCACCATCCTGAAAACTGCTTAGTTTCAAATGAAGAATTAAAGTAGCTTGAAGTATTCTTATTCCTTCCCTTGACTCTCCCTGCCAATCGGATTCTTTTTTCTTTGAATTTCTTTCAGTTATGTTTTTTTGTAGCATTTATATATGGTATGAATAAGAATGCAAAGCAAAATGACATTCAGGGAAAAGCATGTTTCTATTAAACTGATGGTGTCTCAGTACGTACAGTTGAGTTAAACTATAAATAAAAATGAAGATGGAATTACAAATATTTCATCCTTAACAACAAGACTTTATACCAAATTATTTAATTGTAAGGAAGCATAATTAAGAGTGATGATGTGAAATTGAGAGAATGAAATTATACTTGAATACCAGGAACCCATTCTCACAGCACAAGCTATTTTGATGTTAAAAAAAAAAAAAAAAGTGTTCCACTCTCAGAATCTGATAAAATTAATTACTAAAGAAATTTTACCAAATGTACTGTTGGGATCGGTTCTGTAGTGTCAACGAAGTTACTAGGTGTTAAAACATCACTCAGCTTGTCTATGATTTCATAATCTTGGCTGCTGCATATAATTTGTACACTTTTACAGTGGATCTTCTTGGAAGACCAGACTTCCTTCTCTTCCTCTCTCTCACCCACACATCTGTACTGTATACACCTTTAACATAAAGAAAAGTTGTCCAATGTAAAGACAATGTAAACATACGATATCCATTAACTGTAATAAGGCATATACATTTAAATTCTTATTTGGTTTGGGATAGTTAGACAGATATCAATTAATTTATTTTTGTCACCAAGAATGAGTTAAAAATCTCAGGTTTATCAAAAATATAAACACCAAAGGAATAAGCTGTCGGTAGCACTTAGCAGTGTTCTATTAACAATCTGCATCTTTGGCTTTTTTCAGTACTTTTGCTCTATTTTATTTTATTTTATTTTATTTTATTTTATTTTATTTTATTTTCCAAAAAGATAACAGATTGAACAGTGACAGGGAACTGTAGGTTACAGTTGTCTAAAACACTGAAGAAAAACTTTAGGACTTGTTAACAGTTCTCTAAACTGGAAATGTATTCATTTTCATGGAGGAATTACTGGATGTATGTTTGCCTATATGTATTACGGACTGAGCAGTCAGGTCCACATGATTAAGGAGCTCTGCTCTTTGACACGACAGTTTTGGGGAGAAGCATGACTGACACTGGTGTCATCAGTCACTAGTGTCTTGGTATTAGGCAATAGTCTCCCATGTTAGTCCTCAAGTCTACATTAACACCTCAAAGCAGTGCACAATCATTTATGCTCTTTCTGAATCTTCCTGCCCCATTACCCACCTGTTTAACCACGACATTTCAGGAGTCCCTCCCTTTCTCTCTCTGGGTTGTGCTCTCTACTGAAGGTCGCCGTGCTGAGCAGATGTGTAAGGCAGCTGGCCAGACTGGATAGTAGGCAAGGTTGTAGTTCTAGCAATTCATTCAGTTCTGTAAGTAAATTTTAGGTAGCTTCAATGAAGAACAATAATTTGTCGTAGCCAATATTCAGATTTTAAATGTGTTTGTTTCTCAGACTATGTCTACAACTTCTTTTAAGATGGATGGTGACTGTTGCTAAGCTTAGGGAGAAAAAGGTAGGGAAAAATAGAAAAGGATATTTAAATATTTCCTTTGCAAACAATTCTAAAAATTTCCGTTAAAATGACATTGCACCCTAAATAGTTCTTGTTTCAGATTTAGAAAGTCAGCTTTTAAAACTATAAAAAAGGGGATTTATTTCTGCTTCAGAAGTAAATCTCAGTACTTCCTCTAGTAATTGGTGCCTTCTGATACCTCTGTAGCGTAGGAACTAACATTGTGAAGACGTGTATTCTGTCTTCATATTTACACTACAAACAAAATGCATGAAATAGCATATGTGTACAATACTTTGTGTATATGTACACATAAATATAAAAACCATGCACACATTGTCTTACATTTTTTGTGCTATCTCATGTCCTATGGCAGACTTTCAGTAAATAAAGGATTCTTTAATCTGTGTTGACTGCTTCCTTGATGTTAAGATATTAAATGTTCCTACATTATTTAAATCATTAACACGATTTTTCTAGTGAACTGTCTACTGGCCTTACGAAGTATTTCCCATGAGCTGCATGTTTTGCAGCAGCTCAGGTAAAAGGAGTTGGCAGCACGGTGTCAAGAATAAACTTTAAAAGGGCTCTCTAAAAGTAATGCTTGGAAGGTATTCATTTGACCTTCAGTGACAGAGCTTATGCCTTGCAAATTGATTAATACAGATACAATATCAAATCATTTTTCATACAATTTTTTAATGTTTGTTAAATGCTGGAGCAGTATGTAAACAGAGTATTTGGCATTTTTATTAGGCTGCGGAACTCAGTCATTTCCTTTGCAACAACATCTCATAAACTATTTTGACAGTCTAATAAACTATAAAAAGCTGTGGTAAAAACTGGCTCTGAATGTTATAACCGTACAAAATGGAAAGAGCAAGAGAAAACATCTATCACTGAGATTATTATCACTGTTGCCATGGCAACCTGGTTGCAATGGCAATATCTCCATGGTTCTGCTGTTTGTTATCATCTTTCTTGATTTTACATCATTGAAATTGTAGTAATTACACTCTGCCTGATGAAAAATGCATGCTGTCATGGCAACTAAGTCAAATATTCTTAATCATTTCACCTCTTCAATCTAAAATGTAATTGTTTGTCAGTAAAATAGGTTATACAGAAGGCTTCTATGGACTTATGATTGCCTTAAGTGTTTTGCAAAAATTGTGCTTTTAGGCTCAAGACCCTACGCTAAACTAATAGTCTACGATGGTAAACAATGACTCATTAGAGAAAGTAATCAGTTCTTATTAATTGTAGAGTAACTGTTTTAATGTGATAGAATAATGAAATATAAAACATATTACTTGAAATCGAATGTACCAGAGAACATTGACAATATTGTTAGAATCTTGAGGTAAATTGTATGTGATTCAGATTCTGTATTTATTTTATTTGAGCCCGCTTGCCACTTACATCTCAAGAGTATCTGCCTAAAACTTAAAATACTTAGTTATATTCGTTGACTGCTCCCTCACCTCCATATATACTTTTTTTGTAAACTCCGGGCTGAAGATTTAAAACACTAAAGATAATCTAAGGGAAAACAGTAATAAACATATCAAAATTGGAGCATTACATTAAAATTCAAATCTCTTGCTTCTCCCTCTGGTAATGTTCTGTCCATCTTTTCAAACTGACTGCAAACCAAATTTTTGAAGGGAGCTCTGTCCAGCCTGATAATTGGGCCAGCCATATCAGTTCTGCAATACATTGGGAACATTATCTTAAGAGGTACCAGTTGCAGGTAGAAATGATCAAATTCATAAGGCTTGTTTCCCAGATCATGCATCACATGTTTTGTCTCCCAGAAAGCCCCTTGCACTTCAGACTATCATTTAAGATGCAGTTAATTGTTTCTTCAGTAAGGTATGCTGTGATTAATTACAGGGTCAGACTTGCTGAGGATTTTTTTTTTTTTTAATTGGCCTTGTTTGCCTATTCTTGAGTACATCTGATAAACTTGCTCTTGTTGCTTTGCAATAAAGTGAACTCTACTGATACTTACTTATTACCTGGTTTTGTGTATGCACTCCACTTTGTATTTTTTCTAGTCTTTTATTACTGTTCATGCACAAGCAGATGGTTCTAGTTAAGTTGAGGCACAGTGTCAAAGTTTCTGCTTCAAGCACGATTGCTTGTCCTATTGATATTTTGTATACACCGAGATTTTTTGCCATCTGGGGAACATGGAAGAACATTTCCTCAACACTCTGAATCAATTAGGGATTTTTGTTTGATTGTTTGTTTGTTTGTTTTGTGCTGCGAATAATAGTGTGGACCCAGGTGCCCAGCCCTGACTTATTTCTACTTCAGTAAGTTTTTCATTTAAATACTTCACAAATATTAATGAACTCTTCAAAATACTTCTGTGAGAGAAGAAAGTGTTGCTGATAAGTAACTGAGACACAGGGAAATAAGGAACTTTATTCAAGGCCACAATAGACGTTATGAGATACCCTGCAATCAAACCCAGATTTTCACTGAGGTCTTACCTAAAAGATCATTCTTGTTTGAAGGCCACATCATGGGCTATTCACCCAAACAACATTCTCATTGGAATGACAGGGATCTTCCCTCTTATGTGAATCCTCTCGCAACTACATGGTGACTCTACTATGCATGGAATTAAGGTTTAGGGAAACTGCAGTAAAATGACATGCCCACTGGGAATGCACTGAGCCACTGGCAATTATTGCCCAGTAGGGAGCATGGTTTCTCCCACAAAATTACTCAAGTTGAGCCACACTCAAGCTGGGTAGAAAATTTGTCCTTTTGGAAGAAACATCCTGCTACTTTTAATTTAGCTGCTCTTTCTCCAGAAGAAATTAAAAGCTACATATGTCCAATTTCCCCAAGAGGGAATCACGCTGTCAAGCCCCATTACCGTAGGGAAAAAACCAACAAAAACCAACAACCAAAAAACAATGGGAAACTAGCCACAAAACAAAAGAGAAACTTACCTACTGTACAAATAACTGTAGCAATTTGAAATTGTCCACCAAATGTAAATATCAGGCTCTAAAGCACAAAAACCACAGGCTACTTTAGTCAGTAAAACAGTAAAACATGGGTCATTTCCCAAAGAGCTAAAATATGGTTTAGCATTCACCCTGTACCATGTTCCTGCCTCTATTGAACTTACTGCCTTATGAGTCATTGGGATTGAGACAAAGTAAGAGGGAAAAAGGCATAACGATCTTCAAGTAAAATATCTTTTTTTCTGGTGACTGTTTTCAGGTTTCCATCCCAGACTTGGATGAGGTTCTGTCATTTGTCCCATATTAATTTCTGTATCAGCTTTCTCAGTGGAACCTCTTCATGTTTGTTGCCAACAGTAAATTCCATTAAGTTACAGATGTTGATCTTTTATTTTCAGGAACCCTGGAGTCTTAACATTTCTGAATGTCATCCGGGGTTTTCAAATGCTTCCAGATAGGCACCTTTCCATTGACTTTAATGGGCATTGCACCAGGCCATAAACCCCTGCCTTTCTTTGTTCTAAATTTTCTTTAACTAGCTGTTCCTTCAGGGTGCTACTGCCTGCACCTTAAACACTGACAACTCTGCCTGGCATCCTTTGGTCCCTTTCGGCTGATATTCTCAACAGCTGTGCCTTCAGGTGGAGCCTCTGTTGAGATTACCAGTGTCTGAATCTGTCACATGTCTCGTTAGTGACACCTGAAGTGTATGTAGCTTCCCCACCCACACCACAGCCTGGTTGTGGCCTCCTGCTCTGCCCGATGGCTGCTGGTGGTCTGCAGACCCACAAACTCCCATTCCTCTCTCCTGCTGGTACCCTTGTCTGTGACTCGAGACAGGTTTTGGCCTCACAGACTGGAAATCTCAGCATAAGGAATGCAAACATTATGATTTAATTTATGAATTAGCAATAGCCTGAGAAACAAAAGAGCTGATCAGGAGGGTGTTTCTTCAGCCTTTGCTCTGCTTTGCCTGAGCCACTGATGGAGTGGGAAGCCTAACTTCTACCGCTAAATAATACAGCAAATTCTGGGTGAGCATGTAATCACTGCTAGCAGGAATTTAGCCAAAGTGAATAAAAT
The DNA here is from genome assembly GCA_035590215.1 of Microhierax caerulescens. Taxonomy (NCBI): domain Eukaryota; kingdom Metazoa; phylum Chordata; class Aves; order Falconiformes; family Falconidae; genus Microhierax; species Microhierax caerulescens. The sequence goes on along the minus strand of JAVJGJ010000037.1, from coordinate 44,652,435 downwards.
TAATTAATTGATTAATTAATACCTCACATCTGCCTTCTCTTGCCTCCTCTACTATTATGTATGATTTGTCCTAAACAAGTTGTCATTCCTGTTTACACAAAATAAAAAAAAAAAGATGTGGTCTCTGTGAAGAATAGCATAGTCACAATTTAAGCATGACCTGGGCTGGATGCAGGACCAAGCAGAAGGGTTAGTAGTAGTCCTGTGTCTGTGCCGTGGGCCCTATATTACTAACAGATAATGGATTCTTGTTTGCTGACAAGGGAGAGGTTTGTGCCATGACAACGAAAAGTCAGTTTTTCCCATCAAGTGCAACAAACCAATATTTATGAAATTTCAGGTTGTTAAGAATTTCTTTATGGTCTTTGAGACTGGAAAATACCTGTGAAGTTTAATGTGCACAGTACAAATGAAAATTTAATATTTATAGTATCGACAAGCTACAGAGTTCCACATAAGGTCATTTGGCAGGTGACTTTGCTAGATACCTGTTAGGATTGCTCTTATACGTATACTCTCTGTGCTCTAAATAGCATCTTCTGTGCAGGTCTGTTAAGCAATAAAATTTGTCACTTTGTCGCTTTCCTGAGGACAAGAAGCAAAGAGGTAAGTTTTTTCTTCTGAAATGAAAATTACTTTTATAAAGCAGAAATACCCTGGCTTCTCATTTTCTATCCCACCTTTTAGTGCATATGTGTGTCATTTGAAAACAAAAATTAAAAATTAAATAAATTGGAAGATACTTTCATAATATGAAAAGTTTTTTATCAGAATAGGCTGCATGGTTTCTTGAGATATTTTTGATCAACAGAACAATGTAACTGCTCAACCTAAGATAAGTAAATAAGTGCTGAATGAGGGCATAGAGCATGAAACAAAAGTAAAAAAGAAGAAACCAAATATGTCTCTGTATTTGTGGTATTTATGGAACCAGACAGATTCAGTAAGGCAATCTTCTGCAGTGTATTGATAGATGAATTTTTGCTGCCCCTACTTTTCTCCTGCAATTTCACTAAATATTATTTCTCCTGTTGCTTTCATTCTTACTGATTCTTTGCTGGTTTATTTCTATTTATACTCAGAAGCTATAAAATAAATACAGAAGTGGCTAGGCTCTTTGCCACAGAATGTCTTTGTGGTTACTAGGGAATTGCACAGGCCTCTGAAAATAATTGTCTGTTAAGAATAAACATTATGCTACAAAAAGCTCATTTTGAAAACTGGAAAAGTTCTAGATTATAGACAGTTGTTCAAGAAAGATCTCAATTTTTTTTTTTTTTTTTTGTGTGTGTGATCTTAAAAAGCAATATTAAAAATTTCCCCAAATCCTTAGGGCAGAAATACTATTAATGTGTAGAATGTGTAGAAGTATGGGAAAGACCTTACATGTCACTTATGGCTCAGTAGGTCTTTCATTTCAAGATGAGACATTAAATGTGAAATTCTATTTCTTCTTTCAAAACTTTTTGATAGCAGCCTTAAGGCTGGGTCTAATAATTATTTTAATAAAAGTGCACTCTGTAATGTGAATCTAGAACATAAACTTAGTGAAAAGTGCCTGGAGACATCTATCAATTCTTACTTCAGAAAATATAATGTTATCTTATTTAAAGATCTTCAAAATCAGTTCAGTGGGTTGGGATAACAACAGACGCATCACTGAAGTGGTGGCAAATTCACTATGTTGGGACTGGTTTTGGAAAAGAGGATCCAGTTGATCACATGGATTTTGCAGTGAAAGGTGTCAGTAGACTGCTGAGTGACTTTGGCAGCTCACAGGGAGAAGCTGCCATATACATTTTAAATGCAAATAATGTGCAGTTCGTATAACTTGGAGCAGATCCCTTCAAATCAAGAAATTCCAAGACAATTTGTACTGATCTCACTTTATAATACCTGTAAGACAATAGAGAAAGAATCTCAAGGCAAAAGGCTCAAATTATTAATATGTTGGAGTTTTTTTGGTGTCAAGCAACAAGACTGGAATTGTTATAGGACTTTTTTGGTGTGACAGTGAACCTTCCTTGAAGAAGGCTATATCAAAAATTCAGACTAATGCAACATTATCCTCCTAAATGCTTGAACTGGTTGCGCATGTTGCTTATCTCTTCTTTCTGGCATTTTAGAAGCCAGCTGAAGCAACCTGGTTAATTAACAATTATGGTGGCCCTTTAAGAACTGGAATGATTAGGTAGGCACAGGTGCTGATTTTTTATAAGACAGGTTCAAAGGTAAGTTGTAGTTTCTTGTGCTATCTAAAGAGTTACTTCTCATAAAAATAATATTTTATTTGAAAAATTAAGGGCCAAGATAATAAAACACCAGGCCCTGAAGTGAGTTTCTAGATCTGACATTTTGCATTATTTTCCCCATGACTAACTGTCAACTACACCATAGCTTGAGTTTCCTTTCAGATGGGGGAGAATAGAGGTTGAGAAGATAAATGGAAGTATTTCTGCAACTCTCTCACACCACAGCCCGCATTAATTTTCAAAGAGGAATCAAAACAGTTCAATACAGAAGTTAGTCACAGATTGACCTCACCATCTCATGACCTTCACTTGCATTGTCAGCCATCTGTCCTTACCATCTTTCCCAGCTACAGTGGATGTCATAGTATTAATTTATTTCCCTATATTTATATGAGAAGCATATGATCCATGGAAAGCTTGAGTTCTTGTCACTCCAGAGCTTTATTTTACTAGGATACATACTAGGCAAAGAACCCTAAATTCTCATTGCATTCCTAGGGATGGGTAAAGTCATCTTGATTGTACAGCTAATGACCTGGGATGCAAAGGCTGATGGAAGTGTGTTATGCTTATGCATTGTGGTCCACTCTCTTCTTACCAAGTGTACAACATTTTGACAGATGCAACTCCCTTCGCTTTCAGCACAGTCTCTGCATCCCAATATAGTCTGGTGTCCCTTAGGCTGTTTTTGAAAATTGAGAATTTCATAAAACAAAACTAAAAGAAAAGTGTATGATTTTCTGAAAAGAGCGAGTTAGTGAGTCCTTCAGTATTTCCAGTATTTCAAGACAAGTGGTTTATCTTTTCCTTTGGATCTTTTGAGGTCTGTGAGACTTTCTTTAATGAACCAGAATTTAGGAATGGACTAGTATACTAGAACTGATATATGGACAGGTAACATACCCTCTTCAAGATTTAGGATTCTCAAAGGTAATAAGACAACACTGGCAGCAGATAGTTTCAAATGACTTTTTCTTTCTAATTGGCAATTAGGTCTAATTAACTTTTAGTTAATATTCAATGATTTCCTTTAACAAATGGAACCCTGATGAGATCACATCTGTTTAGACCAATTGGTTTAAGTCTCCATTTTCTGCATATTTCTATTGTTTAAAATTAATTCAGCTTCAGACTAAAAGAAGATCATGTATCAGCTGGAATGAAAGTATGCATTTATCTAAAGTTACCGTGAGCCCAGAAAACTGAAACAGTAATTTGCAAAATAGCATTGGTATGTAATTGTCAGGGCTTGGCATGGAAAACTTGTAGAGATCAAGCTGAAAGTTTTAATATATTGAAGGATTCTTTGATATTAGCTGGATTCTTTTTGTGAAGTGATTTATAATATTGCTCTGATTCTTAGACCCAGTGGATAGAAATTTAAAAGGTCATGTCCTTAATTACTAGCTTCAGGGGGAAAAAATAGACCTCTGGATAAATACTTATTTAAAGCCAGCTGAAGATTCTGTCTCAATGTATATATAGTAAATATATTTTGCTGATGGATCTTAGAAATTAATGTTAAAATCTACTTGAGTCTCCCAGGATGAGGAACTGGAAATAACAGATTACATTATATTAATGAGACATGAACAAGCAAATAAGTATACTTAAGTCTTTTAGGAACTCAGCTGCAAAATTTTATCCTTACATGGACAGTCCAGCTAACAAAAATAGAGCTGTTTGCATGAGCACAGAATATTTGTCTAAGTGAAGGTTTGCAGGACAGTCATTAGGCACATTTTGTTCCCTTAGCTTTCCAGGCACTGATTTCATTCAATATCTATTTTTGTTTATTGCTTTTTTATTTTCTCACATTGCATTAATATGTGTCATGGCTGGATTTTTTTTGCTACTCACCCTATGTTTTCCCTTCTGTTTCTATTCCACTGAGTGTGTTTTGTGCAATCTCTCAGTAAAATAACATGTAAGTAAATCCTCGGAGACTGTCTCTATTTTAATCCTACTGATTAGGAAGACTTTTCTAACTTGTTTTTTCATCAGTTCAGTATTTAATAGATATACAGGTATTGCTCATCTTATGTGGATTAAGAGACATTTTGGCCCGCAGAGTAATATCTTTCTACTAGAGGAAAATTCTTATCATACAGGCCACAAAATTAAATTTTGGGTATGACTTGTTTTTTGTATTTGAACATCACATTCTCTTTCCTTCACAAAATCCAAAAATTTTAAACTTTGCTTGAAGAACCAAAGCAAAACAAAAATGTCAGCACACAACATTTTTATTCTTAAAATGTGGTGCTAAAGTTCATGCAACAAGCAAAATTTACAGTGGTACAAAGTTACATAGAGTAGCTGGATGGAAATAGCATAAGTCATAATTCTTTGTATAAACACCATATGTCATGAAAGTTTGTTTTGGCTTAAATATAGGGTCGCTATGTATCAAAACCTTTGCCACTTCAGTTTTGCAATTCAGGATTTATTTTTTCTCCTGTCTTTTAACTTGAACTCTAGTTGCTTGAATGCGAAAAAAAAAAAAAAAAAAAAAGAACTTTCCTCAAAATCAGCAGTGTGCTACTCTGTCACATTTCTTTACCTAATTTGGATCCCAAATTTCACCTTTCCCTTGGATATGATAGGCCTGGTTCAGCTCTCATTTGCCATGGTTCATGCTGATGTGAGTACACTGACACTGTAGAATTACTTCCAACTTTCATCTGTGACAGTGAAATGGGAATGATGGCTGCTCAGTTTGCTGCCAAACTCTTCTGTAATGTAATCTCATTAATTTCCAGAAGTCAAGTAAGACTTGGTTAAGTGGAGTCCTTCCAAAAACAATCCCACAAGTGCTTAGGAAAAGAGTAACTATATGATAGTCTGTGGAATATGTTTTTATACAAAACCAAAAAAAACCCCAAAACTCCAAACCTTGGTTCCTATTTTAATATTTAAAAGCACTCTTTCATTCTTAAAAGCAAGGTCCTAGCATATTAGGAAAATGTAGAATATGATAGTACTTCTTCTGAAAGTACAGTTGTTAATTAGTTCTAATGCTTTGCCTAGAATAGGCTTTTGTTAACTATATATGCCTAGGTTAAATATTAATGGTTAGCATTTATAAAGAGCTTTGCATTTTTTTTAGGTACTCGGCAAACATAAACTAATTATATGTCACAATATCCTGTCTAATTAGATGGCTGTGTAATTTCCCCACTAGATACATTATTTTTCACTTCCTGTCACTGAACTATTGTGTAGTATTGCTTTACATTGCTAAATGGTTCGTTTCCATTCCAGGAACGGTTGAAGTAGAAGGAAAAAAAAAACATGAAAGCTGCCCGTGAAATTTCATTTTCTCATTGGAAAATCCTATGCTTGTAGTTTAATTGAAGGAAAGAATCCGTTATGCTGAAGCTCCTGAACAGGGAAAAAAAAAAAAAAAAAAAAAAAAAATGGTTTCTTTGTGCAATGTGGAACTGTTACATATGGTCTTTTCAATACAAAGGATTTTGGAAAGTCTTTTTGCTCCCAAAGTTTGGTTTCTGTATACTAAATAAAAAAGAAACACTCCTTACATGTCCCTTTTTTCAGGAACCTTTTGAAATCTTTCATACTTCTGGATTCTGGCCTAACCTGCTCTCTTACTGCTCAGAAACACTTGCAGCTTGTGGTGTATGCAGCATGAACAGATCTTCTGTGCATACTTCTGGACAAAATACATGTTCCCTTTGATCTTAACATTATTAAAATGGTATGAACTAATATCTGTATATTTGTCTGCCTATTTTTTTATTACCCATTTTTAACATTTCTGAAGGCTTCAGTTCTGGGATCAGTTTGAAATGGAAAAATGAAATTTATACCTTGAAAATTCAAGTGATATCATGAAATTGAGAATAGCTTATCAGTAAATACCTTATGTAGCGTCTGTCTGAGCTTAGCTTTATTGGAAATGGTGAATTTTGCTACATTTTCTCTTCCCTTCATTTGTCATGTGAATGCTGAGATACATCTGTGAAAACTGATGTCACTGCCTTTGCCGAATGGCAAATTGTTTTGGAAATATTTACATCAATGCCCCAAGAGTGACTTAAAAATGGATTTCAGAAATCTTGTTTCTTTCTTTTATGTAGGATGAGACCTGTGTCTTAAGATATACCTGTCTGTGATATACCCTGCCACTAAACTGCACCTTGGTATTTACCATATAAGCTTGAAGGAGCTTCTCTGCTTCTGTTTTTGTAGCTCACCTGTGTCAGACCCAGGGTTTGTTAAGGTACTGCTAAAGCTACAAGATTTTCTTTTATGATTTCTTATTTGAACAGGAAATAACTTGAGTCAGGATCTTTCCTCTTCCCACAGAGCAGCATCCTGGATACCGAGACATAAAAAGCCCTTTATGCACCATGGGCAGAATGAACAGCCATTTTTTCCTAATGCTTGGCAAGGTTATGAAGTTGTCAGTTTTAGTTGTTGCTCACAGTTGTCAATTTGCTCAAGCAGATCCTTGGCACCAGAAGGTGACATGGCATCTTTCACTGAGGCACTAACAAATAAATACATCTACACAAGAATTTTTCTTCTTTAAAAGAATGTCTAATGGTTAAATTCCTCATCTGTGATTTTTAGAAGGAGCTATGGCAATGAATGAAGTGCTCAAATCCCGCTGAAAGTCAAACATATAAAGCACTTAGGCACTTAAATGTTAGTAATACCTGTTCCTAGGACTTGACAACATAACAGTTCTTCAAATTAGAAAACATGTAAGAGCAAAGCATTGGTGAAAATTAGGCAACTTATTTAGGTACTCAGGAAAGGACTGAACTGTAGTGGTAATTCTGACCCTAAATCACTTTGATATTTTGATCATGGTACCAAAAAAGCTCATCTTAAATTTACATTTCTGGCTATTTGGGCAATGCAGTTAAGTCATCTTTGCCACTATTTCTGAAGAAAGAACTATTTCAGTCCTTGTGTAGACTGTGGTAAACAGCATGTATATGATGAAAAGAAAAAGGAAAGATCCATCTGTGCTCCTCACAACAGCAGCTTCAGTAAATGCAGAAGCATGAGTATGTGAAGTTTGTGTTTAAGGAAGAAGGTAAAGGAAGAAAGGTTTTCCAAACTTGATGTTCTAGGGAGGCTTTTCTGTGGTAACTATGCTGACTTATTTTTTGTCTCTGAGTCTGTCCAATTTAGATTTATTAGACACATCAAGGCAGCTCTATGTCTTTTGAGGAGCACTGCCTGTTGAAGTTACAGCTCTCGGGTTATGCAGGTCCTGCACCCTTTCTCACTCAACCCCTATTCATGTTACAGAGTTAGTTACAGGCAGGGTGAGTGTACCTAATTCATAAACAGATAGATTCCAAAGGTTGTGGCAAAGCACAGCTGCAGTGCAAACAGATATTAACATTCCCACAGCTTTAGAAATATGGTATTACAGCTCATGGAATTTAATAGAGTGCTACGCATTCAATTCCTGTGTCACTGATGTTATTATACATATGTTAGAAATCCCATCTGAAAGGTACAGATTACTTCAGTGCCTTTTGTTAGTCACTAACTCTTTAGAAACCATATGGAGTGGGATTTTTCAAAAGCATGAACCACGGATTTAACTCTGCTCGAGTTCAAACTGGAGAGAGTTTTATCATCAGCTTCAGTGGAACCTGAGGTAGGGCAGCACCAGCTGCTGTACAAGATCCAATCCTTTACGCTCACTAAAGGAAAGATGACAGAGGCACTTCTTCTCAATTTAAGTCAACGGGATCTTTGGGCGTGAAAAACATTAGTCACTGGCTGTTGTGAAAGAAACAGGACCTCAGCAACAGGTCTTCAGAAGATGACTTTGGCTTCAGCCATGCATATAGACATGTTGACATAGGCTCCTAAATTCAAACAGTTTTGAAGAGCATGTGTCTTGGTGCATTAAGAGTCCTGCTGCAGGATCAAGTTCTCAAAGATGTTGTAAGAATGAGCTCAGTGGCATTCATTCTGATTTCTAATGCCTACCTTTCCAGACAATATTACACAGTTTGGTTTTAAGTAATATACGAAATGGCAAAAGCAACCTGAAGTGCTCAATGGGTACCTTGAAGCTAAGATTCTGCTAAAGCCTAACACAAGTAAGGGCAGGCAAGTGAACACTTTCAAACCTCTGTGGAGTATACACCATTTATAATAACAAAGAATTAAAGATAAATCCACAGGACATCAACTGCTTTTGTATCTCAGAAGAGCCTTTGGGGAATTGTATGCTTTTTGGAGGTAATTCAAATTCACATATAGTCCTGCTCCCAGAGCACATCTTGAGTGCAAAGTAGAACACCACCACTACTGACCTCTCTTAGCTATTCTGAAGTGCTTTTCCAAAGCAAGTTAATAACAAATTGCATAAAACTGATTAAAGAGTTACATCCCATTTCCAAATGTGCTGGAAAAATATAAAAAAATAATAATTTAGATAAAAATCAGGCACTATCATTTTAGTCTGAAAGCATTTCACATCACTTGTAAAGCTGAATGACTACAGAAGTGAAGGGCAATAATGAACTGATATTCTGCTTCAAGTCAAATTAAATTTTAAACAAATATCTGTATATAGATAGAGATTTATGGAGGAGTCTAAGGAGAAAAAGCTTGATATGCATTAATACAAGTATACTCTACAAATCTTCAACTTAACCCCAGAGTATTCACCTTATACACAGTGTATTAGTATTTAATTTTACCTGAGTATTCCTTTCTTTGTTGTTTCCATCCTTTTCCACAACCTCTTGGGATATATATTTTTCATGGTATTTTGTTTCTATCCTAATATTTCAATGTGTTTTATTTGCGTCCCTCTGTTCTTCTCCTCTTCTGTTGGTTAGTTTTTGGAGGTTGTTTTTTAGACTTCCTTGAGATAATGAACCACAAAAGCCTGATGACCTGGTGATGCAGTGTCTGTGTGATACCTTCAAGACCTGAAACGCAAGGCAACCTTCTAAAATTAAGCAATATGCTATCTTCTTTTTCCTTCAAAACCCATATTAAACTTCAGCCCTCAGGTTACATGGGTCTTCAATAAACACTTTCTCCATAACAGAATATTTTGGGGCAAATCATTTCTGTGGTCTGGCTTCCTGCCCAGCTCACAAGAACAGCGGGTTGGGTCAGTTTCTTCCAGGTTTCTAGGTCCACAGTATTTCTTCTGAATAGACATGGCATGCATTTCATGGGGCAAAATGAAATAGACTCCAGCAGAGCGGGGGCTAAGGGGAGGTTGACCTACTAGCCATGCATTTAGCCCCTGACTCAGCTTTGAGCCATACCTAACTATGGGGTAATGGGCTACCCCAGGGAAACATAAAAGTTCTTATAGCTTCATGCAGCCTTTCCTGCATGAAATAGATGATGGTGGAAGTTTGTATCTGACCCTAAAATATAAATCAATATTATGCTACTAGATTTACCTTGACAACAGAAAGCAAGCAGGCTATCATTATTCCAGCACTGAATATTCTTATTTTCGTAAATTATAAATATTACTTTTTTCTCTCCACCTTCAGTCTTAAGAATGTGGTTTCACATTTCATTTAATGCTAAATGGTTCATTACATAGAGTAGCAACTTAGTTCTCTTATTATGGTGTTATCTTTCACTTTGTCAAAATATGTCTACTTGATAAGAAATCTGACAGAAGTTGCTTATGATGGGATCACTAACAGCCATCAGTTTCTCTCTAGCAAATGAAACTGTAACCATGGAAACGGCCTTTTTTTGCCAGAATGAAAATGAGACAGCACTCTGCTGCAGCCATTAGTAGAATACACAAATGTCCCTCAAGGCAAACATCTAAAGCAAATGGACTGCAAAGTAAGGAGCACTAATTTCTATTTATTTAGGATTTGTAAACCTAGCAGAGCAAGATATTAACAAAGGAACAAACAAAAGGAGGTTAAAAAAAGAAGTTTGTATTTTTCTTTCCATTTACAAAACTCCTCATTTTACATAAAAATACTTTATTCTGGTTTTATAAGTATAAGCTTAAATAGTACTATAACAATGCACTTAGATATTTCAGTGGTTTGATTGTGCCTCTTCTATGCAGAACATAGTAAAAAAATATACGCTAGAAGAGTGGTTGAGTTTTTTTTCAGTTTTTGGAAATGCATATTTTAGTGCAAAAGTATTAAAAATACTGAGTGTGAGACTTTTTTTTTTTTTTCCACACTGCTTAATTTTCAAACAACCCTGTTCATACTGATAAGATACACCAAGGCTGATAATAAGAATATTCTAAACACTGTCAGCAGTCGGCCACAGGCTGTCAAAGACCTTTCAAGTGTCAGAATCTTCTTACTTTCCTCTTTATTCAGTACTACGCTCCTCTTGCTACAAACTACTTACTGAATGCATAGATTCTTTTGACAGACTCAGATTGAGAGGGGTTTTAAATGATCTACAATGTTCGTCAGTAAGATGTATCTTAACTTGTTTGCCTTCTCCTTTGACATCAAAAATCATAGTTACTCTGGGAGCAGCAATGTCTAGCTTCTGTTCTATTTCCAGCTCACTGAATAAACTAAAGATACAATTTTCCACTAGGATAATTAGTTCGTTAACCAAAACTGTTTAGGTATTTAATTCATAGCTAGCAAAGGATTGGAATCATCATGACAATTACTTACGAATACCTTGGGGTGCTTCAAATGCCTGTGTGTCTGTAAATATGACAAAGTGACATGCTGTTACAGCCACTTTCAGAGAGCTGTTTCCTATAGTGTGATTAGAAATACCCACTGTTGCTCTGATATGTTTCATGTAGGTCAGGGTTAAAACATACTTCTGGAAGAAGTTGCCTACTGCCAGCTTACTGGCTGTAGCTGTAGAAAAATAAAGAATGGGCAATAACAGGGTAGGAATACTAACCTGAGAAGGCTCTAAAGGAAAAGTGTTCAAGCTTTGACAAACTTACACTGCTTGACCTTTATGGCTTTGTAAGCGTTAGCCATGTCACAAATGAACCGACACAGGTAATGAAAACGACATGGCAAAGGCCACTGCCTCACTGGAAAGTTACTTGGGTTTCCTACCTGTGAAATGCCCCTAAAATACCCCTTCCCAAATCAAAGGTACATATTAGAAGAAACATAAAAAAAGGGAGAGGTGTCTTGATTTTTGGTTTTGCTTGATAGTGTTTTTTAATTGTCCTAAGCATATGTTCGGCCATATGTATGGGTATATATATATGTATACTCACATACACACAAATATAAAGTAACAATAATCAATTAACATTGCAGGTACTTTTGCAAAAAGCTTTTTCAGACTCAATTTTATATCTTCCTGAGTAGATGTATGTTTGGGAGAAAGCAAACAAATAAACAAATCTTGATATATTGAAAAACTAGTGCGGTGGGTGGAGGGGGTGGAATACACAAATAGCTTTATTTTCTATGTTCTACTATAAAAGCATAGGTCTTCACTGACCTTTTGAGGAAAAGAACACATACCCAGACATAGCACTAGTTAAGTGCAGTGCTTGCACATATTAGTATTTGTAATAGTTAATTAAAATTGGCAAAATTTCCAAGTAAATAGGTTTGTTATTGGCTGCTGGAAGCCAACAGCTGGAGTTATAATTCTCTTTAGTTCAGACATCAGAAAAAGCTTTAGCTGAATAATACTAACCTAGTCTGAAACTCCAGGTCTAGAAAAATAAAAAAGATCAGTTAGCAGCTGAAATGTCTAGTAGCAAAATACGTTTGATGTTAGAGGACAGAAAATAGATGATGTATATGGCCACATTCTCACTATTTGCATTACATTTCAAATTCGGTCACCTTTATCACCACCTAATACAGTATCTTTGCAGTTTATGATACAGACCTGTACTAGTTGCCCATGACTTGTTATTTCCCTACAAGATGGTGAATTATACCAGTAATTATATTTTAAAACCCCCAAATCTATGCAAATATTATGATGTTTAAACTAAATGTGACAGTGATATTCTATTGCTCAAGTAGTTTAGTGTCCTGTATTATGGCCGTACGTATGTACTGGGTAATTTGCTTCTCAGCTCTCAACAGAGCATTTATATTTGTCCCATAATCCTGAATTGATCCAATATACTCAAGGCAACTAAACTGAGGGAATACCTCTCCTAGGGTCCTTCAGTATTCAAGAAGATGAGAGAAGCTCACATAGAGAATGATTCAGCCACCTAAAATCTAAATGACATCTTGGAGGTGCTTTTTTTTGACATTGACCATATACGGGACTGATAGCTGAGTTCAGGTAGTGCCTAAAAGCAAGTGGATGAGCGTTCTGTAGAAGTAGGATAGGTCACCTCATATCTAGAAAAGAATAGTTCAAATGTTTGCAGTCAACCTAAAAATGCACAGGTCTGGAGCACATTTTGTCACAGCAGCAGCATCACCATCGATATCGCTACTGTGCCACTCCTGTGTGAACAAAAGCAAGAAAAAGAAGAAAATGCAAAGAAAAAAATCAGATCAGCTATCAGGAAGAAGAGAGAGAGTGGTGTTCCTTTTAGGCTGTACTATAGATGTTTTTCCTTCGAGTCTAGCTCTGAAATAAAGCTAACTGTGCCAGGAGAGCCATGGCTGGAGCTGCAAGACCTGGCCCCTTGATACATAAATTCCAGCAGGCATGTGCCATGCATTCATCCAGAGGCAGCCACTCACTGCAGGGCAGAGAGCTTCTGTACAACAAATTCAGTTTTACCTGTCCTTATTAATGTTGCACTGGGCTATGTTCTTCATCAAGTAAATCAACAAGTTGAAATACATCTTAGGAAAGCTTCTAGATTGATTTTTTTCTTCAACAGATCGTTCCACACTGGACTTTACTGAGCTTTTCTGCTTACCCTAACAGCACCAGATCCCACAATACTGTCAAGCACCATGGATACAGTGCTCTACTGCATATGGTTATATTGAAAAAGGAACTTTATATGTAGCTTATGGCCTCTGGTAACTTCAGTTATTTCTGTCATGAAGAGCTTGTTGTGCTTGTATGACAAAACAGAAATGCTTTTTCACAGTTATAGAGACAAGTTATTTTAAAACAAACAAGTTAATTTAAATCCTGCCTCACAGAAGTGATGAGAGAAGTTCCAGATACTATGTGCTTTTTGGATTCAGAAATTACTAGGTTGCATCTTGCTATTTTCATTGGTCCTGATGATGACCTTAGTGATGTTTGTTGCCGTTTATTGGTTTTTAGAATTGATTATGAAAGGATTATGCTTTATAATGTAAGAAAATTCTTTAAAAGAAAGGATATGAGTAAGTGTGCCTGTTTCAAAGTGCAGATGGAAACAGGATGTCCGCCACTTTGTTTAAGGAAATATTATTTTACAGATCTAATTATGTCTATTATCAGTGCTGTTCTTTGGGACTATATACACACTGACTATCCTTACCCAGCTGTAGTGTCCTGAGATTCTTAGATGAATCACTTATAGAAACTTACCTCTTCCTGCTGCTCTATCAAGAGACTAGAAGGTTTAAGTTGAAGAATCTGAAGAATCACATCAGTTCAACACCTAAAGCCAGGCAGTCTTAAAAGCAAACCTTGACAAAGGATCATTGATTGTTCACACAGTTTGTCCCTTTCAAATAACCCATTTCCCCCAGACCAGGGGAAAAGTTTAGGAACAAAGTTCTTGCTACATATAAGTATGCTACTTTGGTTCCAAACGTGATTTCAGTTTTGGCATTGGCAGATACTATCCTGCCTGAGTGCACAAGGTGAGTATCTGCATCATTTGGACCATTAAGTTCAGGAATGGCCACTGAAATTACTCATGTTTCTTCATTAATGTAGCATCAGTACTTCAATGAATATAAAAGAGAGTATTCTCCTGACGGATTTTGTGATTTTCAGTACGCTTGGGCATCTAGTGGTACTTTAGGAGCTGTGCTATCTGTTGTAGCTTGGAGTAGTCTGGGCATCATGAAAGCATGTCTTACAGGTTTTCCTTAACAAGTGAAAGCACCCCAGTTATCAAATAAAATAAATTGATAAGCAATGGGGATCTGCACAGAGAACATTAAAAGGAAGATTGATCAATAAATCTGGTTACTTTTAATTGCTCTAGTCCATGTATTATAGCAATATATTCCCCAACATAAAATAAACCTGGTTTCGAAACACTAGGATAAATTACAGGGAAGGCCATTGTTGCAATTGCTACAACGAGTATAATTTCAAGTCATTTAAAAACCTTTTATATAACAAACTACAAAAGTAATCATGTGAAGAATCTAATTATAGGGAATATAGAAGTCTGAAGATTTCCCAGTCTAAAAGATCCCAGGTCTGTACAGTTTGATATCTAATATATTGTTGGGCTCACAGACAGTATGTCTGTAGGGATCTGATCATGATAATCCTCGGTTTGTTTCAAATAAACCTCTGTTCTCCTGTGCTGAGCTTCCTACAGCTGTGCAATAGCTTTTGCCTAGAAACACTGCCAAGAAGGAGCACAGTAACAGGGGTCAACTCCAGCCATGAACTTTATGAATTGTTTAGTGGCACATTAAAGGACAGCATCAAGTTCACTTACAAGCTTTGAAACGATCTTATTTCTAGCCTGGGCAGGTGGATGATTCCCTGTACATTTGACTCACTTGGTCAAGATTTAACCCATTGTTTCTTGCAGCTATGCCCTCTGCAAAAGTCTCTGCTTTCTGCTTTTTATACTTTACATCAGTTTTACTAGAAAGCCAAGTGTGTGTTGGGGGGGAATCTGGAGAATGTTTAAGATGCACGGATATCGCTATTGCACAAGGCTGCTTCTTGGCTTTTTGACCCCAGTGCCAAGTCCAGGAGAGATGCCCTTCTCTGCAGAGTTGTTTCAGAGTGGAGAACCATCTGGTTCAAACCATGACGCACATGGCGCTTCAGGCTCAACTGTAACAAGAGCAAGGTTCTTGGTTTCTTTGGTGTGGACCCTTTCAATGTCTTGGAGAAATAAAATAGATTTACCTAGTTCAGTGATATGCAGTTGCAGGTAGCTGAAATTTGTGGCACCTGCTTTGCCAATCTTTTCAGCTTATACTAAAAGAAAAAGCAACCCACCAAAGAATTAAATTTTGCAGTGTCAGCTTCCACACTGTCAGTACCATTACCTATCCACCCAGCAGATATTAAATTTACCCTTGAATAAACTCTAAATCCAAGGTCCAGCTGAATCCTCATGAAAGTATCAACTTGGTTGCTCCCTGAGCAAATTCAGCTCCACTTTCATATCACCCTTAAAAGACAAAGCTGATCTTTTAGGGGGGTATGCGGAACCAAACAGACAAAACAACAGCCAAGATAATATTTCTTATCTAGAAATTATTAAGTCAAAATCCAGCTTCTCTTTTTTTAAACTTCATTGTCAGATTGACTCTTGCACTTTATCTGGGAATGTTGTGCCAAGAAATTTTCAAGCTAGCAGAGAGAGAAGAGAATGATCCGTTGACCACAAACTGATGGGTGCTAGCATTATTATGATAGCAGTGTAATGCCACAGTCCCTTAGTGTATGAATCACATTCAGCATAACCATATAGACCATATCCATGCAAGTGCTTTTTTTTTTTTTTTCTCCTGTTATGTAGCTAATTATTTTATTTTTTTCCCCTCCTGTTAAACTTGGCAAAAGGAGGGATGCTGGAAGCATGAGTTGTATTGGGCTGAGACTATTGCTTCCACCTATGGTTATTGCTGATACCTCCTCAGATAGGACAACTTTTCTTGGCCAAAACTGTGTTAACTTTTACAGAGCAGTAACACCAATTATGGAAGTTTAAACACATAATCCAGGTTCATTTAATGGAGCTGAAATGGCTATTGAGCCTATCAGAATAGTCTTACAGGAGTTTTGGAGGACAGCGTTGTGAATAACTGAATTTTTTGATCAAGTGGATAAAGAGCAATCATTTGGAAAAAATAACGTGGACATTTACAATATTCCTAGAGAAAAAAGATCTGAGACTATTTTCAGGTTGACCAAAATATTAAATATTCAGGGGAATCATCTTAAAAAGTGGTAATTTTTTCTAAATGAAAAGTTGTTTTGAAATGAAAAAAATCAAAACATTCCACTTGAAAATGTCACAGTGAAGTGTTTTGACTTTTTAAAATGTTTTTAGTGAAAAATGATAAATTATACATGAATTTGTGAATTGTTTCATCATGTTAGATATGCATTTTAGTTAAAAGAAAGTTACAGCTGCCTTCATAGGTTTTTTCTCATGTCTCCAGTAAGCAATTTTTACTTCCCCGGTTTTTGTCTTTTAATTTGGTTGACATTTAACATATATAGCTATCATAAATCTCAACAATTTGAACCATGTGATTGTGTTAAAAGTAGATCTGACTTCACTGAAAACCAATACTTAAACTCATAGATACACACACACACAGACAATTTCTGTTCTGAGTTGCATTAGTTTAGAACTGAATAATTATTCTAAATTAAAATGAGTTATTTTGGAATCAAAATGATAAAAGGTTTAGATCACTGTGCTGGTAGTTATTGAGAAATCTGTGAAAAGTCATGGCATGACCTACTGGATGCTCAACATCTACATAATTATTGCAACAATTATTGCAATGTTTTCTGTATTGTATGATATAGCTTCCATGATAGAAATTAAATACCGACATAATGTTATTTATGTTTTCAAAGAGTTGTTTGGACAGCTAGGAAAATAAGGTAGCATTCAATTTTAGGTTTTAAGCTAAAATACAATTGAGATCTGTGATTACTAGAAGCCATTCCTGAGCTTGAACCTGCTATTTCCTCCTATATTTCTCAATTTATCTGATTTATACTTGGGTAAAATCAAATCCCAAGAGGAATAATTTCTGATTAGATCATATCTGTTATTTAGTGTCTGTGGTGATTTAATGCAATTGTTGCTAAATCTTGAAATTTGGCCAAGTGGCAGTCAACATCTTACAGATGAGTCGTAAAAAAATACCTTTTTGTGTCTCTGTACAAAATTTAAATACAGAGAATAAAAAAAAGTGTTATCTCCTCTTTTGGTTATAAAAAGTATTTATTCTTTCAAATCTTTTCCTCTTATACATTTTTCCATTCTTTTCTATCAATCATATTTGTTTTCACTATTTCAGAACCTGCTTTAGACAAAATATTGGGAAGGGTTAAGAACTAATGTAGCTTTAAATTATATGGATAACTTTATCCTTTAAAACCATTACAAGGATAAAATAGAACTAATACTCTATTATTTATTTATGTTTAAAGTGAATTATACCTCTGCAATGAATGTTACATCTCTTTTGGTTTGATATAAATATAGATTTTATTTCAATCATAATTGTTTAAAATGTAATAGTTTAATAGTAGAAAATGAGCTTTCTACCTTATAAAGGGTTTGGGCCATAATCTCTGCTCTGGTAAATGGCTACAGCTCAATGAAGTTCCTCAATGTTCTCTCATTTGTTTACATCAGCAGAAAATTTTGGCCTCACAAATAAATACTCCCATAGGACCCAGATTAAATGAATGGTCAAAAGATGTATCACACTGAAATGAATTTTCAACATGTTTTTGTTTTCCTGTTCTGAAATGGAAGAATGATTCAAATGAAGATCAGTATCACATCAAGCATCATGTTGTGTTTGTGTTAGCTGACATTTTCCTGGCTACTTTAAATAAGTTAACTGAATAGAGCCTTCCAGTAACTTGCTTGTAACAGCCATGTTTGGAAGACAATAGCTTGCCAGGCTGTAATCTGGACAGCACTGAATCCTCTATGTTTCCCTTGAGTATGAATGTTATAAATAGTGACTAACTAGAACTTTCAGACTTCAGAGCAAGATTTCATTTGCTGGGGAATGGTGTGGGAGTAGTGTTCATACAGAGGTGCAAAGAAAAACCAAGGTAATTTAACAGCCTAAGTGGTTGTCTTTGTTTAAACTATTCCCAGGAGATGCTTTGTAGCCACAGTCTCAGAAGGACTGGGAGACCTTTCTGGAAAAAACATATGCCAACATTGTGTATAACAAAGAGGATATGAGTTGAGATTTAATTTGGCATCTTTTTAACCTTCATCAGTATTCATGCCTGTTTGAGACATCAGCATTACTTTCAGATTAGTCAGACATCATGGTATAGCTATGTTAGGTAAAACATAAGAAAATAAGTAAAAGTTTTTTGTCAGATGATGGCAATATTTAGTTATTCAAAAACATCCGAGTTTCCTTCTTTTCAAGATATCTCAGTTTTCTTATGTACTGTATTGAATGTCTTTCTGTTTATCTTGCTTAGATTTACATTTACCTTTCTCTCAGTATGTTTGGTTTTTATTTTCCAGTCAATATTTCACCAACATGAAGATATTTCTGAATTATTCTGTTTCTATCAACAGAAATACTAAATATAGTCTGCAACAGTGGCTGCCTTCATTAATATGATTTCAAAACAACAAGCATGATGCTCAGTGCATACTTTATTTCTTCTAGGAGACATCACATTTCTAATTAAACTCAAATCATAACTGAATGAAAATACATGGAATTTAGCATGATTATTTATATTGTACTTTTAATTGTTATTACTTTTCTTTTACCAGGCAGAAGAAAAAATAATCATAGGGCAGAGGATGACATTTGAAAAAAATGTATTCTTTTGAGCAGGCTTTGTTGTCACAAGTACTATACTGTCAATAAGATGTTTAGGACAGCTCTGTTTGCATCACGACGTATAGTATTCCTCAGGAATTAGTAAATTCACCCAGAAAAGGACCCAGAGATTTCTTTGCTATAGATGTTTGTAGTACTTCTCAAGAAGTTTTGCTCTTTTAGTTTATAGAAAACTTCTTTGTACTTAAAATGAATAAAGAGAAAGAGGAAAGAAGAAAAGAGAGAAAGAGAGAGAGAGAAAGAGAGAAACAAAGAAAGAAAGAGAGAGAAAGAGAAAGAAAAGAAAGAAAGAAAGAAAGAAAGAAAGAAAGAAAGAAAGAAAGAAAGAAAGAAAGAAAGAAAGAAAGAA
>JAVJGJ010000037.1:44622592-44633063 GCA_035590215.1 Microhierax caerulescens | reverse complement strand
GGAAGGAAGGAAGGAAGGAAGGAAGGAAGGAAGGAAGGAAGGA
Source organism: Microhierax caerulescens (assembly GCA_035590215.1). NCBI lineage: Eukaryota > Metazoa > Chordata > Aves > Falconiformes > Falconidae > Microhierax > Microhierax caerulescens. Next base: position 44,633,020 of record JAVJGJ010000037.1, on the reverse strand, counting down.
AGGAAGGAAGGAAGGAAGGAAGGAAGGAAGAGAATATTTTTTTTCCCGAAAGAGCAGTAAGGAAGATGATGGATTAAAGCAGATGCAGACTTTTTGCAGTTATATAAGGCTATTAGGTACCCTGCTTGTTCTGGCTTTTGTAATTTGTCCATGTCCTATTTTATATAACTCAATCTATTGTGAGCAAAAACATGAAATACCAGTATAGTTCATATTTCATTTTGTCAGCAAATTAGGAAAAAATATAAAACCAAACACAATAGACATCATATTTGCTGAGTATAGAACTGGGTATTTTTTCATATCAAAGGAGTCTGAAAAGAACAGAAGGTTAAGAAGATTTTTTTTTTACAATGAGCAGATGTGCTTGTTACTGTTGATGGACAAGCTTATCCATTTACATCAATTAATATCAACAGCAAGCACATCAATATGGAAGCTTGTCCTGACGCCTTGATTTTTTCCCATCTGACAGGTAATAGTAGGGCTGGGAAAATGTCACAACAATTTAGTCATGCTTCACTGGCTTTAACTAGTTCAGTGACAATGGGAATGCATCATGCTAAGATTCCTTATGATTCATAATGGTACTGCATTAGCCGGCTATTGCAGAGGATTTAAACTAGTCTTTGTCAATTAAGGGTTTAAGGTCAGATCCTCTTTATGGTTTTTTCATTCGTGCATTAAGTAAAAGCAAGTTAAAATATTTATGAGTGGCACTGAAATGTGGAAACTTTCTTTAGGAACCTGTCTTTTCATATTGAGTCATAACTGAAACCAACTAAGTTTGACAAAGAAAGGCTATTTCATCACACGGCATGGCTTGTCCCTCCCCTTCTTTAAAGGCCTCAGCTACAGTCTATCCCTTTTGGCAGGAAAACTTCTGTGGATAGAAACCTGTAGTCATAACTATTTTAGACTGTGAGGTGAAGTTATGCCTCAGGACATTTGACAATGATCAAGATATGACCATAATATATGTAAATTGAGTGCTTATCAACCCAAGAAATATTTAAAAAACAGAAAGGAATGCTGTATATGGGCCAGTGAAAGGGATGCAGGGTGGGTTTTCTGCTGTCCCCGCAGGAAACTAAGGCCACACAAGCCTGGATAAGATGTGCTGTCCCCATGGCTCCAGTGGCTGTCCAGCCCACCATCTGCAGGGTGTCCATAGCTGGCTTCCCTGGGACTGCACGTCCTGCTTTGGGGATTGTTCGAGGAGCAGGGACAAGGAGGAGCTGCCGACTCCATCCTGGAGCCTCCCCTGCAGTTCAGCCCATTCAGCCCCGGGGGACCTCTGCGCCTTTCCTTCTTTCACAAGTTACTGCTTGGATTGCTGCTGAATATCCATGTGTTTTCCTCCTGAGGAGTAAGCAGTAATAAGCCATGCTTTGTTTATTTGCTTAGGTGTTGCCTCACTGTGTTCCGTGAGTTGCACCAGGGTAGCTGAGAGCACATTATGTTCAATATAAGCATGTTTTATTGTGATGCAACATTTTATTGCTTTGGGCTAGAAATGGCATGATAAATCTTTGTATGTAGGCACACATACATGCACATACTTGCATGCTTTCTCCATTCAAATATGTTTGACTGAAATTGCCATGTATTCAGATGGTTTCTTTACTGCTCGGTCCTTGCAAAGGAAACTCTTCTTGAAGTAAGAAAGGATTCGGCGTTCAGCTGTAAGTCATTGATTTAACCTTTCTGTCATGAGAAAAGTAAAATCAGCTTGCTTCCAATATAGTCAAATGTTTAGTTATATATGAAACTAGATCTGTGGAAAGGATAGGAAATCACATTTTCTTTAATCAATCAATCATCTGTGAAGAGAAGTTTATTTAAAGTGACTCCTTTATGATTACTGATAGAAAATTATTCATAAAGAACTCAGTGATTGATAATTGATATTGAGAATGTGACAGCCGAGAGGTTGTGCACTTCAATGGAAATAATTTTCCAATTTTATGAAAGCCTGTGAAACCAGACAATGTTATTTAAATAAGCTTATACTAATGGCATATATACGTTGGATTAACAGCTTTGTTAGAAATTAAATAGCAATAATTAAAATTGTCTAGTCAGTCTATGCCAGCTATATGTAAAAGTATCAGTAGGAAAAATATATAAATACTGAAGACATTTTTACTAATTCAGAAATTGATGCAAACTGTTATAAAAACAGATAATAGAGCTATATATCCACCAAGTGTTTTTTATGTACTTAATAGATGCCTCAGTCAGAGACTTTGGCTCTGAAGTTGCACCCAGCTGTGTGATGCTGCCTCCACAGCTCTGCCCTGGTCCTTGAAGCCGTATTTTGTAGATATGAATCATGTCCTTCATCATGGGACCTTGAAACACGATGTATCTTTTGTGCCCGCTGCCAAGGTGATGGGCATGTAGCAGAATGTTTTGTGCGAGGGAACATGGATGTTCAGTCCGTATGGAAAGACATTTCTTGGGACAGCATAATGGTCTTCAGGAAACTAATGGGAGGTAAGTAACAGAAATTATCACCCAAAATCAAGACAGTGGCAGTTTTTCTGTGTCCAAATTGAGTGCTTAGTATGGCTCTGAGAGGAATAAAGGCATTGAAACTCTTTAAAGGTCATCAGTTTCTCCTTTTCTTCCTGTTTCTCAGAAGCACTTTTTTCAAGAATCCAAAATTTCTTGGGGCAAGGTAACAAGGTACATGTCATTAAAGTACTGAACCTGAAAGTTTTTTAACTTGATAACTTAGTGCTTTTTTTAACTTTGGTCATAAAGCTCATCAGAATCAGTATGTTGAAAAGCTTGGGATTTTTCAAAGGTGAAAATGGTAATTTTCAGATAAATAAAAATTTGCATTCAGAAAATTCAATTTTTCACAAAGTTCACTTTTCAATACAAAAGCCTCCACAATTGCTGTAGAAAATTCAGAAAACATGAGATACAAATCTGGTCCTAAAGTAATTAGGAGACACTGTGTTAAACTCAGTGGAAATATGTTTATCAAAATCAGAAATGATTTTGGCCTATTTCTTCTTATGTTAGTGGAAACACCCCATAATTATTATTTTTTATTATTATTTAATTAAACTATTTGATGGTCTCAGTGTTTAGAAACTTAATTCTTTATTTGCAGAAATCCTTTTATACTTAATATGTCAGGTGTATATCCCACAAAGATACCTGGACTGAAAAAGTAAAAATTTAAGTATCATGAGGAAGGGTGAGAAAAAGTCTCTTGAAAGGCTTTAAAAAGTCATTGAAGGGAAGAAGACCTGACAAACTGGAGAAAAAAAAGGAATCTGAGAAATAGAGCGAATGCAATTAAACTGCAGGATTTTGGCACAGATATTGCCCAAGAGACCACTAGGAACAAGACACCCAATAAGCACTTTGCAAGGAATGAAAGAGCAGCTTTTGTGCATTCGGTCTACTGTAAGAATTTATTTCTATTCAAAATTTCAACTCTGATACCCACTGATATCTGATATCTTTTGCTTCACTCTTTGACATATTAAGGAGATGTTAAAGCATACACATTTGGTCTAGAGAGTGTAGCTCTACAATTTGAAGCCAGCAGATATACTCTTAGAGAAACTAAGCCCAGTTTTTCCCTTTGATGTACTCATCCCACCAAAGTCAGTCGTAAATTATCAGCGTGAGCTCAGCTGACAAGTGGCTATTGTTAAGCAGCACCCGTGTGTGTTACCAGTAAGCCCTCTGCTTCAGTGGCACAGGATTCCAGGGAGCAACTTTCTTCCTTTTTGTTAGAAAGAAAATCAAGGGGTTTGCTATTCTGGAGGTGCTGTAGAAAAATCTTGAAAAATCATGTGATCTGTTCTACAAGCCAAAAGAGGTGTTTCTTCAAGGCCTTTTTTAAACTGAGATGTGCTTCTGCTTGCTCAAACCCTCCCACATACAGATGAGGACATAATATAGGGCTCTGTCTCATTATGCAACCTACCTCCCACATGTATGTTCTAAAAGAAAACCCTGAGCAGCTGCCTAACACTCATTTAGGCATGAACAGAGTCTTTAATACCAACACTGAAATGAGAGTGATTAGCACTGTTACTGGCACATGCAGCACCTGAGCATTCATAGCTCCGTTCAATGCAACTGATGGAGCATCTTGATTTTTGTGGGGAAAGAGCTGCCAGATTTGCTCGTAGGATACACCGCAGTGACTTATGGCCCAGGCATTACTAAACCTGTGCATGACACTCTGTTTCATGCTTACTATGTGATCAACATCAACCCCTCATTAATCAGCAGCTTATTGTGATTGTTTGGCAAGAATAAGATAACAGGGGTGATGTTACAAGTTAGAATCACTGGGATGCTAATGGGATGTCACTGCCAGTGCCAGGGTGGACAGTGAGAGCCTTGCCTGACCCATTCAACAGGCAGAGCCATGCAAATAGCTGTCATAAGAGGTGTGCATCACACAATGAATTAAATCTCACTGTTGTAGACGGATATGCTCTCTGACATCTCAGAAAGAAGAAGGAGAAATAAATTTAGATGTAAGCAAGGACACTACATGGGTAAATTAGTCCTATTTTTATTCCTCAGCAAACTGAGCATTTTACCCACCCTGCCAGGATCACTGCTTGAGCCCAGAAATCTCAGCTGCAGGAGGAGGATTGTAAAGGCTAGTAACAGGCAGCATGAAAAAAAAGAATACTCATAACTCATAGCTTGTAGGCCATGCAACAGGGTTATTTATTTATTTAGATTCCTGCAAATGTGAAAAAGCAACTTTCCCATATGGCCTAAATGCCATTGATGTAATCTGCAAATACCTCCTGATACAGCAATTTAAGAAACATCTCTTCACGCACTGATCCTCCTTCCCAGCTCGATCAATGCCCTGCTTTTACAATAGCTATTGTGTACCCCCATTTTCAAATAGAGTGAAAAAAGATGAACCTCGCAATATGCCCTGCAGGTCAAATTCAGGTTATATTGTCAGAGAAGGGGAGGAATCCATTTCAGTGTTAGTGAGGAGTGGATCTATTTATAAGGCCTTTTTAAACCCTTGCTTCATTTCACAGCATATATGACAGCCGATTTTCTCCAGCTAGGGTATCACCTTATCAGGGAAACCAGTCCATTGGTTTCTAGTTCTTAAAAACAGAATAAATAAAACAAATGAACAAGGCAAAAGAGAAAGGGAACTGAAGAAAACATCAGCAGAAAGTTTTTCCTCCAGTCAGCGCAAGGTATTATAGAAGTTGTGACATCTTTCATGATGTCCAGTGTGGCATTTAGCATTGGACTTTGTTCAGTACTCCAGCAAATAAAAACATTTATAAAAATATCCTGCCTTAGTGCTTTGTTTCCATAGTAGGAGACGGCATTTGTGGGAACTGGGCTACAGATTTCAAAAACCATACAGGTGTGGGTTCTCACACTTGTTAAGTACTGAAAATCCAACCTTTGCTATCTGAAAATCTAACTTTTCAAATAATTAAGCACATGATAAACAGGAATTTCATGAGTAAAGGCTCACTTCTGTTTGTTTTGTGGGATTAACCATCTTTGTACTTACACTATTTTCACCGTAATGTTTTATGCTTACTTTCCCTGTAAAATACGGAACATCTATTTGCTGTGGTGAACCAAAATATGATATGCAGATCAATCCCCACTTTTAATATTGTACTAAAAATAATTGTACATTTAACAGTGCCTGAATACAAGAACTATTTCTTATACAGGCTGTGAAAGATCTTCAGTTTGTGTATTAATAGAGGACCAACTCTTTGGCTTTTTAAAGAAAGCTTTCAGAATCTGCATAATAAATTGTTTTGTGGTTAAATTTGTTAGACCAATTAGTTTCTAAAGAAGCCAATATAATGTGAAGCTTTTAAATGATCCTTTCAGATTACAGCACAGGAGCTCTGACCACTATCCTGGAGTGCTCTTTGTTCAAGAAACAGCTATGCTTGTATTAAAGAATGTTAAAATTATGAACACCTGAAGGTAATTTCTAGTCAAAGATTATCTGACAGAGGAGAAGAAAAGGCAGTTTGCAGTGATTTATTTTTCTAATCATAAATATTTACATATTTATCTAAATTAGATAGTAAGAAGTAGATGTCTATCTGTGGAAAGGGTAGAGAGAATTCCTATGCAAATCAGAATGCATACTCTATAGCAAGTGAGATTTGCTGATACACTTTTGACTATTCAACATTGAGAGAATGGTGATTTGCTACAAAGATCTGATGGTTATGTGCTGTTGAACGCCGGCACAGTCAAGAGTCAGGGTTACATAGCTTTCCTCAAAGAAGTTCCAAAAACTCTTTCTTATCATGCTACCACAAATGCAGCACTTCTCAAACATTTCCTAATGCGAAAGTTATGTCGGAACTTCTGGAACTATTGACTTGTACCCTACGGTTTTTAAATGTGTATGAACGCCTGATTTTCTGGCTATGCATCAGTTAAACATGTCTTCCTCTCTGAATGACTCAGCGAGAAGTCTGAGAGGGGGAAAGGTGGACCCTAAAGGTGAGTTTCTCATAACCACAGCAGCCTAAAGGATAAGCTGCCACTACTATAGTTGTCTAGGTTCTTTCTATAGGCAGAGGAAAAAGCATCATAGCTCAAAAAGATTTATCTTAGGTGCCTATCTTAAACACAGTGAAACAGCCCCTGAAAATGCCTGTGCCTCTCTACCAGTTATGGAGGTAGGCAAGAATTTTTGATGGCTGCAATTAGGAGAGCAACTGATACATTTTTATAACTTCTAAAAAGTGCCTAAAAGAACTCAAATAACTACTCACATGTAAAAATTTCAACCCAGTATCTCACAAATTACTGGAAGCAATCATAAACTATTAAAAAGTAGAGGTACTGGCTTTTGGAAGGTGTCATTATAATGGGTAGGATGTGAGGCCTTAAATATGACAGAAATACAAGGCTTAGTATTTCTGACGGGCCTTAACACAATTATATTTTGTGACAAAAACCTGTGCTTGGGAGTAGACCAAGAAGATATTTCTCTGGTGAAAGCATATGTATGTGACAGTGAACGTTTAAAAGCTGCTTTGCAGTTTGGATAATATTAAAAGTACTAATTCTTGCAGAGGGTGATCAGTGTGTTTAGTGGAGGCACGCAAGGATGCCTGGAGGTTGTAATAAATGTAGAGGAGTGCTTTCAAATAGTCATATGGATCATATATCACCTGATAGTTATATACATGGAGATGTTCCACAAGACAAAAATACTGTACTCTTCAGATTGCCTATTAATTTTAAGATAGTGTGAAAGATAGGGAAGTGTGATCATACTTCTCCGTATGGGTGCAGATCATCTATAATGGGACTGTTCTCAGCACAGCGCTGAATTCTGTTAAAAAAATAGAAGGAACATAGTGCATGGAGACTCAAGTGTTGGCATTATCCTTGCATTGGTAATACCTCCTTTTGCTTTGTCCACTTTCCCAAACATTTATTGCAGAAATACAGAGGAGAAAATATTGGCACATGTCTCTTCACTCATTAATTTTTATTTTTTTTTAATCTGACAAAGCTATTTTAACCTATATTTCAAGGTTAAGTGGCAACCTTTTTCAGTCTGGAGATATTGGGTATCTAACTAGCACTAGCCAACACCCTTTTCCAACTGTCTAGAAATTTTTAATATCACAAGAGTCAGAAATGAGCCATGAGGGATCCAAATTGAACCATCTTCCCAGCTGGGCACTGAAAAGTTCATAATTTGTTTCTAGCATTGATTATGCTTCAAAGAACAATCAAAGCAAAGAACTTACCAACTTCATCAGTAACTAATACTGAATCTGCTTTGCCTTCACCTTTGTATCTTACGTAATATTGCAGTGTATACCATTTAGATCATCAAGTATACTATTGAAGCATAGTCTCCATTGGACTGACAGAAAATAAAATGCATACACACTGTCTCCTCTTGCTTTGTAGTTACAAAGACATGTCAAAATACGTATGAGCAAATAAAACTTGCAGGGTTACAAATAGGCTTTGTTATACCAGGAATGTGAGATTTTTCTTATTTCGTGTGGCAAATAGATGGACAGCGTTTTACGACCACAGTGTTTGTTCTCATTCTGAAGGAATATTTTCAAACTGTTCCAGCAGTTATGAGAAGCCACTTACCTCTGCACTGGAGACAAACTGAGAGGCTGGTCTTTACTTAGAACTCTTTGTTAAGGATTTACTAATGTTTAACTTTTCTAATCCTTGACACTGCCACTGGAGATGTTTGCTGAGTGGCTTGTGCAAGTCACTTCACATCCTCTTGCCCCATGTCCATGCCTTTGAGCATAACAGTAGTTAGTGGTTTTTTAAAGTATTTTGACCTTTATATCTGAAAGGTAGTACACCATGAATAAACTCTAAAAAGGATGTTGCAGGAGCATTTTTGTTAGTATCATTGTGATTATTTATAGCATTGGACTCTTGAATTACTGTGCTGACCTTACCTAAGCAGCATGGGTATAGTGATCCCCTCCTGAAAATCACTAAATAGAATAAGTAAACATTTTTTTTTCTTGTACTTTCCTTTGTTGGCCAGGGGCAGAAAGTTTTCAAAGCTGGAAGATCTTTGTTTGATTCAGTTGTTGAGGTCAATTACAATCTCCCAGAGTTATTTTCCCTCCCATACACAGATCTGTGTGTGAATAGGTACAGGTATTACTCAATTACTGGAAAGCCATTTGGTAGATGCTTACAAGAGATCGGATTTTTATAGCAATGGCGAGAAGTGAAGGGAACACTGTTGCACTATTTCTGCTGGTATCGTTTCACTGACTGCCCTGTATTGTACTACAGGTACAGTAGTTTTCACTTCCAGAAACTGGGAATAATTCCAGAGGAATGCATCTGGATAACATTTGCCTGTTACCCTCCCCAGAAAAGAATTAGTCACCAAGGGCCCTATTCATAAAAACTAATTCAGGCCATTTCCACATGAATATTGCGTCTTTATGTGGAAAAAGTGTGGAGCATGCTTTTTTTCTGCATAAAGTATCCTTTTCTGTGATTAATGGAGCTGTTTTCCCCATGTCTGTAAAGGGACACCTCCCTTGTTAAAGAGGAGACTTAAGTCCAGAGAAGAAGTGGGAGGGGGATGGGTAAGAAACTCCTAGCTTTAAAGATTGTATATGAATGATGTTTGAAAATGGCTACAGTATAAATTATTTGGCTGCTTGAGCAGATGAAAGCTTAAAAATTTAGAGGAAAAGGGAACAGTCCCTGATGAACACAGAGATTTTTATGAACTGGCCTAACATTTTTCTTAAAGTTTATAGTTTTCTATTAACTTCTGTGTTAAGCAAGCCAAAGCTTCCGCTTTCTGTTGCACTTTGCAAAATTCTCCTTCCAGCAGCAATGAGTTAATCATAATGGTACGATAGCTTTAACCAGCCTGCAACGTTGATAAATTGGATTGATTGGAATCACATCGTTAGCCTGTGAATTTTGGTGGAATTTTAATAGCCACCAGGGGTGCACAAGATTTATGGCAGAGTCAGCTTATGATTTTCTTTTGGTTGAATGCTCATTTTAATGTCCTGTAACATACACTAGACCTTGCCTACTGTCCAATTTGTGCTGTGACGGAGGGTTTTAACATACTGTAAGTTCAGATAATTACATTTCATGTGAGATACAGTATATAACTAAAATATTATGTTTTACTTCAATCACTCCAGAGAAAAGTATGGTTTTATTGAAGACATTTAATGCAGTTACAACTGCAGCTGCAGAACACTGCTTGAATGAGGCTGACATGGCAGTGAATATTGCTGGGTTTTAATGGATACAGCCTCAGCATTGTTTTTAACCAAGAAAATATCTAGACAAACTTGTGTAGGAGTCTTCTAGTTGTTTGTGACTTTCTCCAATGACAGTGAAATACAATGTCTTACATGCATTCAGTTAAAAGAAATGCAATGGAAAGGAAAAAAGAAGTTAGCGGTTCAGGCTGTGAGTGTACTGATTGAATGCTACTAGTGAAGATGGCAAGGAGGAAAACGAGACTATTAGGACTAACTTGATCCATATGATAAACTCTGATGCCACTAGATAGAAATAATGAGATAATGTAACCCATCTGAAACATGAAGGAACAAAATATTTCCTGTCATAAGATCCAAGCCTTCAACTTGTTACACAGTGATGTGTACCCCTTGCCTATGAATTAGAGATGTCTGTCAAATTGTGAGCATTCTCCATGTTTTTCATAAAACATAACAAAATTTCCAACTCAAAAATATCCTGCATTTAAGGGCAGTAGAGTAAAACAGCACCAATGTCTTCTCCATTACCATTTGTCCTGTGGAGCCAACCCTTCTTGTAACAAAATAAACAAAGACATAAAATATCACTGCAGATTATTTTTTTTTTTGCATATATAGTTTTACAAAACTATAGCCTCAGATTCTTTGT
>JAVJGJ010000037.1:44589653-44622492 GCA_035590215.1 Microhierax caerulescens | reverse complement strand
TATAGTTAAGAGTTTGAATGCATAACAAATAACTTAGAACTAAAAGATCCTGAGAACTAAAATTCTGAATTATCACCACAAAGATAATCAATGTTGCCAGAGGTCAAAAGCCACAGAACTAAGCAAATTAGGACTGTTGTGGGTTTTTCTTCCTCTGATCAATGGTAAACAGTTGTCTTTAGTTGCAATTGAATGTTAGCAGCAGTCTTTTCAGGTGCAGAACCAACATTCCCTATTTAGCATCAGATGTCTACTGACCATTAAGCAACATAATTCAGAAGTACAGTCAGTTATCACTGTTTTGCTAGAAGGATAGTCCTCTGCATTTCTGAGTGCACAGAGGCTCCATACTGGAGGGCATGTTTAGTGATCATTTTGTAATGGTATAAAAACATTAGAAACCCAGAAATAAATGGAGCATTCTTCAGCAAATTAGATTAGCTTGAGCTCTTTCCACATGTGATTGGAGATGATCTAATTGGCCTGTGGCAGTAAGTAAGTTATGCTGAGTGTTTGAATATAATGCATGTATGTTTACAATAATAAATGCATTAGAAGCATTTTTATTGTCCATCTTTCTCTTAACATACTTCCTGTTAACATGAAATGCGTAGTACTTGCTGTGGCAAAATGGAATATTGCTTCATACTAGTGTAAATTATTTTACTCTGCCTGCAATTTCACCTCTTCTTTAAATAAGGACAGATCCTTCAAAGCAGAACATTGTTGAGGAATAGCAGCCATATGCTACTGCACTGCTGTAGAGGGGTTTGCTTGGCAAGCTTAAAAAAGTTAGAAGCATAAAACTTTTGCTACCACATTGATAACAGACGTGTATTATTTGCTTCTTTCTACATTGGCTGACTTCACACACCCATTGTCTGATTTCAGGTCCTGTTCACATTCACAGACATCAGCAAATATGCAAAGAGTGTCCTCCTACAGCAAACACACAAGATACTCTCTATAATGCCATGACTGTTTCTGTATGGATGCATTGGTAAAGTGAGGCACAAGAAGTTACAAAACCTGAGGCAGCCTTACACTAACAGCCTGGTTTTGTACAGAGCAGATAGTCTCAGGATAGCCACAACACACAGAATCATGACTCCACTGAATTCTTTGGCATCTCCTCTAGGCCTCAGTGAGGTCAGAGTTTCCCCCTGCAACTTACTGTGGTTGCGAGACAAATGGTAAAGACATCGATTAGATCCTCTGAGGACTAAAAACCATTGTGTTTGTTTTCAGTATAGAAAATAAGCTACTACTAGCCCCACGAAACAGTTAATCTACCACCTTTTGTCATGTTCTTTTGATGACTATGAACTCAAACATCTAAAACTCTAAAAGGATAGATGGAGGGATGACAAGCGAGAAAGCTAGGGGCAGCATCAGACACACAGAATATCAGTTTGCTTTGTAATACTTTCCTTTTAGCTAATAAATTTAATTTTGTGTTGAAATGAAGTAAAATACTACATAATATTGACTTAGGTATATAGTATAATAATAATAATTCATTTTTTTCTTGGGGAGAAATTAGCATCCAGAAAAAAAAAAAAAAAAGAGCTTCTCATATTCAGCTTCTCCAGCTGTTCTTTATGCCCTTAAATCTCATTCAGCTACACTACCTGCTTCTTATAAACAATCAGCGGTGACTGAGTGACTGACTAAGTTACAACAGGGATGAATTTAGCTGTTAGTTACAGAGTGCTTTCTCTAATAGTGATTTCAAGCCTCAGAACAATTTTCTAGGTGGTTGGGAGGCCTCAGACTCATGATTACAGTTTGGCCTGCTATAGTCAAGAAGCAAATCACAAAGCCCAGTTCTGTAGAGGTACCCTATCATGAATCTCATGGTCCTGACAAAGCAGTTCTAGCCTAATTGCTAAATGATGTTTCCTATAAAAAGATGAGTTCTGAAATTCTGTATTCACTGAATGCAGAGACAAAAGAAAGCACACACAAAAAATAAAAAGGTTACATTTCTCACCTTTAAAACCTCTAGAAAAATATTAATACAGAATATATTCCCTTGTCTAATTCTGTTTAGTTCTCCACTGATGGTGTTACTTTTTACTTTAGATAAAAGAAGCTACTATTTATACCAGTATCAAAAATCACTGCCTTTATGTTCACAAATGTAAGAAGCTTTCTGCATGTCTGACCTGAAGGAAATTGTTTACTCATTGTAAACAATTATACACACAGTACCAGCTACCAGTGATAGTATAGCTTTTGCATTTGCCCACTGTTGTACTTGGTGTGTATGTGCGACATAATTTGAGTGGGAGATAAAACTTCCGTTGAAATGCTACCTATCTGCCAAAGATACAGAAAATTTCAAAAAAGGATGTATGCTACTGAAAACAACTAATACAGACCTAGCAGACAGAATTTTTTAAATACAGTTTGATTTATTTTTGTCTCTTTTCATCATTGGTATCCCTTTTTGCCCAAGGGTAGCTACTGGGGCTGGGGAAAAAGGGAAGAGGTTTGCAATTTGCTTCCACTGCAGATTAGGCCTTGCATTTCCATGGTGCCTTCTGTTTATTCAGGTTCAAGTTCTCTGCAGACAGCAGGGATGAAGCAAGGGGAGCCAATTTATTCCTTCCTCATTCCAAGCCTCTTCTTGAACATGTCTCTTCCCAGAAGCTCTTTCATTCCTTGCTGTTCCTCACATTTCTGCTACAAGTGTCTGTGAGGCTTCCTGTTGATTGCTCTGCATTCTTCTTTTCTTTTTAAATTTGACCCCTCACTCCCTTACACCCTCTTCTTCTTAGTAAAATGGGAAAATCCTTTCAAACAGGGGTCAGTACCTTAGTCAGTTTGCATGTGGCCTTTTCAAGTTGATGATTCCCATTGTTTGTACTACTGATCTGTTAGTTACATTTACTATGAAGAAAATATACTATTGTGTGTACTAGCTTCAAAAGTTTCTTCAAGCCTGGATTCCATTATATTAGGCCAAATGACAGCTGTCCACATTTTATTGCTGAACTAAAAAATATTGGTTTTCTCCTCTATGATTTTGACCCCATCTCCAATCCAAGTTCATATCCATAGATTTTGTAGGAATGTAGCTGATGTTCTTCACAGAATGATCTCCCTTATGGATGCTACTGGAGATCTTACTCATCTGAGAGGAGTTTTCTTAAGAGAAACTGTGAGATGTGGATGCATGTTTATACCTAGCACTAGTTTCTAGCACAGCTTGAGGTAACAGACTAACATTATCTCTCATCTCAGTTTGCTTTTTAGCTCCATGGAATGTATCTGCTCCTGCTCCTGAAGGTTTCAGGCTTTTCAGTAGTATGATTCTCATCTCTGTGAAGTCCAGTTCAGATTGCTCTAGAACAGTAAAAAAAAAAAAAAATAATCCCAAACCTTTGTGTTGTCATGATATAGTTTCTCCTTTGCAGATGTCCTACATTCTCATTTACGTTCTCATATAAATGAGAATCAGGTCCTAATTTTCTAACCAGATTTGATGTTGAAAGAACATTTCAAATCAAAGATCTAAATTGGCTGCTTTTGAATTCAATTCTGAATTAAATGGAAAACAGCTTTGTCTCTCAGTATAAATTCCTAATGTTATCTGGCCTTGCTGACATTTACAGGACTGCTGCTCTATATTTTCACTATGATACGAACACTCTCTCTGGGGGAAAACACCATCAAAATGTAGCTCTTCCGGCAGCTTTCTACAGTCAAATTTCTTTTCATCCATTTCCTTTCTCATTATTTTGAAGTGGAAATCCCATGGCTGTAAACTTGAAAACACATTATATCAAGTCAAATCATGACTGTAGTTACTGGATTTTTCTAGCTCTGGTGTCTCTGTCTAATTTAAACTTCATGTCTCACTTTCAGCTTGATCCCAAATTTTCTCACCAGAAAGCAAGGGAGAAAACTAGTCAGCTTTGCCTTCTTTATTTTCATTTCAGAAATTAAATACTTCAGGAAAAAGAAAAGAAAAAGAAAAAAAAAGTATGCCCATTTCCCTTTTGCAGCATGAAATATAGGAACTTTTAACATAGTTGCATAGTGCAGTGTCCAGCCTTCGACACCTGATTTGAGTTTACAGAGGCTTCAGATGGTCATTCAAAGCACCCAAGTGAAAAGCCTGTATTGACTGCATTGCAAATGCTGCTCAGATATGAAACAAGAACCCAAGAACACAGGGACTGCCACACAGAGACATATCACTACCCCATCTATCCAGTATCCTATTTCCAGCAGTAAGCATATCAGATCTTTCAGCTGATTCACGGATAAACACATGAGAGACTGAACTAAATTCTGGGAAATAATTAGCAAGGAGGGTTTCTTAATTAACAGTCAATGAATGATTGATGGTTTGGATAACTTTGTCTTTTTAAATCTCGGCTTTGGTAGCCAAATACTCCTACAAGGTTGTTATACACCGCAGCCTTGTAGGGGTGTTAGCAAGCCTTGCTAAAAAAAATATGCAGCAGTGAGTTCAAAGGGCCAATTGTATATTCAGTGAAAAGGATTTCATTTTATTAATGTTAAACTTGCTGCATTCCACATTCTGTGTACAACTTTTTCCGGTTCCTTTCTGGACCATCAGTCTCTGTCAGTCCATGAAAGCTGAAATTCTTATCTGTGAAAGCTGGAGTGCAGGTAAGTACAGGGCTGTTTCATAATCAGGTCACAAAAAAAACGTGCTTTGTTTGTGGGTTTGTTTTTATTTTTTCTGAAGGGTTTTGCTCTTTTCAAAGGAAATTATTTTAGTGCTGCCAAGGCAGAACCACTTTTTCAAATTTTTTCCCCTTCCAACTATTAGAGAATTTAAGGATTCAGCAATATTTACTTCCAGCTTTCACTGTTCATTCTGTGGCCGTTGTTTATGAATGAAGAATGATTATAAAATGAGGCTGATAAAGCCTCATCTAAAATCATTATCAGCAACTACTTCCTGGGTTTGGAAGTACAATGGATGAATAGAGCATTCTGTACTTGAATGCTGCTCATCTTATATAACAAATAAGCTTTCACCAAAGTGTGAAAACCACTTCCCTGCATATTAGTCAGCCTTAAGATGTACCAAAAAAGTAAAATAACTTATTCAACAGACACATTACCCATTCTGATTTGTCTAAAGCAAGTTTGCAAGGAATGTAAAATGTAACTTCTGTTGAGCTATACTTATCCTCCTCTGCATGAGATTTTTAAAGGTTGATTTAGGATTAAAAATGGATACAAGGTCCCTGGGCTAAATTCTGATCTTGCATTTCACCAGTGTCATGCATTACCTGGCAAAGAATGGAGCGTCTCTAGGTTATATCAGCATAAGCAGGTCTACAAATTTGGAGCCCAAGTTACTATGACAGTAACTACTTTTTACTCTGCAAATATTTATATACAGTTTCTATTTTTTTTGGCACATATTTTCTAGGTTTGTTCCAAGGTGAAATGTAATAATTCCTCTGAGAAAACACAGGTTTAGAGGCAAATATAAAAGTTAACTTCTCTATTCAAAGATTTGCATTCAGAAGTGTCATCATTTTAACAGCAGAACAAGCCTCTATCAGCAAAACATAAAATATTTTGCCAATGCAAAATGGTGAATGACTTTAAGTAGTGCAAGCTTCCACTGAAATTCAACAGCAATTAGCTGCATAGGCCAAAGACTATTAGGCTTCTCTGAAACTTTTAAGTTTAAAGCATCTAGTCTTTATTGACAATTTTACTGTCAGCACTCTTGCTAGCACTGAACTGAAAATATTTTTCCATACTTTCGGTAGTACTGCTCCTTTTACCATCAGTTTTACCACATAAGGTGAACACAGGAACAGCTAATTAAAACTGAAATATTTTTTCCTAGATTAATGGAATTTTGTCATAAAGCAAAGTGTTTATGATTAAACTATTTGCGTAACTCCTTGTTCATTTTTGTTCAGTGTTCATTAGTAAGAAGTAGTGAGTAAAGTTATTCGATTTCATTCATTTTACTACAATGTCTGCATTCTACTAATAGCAAAATCAAACGGTTTTGTTTACCTTTTTGATGGACTTTATATATTTACACTCACAACACCCACTATTTCAAAAAAAAATTAACAATCCTCCTTTATTTACTCAGATGAGCAGTTTCATTTATTTAGCATGCATCATCAGTCAAAAAAGTTTGTGGCATATTTTCAAGACTGCCTTGGTAAAACATACTCTGTAAATATCAAGTGTTACTTCAACAAGCAGTTAATTATATTATTTTCCAATGTGTAAATATAAATCAGAATGAGACTGCATCCTGAAACACGGAAAAAAGAAAGCAGATGAAATTATTTAGAATTAAAACCCTGGATCCATATATCTCTGCTTTGGTGTATCAGAAAGATCATTCATGGTTTTTAACTGGTCTCTTTTAAATCTTTGAACAAAGAAGTGGAGTGGAATTTGGGCTCCTTGTTTTTTTCAGTTATTATTTTATTTATATTAACAGAAGTGTGTTAGGAATATAATAGAAAACAAAATGTCTTTGGTGCTAAGCATTTATACTCTAAGTAAACAATACTCAGGGAAAAAGAAGACAACAATATGACAGAGTATAAAGCAGCTACTTTTGTAGGTAGCTGTACTTTTGTAGCCAGCTGTAGCTGTTGTTTTTACTGCTTTATTTTAACAGCTCTTTTTGGAAAGCCTGGAGTTGCAGGTCTCAGGGAAAAACCTCAAGACTGAAAGAAAGCTTATAAATGTACACCATAGTTCTGAGTGTTTTATCATAGATCGACTCATATAACAAATCCTATAGTATTTCTTCCATCAGTTAATCACAGGATTAAACACAATGGCCTGGATGGTTCTTTGGCTCAAGAAGACCATAAATCATAAGTCTTGCAAACTGGGAAGGGGAACGATCTCTCTGACTCTGATTTTCACAGTCATTTCATAGCATCTGGCCCTCTGCTAGAGACATAATACTGGGCTAGACAGACCTTTGACCTTGTGCTCTACAAGCTCCCCAGTCTTTGATTGTCATCCTATGAAAGTTTAGCTTCATATATAGCCTGTTCTCACTGTGTCCTGATTCCTTGCCTACCATTCCCACTTTTCCTTACATTCCCCCATATGTAGCCAGCATTAGCAAAGGATACCACCTCACGTGGGTTTTATCTAACACTGCTTCCAATGGGGGCTGGATGTGAATGGAGAGTGGCGTTTGATAATCTCTGACTCCATTGTAAATTAAATTTAAATTAAAAGCAGCTGTTTCTTTCAAAGTGAAAGACACATCTGCATTAAATATAATACAACTTCATCTGCCTTGGGCTGCCAACACTTCAGTGAGAAGTGTCAGAGAGAAGATTCATATGGTTTCGGTCTTGTCACTGACTGTCATCCATTTCTTAAAGCTTTTGAATTCTTTTCAGAAAGGTGGGCAGGAATTGATTTAAGTAATTTTAAAGTAGTTAAATAAGGGGTTTCCTCTCTCCCTCTTACAAAGTACACAGCTTGATGAATTTGGATAGTCAAGTGCTAAGATTATCAATACATAAGCAGCATTTGCCTTTGATGGTGGTGTCTCATGAGCACTGGATTAAACAACAGCAAAGGAGGCAGTTGGGAACCAGTCAGACCCAAACTCACAACCACTCCTGGGAAAGACCTTTTCTGGAGGTTGGCACATGGGTGTTGCAGCTGTGAAAGCTCAGCATGTGAGTGGCTACAGGTGTTGGTTTCGTTTTTTCTCCACATATATTTGTAGGAAATCGGGCATCAGTGCCAGGGACAAAGAAAGGTTGTGCCAAGCTGTTACAGAAAAAAAAAAAAAAAAGAAGAAAATTGCTTGTGACACAATACAATCCGTATTGCTTGTATGACATTTATATGGCATTCTGGAGAATTCTATTTATGAATAATAATGGGGGTTCTGGCAACATTGGCTGTAACACTCAATGGAGAGTCAAACAAAAGGCATTTTGT
The DNA here is from genome assembly GCA_035590215.1 of Microhierax caerulescens. Lineage (NCBI taxonomy): Eukaryota > Metazoa > Chordata > Aves > Falconiformes > Falconidae > Microhierax > Microhierax caerulescens. The sequence continues at coordinate 44,614,542 of JAVJGJ010000037.1, read as the reverse complement.
TTCACATTCATATCTTTGGTAGTCAGGCATTTTGGAATCCTATAATCACAGTGTTTTCCTTTTCTAGTTTCAATTAGGTCCTTCTTCCAGTCCTGTACATTTGTTTCCCCTGGTTTAAGCAAGATTATCTAACAGAGTTTTAAATTAAATTAAATGCCCTTAAAATTACTCATTCAAATGTGATTAATTAGGTGGGCAAAACCAGCTCCACCTTCAGGCAGTGGGGGTGGGGGGAGGAAAGGAATGGAAATGAAAAGGAAAAAAGATGGAAAGGAAATCTGTCTAGAAGAAATTTTTACACAAATGTTTTTATCTGATGTGGAGACAAGAATTACCTCCTATCACTACATTGCACTGATAAAGTGGTGCAAACCATAAATTCAGTACATTGAAAAAATGGGTGTTCTTTTAGGAAAAAAAAAATAAATCTAATTTTTTGGTCAAATCAAATATATCTTCTTCTGGGGAATGACTCCAGAATTTTGAAATCTGACCTTGAAATCCTTCAATTCTTGAACAAATTCTCTGTGGCATGGAAATGATGTGTTTTCTTCTGAACTTCTTTCCTTATCAGTCCTATCAGTCCTTCCCTGCTTGTTTACATCCTGGCAGAAAGAGAGAAGGAACGACATGGTGCAAATGTGTAAGAAGCACAGAGGAGGCAGGGCTGGAGATGATGCTCTGGAGAAGGGAAAGATCCACTGGCCAGGCTGCTGATCCCTGGCACAGCAGTCACGTAGCAGAGCTGGGACTCTGACATCTGCTCAGAGGCTCAGCTGACAATGCCCCTTCACTGGGATCCTGAGAAGAAAAAACACATTAAAAGACAAAATATTATCCTCTCTGGTATAATTTTAGACTATTACACATTCTTTTTGGCCCACTTTCCTATTTGCTCACTTGGTGTTTTAAAACAAGATCCTGGAAACAATCCCAAAATAGCTCATCAAAGTCACGTGACATGCAAGAGACTGATTGATGGAGAATACAGTCTTTAGAAGGTTTGGTGGAACTTGGATTCATCTGCAGACTTTTCTTTAAGGAAACAGACAATATGAACCACAAGGAGGATAATTCTGCACATAAATAGTCTCCCATCTGTCTATAGAATTTGTCAAATTTGCTGTTGCTTCTCAGACAGGATAACGCTTTACTTGCATGCTTAACAGCTCTGTTTAAGTAATACTGAACAAAGTGATTAAGTGATACACGGGATTTGCTGCACTAATTTGAAGTATATTTAGTTTGAGCTTTGAGAAGGGCCAGTGTCTGACACTTCACAACAAGCAGCAAATAAAAGGAAACAGGGAGTAACCTACCTATCACCACTAGATTTCCTCCTAACCTTTAATAACTAACAATAGACTTACACCCTGAAGCACAGAAATTAGCATCTCTTTCTGATCTGAAAATGTGGCAGCTTGGGAGGTACTTACTATCAGTAAGTACATCTTTACAGCAAACAGTTTCATTCTTACTGAGGGCCAGTCTGAGCTGTCAGTTTTCAGGGTATAGGTGGATCTTCTTTAACTTCTAGGCCACTCTGCAAAATAGTAGTCCTTTGCCTTTCTGTTTGGGGGTTTTAACCGTACACATGCGGAACTTTTTGCTGTTTGTTTGGAAAAGAAGTAAGCAAGCCTAATTTGTGGGGTTTCTCACTAACGGCCTATATTTTTTGACCTCTGGTTTGACGTTTGCTCCAGGCCTTTTTCATTTCTTGTATGCTTTCTCCTTGTTACCAACAACCTTCCCAGGCGATTGTTTACCAAACCAGCTGGTATTCCCTCTGTTTGCCCCATCACTTAGGTACAAACCCTAATAATAATTTAGCTTGTCCTAAAGAAATACTAGTCTCTCTCTGCATGCACATTCCTGGACTCCCCAGTCCAGCAGACTCCATTAACTAATTTACAAAAAGTTTTCCCTGCTGGAATCTAGAACCACTTTTATGTGCCTGCCTTGGTTCATCCTTCTGTTTAATATAAACTAGGTTAATTTCTGGTTAGCTCACACAAGATCTTTCCTCTTTCTGGTTCAATGACCACCTGATGAAGGAAACAGGATTATTCTGGCCCCAGCTGTGACCTCCAGTCTCTGCTGGGGGAACTGTGGCTGCCCCCCCCACACACACACGCGCCCTGCTCAGGGTAGTGGGACTGTCCCTGTCGGTGCGGCTGCCGCCTTGGCCAGCCCTGTCATAGCTCTCAGCTGCTGGCACATAGCTCCTGCTGCCAGCCAGCCCTCACCAGCCCCTGGAAGGGTGTCCCTGCTTGATTCTTTTCTGATGGTTTTCCCCAGATAATTTGGACCCAACCAGATTACAGTTCTGTCCCATTTTATTTCTTTACAGTTTGTCATATCATTAATCATAAGACTGTGTTTTGATTTGTGGTAACTGGTACCTCAAACCAGATTCCTGCTACTCAGAGTTTGAGTAATATAAGGGAAATAAGTACTGAGAAAAGTAAGATGCTTTCTGAAAGGTATTTTGAATTTTACATAGGTCCAGAAATTTTAATTGCTGTGGGTTTTGCTCTTTTAAAAATCCTTTTGCAAAGTCCATTCTTCGTTTTGTCAACTATCACATGCTCCAAAAGAAGCAGGCTATAAGCCAACGCATCTATCACCATGAAGCTCTGTCAGAAGCTGTGATCAAGCTGGTGAAGCACCCTGGGAGTGAAGCAGAGCACAGCTGGGGCACAGGCCTGTGGCAGCATGTTTCTGTTTCACGCAGACGTGCCTCAGGGAGGCTGGAGCCCCATCCCAAGGGAGACTGTGGCATACGTGGCTGCTCAGCAGTTTCATCTGTCCTACCCATGTGAAACAGCTGAATCATCTGTGGGATTTCCACAAATAAATTTTATTTTTAACATAATGGGGACAACATCAGTGGACCTGTTTCTGTTTTGATCAATACCAGAGCTATCTAACATTGTACAGATGCTTTTTGAGATATTTCTCTAGGTGTCATCCTCCTGGATAACAGAATATATATACATGCCATTTTTAGATTATACACCTAAAGCATAACAGACATGTTAGCTAGTATATGACAGGCAAAACTAAAATGTTAAGAACTATGAAAACTTGGAATGAACTTAAATGTGTGTGACCAGAAGAATGTGGAAATCTGCTATGTTAGATAATAGAAACATTTATTTACTTTTTTTTTAAGTTTAAGAAAATAAATGGAGATGGGGAAGGGGATCGAGTAGCTAGTCTTTGGCCAGAAAGCCACCAAAAGATTTTATAATTTTTGGTTGGTAGATTATTCCCACAACCCTTTATTATTTAGCCACACATTCAATAACCATTTGTTTCACAGCATTCAACCCTAAGGACCTCTATGGTAGCTGCTTCTGAGAAAACACTTGAAGGTTAATTGTGGGCTAATAAGATAGTCTAACAGGACAGCTGTCCAGGCAAGAGTTCATACCTCTGCATAGCTTGGCCAGGCAAAATCTTTAATTCTCTAGGTTAAAACCAGCCTTATTCTATTTATTGTGTCTCACAATTAACCTCTCCTCCTGATATGGATAACCCGAAGCATCTAGAGAATTTAGTCTCCTGTAATTCTTTAGAGCTTTCATAGGGCTTTAAAATATAACATGTTGCAACAAACAGTTTTTCTTGGCTTGTCAATGAAAACAAACATCTCTGCATGTCCCTCTTGCTTCCTTTCAGCATTTGTCTCCCACAGTATTGGACCGAAGTACAGTCAGCCATTGCGTATGAGAGCCAAGACATACAGGTTTTCATACAGAGGGCTTAAAAGAAGTCTACTGCTTGGAAGCAGAACTAGAAGATTTGGTCTAGAAAATACTCCAGAGTACTAGAGTGCATTGCACTCTTTTAGCATTTATATTCTTGGGAAATCAATAACGTTACTGTGATATGGCTGGCCATATGTTACATAAAGGGCTATATGTTATGAATTATTAACAGGGATGGGATCCAGCGTGTCTAGTGGCAGTAGAGTATAGCATTACTACTCAGAGCTTCATTACAAAAGTGAACGGCAGTTTTGATAGTGGATTCCTCATTCCTGGATGTATTGACTATATTTATTTCATGGAAGAGATTAATGGAATGTTTAAACAGAGATTTTGCCACCTTTATCCTTGTTGGTAGATGCTTTTGTCTTTCTGTCTTAGCTTGAAGCATCATGTGTCTTTCAATGGAGCTACTTGACAGTTGACATTTTCTGCTTTTACTTCTACTCCAGCTGCTAATTGCATATTTACAATCCTTCAATCAAGAGTAAAAGAGAAACAGATTAGAAAAATTTTCAGTCTGTCAAGCAAACCATACATATAATGAAACATCCACTCATTAAACATAGAGAACTTTTATAGCTTTAATAATAAGTGTTATAAAGGGCACAAAGGTATTATTAATTCTGAAGGAATGCAGGACTGGAAAAACAATAAGTCATTTTGACAGTTGCTATGAAGACTATTACCAAATGTTATGTTTACTTGACTAGGTTCAATTTATAAAACAAGACCCATAAAAAATCTACAGCCTAATCAATTGAGATGCCCTGTTACAAACAACAGGTAATGGAGTGAGGTTCTGATATATTGATTAATGATTGAATTATGATCGTGGATTTTACAAAATTAAGATAATTAGTAATGTGGGTTGCTTTTGTACATTAAATGAAACACTGTGGCAATGAATTAAGATGATAGAATAAAGATTTAACACTGTAAATGTTTTTTTTTTTTCTTAGTTAAGGAAGCTAATATATCTGGCTGTGTGATTATCCTTCTAAAAAGAATTCACAATGGTGTGTTTATTATGCAAATACAGACACAGGAACTTTTGTTCCATTGCTGTAATCACCGATTAAATTCCCCCATACATCTTTTATGAAAATTAAATTTGGGGGACATAAGAAATTTTGTGCTGTTTTTGAGTGAGCTGGTTATAATCCTGAACATAATCAAGCAAGCTGACAGTATCTATGATTATATATGATACCATGCTGCAGGAGACAGTTCCAATATTATATTTGCAACCCTGCATTCATTATTGGCAAACATGTACCTGGAACTCATTGCAATGTTACAATTGGCATTCTGAAATACTGTGATTTCTTTTTCTTATAGTCAGGACTTGGATTTCCCATAGGATTTATGCACACTGCATTGTATTATTCAGTACATGTTCATGACTTTCTCTAGTATTAGGAAAAGCTATGTGTATACATTCAGAGTAGAATATATCCTATAGTGGATTTCAGAAAATATAGCATATGGTTACTTTAAAACATGAGGTTAACAAAATAGGAACTGAAAGACAAAGAAGGGAAAACAAGCAATTTAAAAACCACTCACCCAGTAGGTTTGATCCTGTTCCCATTCTCTCCATAGTAAATCATGAGTCACTTTACAGAAGTCAATGCAAGTTGGCATAAAGCTGGTACGAAATCAAACCTGAGCCTATCCTGCTTAAAAACCTGAAATATATTCTTCATTTTAAAGCACCTAGTGCTCTGAAACCTGAAAACTGATAGATGCATCAAAATCATTCATTAGGTCACAAATTATTCTTTATAAGACCATAACTGAGTGTGGCAATAACACCACTCCAGTAGTCTGTGGCAGAGCTAAAAAGACTAACTGGTGCTTAGGGCACCATGATGGGACTCAGAAGCTCAGCTTCCAGTTCTGCCAAAATAGTATCAGCAAGTCACTTTCGCTCTCAGATGCTGTTTCCATGAACTTAAAATGAGGATACTGATGCTGTTAACAGCTTTGATATCTACTGACAAAGAGCAGAGGGAATTATGACAGTACAGTTTATCAGTTGTATCAGTTGGACAGGGATACCACCAGTGGCACAGAGCCAGCTCCTGGAGAACCACAGGCTTCTAGCAAGGCAGAATATCTCTGTGAATCCCAGGGCACTCATGATCACCACACCTGCTGCTTATGCCTGTTCAGATGCTGGTTTTCTCTAAGAAGTGGAATAAAATCTGGTTTACTAATGGTACCTGCTCCCTCACCCCCAGTTACCAGAGAAGGGGTTAAAACGTATGTTCACCTCATCCGCTGCAGGCAACTGCATGGAGCAGATGTGGTCTGGCCACTTCCAAAAGCAAGCCTGTGAAACAAAGATTAGTGCTTCCCTCAGCCAAATGAAATCCTTGTCAGAGCCATTTTGGATCCAGCTAACGTCCAGTCAAGGCAGAAAACCGTGCAGACATCCTGGGAGCTGAGGGTGCTGATCACCCCAGAGATCAGGACATGCCACTGCCCCCAGCCTACGCCGGGTTGCTCAGAGAAGAAAGCACTGGGGTCTGGGAGTCTTAAACCAAAAAGTCAAATCTGGGAAGCTTTTGGGCTTCCAGATGCTTGCAGTAGATTGATGAATAAGAATGATGAACAATAAAAGAAATAAAAGAAATAAAAGGCTGCAATATGAAATCTAAAAGAAATCTCTGACTTTGTACAAAGTGCCTGTCAGAAAAGGTCATCTGTTTTACAAGCCAGCAAATGCAAAACGAGAGCATCTGTAACTATTTGTAAATAGTGTCAGATTTATGGAGCTGATTCAACATGAAGAAAAAATAGCTCTGGAAAAGAGTTGCAAAACACTCCGTGTGGTTTATAGTTTATTTTGATGTTTAAAAACTTTTAAAAATGTTATTCTACTTAAAAATTGATCTTAATTTACGTTAGAATTATTATGCAAGTAAACAAAGGACATTAAAGTGAAATAAAACATTTCATTCTGGTTCAAACAAAATGGTTATTTGGATCCAAAATATTGTCTTCATTTCAGCCAGACAACTGAAAAACATGCAGTGATTCTCATAGCTTTCATTGTGATATCATTTTTTTTGCTTTATTTCTGCCCCATTTCTCATATTTTCTATAAAAGAACTCATATGAATTTTCCCATAATGAACTGTAAGCTTTTGATTTTGTCATAAGCTCCCATTCTCCTTTTAAAACATTGAATTCAGTGATCAGTTGTCATCAGTAGTAGTAGTAGTAGCATTGTTGTTATTACTGTTGCTTAGGGTCTTTCCAAGTTCTTTCTTTGCTTTTCACTATTCTCCTTCCTCTTCTGTTTACTAAAAGTTGATGCTTATTTAAATCATATTCCCTCCCCTTCAATTGAATTTTCATTTTTACATTTAAGGTAGAAATGACCGAAAGCTAGCAACATCGATGCAACATTTCAATAGCTCAGTTTGGGGGAAAATTTTCAAAATGTTCATTGAATCACTTGGAAATATAGAAAACTATTAAAAGTCACAACAACTGAAAAAGAAAAGCCTGAAGTTTGTAAGAACTTTTCCAGATATTTTTTGTTATTATTTTAGCTCTAGTTATCTTTTTCTTCTGCTTCCTTTTTTCTAACAATATTTTTTCTTCCTTCTCTTTCCTCTTAGGTCTGAATCAGAAAAGCCTATCTGCAATTTAGATTTATTGGAATAGAAGTAAAAAAGAATAAGAGCAACTTTTCACTGTCATATTTTTACAAAGGAGTCAGTGCAAGTGAAAGCCAAGTTCTTTCCCATTTATCTCTTATTCTTTTTTATCTCTATTCACTTTCTCTCTTTCAGTCCTTTTCATCCCTCTTCCATGTTTTCCTTCATACTTTTTCTCCCTCTATCCCTACTTTTAGTTTTCTTAACCATCCCTCACACATCCCTACTTATTATCCAGGGACCTATTCAACCACAAAAGTCTTGAATGTTAAGTGTGAGAAAGTGAAAAAGAGAGACTGTTGCAATGAGCACAATGATAGATGATTTTCAGTGAGGATTTTTTTTTTTTTTTTACCTGAAATGTTTTAATATTTTCAGCCAAAAATGTTCCCATCCTTTCAGTAGGTTAAAGAATAACCCCTGAAGTGGTGGTGGTATATATTACTATTGTTACAGAAGCCAGCCAGAGGGAGGAAATGACCTTTAAAATGAGAAGAAAATTCCCATTCATTTCTGACTCTTCCCTGCTTTTCATTTGCTTTTTCTCATTTTATTCTCCTTTCTTTTACATCCTCCTCTTCTCCTTTCTTCTGCTAGTTCACCCACATTTTTCATTTTCATTTTTTGGTGGTTAATGAATGTAAGGTTTATAATGAACTTGAAAACGACTTTATTAACCTAATTTGAATGCATCATGTAAGAATGAAGGTGAGGTGCTCAGTACCTATCTCAACTCCACAAAGTCATGGGAGAAATTAAAGCAAGAGAAAAAGTTTGGGAAATGTGTCAGTACAGTTACCCCCTCGGCTGCAGTTTTACATGAATGTACTTCCTAAGCACATCCATCACTGCACCCACAAACATCTCTCAGCATTTCAGGGTGCTGCTGTGTGACACCGCTTTGCACAGTCACACTAAAAGGTTTTCTTGACATTGTGGTGGTTCACACAAAGAAGAAGGTGTTTTGAATAACTGCTATCTCCCAAGAAGCATTTTTTGCCCCCTTTACTGCAAGCAAAGCCGTAGCCACTGCGTGCCTGCTCTAGGACAAAGCCTGTCTGGACACAACTGGAGCAGACAGGATGGTGCTCTGCACTGCCCTGTCTTCATGTGAGATAGAGAGGAGCATCACCAAAAGGTTACTGGGGGAATCTGTCTAACTAGACCAGCACATGGACTCACATGATGTCAATTCCCATGTCAAGTTCATACCCTGAGAAGAACCATATATACATACAAACTCCCTGTGCACTGAAGCACCAAAAAATGTAGATGGGAGATATAGTATAACAGTATCTGTGTTGCGAACCAAATCAAGAAGTGCTGAAATATCTCTTATAAATACACTTCTTTGGGAACAGAATCTGCAGAATGGATTCTTTGGAAAAAAAAGATTCAGACATATGCTCCCTCCTCTGCTAAGTGCCCTGAGAAACAAAGCTTCAGATGTCAGCAGAAAGTTAATATATAGAGTTAGGAAACCTTAGAGGAAAGTTGTAGAACAAATTCCTTAAGGAGTTTGACCTTATATGAGCTTGTATAATGTTGCAGGAAGAAAATGAAAAAAAGAATCAAGTGAAAGACAGTGAAATGACTAATATCTGTCCAAAAGGAAAAAAAAATCAATATTCTAGATTTATTTAATGTTTTTGCTTGAAATAGGTTTCAAGAAAGGGAATCTTCACTTTATCTCTAGATCCCTTCATATGAGCAGAAAAGGAGACTGAGAGAGAATTATTTTACTTTCTTTTAGATTATTTTTTTTTAATGATCCAGTGAAGTACTTGACTGTTTTTGTACATCACAGTTTCCAGTCCAAAACTGTTTTACTGATTGTACAAAGACAAGTTGTGCATGGTTATGTGGCAGTGACCATGACCAAGAAATTAAGAACACAATACACATAATTATAAATGTTTGTTTTCTGGGTTTCTGTATTAGTCTTAAGTGTTGGTGCTTCCCCAGCCATCCAAATCTGGGAACCTTACATTCCATAGCTGTTGCTCAAACTGATATAATTAATTGCCAAGACCTATCTCCACAGCCTTGTTCACCCTTCTGAAAACCGAAGTCTGGATTCTTCAGATGTGACTCTTTCAAGTGTCCAGTTTTGCACCTCGTGTGGGCTGACACTGCATAGATACAGGCCTAGTCTGGATTGAGCCTGGATCGACCACAAAAGTCTGAAAAATATCATCTTCCTTGCAGTTTTATCTAGTTAGATACAGATGCTCTGTGCTGCAGACAGGAGAGAGTCAGATTTGGGTTTTGTTTGTTTGTTTTCGAAAATTTACCAAGTCAGACTGTTCTTTTCCCTGAAACGTATTTGTCCTGTACATGAAAGAAAGTGGGGAGAGGAGGAGCTGGCTGGCATATTCTGAACTACTATATTTTGCAGAACAGGCTTCCAGTTGTCAGCGTCTGCACCCTGTAGAAGTATGGTTTCAATTTTACTTTTGAAATCTGAGTCAAGCAATGTTGCCAACACATATTTTTCCCTGTCAAAACATTTCACTTATTCCTGAGTCTGTAGACAGCTTTTAGGTTACATCTTTTCCCCAATCTTATTGAAACAGGATCTTCATTTCTTTTGAAATCATTTTTCATTAGTGTGGGAGCAAAAAGTAGATACTAGAGCTGATAAGTGGCAGCACCTGGCTTAAAGATGTTCCATCAGCTCTTAGTTTCTCTGTGATCACTTCTGATAATTGGAGGATGAAAACCAAAGCAGCAGTCACATTCAGATCAGGATAGGTGAAGACATCCTCCTTCCTCCTCTACGCCTTTAATGCTGCCTGTACTCCCTTGTTCCGCTGAGCTGATAGAACGTGCAAAAAGCAGACCTAAGGGTTCACATGCTGCCTCAGCAAAAGATTTTTTTGACTAATTTGGTCATGATGAGGACTGTCTCACTGATTAATTAGACTTAAATTTGCTTAAAAGGCATATAGTTTTTGTCTTTGTGAATGACTTGTAAACTTATTCCTGTGTTCGTAATTGTCTTAATTATTTTTAAACATATGTACACATTTCACACTGGAGGATTCATGCAAATGATTGCTTCAGCTATTTGCTGTTCACTGGCTACTGTTCATGGCATGAGGCAAAGTCATATGAACTGGATGCCTGGCAAGACAATGAATAATAACTGGACAAGAACAAACAATTCAATTTCACCCCCCAAACAAAACTCAGATTAGAAATTATTTGTATTTGAACTAATATATGTTCTTGGAACAACATGACTGAGAATTTTTAACCTTTAGCAGCAAATAACAATTCCCTTAATAACTACAAAATGGGATTCCTTGCATTAAAGCACAAAGATATTCAGAATCACTTTTTGTATTGTTTACCAGCTGTATTAATTGTTTCATTCGCATTTCTGGATAAAAGCCATTCATAGTTTACCAAACTCCCCACCAATCTGATTTTAATCATTTGCCTAACATCAGACTGTAAAGAAGGAGCAGATCTGAGCAGTATAGAAGAAAGATGACACACTTCAAATATTCAGCTTTTATTTCTAGCCCAGTTCTCTAACAAGATGAGGCTCAACAGCTGTACTGTTTGCAAGTCTCTGCATCAGCAACAGATTAACAAGCCACTAGCAAACGTGGGTGGCAGGAGAGCCTGAGAGAGCTCATATAGACCATTGTCCTTTTTGAAAGCATGATCAGCTCTGTCTTAAATGTTTCTCATCCACCTGAGTCCAGCTTTGTCTTAAAAGACTTTCTGTGCTGGCCATTTTTCTAAGCAAGCTATTGTAGTGCTTCGTTTTCTGTAGTATTAAAAAGATTTTGTATAACCTAACCTGAACCTTCCTTGCTGCAATTTCGCCTATTGCTTTCTGTCCTGCCCCACTAAGATCTGACATAATTTTTTTCTGTTCCTCTTTGCTACGTACCCCTTTTGACTTCAGACATCATATCCACACTCAGGGACGCCTTCTTTATTCAGCTATCACTCTGTTGAGTGTTTCCTTGGTGGTTGTGTTGTAAAGACTCTGATCCTTCTTTTTCCTCTTCTCTGGATTTTCTTCAGGTATTCCATAAATATCTTAGGGTGGAAAAAGTCTTTCAGACTATCTTACAGGCAGTATTCCTACTTATTCACTCTGTTATATGTTTTTCTTAGTAATATTGTTTATAAATGGTGACCAATGATAATCTCTAGCTCTTTTTTTTGCTACCAAATTAGTTGTTCTTCAGCTTGTCTTTGGACAGCTGATTATTTTTTCCTAAATGTAGAACTTTGCACCTGTCCTTGCTGAATTTTTGGTGAGCTCACCCTACTAACTTTTGAACCTGTTGGCCAGCGTCAGCTGAAGAGATTTCAGCTGGCAGAGTTCAGCTGACATCCAGTAATTGCCTACTCACCCTGTGACAATGGTCAGCTAGAGAGGGGAGAACATCCATGTGACGGGGAAGGTTATGGTGTAAATTTGGTGCTTCTGAGATGCTAGCAACCCAGTATAACATGATTCTGAGTGAAATGCAGTTCATAGAAATAACTATTTTAAAACTGTAAATTTACTCTGTCCTCATACTTTTATGTCAGATAAATACTCTGGGGTGTTTTCTTGTTGTACATCCATCAGCCGCTATAGAATTTACCACAGGGCTTCATAATCTTGGGGTTATGTTGGTAGTAGTGATGGTTCTGATTTTGGGTGGTACAGGCTCCTGGAATTAAATTCAGATGTTTCACCTTCAACAATTAATGTTAATGATTCAGTCAGAGGCTGTGGGCTGCAAAATAACAGTGAGTCCAGGAGACAGCTGGTTAGATAAAATTGTTTTCTGAAGTGGCTGATATCTTTAAAGGGGGATTGTGCATGGTGCTACAGGCTACATCTTCATCGATGGTAACAAAGAGTTAAATCCTCAGTTGCATCCATTTTGTTAACAAACTCATCATGGTGTCGAAGTATCATGAAAGCTCATTAAGAATTGAACTTCTGAATTAATAAAATACAGAATATCTCTATGCTGTACCCACAATAGACAAGAATTTTTACTGCAGAGTATTCTGGTCCATGAGACAAAAATTGGAACCTACAGCTATGAGAAAAGAAATAGGCAATTTATTTAAGTGTAAACATACTTATATGTTGACAAAGTGAAATTGTGCATATTAAAAGCAGAGTAAAGTAAGATAGGAAGAGGATCAGTCAAAATATAAAGTGAACTGGAAAAAAACAAAGTTCTCTGTGCATGGCCACTATTCCCATTAGTTATTAAACCACAGCAGAACTACATAGAAGAACGAAGACAGTAATTCAAAAGCTACAGTCAAATATCGTGATGTTCTGTGGTGACAGTTGTTTGAAGAATATAAAATCAATATGATTGCCTTTTCATCATTTCTATTAAGTTTAAGAAAAAGTTATAAAAAAGAATATTACCGGGAGAAAGAATATGAAAATACTTTCCCCCTGTTGGAAAGATATTACATTTTATTTTGGGGGATGTTTGGGCATTCCACTGAAAAAATAAACATGGAAATAACAAAGTTTCATATTGGGGGGTAGGGGGGTAGGGGGTTGGAGCTGTTTTTTAGGATATCCTAAAGTGCTGATAAAACCCAGAGGTCTCTGTGAGGAATTGCAGACCATTCAAAATTATTTTGCACTGGAATAAAGATTGATGATGAATTTCTGGCTATTGCTTATTCTTGATTGTCTAAGTAGAAACATACAAGCCAACTGCAGTAAAAGAAAACTGAAGGAAAAATTGACTGACATATGATAGGAAGTTGAAATGTATGATTTGGGGATTTTAGGTCTCTTTCTTCTATTTGAAATAAGAAGTCTAATCCCATGAGAATGTATAGGAAACAGAAGTGAGCTGGCTGAAAATTTTCTACTCCACATTTTCTTTGACAGAAAGATACATTTTTGATTAAACAGATTCCTTTTTTTCTTGGAAAGTGTCTGCTTTCATTTAAAATGTAACTTCTTTTTGTCTGAAAACAGAAAATCATAACTCTTCTCTTTCATAACATAAAAATGTAGCAAAGACTAATTTTGTTTTGGTTTTTTGATGAAAAGTAAAAACACAAAGCCAAGCTTTTGAAGGTACCATCCTAGCCTTACCGGTGGTTGTCATCTGAGGTAAGCAGTATTACACTGTTGAACTGTAAGAACGCATCCCAGGTGATTTCGTAATAAATAATACAAACAAATGCACAAAAGGAAATAAGAGTACAAAAAAGAAAACAGAAAAAAGCCAGTAAAATATTATTTTTAACTGAAAATTTAAAAATATTCATCAAGTAAAGCTAAAAATAATTAACTTGCTGTCTTAAGTGATGGAAATATGAAAAAATGGAAAGTTTGGAATGATGTCAGCATTACCATGGCTAAATATAAATGACAAAACAGTACCTCATTGGTCTATCTTGGTTTTGTCAAAATTGAATTTTTGTATCCTCTCAGTGCCCATAACAAACATCCTTGCAGGAATCCAGCTGCTGACTTAATTTTACCTTTGGCCAGCTGACTGTCATGGATACATACGAATTTTAGGATTCAAAAGGTAAAGTTAGCCTTCAGAAGAATGCTTTTCTTATCTTTAAATCCAAAGATGCTCACCCACCCATTATTAGGTTTCTTTGTGTCATATGTCTTTACGTTCCTATTACCCCACTTTTTTTAATTCTGAGAACGTCACATGAATGAATGGATAAGAGAGCCACTGCAGATGATATGATGTAACATGTATAGTATATAGGTACTGATTGCACAGCATGTTTCAGAAGGTTCATAGATTTGCCAAAGGCAGTGCCTGTCTGCTATCTTTTGCTTCCAAAAAGTGTCCTGGATTGGGTATGCCAAAGGGGACACATGCCCAGCACCCACCATTGAGTCCTGAAGTTTAAAAGAAAACACTTTAACATGTCTTGGTGTCCAGCCTCACCAGGGTATCTACCCATGTGCCTGTATTTGGAATAGCTCATGTCCATAAGCAACGCATGGACATGCTGGACAGTACAGACAAGTTAATGTTTTAAATGAATGAAAAATCTGTCTCCCCATAATTGCTCAAATTCTGCACTTCAGAGATGAGTCACTATCACTTAGACAGTTCAAAACACCCACCAGTCACTAGAGACCACTAGAGCTGGTGCAATATATAACAAAATCCTGCCTTGACTGTTGCCCCTTTCCATAACTGCGTTTCTTGGTTATGTGCTCATCATAACATGCTCTTCTTCCTTCTAATATAAATGGTTTAGATTTAGTGAGGAATGGTAACCTTTCCTACTGAAAGCATTCCCAGGGTTTCTGACTCCATCTCCCTTCTAATTTTCTAAGGAAATATATCGCCAAGCTGAGTGGCTCTTCTGTTTGAGATGGCATTTGTGCACATGTAGAAAGGTTTTCAAGCATTATCTTTCTTCACCTTACACGTCATAAAAATGTAAGTGTGTAGTAATATAATCTGTTTCTATAGAGACCAAACATAGTACATTAAGAATACATATGAGAATTTGTAAGGCATGTTTGCACCAAATGACCTTTCTGCTTCCCCACACTTTCTACCCATTGCAGTGGTACTTGGAAAACTACAGGTTTCTAACTAGGCCTAGAGACAACATCCAAAGGATAATCCTTCTTTCTCTGCCATCTATGACCAAACAGAAGTTGAGACAATATCTACTCTGCCCTCCTCTTTCAAAACAGCATCACCTCTATCTGATTTCTTGTTCTTTATCCTAGAAAGCCTTCAGTGATGAATGCTTACTAACTGCAGTTCATTTCAATGTATCATTACCTTTGGCAATGCATAATTTGAATACTTTTTGAAGCAATGCCCTCTTTACCATGTGCTAGAAAAGCCTATTCTTCTGTTTTTCCATAAGTACAGAAGATTGTTGTCTTGGCCCCTTGGTTGTTTTTTTGGGTTTTTTTTGGGGGGGTGTTTTGTTTTGTTGTGTTTTCAGGATGTTCACCATGTAAAGATCATGCTGTGACTAACCTTGATTTTACCATGTATATAGCTCTTTGGTGTACTGTAGATTTAAGAAGAAGAGCTGAACAAATCTGAACATAGTCAGAACATTTTCTCTTGCCCTTGGGCTGGAGATACGCCAGGACAATGCCTTTTATTGAAGAACAGCAATATAAAATGTATCATGTCTTTTGAACTGACAGGTAGAATTTACCAAAATGGAAACCACATGTATATAAAAATTTAAAACACAAAGGTGGCTGCACTAGCATTATACTCACATCTGGAAGCAGCCATGTCTCACAGAGGCAGCTTCGTAAATCTTTTCTGGGGGCACCATCCTAAAATTCATTTTGCCTGGGCTAAAATACAATATGCACTGAAAAACATACAACTAATGTAGGAACATGATATAAAGAGTAGACAGGGACAAGAACAAAAGGACAGACATCAAACACGAGAGAAGGGAAAGCAAGTCATATCATTTCAGTAAAAACGTAAGCATACTTTTTTGTTCTTTCTTTTTCTCATGAACTCCTTGCCAGAACAATATAATTGTTATCTAGCTTGTCTTTGTTCAGCATGTAAGCATATGCTGAGAGTGACCAGATAAAACTGTACATTCTTACTAAAAAAAGTTTCCTGTGTGTATTCAAAGCCACATCTTCTTTATTGACTGGAATAAGTTTTTACTACTTTTTTCCACCTGACAGCCTTTCAGACCTAGAAGAGCTGTGGGACCCTGAGCAAAACTGATCTGCCTTGTGCATCATCTGCAGAATTCCTAACTACACCTGGATTTCACCAGCTTTATTGCTGGTGGCACAGGAGTCAGAAGCACTGTGGCTTGACATTTGTACTCCAAGGGGATCTAGATATATTTAGGGAGCAGTACTGCTATTAGAATAAGAAATCCTACAACTTCCATGTTGAACTAGAGGTAGGATTTTCTGGTGTTCACTAGAAGATTCTTTGGGCCTCTGATTTAGAAAACAGTGCTTAGGTATGTGAACACAAGGAGCAAAGAACATGTTATGTATTTCTCTTTAAGTCTTGGTTGCTTTGCTGAAGAGATTCCTGGTGTGGAGGTATCAGCACGAAGCAAATGCCATATGGGTTTGGGCTTTGTAGAAGAGAAATGGGTATATCAGATTCTGCAATATGAAACAGATCTGTATTTTTATAAGTAGTGTTGACAAAGTTGAAGACCTAAGCAGCAAGCCAGAAAAAGGTTACCCATGCCCTTGACTGAGTGTCCCTCAGAAACATATCCCTCTCATTACACAATTGGGAAGCTCCAGTACCACAGAAATTTCATCCTCAGAGCAAGAATCCAAGGGAACCAAGTTCCAGTAGTGTCACATGGTTCTTCGCAGAGTTGCAGGTAGCTCTTCTAAGTAGCAAAGGGCTTTAGCTTTTCTGCTTTCTCAGCTGTTGGAGACAGATTCCTGCCAAAAGGGCTAGCAGTTGGTAAATCACACACACACACGTAATATGCTCCTTTCAAACAGGTGCACTATGCCTGCAGCAAAAAGAAAGACACAGGAGAAGAAGGATTTGCACAAGGAGGCATTAGAATAAAAAAAGACCTGATCTGCAGAGACTGAAATATCTTTACAAAATGGCAGGCAGCCAGAAAGCTGGAGGGAGTGGGGATGACTGCTTTTTCTTATTTTTTCCGGTTTTGATTGAAGACACCTGATTCTGATTTCATCTACTTGGTTACATATTGATGCTTAAAATGTGAAATCAGCTGTTATTCAGAAGCTGATTTAACAAGCTAGGCAGGAATATCTGCCAGCATAACTAAGTTCAGAAATCAGGCACAGGTTTTCTGCCAGAAGAATTGGGAACGAAGAAACCATAATAAAACACAGCCACAGCAGCCAGTATATGTTGCTGAAGATCAGATCCATATTAAAAATATTTTCTGAAAATATAACAGGAGTATTTCTGTGTCTTTTAAAAGATTTTGTTCAGTTTAGGAGAACACTTTGTATCTTCCTATGCAAATGCTGCAATACCTTTCAATGGATGCCTCTATTTCTGCCCTTATGTGCAACTGAGTTCTTTATGTCTGCAGAATTCTAAACCAACCTAAAGATATATGTATATGTACAGGAACAAGCAGATATGTCTGTCAAAGGATTTGGCCTTTGTTATAACTTCCATGAGTTTGCAGGATGTACATGCAGCCATCTGTACCTTTCCTTGAAGTGCTTATCTGTGTGATCCTGCAAAAAATTAAGCCCATTCTTTGAGTTGCAGAGATACATATTTTTCACTCATATGTAATGGGTGTTTAGAAAATAAAAGCTGTTATTCTCAGTTCCTATCTCTCAAACAATTTAACATTTTCAAGGAAAATACATACTTTATAAGTGAATCCAAGATCCCTCTAACTAAATATGTTCCATTTTTCTCACATCTTGAGAATTTTATTTTGCTTCTTCATTGACAAGCATAATGGAAAAAGTGGCACAGCAAGAGCTTTGCTTATTATTTGCTTTGATAGACATAACTGGGAGGAGATGTTCTAAGCTCAAAGTATCTCAGGTAGCCATTTTAAAAGGCAATATTTACAGAGTGGCTTTCTGAGCTAGAGAAAAGACTTACAATTCAAAACTCTTATCTGATAACATCCTGTCCACTCGTTCCAGTTTATTTTGCTGAGACTTTACACAGCGATACAAAACAAATGTCACACAGTTGCAATTTTTAGGTTAGAAATTCTGTGTCTGTTCTCATAGCCTATAGTTTCAAATTCTTCACATTTTCTGACAATGCATATGAAGGTTTCTAACACAGAATCAAATCTTTTTGTCATCTTTTTGTCATAATCTCATTGCCATAGTATCATCACCTTTGGCAATCATATCCAACAGTTCATGAAAGTGCAGATTGCCTTCCATCCTACAAGGAAGGAGCTCTCAGATGCCAGTGCAGCCCTAGGGCAAGGAGTCAAACTAAAAAGTTTATTGTTCTTCAAGTAGTCACATCCCTTTGGCATTCTCCCAGTCTTTCTCCTTCCTGAACTTTTGCACACGTTCAAGAAAAGAAAGATGACATATAGCAAAATTAACATCATTATGCAGGGTTGGTTGTTTGGGGTTTTTTTAAGAAGCCTTGATTCTGGATCTAGATACACTCTAGGTAGGTAACCAATTAAACTAGCGATTTTCATACCTTTTTTCTCAAATGTAATATTTTCTTGAGTTTGAAATTTTACTTGTATTTGTTTTCATATCCTGACTGGTATTTTTCTGAGGAATTCAAAATGACCAAACAGTAAATAAGATAAAATGAAAAATACTTTTAGATAGATGGTTAAAAAACCACAAATAAAGCAAAACAAAAGTGGACATCTTCCAGAGTTGCAAAAATAGGAGTATTTAAATGCAACTGTAGCATACAAGATTTGTTTCTGTATATTGTACAATTGTTAGGTACTGTTAGGGAACAGCTTGACCCACAAAGCCCACCTGAACACTAAGAAAAATAATTGTCTGACAAGGTCTATCCTGACCAGGCATGAATGATGCCAAGTAAGATAAGAATCTGAAAATTGTAATGTGTACAGGAACTACAGTAATAGTCCATCTCAACCCACATGTATTTCCCAATAGCTCTTTGTCTAAGGCTGAAATGGATCAGCTGGAATAATGAAAGGTTTACTTCTATTAGTATTTTTCTACTTCCACAAGGGAAATATCTTCTACTCCCCTCAAAAGTCAGTCTTAAAAATGGAACTACACTTATTTTTGTGTCTTGAAGATACATAAATGCTAGTGACTGATAATTCCATACCCAGTCAATCACCAACAATGTGTAAACACCAAAAGCATGAGATTCATCAGAATATCAGCGTAGGAAACACTTCTGAGATAGAACATATAAATCAGAAAGTCACTGGGGATCAGAGATAGAAGTTACTGACAGGTATCTGGTATAAAACAAGATAATCCTCTCATCTGTCATCTAATTGATTACATTCTGGTGTATTAATTAAGTCTTTATTGATGAAGGTTAGTTTTTGAGAGTATTATGTTTAAAGCAGCTGTTGCAGTCTGGCAAATGCAATACTGACCCTATGACAGATTCAAGTCTATTTTTCACTGGCACTTTTGAGTTTCCTAGGTCTGAAGTTAAAAAGGATTAAGTTGAGAAGCAGAGAATGGGATAAGAAAAGGTAATGAGAAAGGTAAAGAAAGATGAAAACGCCAGAGACAGGTGAAAATCTACAATTACTTCAGTAATTAATTATTAAGAGCAAGAATTTGTTTACAAATAAAGCAGTCTTTCTTATGTCACAATTTTGCATTGTAAAGTAATGAGAGGGTTTCAGGAAAAAAAAACAAACAGATAAATACTGCAAAGCTGAGGCTACTGAGATGTTGAGATAAAAAAATAGTTCAATTATTATTAACTATTATATCATTGTGTATAATCATGTTGTTTGTACAAGACTAGAGGACAACATGGTCTCCAGGGTCATTATTAAAAATGTAGTAATGAGCTGAATTTCAATTGCACACATACATAAATCATCTGCAGTTCCTTCTGAGTTACAGAGATTATGCCTCAAAACCAAACTTAACCTTTTAAAATATACTACTGCATCATAAGAAGGTATATTGAAGTTTATGTACATACCTGCACAGAATCAGGACCCAGATCGCACAGCCACCCCTCAGGAAGATCAGAGTTGAACCTGTCTGCTTCATCTTTCCTTAAATTGTCCAGGACCCATCCTAATGCAAGTAATAAGCTTTTCCATTCCTCTGAATTCTTCAATACTTATGAACTTCATTCCAATAGTGAACATTTGATGTTGCAACCATAGAGATATCGGTTAGTTACTGGAGACACTCACAAGTATTTTCAACTACTGTTTTTAAAATTTTACTATATTAGGGTCTTTCAGTAGTAATGCTACAATAAAGATACAGTGTTGAAATAATTCTTACATCAGTTTTCAGTTGCATTAGCAAGTGCTCTGTTTAAGACTGTTCCAGCATATATGAAGATAGTTCA
Organism: Microhierax caerulescens; assembly: GCA_035590215.1. Lineage (NCBI taxonomy): Eukaryota > Metazoa > Chordata > Aves > Falconiformes > Falconidae > Microhierax > Microhierax caerulescens. The sequence continues at coordinate 44,594,106 of JAVJGJ010000037.1, read as the reverse complement.
CTCTTCCATCTCAGCATTTCCCTGAGAAAATACAGCTTCTCGATATTTTCTTCAGAACTTCACTAGCGTTTAAGGTCTTCTGGTAAGACATCTACAACACCTAATATAATCTAAGTGAAGTATAAAATACTAATATGTTTTTATACATGACTGAAATAAGTAAAGGACCTTTTTTGAGGGCATTGATAGAAGCATAAAAGAGAATTTGTACTACTTTCAGGGAAAATCCATTTTTTTTCACCTGACATAAAGAAAGACAGGACAAACAAATGAAGTGAGTAGAGAAGAGAACAAAAAAGTATGAGGAAGGGAACAATGATTTCTATTTCCCAATTAAAACTGAGTAGAATGGACTCTTATGGACCCGATGAGATGTTTCAGTGAGATGTGAAATCTAGTAATTTTAAATAATTCTTGCATATTTATATTTTTATATATTAGGCTCTCTTGCACATTTTGTGACTTGTATGTGTATGTATATGAACATGCAGATGTACTTCTACTGGTATATGATAGACACATCTCACAAGCTGTTAAAAGCAGAACATACCAACCGATAAATGGAGCTGATGCAACAGCTTTACTAGTTTCGCAGTGGGCCAGTTGTGTTTGACAAGGAATAAAACAGAGTCATAAGTGGATCTGTGTAAGTAATGGAGAACAGATCTGAAAACTAGTAATCAAATTAATCAGATGATAAGTTATCCAAGGAATCGTTGCAGCAAAGCAGGTGTTCAGCATGAAACGATGAGACAGGAATAGTTAGCAAAGGGAGGTTCAAGAGCTTTACTGAAAGGAACAGCAGGATTAGTAGTCTTTTAATTGGGCCCCCAGTAGGAAATCAGAGCAGACTGTTTTATTTGGATATGTGAGAAATTTTGGAGATGTAAAACCAATGGAGCATTAAAAGTTTTGAATTTTGGTAAGTATAGTAAGGCTGTGAGCTGGATAAGGAAAAGTATATTAGGAAATGTCCAACTGGAAGTTTTAGCAAATATGGATTATGATTGGACATCATTTGCCTTTTTTCAGTCTTCAGTACTTAAAGCACTAGAGTTTCTTTGTAACTCACTTTACCAACTGAGTTTCTAGTTTTTCTTCTCATATAACATTTGGATGCTTTAATTTTCTTGAGTGAATAGACCACATAAAAAGCATCACATTAGAATATATTTACTCTGCTGCAAGTATTTGAAAATACAAAAGCCACAGATTAGGAAATGACAATAATACAGTATAGCAAACCTTAAGGATGAGCAGAAACTCAGCAGTATTAGACATATCACCCTCTCCAAATTTCCTGTGAAATTGGAAATGAATAGGAATTGCTTAAAAGTGGAGAAAATCAGTAGTGTAAAGTATTAAAAAGAAAATTAACCCATTTGAGGCATCTCAGTCTGGGGATCCGACAGTTTCTGACCAGGAAATATGTGAAGTAGATATCATGTAAAATAATAACCCATCAACCTTCCCAACCACCTCAAATTCTCAGTTAATTCCTTCCATGATACACGCAGAAAAATAATACTTCAAATATTTTTTTTTGTTTCAGCAAAAATATATTCTTGATTTTATATTATTATTAAAAAAATCTGTTATGCAAAACATTTCTCTTTTATATCTCTAAACCAACTGTAGTCCAGTATGATAGTAATAAAAGATTATAATCTGGTTTATGACCTGTGCAAAAGGCATTAAGTGATCCCAATTCATACTTTCCTGGCCATATAACAAAAGCAGCTGCCCCACACAGCATTCTGACCCATGAAAGCAAAAGTGCCTAAAGAGATCCCATGGAAGTCAATGCAATGGTGAAAGCTTTCCAATGAACCTTTCTGTATGGATCAACACAGAACAGGACAAGTGCTGATCAGCTCTCAAATTTTCACTGAATCATTCTTCACTCATTTAGCTGATAAATTTTTAACAGGAGGAAAATCAAAACCTGGATGCAACCACAGAGAAGGTTTGTTCTTTCTGGCGTTGGAATGAATATTCGGATAACAAGATACCTGTCTCAGTTCTACGACATTAATCCAGTAGTATTTCTGGAACTTGACTACTGTGTCTTGGCACATTCCCTGGAATGCAAAGTTGCAACATTTTTTTTTTTGTTGCATAAAATAAAAAATTTGTCTCAGGTTTTTGCTAGTCAGTTGCTTTTCCAAATTTGCCAAATCTATCAGCTACCTCCACGATTTCCATGCCAGGGCTTCTCAAAAACCGTCATCAAGACATGAGTAGAGCTTAACAGCTCCTAAGGGGTTAAACTTGCTATTCTGAGCTGAGCCAATTTCACTTTGTATGTTCTGCAGTGCAGTGAAAGTTAATTCATTCTAAAGCACAGAGCTTTCCAGCAACATTGTTAATATTATAATGTTCCTTTGCTGCACTGTCCTAGCTAGTTTATTAGATGAGAGAAAAATACAGATGTGCTGACAAGCAGAATTATACCTACCTACACAGCAAAATATTTATTAAAATTACTTTAAATCATTTTTATGCAGAATTATAAGCTCCTTTAAAATTCCAAAGTAGTTACTTTGATTTTTAGTAGTATAGTTGAATACATTTGATATAGGCCAGTTGTTTGTTGGTTTTCTCTTAATAAAAAGGCACGCTCTTCTGATTGTGTGATGATAATTTTTCTCTTCTTTGAGCTGTAGCAGAATTTCCTGAATTAAAAGGTAATTAGGTGTGTGGTACATTTAAAGATATATAAAAAAATTATACCAAAATTGTAACGCAAACACAGACATAGTGACTGCTGTCTCTAACAGGAAAGCAAAACAGTCCAATAGACCTAGAGTGATTGCTGGGGAAAATATAAAACCTGGTTGATCCCACATGCAATAGCTATAATGGAACAAAAAAAAAAACAAAACCAAAAAACAAAAAAAACCAAAACAAAACAAAAAACAAACAAAAAAAAAACCCAACCCTAAACAACATGAAATTTCTCTGCAGAATGGAGTGAAGGTTGACAGCACATTCAAAGTCTAATGTATTTATTGGGCAGTCTCATTCCTATCTGAGCTCTAGCAGTCAGATAAAGGCAGAAACAGTTTATTACAGTTTATTACAATTTTTAATATTTTAAAATATTTTAATATTTTAATTAATTAATATTAATAAAAACAGTTTATTACAATATACAGAGGACTAAGAAAGTCATCTCACTGGGTAAACTTTAGCAGTAGACATGCTAGGAATAAAGGTACCAAGACAAGATTTAACACCTTTTCTTCCATTTCACAACACTGAATTTTAGTGGCTTTTGTATTATTTAAAGCTCACTTTGTGCCTGTATCTTGTTGCATGTTTAAGTCCCCCCAGCATTTGTCTGAGACAGTTGATTCCAGTCTCATTTGAGGGCCATATTCTGAGCTCTAAACACATTTAGAACAATTACTAATGTAATTATTAATTGTAGTAATGTCATTACTACAAAGTCAATACATCTGAAAAGCCACACAAACAACTAACATCCTGCTGTCCCTGACAAACTATCTGGCTTATGTCTTAGACAGTGGCTGTCATGATCTGCAGTGGCTGAGCTCTTACTAAAGCCCACCATGGAAGAGAGTGCAGCACAACCACTGCACTGTTCAGAAGCCCGTGTGAACTGAGAGCATGAATACGAATGCCATGGTTAGCAGAGGTGGTCTCCACTCAGCAGTATTCCAGCTAAGGTCAGTGCTAGAATTACTGCTGACTCCAATGGCCATGCTATCAAGAAGCTGGAAGGGAAGAGCATCCGGACCGGAGGAAACATCGCACAGTGAAAGGTGGGATAGCTGTGGTCATGGTCAGTCTTGTTCTTTGGCTCAGTTATCTTCTAACAAGCCTCCTAGTTGATACTAGTTTTGCAGACATGCATCTCTCCTAAACCATCACTGTCTTTGGAACATAATTATTTGTTTTAGTACCTCAAAAGCAGCTGAAGTAATGTTCTTCAAGACACACTTGTAACACAGTGTTCATATATTCTTTTGCTTTGGATTTAAAGAGTACAGTCAGATGATTTGTTTGGCTGCTCAGGACACAAAGAGACAACGCGTAATTTCACTGAAGGAAAAGTTCAATGGAGATTTTAAAAGCTTCTCATATCCATATACCACTCAACTTCCCTGATTTCTGAATTGACATAAAAGGGGAATAAAAGAATGCTAAAAATGTAGCACTAAAAAATATAATACTAAAAATAAGGATTTGTTTAAAGTAAAAAGGTGGTGGAAATCAGATATGTTGTAGAATCTGCTTACAGTCTTGCAAGAGTTATTTCCCTGTAATGGAGATTGGTTATCATTCTTTATCATTAGGCATTTTTAAGTATGACCATAAAAAACAAAAAAACCCAAGTGCAGTATTTCAGAAGTAGGATTAGCGGTTTCTGTGTGAGACAGGAGCAGAGAGGTTACAGGGTCAGGTTAATTTGAAAAGTGGAGGCAAA
>JAVJGJ010000037.1:44575161-44588053 GCA_035590215.1 Microhierax caerulescens | reverse complement strand
GGGGCACAGCCTGCCTCACCAGGGGCTTCACCACGGGCTGCAGGGAAACCTCTGCTCGGGGGCCTGGAGCACCTCCTGCCTCCTCCTGCACTGGCCTGGGGTCTGCAGGGCTGTTGCTCTCACATAGTCTCACTCTTCTCTTCCAGCTGCTGTTGCACAACAGTTTTTTCCCCCACTTTTTAAACATGTTATCACAGGAGTGCTACCACATCGCTGATGAGCTTGGCCTTGGCCAGTGACAGGTCCATCTTGGAGCCAGCTGGCTCTGGCTCTCAGACATGGGGGAAGTTTCTAGCAGCTTCTCACAGAAGCTGTCCCTGCTACCAAAATCTTGCCATGCAAAGCCAATACAGCTCTCTATGTTTCTGTAAGAGTATAATTTAATAATTCTTTAATATATTTTGTTTTGTCACTAGACTGATAGTATCTATTACATGCAGCAGTTGACGTGTGATCTTCTGTAGCTTTATTTATAACCACCATCATTTTGATTTTGCTCTTAGGACCTGTTGTGTAGGTGAAGCTTGGGCTCACAGACATACTAGATGAGGGAGATCTTTTAAAAATAAAATGGTTTTAATACATCTAAGTGTAAAGTTACACATTCAGAGACAAGGAAGATGACAACTGGATGGAGAACCAGAGGGTAGATAAATATATTGTAAAGCTATGAAAATATAGTGTATACGTGGTTGTATATGAATTTGTAGGTGGTATGATGGAAGAATAGGCTGCTTATGGTTTGGAGACAAATAGTGGGAAAAGCAATGAAAAGTAGTCAGGTGAAAGCTTGGTTTACAGTTCTGGTGAGGATAATAAGAAACTAATCCTTAATTCCACACTTCAGAAAATGACAGAAATTACAGAGGGAAAATTGGAATACAAAAATATTTTAGGTCCTGAGAAGGTACCTCGCAGTGAGACATTTAAAGAGTTTGGTTTATTCACTTTAATAAAGAGTCAGTTCAAAGATCTTGATCACAGACCCTCATACTGGGGAGAAAATAGTAGATACTAATAGGTAATTTAATCTAACAGAGAAGCACATAACAGAGACAAAATGGTTCAAAGCACAAGGTGAGCAAAATTCCAATAAAAGATAAAGGAGAAATGCTTCTCAAAGAATGTCACAAATGGCTAGAACAAAACCTTAAGAGGAATGGTGGCTTTTCTGTCTCTTCATGTCTTCAAATAAATACCTCATACCTAAGCAAGAAAGGTATTTTAGCAAAACACAAAACTTTTGGGCTTGATACAGGGGAAGCTGAATGAAACTTAATGACCTGTGATTTACATGAGGTCAGGCTAGACTATCTGATAGTCCCTTCTGGCTTCACACGCTATGAATATATGAATAAATCTATGAAAATGCTGAGGTGACTCACCCACTTTCTCGCAGAAATCCATTTTCTCTTTGTCTTTAGGAAAAGGCAGGTTCTCCAGTGCTTTGAGGGTGAAATTTCAGCACTGGTCAAAGCTGACCGGGAAGTCATGGATGTGTTGATGCTTAGTACAAGTTAGCATTATCTTGTTAGTCAAGTTAGCCTTGACTTGTACAAGTTGACTTGTTAGTCTTGCATTGATTTCACACTGACTAGCCGTGTTGAATGTGTATGCTGGTAGCTTACACGCTTCTAGCCACTTTTGATTATAGCACTAATTATGATAGCCATTTCCCCTTCTTACATCATAATTGGTGTAGCATATATTCTTTTTGCCTCAGTTCTGTAGACCACTCTTTGGTCTCTATTCCTCTTTGGAATTTGGTAGCATAGCAGATGTGTAGAAGCTGTCTAATTCTGACCTTATCAGAAGAAACTGTGTTGATTTTAATGTCTAAAGGGAAACACATATTATAGTCAGATGGATGAAATCCATCCAATCCAAACCCTTAATGCCTCTGAGAATTCTGAGATATGAAAAATAGCAAAACTTTTTAAGTAGGGAAAATGAACAAGATAAAATAAAACAGAAATCTAACTTAATTCCAGACCCATGACATCCTATATAGGTGTTTGTGGCAGAAAAGTAAAACTCCCCGAGTAGAAGATTTCTAGGGACTATGGTTAAAAAGATAAAAATAGTGACAAGTTTGAAACAGAGTGCTCTATAAAGTTAAAAAGTGAGTGAGGGTCACTAAGAAACCAGCATTTCTGGCATAAATAGGAAGTTCTGTACTTGTACCAGGAGGGTACCTTTTGATTTCCAACAGGAATTTGGTTGTTATCCTCAGCAGAAATGCTGAAAGACACTAGCACCTAAAATCTGCTGGTTTTCTCTAAGGATTAATTCTGTCCTGGGACATGAGAGGCAGACAGCTTATTTGAAGGCATATTGTTCATATACCTATGAGCTGGCTTTGGTGTATGGGGGTTTGGGGTAGGTTTCTGTGTAAAGTTTACAGCAGTGTATTGCAGTTTGTTTAGCAAAACAAGTGAAAATTGTATCACTGGAAAATAAACCTTTCATATGCCATGATTATGAATCTGTGTTTAAGATTTTAACACCTCTATATATTCTGCCATAATGATTTTACTCTTTCTTATGACCAGTTCCAACCCTCCAGAGTGTTTTTTTATACCCCAAAATATCTTCCTTTGCTATTAGAGAAGATTAGTTAGGAAAAGAAGGAGATATTAATCCAGTAAAGGTCACATCATCTTGATTACAGACAGCCAGTAAAGCAAAATTCTTATCGCTAGCAAAAGGGAATGGTACAAACCTGAAAAGTTTTTATCTCATTTTTTTTTTAAAAAAAAAAAAAAAGAAAAAAAAAAAAAGGAGTATTTCCATTTCTTTACTATTAGTCCCTGGAAATGTTCACAGTTCATTTTAATGCCATGCTAACTAAATGGAATTAATTTGACAATGCCCATCCTTGAACCTCCAACCTCAGGATTTTGTAAAGTAAAACAATTGTTTCTCTTGTCCTCCACCTTTCATCTTTTGAAATGTTTTTTTTCTGAGCATTTCTTTACAGGCAACAAATTTCATTTCCCTGCAAATTTCTGCATCCTGTAGTTAGGTAATTGTATTGTATTATTTATCAGGAGTCAACTGTCTGCTCACATTCTGCAAATGTAGACAAAGACATGTGTCCTGCCCTGAGGAGCTTGTAGGCTAATCCAAACACTCTTATACCATGAATGGTATACATGTTTAAGATAAAATTGTTCAGGTATGGTATTGTGATTCATCTCAAACAACATGTACAAGGTTAGTATTGTTGATTTCAAGTATAGTACTTATATGACTAAATTGTAAAGTGCAAAAGTGCTTGCAAATTAAGCTCTTGAAGTGCTGTTTTTAAAATGTTACATGCAATAACTATTACATTTGATAAATGAATGATTACAGAATGCTTGGAAAAAATATGCTACAAAGAATGAAAGTGAAATTCATCTCACAAAGGTGGCCTTGCTATAATACAAAAAAGGTGAAGAATCAGAATTTTGGATTTTTTGATGAAACCAAAAAGTCCCCCTCCTAAAGTGCTTTTCATATATTGAAGTGATCGATTAATTCAAACATCTTGAATTATCAGAGTTAAAATGTAGTTAAGACACTTCTAGTGGAAAATTAAGAACTCAATTTCTTCAGATTTATTTTGAGTTCAGAAGCTGGAAGCTGAGAGGTAGCCATTAGGTCTTACAATTTCACTAAGGTACAGGTGTGGGAGTGGGAAGGGTGCAGGAATTTGTCTTTCACACAACGACATAGAGTAATATTCCTTAGAGTTGAGATGAAGAGGTGCAGAAAAGTAGGGAAAGAAGTGGGTGAATGTGGAGAGGGAAGAAACCCCACTCTTGCCCATCAGGCAGCATCCTGCTATGCACAAGCCTGTTGCAGTGGTTCACAGAGCACTCAGGCATGGCAGCAGCACCCTGCTGTTTCAGTAACTGCTGTGTGTCTAAGGGGAAAGGCAAACAGAGCTAGTGGCCTTTGGGCTTGTGTGACAAAGCACAACTCGTGTTGGAGAGAGCCACTAACGTTTTTGAGCTGCCCCTGCTTCCTACCCCACCTCTCATTAGTTTTCCACCATCTAATGTTCTTTGTAATACACTGAGATCATACGCTACAATCCAGCACAGTGCTGGGATCCAAAACCTAGTACCAGATGGGCTCTTTCCAATACTGGGAAAAGTATTTCAGCACCACGACAGAAAGATTAAGCTAAATGGAATCATTAATAGGACAGACTAAGTGTCCCACTGTGATGCTACGGTACCTTACATGCATACTGTGGTTCAGAAGTACCCTTTTACTTCCCCAGCTATCCAGGCCATATTACACTGTCCTTCCCATGGTATCACAGAGACCTGTTCCCTCTTTCTAGCAAAATGGGAGAGTCTGGGCTTCACCACCTCACACTACAGCGACAGAGCATCTGCAGCAGGAGCCTCACATGGGAAGCAGGCTTTGAGCCAGAATCACTTGGGCTTCAGTGGCCTGCGCTCCCAGCTGTCTGCAGGATGTTTGCAACAATATTTTTGCTTGCTCTGAAAAGGTTGCCCTAAGTTATTTTGGCTTACCTTCTCACCTGGAGACAATTGGTGCAGTCACATTTGGCCCTTGAAAAAAACTCAGTGCATCTTTGGTTTTCCTCCTGAGCTGTTTTTTTTACAATGTTTGCTCAGGAATTGCCTTTCATGTGTTTTATCATATGTGTTATCCTGAGATAAGAGATCACAAACTTCATCTAGAGAACTCATATATGATATGATACACGTTTGTTCCCAGCAATGAAAAACTGCAGTGGTGGTGCAAAGTTAAATACACCATAGGAGCATTACCTGGTTCCTCTGTAGATTTCCTGTTAAAAAATATGTTTCTTGGAAATAAAGATCATGACATTTTTTTCCAGTATGAGCTCTCGGGCTAACAGAAGTGTCCTTTCCAAAACTAAGCATACCCAAGTACAGTTCAGCAGTTGAATAGCTCAGACCATAGCTTGATGTTGTGATGGTTTAGAGGCAAATTTCTGATGACTGTCTGAGGATCACTCAACTCTTTTTATTCCTCTTTAAAATTATCTGCTGCACCCAGCTATCTGTACCACACGTACCTTTCCTCTTAATTTTCTGGGTCTACTTACCTTTGTTTCCTAGATTTTGCCTTGAAAACTTTCTTACAGAGTACTTCTACCTAAACAGTTTCTACTAGAGGTAACCTATGGGCCAATCCACAGAAAAAAGGCTGCTGCTGCCCAGCATCATGGTACCCATCCCCAGGATCACTTCTGTAACCCAGGTTGTGGCTGGAAAAGCAAGGTATTGACATTGCTGCTGGAACTGGCATCAGGATAAAAAAATGCCTTTGGGTGGTACTGCTATTTTACTGCTTTACTGCACCTTTTCCAGTGCAGAGGGAAAGGGCGAGTTTTGTAGTGGCAAAGTGAATGAAATTCGTAATTTCTGTCTTGCAAACAGTACAAAATATCAGTCCAACACTGCAGCAGAGGTAACAGAAAAACCCTACGTGTCTCTTTCAGCTATGCTGAAAGAATCACTCTAAGTGTTTTTGCTTCCTATATTGCTTTCACCAAACATGCTCTTTGCTCTGATTTGGGGCTGCAGGCAGGCACATCGTCAAACAAACAAATTAATAAACTCTTCCTCACGAGGACAGATGGACTCCAAGTGTGAGTCAAGTGGCTACAGTGAAGCAATTTTAAATGATGCATACTTATCTGAATAAAAAGTAAATAAAAATAGAGCAACATGAGAGAGTAGTGGAATTATCCCAGTACTAACTCAAAAGAAAATTGCAAACTAAAGGTGCAATGCTGCAATGAAACAAAGAGAGAGAAGGAAAACAAAAAAAAACAAAAAAAAAACAAAACAAAAAAAAACCCCAACCAACCAAACAAACAAACAAAAAAACCACCTCAGGATAAAACACTGAAGTCAAAAATTGAAATGGAAACACTCAAACAAGATGGGAAAAATGAAACAAAAGGCAAAAATCTCTCTGGGCTCATAGAGCCATAACAAAATGGAGAAGTGGAAATTTGTCTATTTTTAATCATGCCAAAGAGTTTTTAGCCAAAGTTTAGCCAAGTTTATCCTTTCCAGATACATTTCTGTAGTTTTTTTTCAAATTGAAATTGAAAAGGCCATTTTAATGGTAATTGGGAAACAGACTGCAGAATAAGACATGAGAAAGCAAAAAGTCAAAGATGGGATGAAGGAACAAGAGAGGAATCCTTAAAAGGAAACTGGAAGAAATGTGGGCATTTCAAGGGATGTAGATAACACAGTGGCAGGCAGATAACATTTGGACTGTGTTGAAAGAGCTGTTGCAGGGACCAGATTCAGATGGAAGCAGCCCTACATCTAAAGTAAAAGCCCTTACTTCTGTTATTTGGACATAATGACCTGGACTCAATGTGGCTATGTGATGCAGTGCACTGCCTGGCTGTGATGCCTGAGTCAAGAGTAGCTAAGAAAAGATTTTTCTGCGTGACTAGTAATACACACAGGTGGTTATAAAGCCTGAAATACAGCAAACTGTGTTATAGGCAAGGCAGAATGGAGAAGCTTCTAGTATTCCAAGATTTTAGCAACAGTCATGGTAAAGGAAATAAAGGTATTAGAAATGTTATACAAACAACGATGGCTTTGTTGTAGCATATTATGCTGCCTGTAATCCATCACTTTAATACAGACATTTGCTTTTCACTCTGGAAACAGAGAGCCATTAGTATTTGTTATATGCATTCAGTATCCTGAAGAAATAATCTTTTTTGTGTGATACAGCACTCGTTCTCTTTGCTATTAAAGTATATGTGCATGGGTGAAAAGAGAGGAGTCAAATATGACACTGGTTTCACAGGAGATATGGTAGCTTTGTCTCTGCTTGTGGAGAGGTAGACAGATTTTATTCTACACTTTTCACACAGATTAGCAACCAGTTTGTGAGAATACTTATAAAACAACCATGTAAAATAGTTGTATATCAAGTCTACCAGAGTTATACTCTGAATTATGTCAGTTTTGAGCTGTTGTTGTATATTAAAATCTTAGTGAAGATTTAAATAACTCTATAAAATCTTTTCAGAGCCCCAGATTTTGTTTGTCATAGATTTAGATACTATAATGTAGATGCAAAACTTTTATCTTTAAAATGTGCTTATGCAAATCCCACTGAATAGGGAAATGAGTACACAGAGATATGGAGTATAAGCACAGGGATGTGGCAGAAGATGGACATGAAAATGTTGTAAGTGCCACATCTAAAAACCTGGAACAACCATCTGCTGGTTTCAGACCCAGGGAAAAACCTTGCTTCGTATCTCTAATTCAATGTATTATTTCTGCCCTGTTAAAAAATGGCTGACTCTAATCGTGAGTATGGTTAGTAGAAAGCTGTTCTTTTTTTTTTTTTTTTTTTTTGTTCTTCCCCATCTTTCCTTTCATTCATTGCTTCAAGCAAACCTGAAATGCATTTCATGATATGTTTTCCCCAGTATAAAAAATCTGTCCATATAGTTTTCCAAATATAGTGCACCCTGGCACATTTGCTTGTAACAAAACTACACACCATTTATATAAAAACCAGGGATGGCTGGGGGAAGCGTTCAGTGAAAGAGAGAAGGAGAAGTTGGGTATCCATGATGTTTGCTGGAGGTGTTATTACCCACCACTGGCACAAGCTGATGGGCCTTCACGATTTCTGACTCCAGAGCTCTGCCAGCCGAGGGAGTGCAGGGCACGGGGCAGGCAGCGATGGCATCACTACTCGGTGTGGGAAAACCCTCTGTGCTACAGCAGCTGGAGGGTGTAGGGGTAGCTCTGCCCCAGGGCAACCCGACCCTCCCCTTTGCCTCAGTCTCTCCCCCTGCATTTCCTCCTGCTTGATTATTTTCCAGTTATGAATACACACATGACACAGGATCTTTAAGGCAGTTGAGACATTTAATTCTCCAACTGTTTTATTTTCTTTTTAATCTTTTAATTTCCTTCATGTCTCTCTTCATCTCTCCATTACTTCAGTGTTACAGCACTGCTGAACTTTAATAAAGCAATGCTGGATCTAAGTCTAGACAGTTATATTCAGATTATGAACACCCAGTCAAAATTTTTGCTAGGAATTGATAGGTTGGTTAACCCAAAAATTGAGATAATCTTTAGTACCTCTAAAAGCAGATATTTGAACTCTGTTTCTACCCAATCTACTGCATAATGGAATGGGCTGAACTGGTACGTTTTTCTTTCTGTACCTATTCTCATTGCAATTGTTCTCTCAGAAAGTGATTTGTTTTGTGCTGCTTTCCATTCACATCACGACCCAATCAAACCACAGAATATAGGAAAGATCAAAGTAGTACAGCATACTCGCCTACAGTAATTCACAGAATATATGAGGCATTAAAATTTTCATTCCTCATTCTCATAAGAAAGACTATAAAGGTAACAGAAAATGATGCAGAATATGAATCTGTTCTTGAGACAATGATTGTATCAAGAATGGGAAACAGTATAAACCAACAGACCCTTTCTTGTTACTACCTTTATCAAAGAGAATGCAGCCCTTGCTTGTGTCGTTCACACTTTTATTTCCTTTTCATATTCTCCTGGTATATTTCTCTTAAACAGAAAGCACAATTGAAGAAAAAATCTAACACCTTTGCAGAGGGTAATAATTTCCCCTCTTGAAATGTCTGGTTTTACTTAGAAAAATTCTGCCTAGTACATTATAGAAAAGAGGTGGACAGGAAAGATAAAACTTGTAATGAAAATGGTTTAACACACAATCCTGATCCAAAATACATTACAGACCCGATCTTAAAATGCCAAAGGAGTCTGGAATTGGAAATAAATGGAAATAGTCAACAAAAATTAAAGTCTGGTAACACTACACAAAGATGTGTTCTGCAAGATCTAAATGGCATGTTGGAACATATGTACAAATATGAAGGCAAATCTATGAAAGTGTTTACAAAATTGTTCCATAATTGATTTTTTAATTGTGTCATTTTTCTCCCCACTCCTCCCCCTGCATCTGAATGTGAAAAGCAGGTGTCATCTTCCAGGGATTTGTTCCAAGGCCCATTTGAGTTCCTGGAAGTTTTTCATCATTGTAGGGGATTCCGGTTTACAGAGGAATATACAGAACTGTGGCAAAACAACAGCAGACCACTAGATCATGACATTTCAGCTCCATGTCACTAGCACTTGAAGTGCAACACCACACATTAAGTCCGTGCTTTAGAGATTGCTCTTGTAAAGCACGGAACAATTTGGCTCTCATTATATCAAATCAATTTAACACATTATTTTATCTGCAAGGTCCCATTCAGTCATGACTGATGTTTTAAAATCATTCATATGATTGACGTTCATGTCAACCTCCACTGTGAGATCTGGTCACCAGTGTTGTAGTCTTATCTGTCCCTGAGAGTGCTCGGGTATGGCACACTTTTAACACCTTATTGACTCATTTTTATTTGGCTACTAAAATTCATCATCATTCATGTAATCTCTGACTTTAGAAGATGTACTTAAAAATAAAAATATCTTGCTCTGGAGTTTTGTAACTGTTAGTACAGGTTCAATTCAGGTGCATGGTATTTGGGACACTTAAAGTGCACTTAATATGATTTTTATTTCATATTTTATAACTCTTACCTGGTCACAAACAAGCAAGCATTTATTCCACTATGTAATTTAATGCACTCTGCATTAAATTAAAGATTCATGTTTATTTGGTGATCAGTATTACCATTCCCCTCTTTCTTGTATTACACATTTGCTAATTTAAAAATACCATCTTTAGCAGAAAGAAAAATTCATGGCATACATTCATCTTTGCAGGACAATAGACTCACTTGCTCAAATAAGTCTGCAATCAGATGTCCTACAAAGACATAATATAACTTGTTATGGATGCTAAATCTTAAAAACTATTTTATCAGAGGTAAAATAAGCGAATCTCTTTTAACAACCAAAGAAAGACAGCTGTATTTGAATGTCCATAATATGTCCACCATGCTTAAATGTATTGTATGGTTAGGTGCTACACCACCAAAAATTTATTTTGTTAGACTTAACTGAGATGGCAGTCTCAACTGATTGTGAAAGGACCATCTGCTTACCTTGAGAATCTACATATACACCAAGAGTATAAAAAAAAATAGGAAATATTAATATTTTCTGCATACTTTTCCAGTGTTCATTTTCTGGATATCGGCCCTACAGAATGTGTGTTGATAGAGATATTAACCCACCTATCTGCATGGGCTTTTATCTTCTAATCATCATCTTAGGATACAGAAGAGAATCTTGATGGTGTTGCAGATATTTTCAATCTACTTCAGATCTGGTCTTAAGGTTTAGGATATTTGCTTCCCTTATGAGTGCTCAGGCACAGAAACATGTAAAAGAGGACTCCATGATCACCAGCTGAACTTACATGTAGTGCAGACTTCTAATTTGCTTTGGTTTGTCATGAGGATTCAGGCAGAGCTCAGGTTTCTGTCAACCTTGTCTGGGCTGCAACAGAGATTTAGGAGAGAGATAACGTCTGTCTCTTCAGAACACAAACTGTGAGTAAAGTTGGTGGTATAGCAAGAGTAAAATGCAGAGGAATTCAACTAATAGCTAAGTACCTTATTGAGATAGGTGACAAGCAGGTTAGTTGCTCCTGGGAAGGAAAGAAATTTCATTGGTTAGAAATTTAAGCAAGTAACTCATCCCAGTTGTAAAAGATGTTTCATGTCAGATAGGGACTAATTAGCAAAAAATACTTGCTAGTATCTAACAACTAATAGATAATATGTATCTTATTACACACTTGTTAAACATCAACAGAGTAGTTTAAATAATGTATCGGCATTTCATTCACATAAAGCTGTCTTACTAAACCTAAATTAAATTCTTGTTTGAGAAACTTAATTTAAAGTGTGACTGTTTTCTCTAATGAACTACCAATTTGTTTCTCCACATTTCACATTCTAATTTGTGCTTATGATGATGTCTAAAAACATATGGGCACCAAATGTGGCTATGCCTATCTTCTTTGAGGTACCCTAAAGGTCCCTTAAGCCTTTGCAGTTTTCCTCTCTAGAGATGTTAGTTTACATCACATGACCCAAACCCCCAGCACTTTCTCAGATTAATTTATTGTGGTGAGCACAGTGGATAGCTCTAGTTAATCTGTCTGGAGACACTCTACTCTTCAGATAAGATCAACCCCTGTTCTCATAACTTACAAATTGTTCCCAGATATCAGACATCATCAGCCTTGTTATTTTCATACTGTAGTAAATACTAAAGGAGAAGGAGACATAAAAGGTAAAAGGTTTTTTGCGACATAAAAGAGAATGCAAGGTTGATGTATCCTTTCCTCATGGTATTTTTTTGGCAAAAGATACAATAATGCAAGTATCTTTCTGATTGATTAAAGTATTGAAGCGTATTCTTTGCTTCATAAATAATGCTCTATTACTTTTCTTCAAAGACAAGTAAACCTTGACAGACTGACCTTTTTCAGGGCATAGAGTTGTTTCAGTGCCATAAATTATACTGTAAAACGAGTGGAAATGCTACTGAGAAGTGTGTGACAAAATAAGATTAAAGATTACTACACACAAAAGATTGTTGTTTTATTAATGGAGTCCTGTCAGTAGGATGAAAAATTCTCAGCTTTTTACTGGATGCTGAGATCACGTCAAACAGAAAATTATGAATGCATTTTCTAAAAGGCAACCGAATGTGTCAAAATAACAATATACTGATTAGTTGCCCTCCCCCTACTTCTATGTCTTCACTTAAAACAATTTCAGTGCTTTTCAAATAAAGTTTAAGTGCTGCGGTTCAGCTTGTAATTCTAAAGGATCATACAGCCTGTTGGCCTGTGATGTTACAGGCAGGTATATGAACATTGCAGGAAGGCACTTTCCTAGAACAGAAGCCTAGGCATCTCCTTTGTCAGGATATATTATACCAAGAGGAAAAGCATATAGTATTTTTGTGTCTATTACTGTAACCAATAAGCACTCAGTCTGAGAAAGATATCAGGAATTTGGGAAAGCAAGACAGAGCTATCCATGGAAAAATGATCCTAGCTTAAAAGTAACATTAGGCCTTTCTTAAATATTATTTGATAACTTGACAAATGATTTTGTCATTCCAACATGTAAAGCCTTGTTAAAATTAAAAGAAGCAGCATAGAAGCTCATTTAAAGTGGAAGGGTTTGATGTGTTTATTTATAGGAAGTCTGTGGATTTGTTTTGCTTTATGGGGTTTTTTTCCCTCTCAATCAATTTACCTGAAATTTCTGATCAATGGCTTTTGGATCAGTGACATTTATTGAAATGATAAATAATGTTGGGAAGTCAAGGAAAATGCAATACAGCACGGAACTTCAGTGAACAGCATAGAAATCAAAGGTTTTCTTGATGTCTGAATCAGTACAGTTCACTCAAATAATAAAAGTAATTTAAAAAACAGTAATAGTGCCATGGAACAAACCCCTGTTACACAAAGCCGTTATAAATCATTACCCAGTACAGACCATCATCTAGATGACTGGATAAGATGGTGTCCTGGTTTCAGCTGGAATAAAGTTAATTTTCTTCCCAGTAGCTGATACAATGCTATGTTTTGGATTTGGTATGAGAATAAAGTTGATAACAAACTGATGTTTTAGTTCTTGCTAAATAGTGCTTACCCTCAATCAAGGATTTTTCAGGTTTCCTCTGCTCTGCCAGGGAGCACAGCCAGGACAGCTGACCCAAACTGGCCAAAGGGATATTCCAAGCCATAGAACAGGGGTCCTCAAACTACAGCCCGTGGGCTAGATAAGGCCCCCCAGGGTCCTCAATACAGCCCCCCCAGTCTGTATAGAACCTCCCCACCCCCTCCCCCCACGCTCGGGGTGTGGGGAGGG
>JAVJGJ010000037.1:44538347-44575061 GCA_035590215.1 Microhierax caerulescens | reverse complement strand
CCCCCACGCTAGGGGTTTGGGGAGGGAAACCAAGCAGCTGCAGATGACTGCCTGCCACTTCATCCATGCACCGGCCCCCTGGTTATAAAGTTTGAGGACCCCTGCCATAGAACGTCATGTTCAGCATATTATATTAGGGGAAGAAGAAGGAAAGGGGAGATGTTCATTATTACAGCGCAAGTTTTCCCAAGTAACCACTACTGTGATGGAGCCCTGCCTTCCTGAAGATGGCTGAGCACCTGCCTGCCGATGGGAAGTGGTGAATGAGTTCCTTGCTTTCCTTTGCTTGTGTGCTCAGCTTTTGCTTTAGTCATTAAGCTGTCTTTATCCCAACCCATGAATTTTCTCACGTTTTACTCTTCCAGTTCTCTCCACCATCCCACTGTGGGGGGAGTGAGTGAGCAGCTGTGTGGGGCTTTGTTGCTGGACGGGGTTAAACCACAACAGATACCCACGTATTGGCTTTCATTATCATTAGCAACAAAGGCCTGGATCAGAATTGCCCCTATTACTGTAAGCCCTACAACAACAACGACAGGATGTGTCAGTAGCTGTAAACATGTTTCAAAAGACATGACAGTTCCTGACTACAAGAGCCAAAGGCTAAAATAATGATGGGTTTGCTCACAACTCACCATCTAATGCAAATGCTGCTTTGTACCTGGGGCCAGCCTTGGGCAATGCACTGCCCTGAGCAAACTGCAGGAGATGGCCCCTGTCCTCTAAGCCCACTAGTCTTTCTCCTCACATTTCTTTTCCTTCCTTTTTTGCCTTCAAATTTCTTATTTAGCTTAACATACTGAGATCAAGTGGCTTCTAAGAAATATTTATATAAAGCTTGCTATTGTACATGACCTTTCTGTTGAATCTTCTTTCTCTTTATATTTCCTACAGTCCTTTTCCTTTCTGCTGATACCATATCTGATCGTACATTTTCCATCCTGCTTCTCAGTATTTCCCTTCAGGTTTATTCTCATGAAGAATAAAATGTGTCCATCTTTCTGAATTTCACAAGCTATCTCTACCTTCTGACTTTCTCTGTTCAGTGTCCTCCACACAAAAATCCCCAGTCTTGGCTCTCCTGTTGTTGGCTGTCCTTCCATATTCCTCTTTGCAGATCTGCATGTGAGCACAAACCTGGTGTTTTCCAGCTCTGCCATCTCTATAACACGGTCTTCATTTTCTGAACAACATGCAAACACAGCTACTGTTCCCTTCATTCCATTGCTCATCATGTCTGTTCATTCTCCTCCCTAGGAAACTCATAGATAAATTAATAAAGAATTGCATCTGAGTTTGGGAAATCTACAGACTGGTTTTTAGATATATTAAAAGATCTCATTGTTTATTGTAAGATTTTACTGGTCCATTTCCGCAGATTTCCATACAGCTCTGTTGAATGCTAAGTAATTCATCAGGCACCCATACTTGATGGGATATTTATTTTATATGCATAAATCCCAGGTGTGCTGCCACACTACATCTTCATTCACAAGCACCCCACATGACAGTTGTTCCCCGCAGACAGCCATGATCTCATTCACAGATCACCTGCACTCCCACGGACTGTATACTCTCTACAAGGAAGGCTTTCCCATGTGCCAGGACATTGCTTGGAGGAAATCCTATCCTTCATCCTCCACCAAATGAAGAGTGTTAATCTGACCTTCCTAAATGTCATGGCTTGAATGAATCCCGACTGATTTGCTGGATAATTTAAATGAGCAGATATGAATTTTAGATTCCAGGCCTCTTGCCTTAGTACACTAAGCCACTGAGGACTGGGCTTAATCAGATGATTTCTGAGGGTAAAGAATGAAGACAAGAGGACAGTGGGATGGGAGGAGGTCTCATGTTCTAGTACAGAGCTGGAGAAGGTGTGTTTTAGGTGTAATTGACTTAACAGTGTAACTTTGAAAACGCCTTCGGGGAGAATGCAAGCTCATAGTCTTTCAGCTGGTTTTATAAATTGGATAAATAGCGCGTGTTTATTTGAAATCAGATATGAATTTTGCAACATTTGGAATAACACATTGTGGAGTGCTTTTTTTCAATGTTCAGCTGGCTTTGGTTTATTTTACTTGGCCATGTGGTTTATTTTCCCTCTTGTCTTCTCTGTTCTACAGCCACATGGTCTGTCTGTAGGATGGAGTCAGTTCTCTTTACTCCAGATGTTTAGAAAAAGACACAGACGACTAAGACGTTTCGAAATAAAGGAAGCTTAAAAAGGCTGGTGGTGCAGGATCTTCACGACTGCTATTTCAAAGCTTCTGTCATTCCCTACAGTTACACATAATTCCGGCAGCTATTTGGAAACCATGAGTTCTCCTACAAGGAGAGACTCCTTTCTATTGCCAATCAGAAGTGATGTGTTCATCCACATTAACTATGAGCTATTTGGATATTCAATTATAACTTCTAAACTCTTATCATTTTGCAGCATTTATGACTCAGGAATTTGAGGTACATCTTTGATAATAAGTTTTGTTAAATTCATAGCCACAGCAATGACTCAAAGTGAAGCTGGAAAAAGAACATTGCAGTAACTAGGTATACAAAATGTGATTGAATGAGAAATATGAGATGTCACTTTTATAATGTCAAACATTGGAACTTTGTTCATTCTGGTTTTGCATGCAATAAACATCAGCATCTTCCAGAATCATACATATATATATTTTGAATGGTTTTGAATTCATAATCATTTTAATGGCATTTTAATTCACAGACACATGCTGCCTTTCTCCTAACATTTTGCAGATTTTACAGAGTTGTCATTTTTCTCTAAACTTAATTGCAGATATGTAATTAATGTACAGAAATCTTTTATGTGTGCACTTAATAGTCACTTGTACTCCTTAAATTTATAAACTCTTCACATGCTTCACTATGCTGTCTAGTACATTAAAGGCATAGAAACAAATGTCCTTTCATGCTGTGTCTTTGCTTAGTCAATGCTGACCCGCTTCAACAGAAGGAATGATATATGCATAAAAGCCATTCTGCTCCCTATAACCCATACAGAGAATGCAAGAAAATTTCCATACCACTATATTTCAGTCATACAGAAAAATCACAGCTGTTCCGTTTACACAGTAGATGAACAATATTCAGCTAAATTGATCCCAGCCACACTAGAGGAAAGCACAAATTAATTTGCCCCACTGAATTTTAAAACCAGTGTGTTAAGATATTTCTAAGTTACATAGTATTTTATGATTCCAAGAATTACATTCTGACTTGGATTTGTTTTGAAATATTATGCAAGACATCAGAGCCAAAACGTTTAAAAAAGAGATGGTGATGCAGTAAAACTCAACTTCATTTTATTATTCTATCAGCTTAGCTTGACCTACAGCAGCCATGCAAAGGGTTTCTATTAGACAGTTCCTCACTTGCTAAATAAATTGGACCAAAGACGATTTTCTTGACTGAGAAAATTCTTTAACGTTGACTAAAGAATTTCAGCTCTGTCTATAAATATTAATGTAGTTAGTAATAAATTACACACATGAATGGCACTTTATTACTTGAAACTAAACTATTAAAAGCCTTATTTAGATTGCACGAGGGAAAAAAATATAGTTGAGGTCAGCTAAGCAAGGCCAGCCCCTCACATACTGACTGTCCTGAGCAAAATCTGGACTTGACCCATGTTTCTCTAATCATAACCAAGTGTTTTTCCCACACCAAACTGCCTCAGCTATCAACCTAGTATTCCAGCTGTGTCTTTTCCTCTTGTAAAGCATTTATTTCTGCTCACTCACTTGGACCTTTCATATTTGCTTCTGATTTACAGTTTGTGAAAGGACTGTAAGAGGTAGTGCTGAAATGAGTGTGATGAAGAGGATTCTGGGATCTGTGTGAAATCCAGAGATATCCACGCTCAGTGGCAGAGAACAATCCCTGAGAGTCTCTGTTGAGAAGAATGGAAGAGCTGGAGGACTGACAGAGAAAAATCTTAAAAAAAAACCCCTGAAAATATAAGTTCAGTGCTGAGTTTATTCTGAACAGGGAAAGCATTTTCAGCATCATTTCAATGTCTGCATGGAAATTTGGCACCCTAAAATCAACCAGCGCAGACAGTTCTTAAAGGTCTTTCTCCAAGTAATCAACAGAGAGGAAGTGCATCTTATAAAAAAGAATTACATTGCTTTAAGCAAACATCCGTACTTTTCACTATTGAAGTATGTTTCAGAGTAATAGTTACTAAGTCAACATGCCACCATCTGAACAGACTTGTACTCCTGTGTTCTTTTCTGGTTTCACCTGGGTGACCAACACAGATGAAACATGATTTGGATTCTCTTATTTCTTAAGCAGCATTGTAAAAAGTGTTCACTCTGTTCCAAAACTAGGCCCAAGGGCATTGCTGGGCTTGTAAAACCTGTATTGTTAGTAATGGACAGAAAGGAAAAATCCAAACTCACTCTCAGACATGCAGCTGAATTTCAAAGGGTAAAACAGAGACTTAGAAGAAGAAAATGTGTTTTCACTGATCAAAATTTACTTGGAAGTAATGAAGAACAAGAGATACAGTGCAGGCAGATGCCTAGCTGAGTTTAAAAAAAGACTCCTAACCATTTCATCTAGCAGGAACCCAGTCATTTCTTTAAATGCCTAAGTGCATCTTTGAGCATCGAAGCACCTAACAATGCTGTCCCCGAGACTATTACCATGAATCACATTCCTTCAAGCTGTCTTCATTTCCCATCCTTCAGGCCATAAAACCCCCTCAGTGTGAACTGGACTTTCAAGGAATGGCTGAAATGAGAATGTTAAAAAAAGTTACCTTATGCTTCAGCACAAAACAATTACAAATGGCCAAATATTCTGTAAATAGTTATTTTGATTGGTGACAGATTATGAAGATTAGCTATTATAAATCCCTAAAATAATGAATCCACTCGAGAAAATAGTAAGTAATGCACAGGTTACACAATTTTGAGAATAACAACAACTTCTCACCCTTCTGTAGATAGCATCTGATTTCATTTTAGTAAGAATATAAGATTTCTTGTGTGTCAAAAAATGTGTATATACCAGGCAACAACCTTCTACATAAAGTTTTTCAATAAAGGGCACTCAAATATAAGATTATTGGAAATAGAACATCACTGGGGCTTACCTGCTGTTCAGTGGAAATACTCATTTTCATTTGTTCTTAAATTTTCACTTTTAAAGTTTCTAGAACTTCTTGAAACTGCAATTAGATAGAAAAAATGTGGCCATTAAAATACAATAAATAGTTATACTTAAGATGATGTTGTATCTGTCAATATTCAGAAACTGGAATACTTGTTGAACCTGACAGTCTTAGATCACTGACTCAGCTTCCCTGTAGTAGATAAACTGTAAAAGGCAAAAGAAATTGCATATGTTCTCCCTCATTTCTGGAAGTTACTTCTGTTGAATAGGTGACTTCATCTTTCCCTTACTCTGTTTGTAATTCTAGGACAATTGCCAGTGACACATTTTCACAACTATTCAAAGGCATCATTCAAGATTTGTTTACACAAAAATTGCCAGAAAAAACATTCACCTGAAATACAGTTCCCCTCTCTCTGTGGTCAGTGCTACCCATCAGAAGTGCTAGGACATTTTTTTTTTTTTCTATAGCAATTAATAGGAAATTGCCACCATCCATCATTTTTTTTATACAACTGATATTCATATCCACTAGGGAAATATATGAAAGACAAATACCCGAATTGCTTAAGGTTGATCTCAAGGTCAGTCAAAATGATCCACAGGAAACATTTACAGGCAGCTGAAATTGCTTATAATTTGTCAGTAATCTTTTGGAGCAGTCTATTGTAGATAAGTTGTGTCTTGATAATTTGGAGTGGCCAACATGAGTTTTGATTCAAAGAGACAGGCTTTGAGTAGGTTAAATGAAAGAGAACGCGTTTATGTAATCTTAAGCCTTCCAAGGCAGGGAGATCAGTGGTAGACATCTCCCAGTGGTGCTCTCTTACACTGTGTGGGTTGATGCACTAGTTTGATTTAATACCAGATTATAGAGCCATAACCTTGTACTTCGTTTTTTGTTTACTGGAAAAAAAAAAAAAAAAAAAAAAAAGAAAAAAAAAGCATAGTGATTTGAAAAGATGTCATTTGTGTGTGTTTATAGGAGACTTGTCAATAGAGCATGTTTGAAACAAATCTCAGAATCATTGCAAATCTGTAAATTGGATGTTCAACTGTTTTTAATACACATTTTTCAAATGTCACTATTTTCCCCATATGAAATGATGACCCACCACTGTAGAAGTTTTCCATGCAAGAAATAAGGCACTAAGTAAAACAGAACCATTGTATCACTATAGCGGGAAAACACATTGAAAATTCAGGAACATAAACTCCTGGCAGAAAAAATAAATATGTAATTTTGTTGGGCTCCAGAGAAGAGCGATTTATGGATCAAATCACCAAGGGAGTCAAAAGAACAGTCAGAGCAAGTATTAATGTAGTGGAGCAGTCATCCAGTGTTAAGATTAAGGGAAGAGAACTAGAGGGCATTTTCATTTTTTTAATGTTAACATTTGTCAGCTATAAAGAAGGATAATATCAGATACAGTCAAAAAGATTCTATGATTTTGGACACTACACCCACAGCACTCAGAATTAACCTTTCAAAATTCAGTCCTTTGGGGATTTTTTTTCTCCCACATGCTTTCTTTTACCTTTATATTTAAATGAAAACACCGTGCCTAAATATTAGAGTACCAGGCACTAAAAAGCTGAAGATGGGTACATAGGGGCAGTTACGAATTAACAGCTGGGTTTTTTAAAGTCAGGAGAAATCTCTGAAAAATACTAGAATTCATTCAGATACCTCTGCATGAGAGAGGCTGCATATGTTGAAGGAAGTTATCCCTGTGCAGTTTTCCTATAGACACTTTGCAGTCTGTATCTGAGTGAATTCAATCTGAAGATGAAAGAATGTGCTAAACTGCTCCATTTTCTCAATACTTTAATTTTTTGTTCATCTTGTTTAAAATTCCAGATTCTTTCTTCATACAATTTTTAAAGAATTACAGCCTCCTAGGAAAATCCTATACAGTTCACTTCTGAGGAGAAACGCCTGTTCCCCTAATTGCCCTGGTAGCTGTCCTCTGCACCTCTTCTAGCTCTTACTGCCTTTTCTGGGAAATGGAAAATAAAAATTATATACTAGATCTGGTGCCACCAGTGTCCTGTACAGCATCATTCACAGATTTTTGTTTCTACTGGAAATACCTCCAGTACTACATGTTACAATTGCATCTGTTCTATTTATGGGAATTGTTGGTTTGTATTACACGATTTTGGCAACTGAGAAGCAGACTATGGTAAAGTAATTTGTTCAGTCCTTCCCTCAGCCATTTCCACATGCTGACTCCCAGTAGTTCTTAGTGCCTGAAGTCTGTAAGTCCATAAACTTCCACTTCATATTGATGAGTCTTATGCCATTGCTGTTACTCAAATACTGGGGATCCTCTGATTCTTTCTAACACCTCTTACCTTTGCCAGCAGATTTCATCAGCCACCCTCTAGTATTTGTGCCAAAATGATTCATGAAATTTTATATAGCATTGCTCCCAGCACTGAGCTGGTGGGGTTCCCATTGCTAGTTTCCCTCTGGCCAGTGTTTCTTTTCACCAGCAGACTGTTGTCATCTTTCCTTTAGATAGCTCCTTAGCCATCCTAGGATTTTTCCACTCTCACTGCTCCAATGTAATTTTCCATATTGTACCACTTCAAATACTTTACTGCATTGATACCACTAAGATCTCTCTGTTGGAAAAATCTGCTATCTAAATAAGGGAAGGATGCCAGTTTAGCCTGACACAATATATCTTTGGTAAATTTGTGTTTCATTATAAACATATGTCTACTTACTACCATGGTACTAAATGAGTCTCTTCTTCAAAACTTATTTCCACAGCTGGAATAAAGTAAATGTTGAGCTGAGAAATGTATGGTAGGTCTGGTCATTTTCCTTTCACTTTTAAGTACAGAACGTGTGTTTTCTGTTTTCTAATCATAGAAACCATGATATACACATAAGGATAAAGAATGTAATAAAAAAAAGAAGTTTGGGGTTTTTTTTTACTTTTGAAATTAAGTTTGTAAAGACTGAATTGACCACTGTCTCACAAGTATAAGTGAAATTTCACCTTGATTGGAGGCAGCAAATTTAATAGATACTCATACACTTCAATGGGAAAGCAAGTAGTACTTAAATGACATCTTAAATTCCCTCATTAATGGTACAATAATTTTTTTTTTTCTACTGAAGTATTAGAAATTTGGCATGAAGATTAACAGATGTTCCCTAAACCTGGTTACTCAAGGTATGGAACATCATTTTTTTTCTTGTATTGCTACTGATATATTTTTTTTTATTTCATTATTATTTAGATGCTGAATTGCACTTTTTGACTATGCTTATTCTTCATTAGTATTAGATACTTCTTGATCAATTGTTTCCAAGTATGATACCTTGTGTCAAACCAGTAATGACAAAAATTCCCTTTCCCTCTGAGAGCTACAACAAAGCGTACACATAATTTATGTACTGCTTGTTAGTACATAACAGAGGCGAGGCTGCCATAGCTCCATGCCCCCAGGTCTAACCAGCAGCGACGCTGAGCATGTGTTCCCAGCAGGCACATGTGCACGTATCACATATATATACCACATATATCTATATATACATGACCAGCCACACAGCCCAACACCAAAAGGTACACAGAACACACACATGAACACAGACAGCACCAGTAGCCTTATCCTGCACCCTTCTCTGGCTGAGTGCTGTGGAGGTTTATTAGTGGCAAATATGTTTGTGGGTGTGTATGACGAGCGACCATGCCCTGACCTGTGATTGCTCACTCCTTCCAGTCACTGTGACCATGGACACAGGGGCCCCCTGAGCCTTGGTCTGACTCCATTTGCTGGCACTCACATGCCCATACACACACACACACACTGAGTAGGAAGTACTTTGCCCAGGCTAATGCTTAGACCTGGAGCTTAATGAGAAGACAGGATGGAAGTGCTGATCACGTGCAGGGCATGGCCAGACCAGGTACCGACCAGGAACCTGCCCACACACGTTCCTTATGCCTATATTTTCCCATGCTTGTTTCTGCCCAAACCACCTAGATCCCTCCCTTTCCCTGACTTTATTTCCTTCCCTAATCAACCCATAGCACATCTTGTGCTATGCCAAAGTGCCCTTTCCCTGCTTCCCCTAGCGAGCCCCATACCCCTACGTGTCACCCCCTCATTCAAGTAAGGTGCTCCAGAGAGCCACTCCCCTTGACTGACCATGATGGATGCCATCCCTGGGCCATGGGGTGACACTTTCCATGATAGTTCTGTTAAGTGTTGCCCCCACCATAAAGCTGAATTTTCACCTGAGCTTCTATAGCAATATTCATCTTTTTTGCTTACAGACATAGTGTTTGGAATAAAGAAAGCCCCACTATTCCTAAGGCTGTGGTAGTTTTAGGAGTAAGCAAAGGTTTCACCTTACTTCTTCACGTGCAAAGCATGAACCATAGTCATGAGTGACTGATCCCTGGGCCTGTAAAAGGCCAGCCCAAACTGTAAATATCAGAGTAAATCAGAAACCAGTCTGAGGATTTTCTCCATTCCAGGTAAGAAGAGCCCAAATAACCTGTTTTGATAACCTGTGCCCTTGCTTCCTGTGTCCCTTCAGTAGCCTTCCTTTGTCAGCTTACCCCGTGTCTTCTCTTTTACAGGGCGTTGTTTCCGTTATGAAGATCAGCAGATCTGACTTACTAGCTTAAAGTAATGTCCTCTGAACAGACCATCTCTGCAGCCTCAAACAGCATCTTAGTAGTAGTAGTTCAATATCTAGGGCAAAGCCATGTGAGCTCAATTTACATATTAACTTGCAGAATTTCCAGCTGACTTCTGTGCCTGTTCCCACGATAAGTTTGCACTGAGTTACATGCAGTTGGTCTCACACGTTTTTGCAGAGACTGAGTCAAATTATTAGTTATGGCAGGACCAGGGCTGAGTAAAAGGCTGAACAACGGGTGAACAGATCAGGAGGGAGTGAGAGGGATTCAAAAGACTTTTTAAAAGCTCAGAAAATCTGTCAAGAAGAGAAAGGTATCAGCCACTTTTTTTTAACCTACTTTTACATTTTATTTCAATCCATTTTAACTAGGAATTCTATTTCTTGACAGAACAATCGGACAAAAGTAGGTCTTAGCGTAAGTCTCCAGTGGTGTTATAGTGAGTTATTGCACATCTGATTCTAACTTGGATAAAACTCAATGAAGTGCTAAATAAATCAATGGTTTCTACTTCTTCCTAATAATATTGTCATGAAATCATTTTATAATTATGATAAGGCTTCAGCAGTGCCTGTCAATGATCAAATGGCATATTTTCTGGTGAATGCAGCCAGCCATCAATGTTCAGCCTGGTCCACAGCAACACCGAAAAGGAGCATGAATACTTTAGCAAATCTCACCTTGTAAGCTTTTACCATCTGCGTGAAGTACCTTCAGGTACTTAATTTCTGAATTCAAACCAGGAAAACAAAGGAAAGAAAGGTGGAGATTTGACCCAACAGTTTTCAGATGAGATTTCTAAGGCGATACATAGTGTACTTCTGGCATTTACCTTTAGCAAGCATCTAAACTTAGATTGTGCATGAGCATATCTTTTCACCACTGCCACAGTTGCCAAGTACTCAAAACCACACAGAAAGTCCTGGGTAATTTTGAAGGCAGAAGGTACATTTCAGTAATGAGAGAGAAGAGGATAAGGGGTGTCTCCTGAAGATATTTCACAGCTTCATCTTGACTGTCACCTCTAACGTGAAGTCTATGCAACTGCGGGCACAGGATGAGAGAACATTCACATGAGATACTGAGCTTGAAATTCGTAATTAATATACACAATGAAGTTTAGTATTTATCTAAGAATGATCACCTATAACCCCAAATAATCCAACAATTTTGGTAAAGCAGACAGCTCCTGAAAAATTCTTAACACAATGAAGAAAATTTTGTAAAACAGTCAAAGCTATACCAGCCATGACATATGAAAACATCAGGACCATGTAAAGCTTACAAAAAAAAAAAAAAAAAAAATTAAAGTATTCCCGTTTTTTCCATTTGTAAGAAGTTCTTCAGTTAAATGCAAGTACAATATTATTGTTCATGACCTACAGGCAAATAATGTTTCCTAAAAACCCACAACTGTTTGATATCAACAAAATAGAAGTTGCACGTGTAGAGCATGAGTACAATCTGAATGTAGTGCTAGTAAAGATAAGTAATTAAATCACTAAATTTAGTTCATTGTTTACCCTTGGATGAAAAGCCCAAAAACCCAGATATCTGCAGGAAGATTGTCAGATTGTACTGAGAAAAAGAGAATCCATGTTAGTTTCATCAGCTGACACTTATTACACTCAAATTATTTGTTCCTACAAAATACTGTCTTCTTGCCTGGCCTTCTGGATGTGACTTCTGGATGTTCGCTGCAGGTCTGAGAAATCCCTTCAGATCCCAAAAACTCTTTTTCACCATTAAAAAAATTAAGATCACTAGGGAAATAAGCTAAACATAGAGATCAGTCCATTGCCTTTTAGACATAAATGCTGAGTTGTGCCTTGTGATCCTAAAGGACTCCATAAAAGGATTACTGAAAACATGTTTTAAATTGCAAGGAGAAAGTATAGTTAAACAGAATTATTCAAAAAAGAAAGAAAATATGCTGACTACAGTGTGAATTTGGGTATTTGTATGTAGTGCTGTGAAGTCCAGTTTCAAAGCTTCAGCCTTTGCAAAGGTGAAACTATCAGATACAAAATATTCAAGAAGACATATTGAAGATATTCAAGGCCTGAGGGCCAGGGTTGGTTCTCATGCACCTTTACAGTGCTGCCTTCCTGGCCAACTTCCCACCTGTTAAACCTTGTCCTCTCATCATCACGTCAGCAGCTCTGTATCCCAGTTTGAAGAAAAAATTACAGGAAAACACTTTCACAAGATAGTAAACAGAATTATTAGGTGAGATATACTTAAGGTTCATTTCTAACACATTCATTTGGAATTATCTTTGGTCAAGAGTAGTTTTTTTTTAAAACTTCCATGTCAAAATTTTACATGGTGGCATGGTAACCAGACACAACCATCTATTCCTGAAGGACCTTAAGGGTATTCATATCTTCCCGGTGATCAGTCCTTAGGATTTGGATCTGACTATGACTTCAGTGTTAGTGTACTTGTGCATACTTTTACATATTTTGCTAGATATGGTCCTTTTTTGTAACCTCAGGCAAGTATCTCAGCCTCTCTATGAATCAGGATTTTGAGGTAAAATGAGATTAAGAATGACTTTCCATCTTTCAAAAGGCTTGCAAGAGTAGTCTCTCAACATATTAGAAAGCTAAGTAGTATTAATATCCATTACAATGGTTAAAATAAAACCCCGACACAAAAGAAAATTAAGGTAAAACTTCCCTTCTTTACTTATCTAATGCTGTTTTGCTGAATATTGAATATATTATTGGAATTAAAGTATATAACATCGGGAAGTTGAGAAAGAGACTGCACCATGAATTAGGATTATAAATTTTACTGTGATATTTTTAGCTTTTCCCCTGTGACCACAAAATACTTATGATTCCTAGTTAAACCACATCTCACATTTCTCTGCTGCTGTCACAAAAATAAAATTATTCTGAATGCTTCAGTTCCAGTTCAGATGAGGTTAAAAAGAACAGAATTATGTAAAGGAATCTTTTTTGGGGGAACAAAAATTAAAAGGCATACCATGACAACAAAATTGTCCTGGTACTCTCTTTTTGCTATACAAATGACAATCCTGTCCGTTTAATCTCTTCTGACTCACTGTTATCAATTATTTTGTATATATCAATCTTGACAAAACATGGCAGACTTTAACATTTTATTTCTTATGTACTATCTGTATTTTGAGTTTTAATTGTTGCTGCACTAGCTAGCATTTCTTCATGTATTTGAGTTAAGGCATTAATATTTCAAATCATGAAATGACAGGGCTCTGTTTCTGTCTTTTATAATTGGTACAGTGTTATTTCCAAACAGTGCCTTTTATATGAAGCACTCTTTCATACAAACTGACAACTTGATCACTGTGATGCTGCAATATTAACTTATATTTTGGCAAGATGACATTTCTTGTAACATCCATACATTTTATTTATTTTGATTTTATTCCTTATCCAAGAAAAGTGCAGTGCTGTTCTCTTACCAAAGGAACAAATAAGGCATTTATTGGAAGTATTCTTCCTAAAGATGCTATTTCAGAAATAATACACTAGAATGGCTCATTACCACAAAGCATAAGGACTGGTCTTAGGAAAATATTTTATAAAATGGCTAGAACTCTTGCCTTAAAAAAAAAACAAAAACAACTTATTACAATAATTAATATAATAGCATTATTTAAATGCAAACAAAGTAAAATTTACTGCTGCCTATAATTATAGACAACATTGGTTCTTTTAGCTAAAGCTTACTAGAGGTAAGGTGATCATACAGCTCAATATTGATGCTATTTCCTTTGCTACAGGTGAATAGGTTTCTTAGCTGGTACTTGTGCAAAATTCTCCTATGCTGTTAATTCTGACAATCATATCTGGAGATCTGATTGCCCTTGATTGTAGATATATTAAAACCCCACAGAGTAATTGTAACTATTGCAGTCTACCTTTCCAAAATCAATGCAATCATCTCCTTGAGTCCTTCTGTTGAGTACTTTCTGAGATGAGTATTAACAGAGGACTGTAAAGTAAGGCAAAAACCCCACAGATTTTAGCTTTCCAAAGAAAATGCCTTTGCCTTAAATGAAGAGATTACTATAAAAGTTTCACATGGACCTTACACAAAGCTACACAGGATATAGATTTTATGTTGTCTTGAGGGTCTTAGTAGCAATCAAAAAAATTAACTAAGGTAAATGGGACTCTAGAGTAATTTTGTAGGCTAACAGGCCACAATGCTGACAGCACACAACTTCAAGTACTGCCGCCCAAACCAGGACAATATTGGAAACCAGGCTACTTAATTGGATGAATAGGTGGTACTATATAAGAAAAAGCAGTTTCTGCCCTTTTAGCTTACAATTTGGGTAATAACGTTCACAATTAACCATGAAGCTCTCTTTAACTACCTGGGCCAACTGAAAAAAAAATGGAGCTACACTTCCAAGCTTTTAACACCAAACCCTTACCAACTGTGGCTCAGTAAATGAGAAAAATCTCCACGTTCCTCTGATGCTTTGACCATTCATAAACAAAGAACAGGTTTGAATTACTAAGATGAACTCTGAAACTCTCTCAGTATTCGCTATTAGCTATTTTGTGAATCTTGTACTATCCCATCATCATTGCTTTCCCTTGTCTTTAAAAGAGTAGAGAAATAATTTTCTGATACAATATTTAACTTTAAAAACTCTTATGAAACACAGCCAATGCTTAGCTCCTCCAAACAGTGCGTGGCTTGTCTGTATCTGCTGAGACAGAAAGCGAGGTCCCCCTTGTGCCTCAGCTTGCTTCCAGCCACCTACAACTGCAAATTCCCTAAAAAAAAAAAGATGCAAACACTCTAGTCCCACTGAGTGTTATGCTGTCTAATAGCAGGTGCTGACAAAATAGGTTCCACTTAAACACTGCAGTGGATTACACCACCCATCTCTTCATGAAAATCTGTTGGAAAATATGCCTCAGACCCTAATAATTGTTCATTAAGCTGTCAGCTACTCCTCCTATGTAGCTATCAATTTTGTCTCCCTGCAGAAGAATTGAGAATGGAAAAAAAGGAGGCAGTGTTAAAGGTAACAACAACAGGAAAAAGTGAAGCTGTATTATTGCTGTGCAAATAATTTACAATGAATTATTTAACTAACCTGCTTAACCTCAAATGCTGTTTGTGCAGTATCTGTAAGCAAACAAAAGGGTTTTTTTCTCAGTCAACTACATTTGTTGCTCAGAATTAACCAACCACATTTCTGGCTACATTTTGTTTAACTGCAGATCAAACAGAAAATCTTCTGTAATTATTCTCTGTTTAATAACCTGTATTTGGTCAATGTTAGCCAGTCATCACTTATTAAATAAATCACATGTCATTGTCTGTTTCCCTATTACCCACAACCATATTTGGTGCAAATATTTGCATATGGAAATTTCAATTTTTTTTCTTTTATTATATTTTGTCAGTGTTTTCTTATTAGCAAGAGAGCTAGTGGAAAATCAATGCAGAAGAGGTTCAAGCATGGCCAGAGCAAATCCCATTTAAAATGTGAAGGAAAAATTGTGAGCAAAGGTAGCAGTCTACTTCCACCTTGTATATTAGCCTGGTTGAATTTTTAAAAATATAACAGCAAAACAGTCAGCAAGCACCTGTAATTTGATGGACAATATGTTTTAGACACACAGCAGCAAATGCCAGTCCATACTATGTTCATGATCCTTCACGAAGAAAGCAAAAATAATGAACTTCATCCATCCATGGAGGTACACCAAGGAGTTAAAAAATTTGAGTATGATGAGAAAAACTCATGGGAGAGGACTCCCTACCTAAAGCATGTGGAAAAACAAGACTCCATTTATGTTAAAAGAACTCAGCCTTAGGAAATTCTTTCTGGTTTGGGGCACAGTACACATGTAGTTCAAATCCATGAAACCAGTGTTCTAACAGAACCAGACTACAGGCTGGAAGCCATGGCTGGATACAGAAAGAGAGAAAGCTCTTCCATCAGCAGCAAGCAGAAACCAGGAGGATCTTAAGAGAAATTAAAAGGCATGGAAATGAAGGCACAACATGACAACAATGGAAAAGTCTGGAAGACAGATCCAGAATGCCACAAGGCCTTGTAAAGGTCAGCACTGGCAGGCAGATGAGCTGGTGAGGTACCACATGCAGGAAAGCAGCCAGATGGGCTCGAATCAAGAGAGAGCCAAAACCAGGACAGTGGTGACCCAACATTGCTTTCTAATTCTGGATCCTTTGGAAGAGGAAGATACTTGATTTCACACACAACATGTATACTCAAAATTATTGCCAACCTGTTAGGGGACTTGTCTACTACATGGTGTACATTATTTATTAGGAATGATTTATCTCTCTTTAGTAATTATTTAAAACCCAACATTTGCTACCAGAGGCTATACATTTGTCATATTTGTATTTATTCATGCTTTACAAGGGAAGTGTAATATCTTACATAGCATTTCAGTCTTTAATGGCAATGGTTATTCACACAATTATTAACATTTCCGAAGTATCTAAAAAAGACAAGTCAAGCTGTCTCATCCTTTACGAAAAAACAGCCAACCAACCAAACAAAAACCCCACACAAAATAAACAAACAAACAAACAAAACACCCACCATAGTTAAAATACATCATAGGTGAATTTCTGTGGAATACCAAAAGCAAAATGTGTATAAGTCTTACAAGAGACAGAATTTGCCTAGAAATCAAACTGTTGGCATGAATATGCCTGTATGAAAAGGAGCAACTTACTTTGGTTTTTTGCAGTATTGCACACAGATCTGAGCCATCCTATTTAGAATGTTTGCAAAATGTATTACCTAAAGATACTCAAAGGGTTGGAGATGCATGAGATGCCAAATCCCAGTGTAAGAAAAGGCTTTCATGGAAAAATCAGTCTGGGTTACATGAAGTGACCTCATCTGACACAGACACTGCATTTCCCATTCTGCCAAGAACTGATCATCAAGCCAGGCTAACTGAAATAGTGAAAATATTAGCAGAGCTGAATATCATACCAGTCCTGCTGATGCCTTCCACAGGTCAGCTCGAAACAAAAGCAAGTCACGCAACCACAAGCATTTATTCTAAAGGTTCAGCCAAGCCACAGATGATTTTCTGTGGATGATCCTGTGAAATACCCTTTTATATTTCCTTAGAACTTCATTGCACTCGACACATTCTAGCTGATTGTCTTGCACAGAACATAAATTGACTTTTCTGCAACACAAGAAGAACTCAAGGAAAAGAAAAGCATGTAGAAATGTTGTATAATTCACCCAACAAAGCACCTGGAGTAGCTGAAAGCTGTATATTGTGCTGAAGAGCAGGTATAACATAGACAAGGTGGATGCTGTCATCAATTCCTTTCACTGAAATGCTGCTGCCTCTGTTGCCCTCCTTCATCTCTCCCACAAGGTTTATGCAATAATTACTCAGCATTGCAACCCAACCTGTCCAATGGTTAGTGAGAATACGCATACTGCGTGAGTGCTGTGATGCTTAGATTTACAGAGCCTGGTGAGTCAGCTGGCCCTCAGCTGGAGTCGCTGTTGGTTTAACGTTATTTAGATGTATGCTTAGCAGCTTCTCCTAATGTTTCTCATAATGTATGTTTTAGCAGTTTCTAATCTGTTTCTCATAATGTGAACTAATGTGTCTGACTAAACTAACAAGGGAATGTGGAGGATGCTGAACACAATCTGCCAGCCTCAAGTCTCCTCCCACACATCACCATCCTTTCATTCAGCTTCCTTTTAAGTGGTTGGGGGAAAAAAAATATGAGAATATTAAAAAAGCAATTAAGAAAATAAATTAAAACATTAGAATGAATGAGTGTGATCCTGCGTTCTCTAACAACCTTGCATATGTCTGATACCTGGTTATACACTTACTTGGACTCACCACCTTATGAATTTGCTGCATTTTGTGACACACATCCACTATATTTTCCATTTACAGTTTGTCTTCTCTATGTCATATGCTGAAATCAAATGTCTGTGCTCAGCAGGGAGCACAGCTGGCACCAGGAGGCTCTGCATGGCTGTAGAGACTTCCTCAAACAGCTCTAATCACACAAGTGGTCTGCAGATTCCAAATCCTTTGGTTCATGTAGTTTCTCCCCCGTCTTCCTGACAAACACCATGCACATTTACTTTCCCACATCAGTAAAGCACTTCATGGAAAGAAAAGATTAAACAATGGATTACAACACCTTCATTTTGACTTGATATTTTCTACTCAGATGTGTGTCACTGGTGGAGACTTGCAACTAGCATTTCATTTTTTTCTTAAAGAGATACAGCCTGAACACAACAATTTTTACAACACTATGCTTAAGCATTCTGGTTTCAGTCGCTTG
Source organism: Microhierax caerulescens (assembly GCA_035590215.1). NCBI lineage: Eukaryota > Metazoa > Chordata > Aves > Falconiformes > Falconidae > Microhierax > Microhierax caerulescens. Next base: position 44,556,903 of record JAVJGJ010000037.1, on the reverse strand, counting down.
TGTTGCCTGTTCTTTCAGCTTGTAAGGTGGTCAAATGGTATATGATGGAGAGTTGCTCAGTTGTGCAATTTTACCCAGTCTTCAGAGACCTCTTCCACTGGCTGACCAAGAGCAGGAGACTGCCAAACCAACAGATGGGCTGAGCAAGATTGCCTAAGTCCAAATGTGATTGAACACGGTGAGTATGAAACAACCTCATGCTCTGTAGCATTCACTTTCTGCTTAAAATTGGAAAAAAAGAAATGGAAAGTCAAAGTGAGAGAAAAGGAAAAAGGACAGAAAAAAATGGGAATGGGACAAAACAAAATTTGGATGCTATAAGAAAGAAAAGCAAAGAAAGGAAAGAAAAAACCTTCTAACAGGAATAAACACAATGATACCTGCTCTCAGAGCAGCTAAGCCTTTTGGTGAGTGACCCATCCCTAATACATAATACAAACATCCCTTTAGCTAACAAATAATATAAATATTTTTTTAGAATTTTAGAAATTGAATCATCCCTGGGTTACAATTAAAAGGAGAAAAAAATTAGTGAACCCACACCACACAGAAACCTGCCTCAAGCAGCAGCATGAGCTGCTGACAAAACTGTTTACACAGAGCTCCTCCAGCAGCTGTACTGCACGTCTCTAGAATAGCTGCCACTGACTGCAGAGGACTTTGGATCAAGACTTTCCAAAATTTACAAAAGACCAAGTGCCTTTCTTATGCAAACTCTACCCACAGGTCAGATGCACACATGCCTAACCCTGCTCACCATATGACAGCTAACAGCTTATTTATGTGGATTAAGACTCACTTCATGTCAGAAGGTAGTGTGGGAGAGATTTATCCAGAGATTGCTGCTGCAGCCACAGGACCATCAACATCACCTTACTGTTTGCTCAGAGTCCCATGGTCTGGGGCAGTAGTGACACAAATACATTTCCAGTGATGTGCTGTCTGTACCTAGGCTAGTTTAGAGTTATCTCTGCCATAGTCAAAAGCTGCAGTCACCTCTCTGGTCAAGGCAAAGCCTCAGAGGACCTGGAAACCAGGGTATGACCAGGCAGAGGGTCGTACCTCAGGGATGGAGTTTGCTGACTCTCAAACTGCTGCTTGAAACACCAAAACATTCTTCCCCGAGTGGGTGAGGGGTTTAGGACTTTCTATATCCACATTTGCTGTTCACAGTTGGGTAAATAAAGACTATGAAGCTTTCTCACATTTATTAGTAAACATAACATTTCTATCAAAGTTGGGGTTTTTTTATGAGTATTTCTTGGTCTTTGCTTTTCATCAGCTGTGAGCTTTATTACTTTGGATCTGCTGATAAATTTTGATCAGTTTCACAGGACATATGGTTTGTTTCCTGATGGGTTCGTGGTAGCTGTTTGGATAGTTAAAATTATAAAACTCATGCAGTGTTCTGAAATATATCCTTTGTTCTAAACAGAATAAAAGTGTAGAAATTCAGGGCAAGAGGCTAGTTTGCAGTAATTTCAGCTGGAAAGAGAAGCACCTTAAATCTCATCAGAAAGCATGCTCTTGTATTATTTCCAGCTCAGTTTCACAGACTTGAGGATTGGATAAGCTTTGGATAAGCTTATCTGAATAAAACCAGAACTCCGAACCTTTTGAAGACTGCCCATCACTAATTCGGGACAGATTTGTTTTTCAATGACCACAACTTCAAGCAATGCCAACAGCTGTTTGACTAGGCAAAGGTAGTGATATAAACCAGTATTGACTTTTATTTTTTTTCACCTGTTAGAGGAGGTGCCAGGGATATGGTTGTAAGCATTCATGTTAAAGGCACATCTTCCTTGTAGTAGTGTGATTATAGTGCAATAGAGTCTTACATTTTTACCTTTATTCCTCTAGCCTTATATACATCTCTGTAGAAATCTCCACAGAGATTTTAAGGACCGTTTGGTAGGGAAGAACCCTAACTCTAGTATCCACCTAAACTTGTGCAAAAATGCCTGAACTGCTGTGTAATGTGTGATTTGCCAAGTTTAAAAACCAGTGGGAACCATTGTTCTCTCTCTAAAGGAAAGTGCTAATACTCGAGATGGTATACAAGCTAAGGCACCCACCAACTGGAATGTCAGTCACAGTCACCACTGTCATCATCATTACAAAAGGCAAATACATTTGTAGTTCCTAAAGTCTGAAAGGTGATGTGCAAAACTAAATTTGGTTCTATATCTATGGCATTATTATTATCATTAAGTAGTTTTTTAAATGACCTGCTGGGGAAATGGCATGCATTTAGTGTGAGGTTAAAAATTATTTTCTAGCAGATTAAATATGATGCAGGGTTAGAATCTGGCAATGCAAATACAAAGATGAGTCTCATCAATTGAAGTAATCAAGTCCTAAATGTCTATAAAGTCTGACAAAGTTAATAGTGTTGTGAACAAAAACTATAAAAACTATATCAAAATAACAGTTACAGTAGGGAAAAAAAAGGTTTTCTCTTCCTGCATTGGCTCATCCCTATGGTAACTTCCTCACTTTATATAACATAGATTTTATAGCAAAGTAATCAAATGACATTATAGTGGTAGTAACATAATATGGGTCCACAAAGTATTATAATGTTGTGGCAATATCAAAGCACATTTTTACCTTGTCAAAGGAAACATTTTGACTTTTCAAAACAGAATTTCTATTTTCAGAATGACTTTCTACTGAGACATTTTAAATTTCCACAGTCCATCACAATTTGAAGTAAAATCAAGTTCTGAAATGATGCTCTTCTGGTGGAAAGAAATTCTTTTTTTTTTTTTCTGTGAAAGGGAAAATCCTTAATCACCACAAACCACCAAGCAGCTGCTGTTGCTCTGCTTAGCTTATCTTAGTTCAACAGCTCAAAAAACCATCTGCAGTCCAACTCTTTCTTACACCAAGAAGTGATCTGTGAAAGATCACCATAATGATGAATTTCCTGACCTGATACTTATCCTGCCTCTGTCACTGACTCCCATGTGGTACACCAGCCCTTCACCTTGCGCTTAAAAGGACTGTAGTACTACAGCAGGAAGTCTGTCAAGGACTGTACTAAGTGACAATTTGGTGCATATTTTGTATTAGCTACCCTAGTAGTAAAATAGTCCTTGTCTGTGCAATCACATTCGCAGTCTTGCATAATACAGTTTCCCTTGTAATTGTCAGGTTATTAGCACAGTGTTTTAATTTTGCTTTCTCCCAATTATTTGTGTGTTTCTTAATTGGAAGTCATTAGCATATGTAAATACTCCATTTCCAGGGCGTTTTGCAGCATGAGCTCATTGTGTTGAATTAATTTGTTAGCTAAATAACCCTAAGTGTTAAAAGAAAATCAGTGTGTACATACAGTGTATGAATATATAGCTAAATATACAGGAAAATTGTATACAATATCTTTTCTGCATAGTTTAAAATGAGTTAAATCAAGCCTGTCTACTTCAGTAGTTTCTAAATATATTTACTTTATCACATAATTGATTATAAGAATCCTGATCACACATACAGAGAATAATATCTAAATTGCTTGCTTTTTGAGAGAATTAAATTACTTTCATATCGTAACATAAATTATTGTTTGGCAGCTGAGGAAGATACTTAACTAGTCAACATTCAGAAATGAGTGGAAAGCTACTGTAAAAGTATCAGTATTTAATGGAAATTGGAATGTCTAAAGGAAAACACAACAGGCGAGTTTAGTCAGTGCCTCTTAGAGTTGATAGGTTAGGTTTATATCCTTTTAAAAGAATGTGTTACTCACTTTGACAATTCAAAGTGAAGGAAAACTGGCTAAAATAACCAGGTGTTCTAGCTAGACTTGCTGCTTATCATTAGCACTACATGCAGGCACTTCACGCTGACAGGCTGTTGGAGAAGTTGGGGTACAGTGTGCTCTGCTGGTGCGTGAGCTTGGCGTGTGGCACTAGAATGCAGCACTGGACTGACCTGTAGAATGGGCATGCAAATATTAACTGGGATGCTTAAGAAACTTACTGGCTGATCTTTGCATGAGGAAGCGCTTTAAGATCTGTAGTTGAAGAGTGTTCTGTAAATGCAAAGGATTAAGACTTGCCAGCAAAATGTAGCTCCTGGACATCTGCACATACAAATACTCCAGTAGATCGAGGGGGGGGTGATAGCATTCTTACTGAAGTAAAATAGTTTTCCGTGAGATTTAACAAAAAGAAAAGCAAATTCAGTCTGTTAGTATTTATCAATTTGTCTTTGTGAAAAATACCGCTTTCTGAGGAGGCTTTCCTCTAATCCTGCCCTCTGAGATTGCTTAGCTGTTAACAGTATCAGTGATCTAGAAGTAGTCTCTCTGTAATTTGTAGACTCTGATGGAAGTTAACTGCTCTTGGTTGAGGTTTTCATCCATCTAAATTTGTTTAGCTAGAATAGAAAGTGACCACATCTTTTTTTTTTTCTTTTTCTTTTTTTTTTTGTGTAATACAGCAGTGCTATGATTGCATTTACAGCTCATCCAGCTCTCCACATACGTGTTGAAGAGAGCAAGACAAGCTATTAGTTCCTGCCACACATATCTCTAATGTGCTGGGGAATATTACCCAACAGTTTAATACATGATTTTTTTTTCATTATATGCTTGCTGTAGGAAGTATTCCTATGCCATAACTGTATAAAGAGCGATGGTATTTAAAAGGTCTAGCTCATAAAGCTTCTACATATATTTTGCATTAACCTTTAAAGATTTCCCCCTCCCTGCTTCAGTTATTCATCCTTGCTGTACTTGCCACGCAGCCCAGCTGTTTGTCAGATCTAGTCAGACAATTGCAGCATTGCACAATCTGCCTAATAGACTCTAAGCAATTCAAAAAAGGAAAGAAAAAATATTTTTTTATGATTTCCTAGCAAAACTATCCAGCATCAGGATAGTGCTGGTATGAACTAGAAGTTTCACAGAATTGTTTTGTAACAAATAACACTGAAAATTTGCCATTCCGTGGTAGCAGAACCATCTACTCCCTACTTGCTAACTTTCCAACTATAAGGCATGGGGGAAAATAATCGTTTATTTATTTATTTTTAAGCAGGTAAATAGCACATTTTTCTATTTATTCTTGAGAAGGGGAAAGAAAAATTTCCACAGGGTTGTTTATTATTATTATTATTACTATTATTATTATTATTATCATTATTGTTATTGTTGTTGTTGTTGTTGTTGTTATTATTATTATTATTATTATTATTATTATTATTTCCTTCTTTTGCTACTTCACAAGGCTACCTTTTTGGTTTTATGCTTATTAACTTAAGCATTTCCCTCTCATACATTCAACTGTCTTAATTTAGAGAAGACCAGATTTTCAGAGCTTCTTCAAATCTCTTTATACTTGGCCTTTTCTGTAGTGCCCCTTTCTAACCTGATCAGTAACAAGGCTTGACTACCAGTTCTGTAGTTCTCTGCTGATGAATTACCGTTTTATTTGTCTGTGCCAAATCAGATCTCTAGTCATTCAGTTGAGCCTCTTTGGCTATCTCCCCAGGCTTTCCACCTGAATATCCCAACATTATCTCAAACAGACCATAGTAAAATGAAATTCCTTTCCTTGCTTCACCAAAACCTAGCCTGCCCTTTCCCTTTCCTTCTACTTCAAATATGTATATGATCTTGCTACTCATCCTACTTCATAGTTTTATGCTTGATATTTCTTTCACGCTTAGTTTCAAATCTCACTTCTTGTTCTACCAGATATCTCAAAAATCTCTTTACTCTCTCTTTGCCTGGATGTAGAGTTGAAGTCATTGTCCAAAACTTGTGTTAATCAACATAAGAAATTACTAATCTCTTTCTTCTTTGGCTTGTACTCTACATTCTGCATAAGGAAGGTTTTTCTTACATTTCTTAAGGTAAGGAAAGGCTTCTTAAGGTATCCTTACCACAGGAGAGCTTCTCCCACTTCCCTCTTCTGCATGTTTGGGCCCTGCAATGGCCTGTCTATCTCATCAGCCTTTCTCCTTATCATTTGTCCAGTGAAACCCACACCATCCACATTAACTTCTTGTCTTTTCATTTTCAACATGTCCTGATAATATCCATTCCTGCACAGGTTAAGTACTCACCTCTCTTTTCATACCTATTTTAAAAGTGTTCCAAAGTAGGGACACACGCAATCTTATTTCAGCTTTTAGGGGGGGGCTGATTTGCACTTTCCAGTTTATATTGAATGTTTTTGGAAAGAGTTGAGATACTGTGTGTCTTTTAAAGCATTTAAGACATTGCTCTATCTTGACAAGAAATTTGTTATTTTTCATCTTTCATTTTGGAAGTGTATTAATAGTATAGTATAGTTTGATGATATAGTATCATATACGTAGTAATATTTTAAAATTAGAAGATAAATTAGGACTTCATTATTTAGATACTACAAAGCAGTAAAGTAATAACGCTACGACATAGCTGTCCTATAGGGGAAAAAAAAAGGTTAATTTTTAGTTGTTATCAGCACCATCTTTCACTTAAACAATGCCCTTCAAAATCTATAAAACTACCTTCATTTCTAAGGGGAGTTTTCTTTTATTCCTGGATATAGTTGCATTTTGAAGATGATTTTTCTTGCATCTGCTAGCCATCTTTCTTTTGATCATTGCAAAAGTGTGACCTTGATCAAAATCTGGAGATTGGGCAATTGTTCCAGGAATGTGTAGTTTGAACAGTTAATATTATATTCATCTCTGTAAAAAATCCCAAATCTTTCACACAAGTGAGGTTGCATAAGCCAAGAAATACATATCCCACTACTTTCACTTTTATGATTTTGGAAACCATTAAATAGCAAAAAAAGAAAAAAAGGAAAAAAGAACATTTGAAATGCAGCCAAGTAGTCAAGAAAAGAGGACTCTGTGTCTTTAAGCTGGGGAGAAAAATAAAACCCAATCATTCCAAATGTATTGCTTTAGTCATCTGGTTTCATTCTATTAATGACCTTTAACATCTGCAAAAATATTGTGAGAAGCTAATTTTGTTTGTACTGAGGTGGTGCAGAACAGTTTCTGGCTGTCAGTCTAGGATGTGCTATAAAATAAAATTGTCTTTCTGGGAGTCTGACAAAAACCTACTGTACAGATTCAGTTTATTTACAACAGCATGAAATGAAAAGAAAACAGAATTTTACAACACGCCGACATTCAAAAAATGAATAGTACTTACACATTTATATATATTTTAGTAATAAGTTTTCAAGATAGCTACTGAGATTAAGGGATCTATTTTGTATTTTGTGGTACTCCACAAAAATTTTAACCAGGGCAAAGTATTCCTCTGCAAATTTTCTTCTGTATAATTGTAATAACCCATTACCCTGATTTTAAACAGAGCCCTCTTTAAAAACCAGGGTTAGCTCAGGCACAATAGGCCTTTAATTAAACAGAAAGCCTTGCAGAGAAGAAATGTCTGTCTCCTGTCTTTGTATCATGGTCATAAAAATAGTGCAGCCTGGTAGAAGGGGAATGGTGCGAAGCTGTTCAAGCAGATGGAGAGCATTTACCTCTCCTACCTCCTTCCAGTCCAGGTAAGCCTCAGGGAGGAGGCAGAGGAGGGGATGGAGATAAACCAAAAGCATCTTAATACCTGTACTGTACCCAAAGAGAGCAAATTGTGACAGGGGCCGCTGCAGATGGAAGGCTGTAGCTTTGCTGGTGCCTGGCCCCCCATAAGCCAGCTGTGGTACCCAGTCCATGGTGCTGCCCCATCGCCCCCCCACCATGCGGTGAGGACTGGGGGTTCCCAGGCAGGCCGGGCTCCTGGGCTGTGGGGCCTGCTGAAAGAGAAGTGTGAACTCTCTGTTGAGTGCAGGAAACTACATTTTAGCTGGCATGGAAGTGAAACACAAATTCACCCTAGAGTGAAACTCCTTCTATCTATCGGAAAAAAGTTAAAACTTGGGCTGGTGTCTTCAAGGTGAAAAGCATTGCATCCCATTAACAGTCTAGGTCTACCCCACAACAAGCATTTTATCTGAGCTAATATGCTAAAACTATTTCTCTTTGTTAGGGGAAGGAAGTTCATTAAGAAAGACACTTGGATGACTATAGAAATCTTTTTTTCTTACTGTTTAAAGATGACCATGAAGTGAGAGCTTGATCCATTATTTACTGCAGGGTTGACTGCAGTCTCAAGACATTTATGAACAATATATAGCTGCTTTGTCTCTAGACCAACCCAGTTCTATTCATATATCCTAGAGTTATCCAGAAGTAAGTAACAAATTTTCTTCTGGATTCAGAGACTGACTAGAATATCAAATACTAATAAAGACTAACAGGCATAGTAAATTGCATTGCTTGGTAAATTGCAATGACTTGGAGAGTGGTACAGCCAGAAACAGCACTATGCAAGGTCTCTGTTTATCAGCTGAATTATATTCATCATTTGAATCCCATGCAAAATGTGAAGTTAAGAACAAGTTACTGTATTTCTCAGTGCATAATTTGGGGACGCATGCCTAGGACTGTGGAGATGCTTCCTCTACACATGATTTTGGTAAAACTTATACCAGAATAGACCTGTGTTGTCCATAAGTTTTAAAGAACACTGAAAAACTTGGTGAGGGATCAGAAAATAACTATAAAAATTATCTGATGCCTAGAGAAATTGTCTTGTAGTCAATGTTTTAAAAAGTCTGATTAAAAAAACAAGTAATGATGTTGCAGTGGCCTTATTATGGTATGTTACATTTTCTGGGGAAGGAAGCAATAAGCATGAACTTCTCAACACAGAGATATAGGTTTAACAAGAACTAACCATTAAAATTTCCTGACAGAGAAATTCATATTGGAATTTTTTAAAAAAATTGCCGTGTACAGATGCCCACAATAAGAGAAATGGTAACTTCACCACTTTTTATGTCATCTACTCATTATCACAGAACTCTGAGAATGCTATTTTTGAACTATTCTTGTAAATAACTTCACCAAAAACATTTGTATGCGGATTATCTCTTTATGACTATATTCTGCAGATTCATATGGCCTATATATATAAATCTTTGGGGCAAAGTAAGTATGGTGTTGTGTACTTTGTAAAGTATAAAGGCCAGATTCTATGGAATACTAGTTGAGGCATCTTATTTTTGACCTTCATAGATCGAAATGTCACTATTCTTTGGTGTAGCAAAATACTTTGACACATTAACACTTTGAATAAAAATGGAAGATAAGCCCCTTGTCTACTAATTAGTGAAGCAGATGCTTTCAATATCCTTGTGTTAGCCTGGCATCATTTTTCTAGGATATTGAAAATAGCAGCATCTCTAATTAGTACACAGAGCTGATTATGTAAATTGCATGCAACCCATCTTGTTCAGAACAAGTTGTATGGACACATATAATCAACAGCTTCAGGGAAAATCATGCTGATCCAAAAGGATAAATGGATAGCATGTAGAATCTAACATACACTTTTGCTATCCAAAGCAACAAAAGCACAAAACCCCGTTACATAAAAGTGTTTACAAAAATCATCAGAAGTTAAAGACAGAAACATGGAGTTAAACTAAGCAAACTGGAATGCAGAATCCAAGGACTGCACTGAAATTATATATGGTAAACAAAAGAGCCTAATATGGGGAAGTTATAGACCAAAACTGTGGTCGTGGTTTAACCCTGGCTGGCACCCAAGCCCCATGCAGCTGCTCGCTCACTTCCCCTCACCCAGAGGAAGGAGAATCAAAAGGGAATGTAAAACTCAAGGGTTGAGATAAGAACAATTTAATAGGTAAAGCAAAAGCTGCACATGCAATCAAAGCAAAACAAGGAATTCATCACCCATGGGCAGCCATCCCCAGGAAAGCTGGGCTCCATCATGCTTAATCATGACCCTGGAAGACTAACACCATAATGCCGGATGTCCCCCCTTCCTCCTTCTCCCCCAGTTTATATACTCAGCATGACGTCATATGGTATGGAATACCGCTTTGGCCAGTTCGGGTCACCTGTCCTGGCTGTGTCCCCTCCCAATTCCTTGTGCCCCTCCAGCTCTCTGGCTGGCAGGGCCGGAGAAACCTAAAAGTCCTTGATTTAGTATAAACATCACCCAGCAACAATTGAAAACATCCCTGGGTTACCAACAATGTTCTCACACCAAATCCAGAACACAGTGCTGCACCAGCCACTCAGAGGAAAATTAACCCTATCCCAGCTGAAACCAGGACAATAGTTATTCAGAAATTATGCATAATTAGTGGACAAAATAAAGAGAGAGAGTAGCATATTCTATTAATTGCCTTTTTGCAGAGTCCTTAGTTTGTCAGTAATGCCTAGGGAATAGGAGAAGTTACAAGTGAAGTCTAGCATCCTTCCTATAGAAGTTAAACTCCACTATGACATTCTCAGGCCTCCATCATACTGTTTTACATAGTTAAGTCTGTCCATACTGAGCTACAGAGAACAATTCAGATGACATCAGCTCCAGTATCTTCACTCTTGGAGAGTCTCTACAACTTGGAACTGGATTCTTAATTATTTTTTTTCTTTTGGCTACAGTTTTGTGTAAGTCTGACTTAGCCAGCTAGTACATCTTGGCAGTATACATAAATCTATGAATAAAAAGACACAGTAATAATGAAGTCTTTAAATAGCCCCATGTTGGTACGGATTGTGCCAGGTATAAGAGCAGTTATCAAAAATCTATGCTATTCTGATTATATTTTCAGGAAGTCAGACTGAAAAGTTAAACTGTGAACCAGAAACAAATGTTTTAGTTACATTATCGGTTATTCTTGTCTACCTATTTTGCATTTGTTGTTCTCACTCTGCCTTCAGGACTCTAATAATCAACAAAGTAGAAAAACGTTGATTATATTTCTTTTTTTCCATAACCCATCTGAAATCCTGTCAATTAAAGGATTTTCCTTCAAAAAATCTCTGCTGTTGTAGTGAATGGGAATATGTTATAAACAAAAAAAGACTAGATTACCTAACTATACTACAAATGCTTTGTCTCTTGTTCCTTATTCATATATTTAAATTTGCCTAAAATATTTTAATGGTAATTGTATATCATGGAACTAAACAGGTGAAGTCCTCTAATTAACATTTTAACCTTATTTGATTATTTAGTGTTGGTCCTGTTAACATCTTTGAAGCCTATTTATTCCATCAAAATCAGTACAACAAAACACTGTAAGTACAATACACAAATCTCATCTGCTTCCTATATATTTCAAAGCTTGGTCTTTTCTCTTTCCATCTTGCCTTAGCATGCTACATGTTCTTCCCTTTGTGAAACTTTTATGGCTGCCAACTTTTTTTTTTTTTTTCCCCGAGAAATTATTTTCCAGTTCAAAAGCATGCTTTTTATTTCATAGCATTCTAGTCCAGTATTGTTTTTTGAATTGTATATTTTATATGCAACCTGAGCAATTAGTAAGAAACTGTTCTACAGTTTCTGCCAGTCTGCCAAATATGTCCTTGCTTTGCACATTTTCTCAGTGGTTATCTCCAGTAGTTTCCTTTTTGAAGATTCCTTCACAGACTTCTTGACAGAGCTCCCAGGACTTCAAAAAGCATGTTAATGAGTCAGCGTGTAGGCTGAGGAAGCCAGCACAACTATCCATTCTTCATGTAACCTTGCTGGTGGTTTAGGCAGCTGAGATCCATCCAGTTTCAGACAATCATACTGAAACACTATATGATGGGAGAGAACTGGCTACAAAAGAGACAAAGGTCAGTGAGTTTGTCTTTTAGTCATTTCCTTTGCATTAGAAGTAACACACCTATGGTAGCCTGTTTAATGCACAGATGCTGTTTGCACGCTTATCAAAAAGCAAAGCTGCTGATTGCATTGAACTTTCTCACTTCTCTAAGTGCTAAATGAAGATCATTCTTTACATAAATTATGCATCACCTGCTTCAGTAATATTAGATATTAGGATAAAGATAAACATATTAAAAAAAGATGAGGGAAAGCATTCTAAATAAAAACAAAAAAAAAAAACCAAACAAATGTGATCAAGTATTACATCATCTGAATGCTCAAGGAAAAAATATCTTTTGAAAATATAGATCTTCTGTCCTCAAAATAGTGATCTAAACCCATGCTCATAGCCATTAATGTAACTTCATTGGCTTAGCCAATTATTCATTGCATCTCTAGTATTTTGTATACTAGTGTTGAATGTGATCACATTTTTAATAAAGACATAAGCTGAAATCCAAACTACTGTTCCTATGGGACCTCTCATCTCATCCTTCTAGGCATATCTCTAGAGAGGCAGCATGAAATGTACCAACATCTATTATCAATCAAAAATGCTTCCTATATGGACCATGATGTTCCTATTCTTAACGCTGCCACTTGGTATCAAGCCAAGATATGTGGCTGTTCAACCAGGCTGCTCTGTAGCTCTGTAGGCAGAGATGTTGTAACCCTTGTACCCATCATCTCCACCCACCGCCTCTGGGAAGACCTCACAGTGGCAGCAGTCACGGAGCTGCTGGCTGCCAGCCTGGCTGAGGCTGCGATCCCTGCACAGGCTTGCCTCCCTTTGGGTATTGCTTGTGGAGAACATGCCCATCCCTCTCATTCTGTCTGAGGAGCCACTGTCACCATGAACCACTCCATTGTGTGGTAGACACATACAATATAAAGAGCAAATCCCCCAGAATATCCAAAGGATCTTCTACCCCAGCTTTCATTTCACTTGCACTGGGGGAGAAGGAGAGAAATTATCCCTTGCTCTCAGCAAAAACAGGGGATAGCTCCCGGGACTAACCAGGAAAAGTAGACCAGTTTTTAATCAGTAAATAAATAAATGGGTGGATGAATAAATAAATAAATAAATAAATAAATAAATAAATAAATAAATAAATAAGAAAGCTTGCTACCTCCTGCTGCAAAGAGAGAAGTATAAGGTTTTGCAGAGGGTTGAGAAATGAAAAATAGAAGCAAGCATTAGGGTTCAAAAAAACTCACTTGTGATCTCTGCTGGCACTGTAGCTCTTTTGTTTGGGGACACCTTTTCATTTAACGCTGCACTCTGTAGCATGGGTAAAGCCATAGCCCCTGGTGTACATGTTGGAGGGAAAATGGAAGATGGTACGTCCTTACTCATCTTTAACGGGGATTCAAAGGAGGCTTAGTCATCATTTGTACGTATACTTTTTATTAGTGCAGGAATGACATTTTTATGCATGGCCCTGAAAAAAAAAAATAAAACCACTTTTTTTTCTCCATTTGTTGTATAATCTGCTCCATTACATGGCTTTATACCCTCCTCAGAGTCACTGGGAGTGAGTCCCTGACAGAGACAGAGTACACAATGGATGGAACCTGTAAGCAAATCCGGTCAGATCTGGTAAATGCTGACTGGAGCAACTCTCCCACCTACCTATGGCTAAACCAGTTGCCAGCTTTAATAAGAGGAGGCGATTTTCCCAGATTCAGATGGAATTGACCATGGGGTTATCTTTGTTTTCTTCTGTAGGGGGTGCTTCTAGGATCCTTTGGGAAATTTTAGTAAAGACACTTGTCTTTGTGCAGACATGTAGCCTTTCTTCTGCTTTCTTCCTGAGGTACAGTAGTAATTCCAGCTTTAGGTTTTACATTTCAGTCTTAAACTTGTTGTAGTGTGGTTGCAAAATGGTTTGTAACCATTCCTATGTATCCTTTCTGACTATGTATTTACTGCTTATTCACATGGTACAGAATCTGCATCCAGCATCTCTGACAGTTTCTCTAAAGCTAAACAGATCAAACAATCCTGACTTCTTTAGAAAGTACAAAAGTGTAATCAGTGTGGTATGACCTTTTGGGGAGGAAAAACTAGCACTTTGATGTACAGCTATGCAGTCCACATCAGCAGTAACATTTTAGATATATTAATGATTTTATAAGGAAAGCCTTTGCTTTCAGTCTGGTACAGAAACTAACATTTTCAGGCAGATCCAGTAAGAGGTGCGGTATTTATTTTTTTTTTCTTTTTGGGCAGTCACACAGTTACGCAGGACAAAAGAAAAGAACTTGCTACATACAGGCGAACCTTGCTGGGGAGTCTGATGTTTAGATGTCAGTTGCAAAGGGTTTTCCACCTTCCTCCAGAGCAGCTTATATGGAGTGGAGACATTTAATGTAAGTGGAAAAATTAAACGGACCAACTCCACAATGCCAATGAATTTTATACTCAAAACTAGGTTAAGTGAAAAAAAAAAACCCAGTGTTAAAACCTGACACAAAATTTTATGCCCTTTAACTACTGAAGGGGAGAAGTGGGAAAGAGATGAAAACTTTCAACAGCCTGAGAACAGATGAGCTTGCCCACAAGACCCCTGTAGACCTCCATAATCTTTCACAGATGAGATCTTTCTTCCAGTCCCACCTCCACTCTGTAAAGAATATCACTATAAATCCACTTAGCTCGGTACAAGCCTCATACAATTTCAGCTACAACTCCTTTAAAACTCCAGAGAAGCACATGTAGGGATTTCATTTGTAGCTATGTGATTTCATGTGACTTGCTGTGATCTGACATATGGATAGGATGCTAGAGGTGGTGGACCATGATTCAGGTTGATAATTCTACCCACTTAGGTTAAGAAATTGTGGCCATTATTAAAATGCCCAAATAACCCACTGTCACGATTTATTTACTATTGGCAAAGAACTAGAAACTTACAAAAGCAAATTTATAACAAATGTTGAGATCTATCAATTAAACCTTTGATCCCCTTCACTATTAAATTATCTGAAAGGGGGGGGGGGGGAGCTGGGGCCTGTAAATAGTCAAAGCATCTGTCATTGTAGCTGGACCAGTACACAGAGTAAATGAGTGCAAGCATCTTCCTGTTAAATGGTATTGGGAAAGGAAAAACTAATGGGTTTTAACTAAAGGGACATGTGACGAACAAGACAGGATGGGCAAGGGGATTGTTCATGTCCTGTTGATAATCTATGTGATAGGAAGGTTTTGTATTTATCATTTAAATTTGTATGCATACATTTAAATCTTTATCTACTTTGACTATCTATATAGTTCGCAAAGGTCCAATCCAAAATGCTTATAAATCAATGGAATAACTGCCAGAGACCTCATAGACAAGAGGTCCACCTCTGAGGCTCATAAAGCAATCCACAGCAACATTCATATGATAAAAAGAGGAGACACTTGGGTACACAGGTAATTGCTGGTACATAGCTCAAAAAGAAAAGTAGAGGCTGAGCTGAGCAATGATCAATGATCCTAAGGATCAAACTCTTGTGAGGTTAGCCACTTCTGTGTCCCAGGACCTGAGCTCTCTTCTGTTTGAATAGATTGTAAATTTATGATAATCTTTTCACAAAACCTCTTCCCAGTCTTTCTCCCCATATTTTTAAAGAACATTTCTTCTATTTTTCCCACACCGAAAGAAAAGCAGAAATGTTGCTTATTTTAATTTTCACTTTATCACATCTACATTGTTTCCAACAGGCAACTGAGTGTTCAACATTGTAACATTGGTAGTTTCTGACTTTTTAATTGTACATTATATTAAATTTAGTTATAATGCTTTGATGATTAATACCGTGCTGTTTCATTGAGGAGAGGGAAGAAAGAGCCATCTTATAAAAATCCAGACGTTAACACATTTTCTTTGAAACTTTATTCAATTCCCAGTAGAAAATCAGTGAAAGGAGGGATCTGAAAGAAATATATTGGACATTTCCTCTTTCTGTGTGTTCTTCAAAGGTAAAGACACCTTTCCTGTCATCAGCATGATGAGCATAGCTCTGAGTGACAGAAATGTAGTGCATTTTATAGCCAGGAATATTGCTGCCTATGGACTTGAGGCAGCTCCTCAAGGCTTCCAAGGATCTAAGTTTAGACTCCCTGGTAGTTAAGCATCTAAGCACCTTGATGGACCTAGCCCTTAATCATGGAGATAATGTTTGCCTGGCACAATGCAGTGTCGTTCAAGGATATCCAAATGAACTCCAAGGCAGATTAGGAACTAGAGGCAGAACAGCACCCTGTGCATGGTACTGCTGTATCTCCTCCAGGCATGAGCCTACAGATAGTAGTTTTAGTCTAGGAACCCTAGTCAGCTGTCCGAAACCCTAAATCTACCACAGATTCAACCCTGAAGCTGTGAAATTTGGGACATATGGAAGAGGTACAACTGGTTCAGTATCAATTCTCTGCGAACCTGAATCACTTCTGTGCCACTGTAGGCAGATGCACCCCTGAGGGAAGGATGTGGGACATGTCCTTTTTTAGTATGAAGAAACATTTTTCTGTCCATGTAGTTTTATTGTTTTAAATGGCAGCTGTTTCTCTGGTGGGTTGCAATATTAGAAAAAAGCTGAGCACATAAGTCACTAGGTACTTGTGCAAGCAAGGTACTAAAATAATCATAAGGGTGTTTAAATGTCTTCAAAATCCAGCTCCACACTAACTATGGAATACAGTACATGTAAATACATGGCCCTCATTTATTAAAATCTTATGCCTGTAAAGTGGAAGCTGCTTCCACGTCCAGTAGAGTTCCTGGGACTGTACCCCGGGTAGCCTCTAGCAGGACACATGCTCAGACTCCAAGACAAATACCAGTCCTTCCCAGTACCACCTTTCTTGCACCATCTTGCTTTTCTTAAAGGCTGTTACATCTCGGTTTGGTTGATGTTCTTCTACAGTATATGTCAGAGTAAGGCAAATGATGTTTTTTGCAAATGTTGAAATTTGGATTTTTCCCTTTATTTCAGGAATATGTGTTTCCCCAGCTCTAGTTCCATTGTCCAGTATGCAATTCATATGATCTTTTCAACCACAGAATTTTTGCAGGTAAACACTAGTTGAAGGTGGACATCCTGTAAATTTTAGTTATAATAAAGTTCTTTCCTATGTTGTCTAATTTTTCATATTCTGAAAATAGTCTGATAGTCTAATGTTAAACAAATTAATAACTTGCATTTCTATTGTGCTGCCTCTGAGGCTATCTCAGAATCAATATCAAATCAACGCATATAATTTAATATTAAAACCAAAATACTGCTTTTCTATGCATTTGGAAACTCAACAGTGAAAAAAAGGGTAGGCAAGTTTGCTCCTAATTTAGGTGTTACAAATGTGCAAAATGTATAGATTAACTAGTTAATCTAGTTTATACACCCCCAAACCCAGGGTGAAACTGTTAGAAAAGAATCAAGTAACTTGCTGTTGAAGACCTACATCAGGACATGGAATAAATCCCAGCCAATCCAACTGCTAGTTCTATAGTTTAAATTAGGAGATACTTCCTTTGGATATGCAGTGAGCACAAATGGACTTAGGTATTTTGATATTCAGTGCTATAGTTGAACCTGGATTTGAGTTTCCAGTACACGTAACAGGCCAAGAGATTTCCCATCTGGGACTACAGTTGACCTGTCTTTGATGGCAGCCAAAAGTGATGGTTGTAAAAGGACCTGCATGATAGAAGTTCACAGTGCTATACAAATTTCCCATGGACAAATATCTTTTTCACAGTTATGACAGGTGGTGTTGGTAGTCTTGACAGATGCATCAAAGATTTAATGATATGGAAGCTACACCATTGTGGTGTTCTGATGCATTGGCTAATGAGAAATCTCTGCTGGAGCTTGAAACTAAGCGAGTCTTTAACAGGCAAAGCAACAAACAGAGAGCTTGAAAGGCAGAGTGAAGGAAACATGTCAGCTCTCTTTTTCTTGCTAATAAAAGCTCTGACTCACTAGCAGAACTGTTCTAATAAAGCACTGTACAGGAATGTCACATTTATGCAGAAAGCCCTGAAAACCAGATCTCCTTACAGTTAATCTCTTCTCTAGAGTGATGACATGATAAATTTTGGGTAGTCCTTGGATATTTTGTCCTGTGAATAAGCTCACTCCAGACATTTTCTAATACTAGTTTGGATCACCCTAATGGAACTGCTTTGTTAGAAATTGCCTAATGATGTAGCTATGAAAATGAAGACTTCTCTACATGTATGAAAATGGAAAACCAAGATTTGAGGATTCCCACAATATTAGTTCTTTTTAAAAACATTTATATTTAGTTTTATGAAGAATTTAGAAGAAAACATTTAACAGTATTTTTAAAGATTCTTAATGCATTACATTTTTCTTGAAAAATTAACTGCAGCATAGTGTTAAACAAATGTTATCAGTTAATGATAAAGCAGGTAACAACAGGAGGGTACAGTCTTCTTTTTTGTTTGTGTGTTTGGTTTGTAAGTATTCTGTTTTCGAATAAAACCAGAAAAAGTGGTTCTTAGAAAAGAAGCTGAAGTACTCTATCCCATAAACACAGAAAGATGAACTAATGACTTAAAATCTTCGGTCTCTGTTCATTTTATGAATGAACTCTTAAACTTAACAGATGCAAAATTGTGTCTCACCACTTTTCACTGAAGAGAACACATCCAAGAAGAGCCCAAAGGGTGACGAGCCAAAATATAAAATTACAGATCTCTGAGATGACTACAGCAGAGCTGGACTTGCCAATATTAAGCTAATGTGTCACTGGTCTATAAGGACTTTGCTGCTTTCCAAAGGGTGCTTTACCACCTAGCTCAATAACGGGGGGGGGGGGGGCTGGAAAATGGGCTGTGC
>JAVJGJ010000037.1:44514611-44538247 GCA_035590215.1 Microhierax caerulescens | reverse complement strand
CATCACATCCCCCGTACGTCCTTCTCCGCTCACAGACAACAGGCCCGGCGTGGTGCCGTCCCCAGCTGGCTCCCGCACCAGCGGTGCCAGGCAGTTACCTTCTGCGTGCTCCGGGAACCCCCTGGGCTGTTTGCTCTCTGCTGTGCTGTTTCCAGCAGATGTCTCATAATTTGAATGTGTAGATATTGGATCTGCTACATATATATTAAAAATTGCATTTAATTCACAAGGCCTGAACTTCATTCACAATGTCTAAAAAAACTAATAAAAGTTATTCAGGACCTTGGGTAAACATTGCTTAAAATTATGGCACCTTTCAGTAGGGTCATTTAAAAAAACATGTCACAAATTCACAACACTCTGTGTTGAATGCGCTATGGTAATTGAACTGTCATCATAGTGTTGTCAGTGTGCATCTGCGTCTAATTGAAAATATATTTTGTTGCAGTTTTAGCCATAAACAGCATGTGAAAAGACTTTCTTGGAGGACTGGGAAATGGGTTCTGCATCTTTTGGTACTTTTTTGGGTTTGGTGTGAGCTGTACCCAGGAATACCAGAAATGAGAAAGCAGAATTAAGTGAATACAACTAGCCATGTATTTATGAATTTCAAGAAACTGGATTTAGTTGAACCTTAAATTGATTTTCCTGTCACTAATACTAGCATTGATTTGAGCAGGAAGAATTTATTAACAGTCTTCCATTGTAGATCATTTTAAAAGAGTTATGTACTTTAGGCCTGAATACCACATGCAATAATTCATAGCAGAGCAATCCATATGCTACACATCTCTGTTAATCTGTCAAGTGAAAATGCTAAACCAGGAGCAGATCAGAAGAACAGATCCAACATATTTTGGATTTCTTCTTTGTGTTTCTCACCTAAAAACTTCTACATGCTGGATATTGTTCTTAGGTAAATACTTATTCATGACTTCATGTTCTTTCCTTGTGAAAATTTGTCTGCTCTCACCAAGACTCTCAGCAGACACTGCCCAAATCACCAGTTCAATATTCATTATAGGTCATCCTATAAGTAATGCAATAGTTATTGCTAGCTCTAAATAAACAGAAATTAATTGAGTAGATGATAAATATAAACATAAATCTGCAGGGGAATAGATCAGAAAGTATTGTGGGTATTGCTTTAAACTCTTGTTACAAATTAAAGGTACAGAAAGCTGACATACTACCATAAGAAATTTTTGTCACTCAGACAGCCAAAATTACTTAACTTTTAAATCTGAATAGAATTATAAGTATTGATGGATTTATATCAGTGGTTGTAGCTGGAAGAAGTCAGAAGGGCACACACATAGGCGACTCTCAACCTTCTAGCTGGGTTGTTGACAGTCTTTGTGCCCTTGTCTCCATCTTTGCTGACTTCGCTGAATTTAGGACAGTCCAGGTTCACACATTTGTCCAAGAGCCTGCAAACAGGCCTGGTTTCCCCAGCTTAGGCACAAACCATGGGAATGTCAAACCCTCAGTCACGATCACAAAGAAATAGCCATGTTAGTTAAAATTCATTTTTTATGAAGCCAATTTATGTTTTTAATTTTTAAAAAAAAAAAAAAAAACAAAAAAAAAACACAACACAACCAACACACCACTATTATTTTATCATCAAGCAGTTTCCAGTTGTCATGCAAAGTTAACCTTGTTGTAGCTGATCTGAAACAAGAAGGGTGTGTGACCCTCCTTGCAGCAGTTAGCCAAGAAGTTTTCTCTTGCCTATTCAAAACCTGTGGAATCCTGCACTTTTTTCTGTCATGTTAACCAATGTTCGGCTTATTCATGTCTGTTAAAAAAAACAGGTTTTCTTATTTTCAGCTTAGTGTCTCATTAAGGAGATAGCAACATCCAGACTGGAAAGATAGACAGGATCTTCAGTGCTGGTATTTCTCAGTTGCGTGTATCTGAGCAATGAAATGCACAAGGCATGTTGACTATTTTGATTCATCACTCAGTATTTCACTAAGCCACTCTCTTATCATGCACTGATATGCCTGATTAAGACTGGTTGCAGTTGCTGTGGTGACTTTTAGACATACCTTTACTCCTCCATCCATCCAGAGAGTGAAACTATACTTCTGCAATCACCACTTATTTCTTTATCATACAGCCATGACTGTGGGCTTTATCAATGCAAAATAATTCTCTCATCCTCTTGTTCCCTGACATCACTTTCCCCTTGGGTTTAATGGTGGAAAGCAATGAAGGAGTGGTACACATATAGCATGTGTCAGGTAATCATGGTAGCTACCAGGCAGCCAGATCATCAGACCTTTCACAGAAGGAAATACAATTACTGATATGAGAAGGCCAAAATCAGATGAAGATGCTTTGGCTGGGAGAATCAAAATGAGCTTTTACAGGTTAAGAAAAAAGACAGCTGATGAAAATATACACTATAGAACATCCATAATCCTGCTGAGGAATATAAATAAAAAATAAACAAATAATGAAACCAAATGTCAAGATTTATAAATAAATTGGTAGCAGCTCTATGAAGCCTACATATGTGATGAAATTGGAATACTGCTATATTTCCATCCTGCCATCTATTTCCTTGATATTTTTTTCAGATACATAAAATCCTTTTTCTAACTCTTAGCACCAAAGGTATAGTTAAATATTGGCTGTTAATAGAGAGATTTCTGGATAAAAATAAGACAACAGAATACTAAATTCCATATTTAAGCACTCAGAAATTAGAAAATGCTGAAATGAAGACTACTACTTAGGCAGTGGTCCTAAATCCATTGATTACAATTAACAATTTAAGTACATAATATTTGATTTTAAAACAGTTTTTAATGTGCATGATGTACACACACATTATAAGCAAAATATTTGTTCAGTTATCCAATCAAATTTTAAGATTCAAAATTAGTTTGGTATAGAGAACAACCATATTTTTATAAATATTACAACTTGGATATTTTCATGGATAATTCAGAATCAAGATCCTTTAGTAAGTATGTTATATCTTGTACTACTTTATTCATCCCCCATTTTTATGACGTGCAGCTTTAAGTACTATTATGATACAAAGTACATGGTGCAAAATGGTGCAAAATTATTTTAGTGTGGCTAAGATTTTTACTTAGCATAAAAATGTATTTTATAAGGTGTATATATATAAAATAAGGTCTACCAGGCAGGTTTTTCTCCATAAGTCCTTTGGAGGCAATTACTGAATAGACTAACCAGTGATCTAATAGTTGCTAAAGTTTCTTAAGAAAAGGTTGGTGCCTCCATACCTGGGCAGAAAATAATATAACCAACAACTACAGAGTTAATACAAATAAACTGCATGCACACTTAAGTTTTGCTTGTGGTAAAGACTCAGGATTTCAGTAAGTCGGGGCTATCCTTGTATACAGCATTTGTCATGAAAAAGTAATGGAGTAGTTGTTCTGGGTAAGAGATTCATGGAGGGACTGCTGCTCTGGTACCTCATCTATGGTGTACATACTCCAACAGGGGTGTAAAGCTGTAGCAGAACATCACTGAGTAGCTCAGGATGAAGTAGTGAGTATTTCTGGAAGAGCCCATAGCTATACAAGGACAGTACCACTGACTGCTGATTACTGACTATGCAGAAATGACTAAACCAATGCCTGTGTTAAACTGCACAGAGGATGAGAGATTTCAGGCTAATTCAATGCAGAAAGAATGCTGAAAACATGAAAGAGAGTGAAACAAAAAATTAAAGAGACAATGAAAAGAACTTAATGCTAACTGATATTTAACTTCTTAATTGTGCAGCAGCTGGAAACAAGGTGACAAGTTTCCATCTTGTACTGAAAGTGCTAGGTATTGTATGTGGCAAGGTTTTGGTAGCAGGGGGTCTGCAGGGATGGCTTCCAGGGGAAGGCACCAGGAGCTACCCCCATGTCAGAGTCAGTTCCCATCAGGCCCAAGATTGACCCACCACTGCTCAAAGCTGAGCCTATCAGAGATGCTCATGGCACCTCTGTGATATTAACAAATGGTAAAAATACTGTGCCACAGATGTGAGAGTGAGAAAATGTCAGGGAAACAACTATGCAGACACAAAGATTGGTGAAGAAGGAGAAGGAAGAAGTACTCCAGGTACTGGAGCAGAGATTCCCCTGCAGCCCTTGATGAAGACCATGATGAGGCAGGTTGTCCTCTGTAGCCCATGGAGGACCAAACATCCTGTGGTGAAGACCATGGTGACATCCATGGAGAACCCCAAAATGGAGCAGGTGGATTTGCCCTAAAGGAAGCTGCATACCATGCTAGAGCAGGCTCCTGGCAGGTGCTGCAGCCTGTGAAGAGAAGCCCACACAGGAGAAGGTTTTCTGGCAGGACCCATGACTCCATGGGGGACCCATGCTGCAGCAGTCCATTCCTGAAAGACTGTACCCTGTGGAAAGAACTGCTAGAGCAGTTCTTGAAGGACAGCAGACCATGGGATGGACCCACATTGGAACAGTTGGTGAAGGACTGTATCCCATTGGTGAAGGACTGTATCCCATGAGAGGGACCCACATTGGAGCAGAGGAAGAGCCAAAGAGGAAGGAGTAGCAGAGAAGAATAATTATGAACCAACTGCAACTCACATTCCCCATCCTCCTGTGCCACTCACAGGAGGAAGAAAAGGTAGAAGAGTTGGGAGTGAAGTTGAGTCTGAGAAGATGGTAGGGGAAGGAGAGGGACACAGGTGGAAGGTGACTTTAATTATGTTTGTATTTCTCACTATCCTGCTCTGTTATTAATTGGCAATAAATCAAATTATTTTCCCAAGTATGTTTTGCCCAAGAAAGTAAATGTGGGGTATCTCCCCATCTTTACCTCAACCCATGGGCTTTTTCATTGTAGTTTCTCCCCCTGTCCTGCTGAGGAGGGGGAAGTGATTGAGCAGCTTGGTTGGCACCTGATGGCCAGCCAAGGTCAGCCGACAGGTATATACAAAATATTAATTAGCTCTCGCTCTCTAGAAGCCATTTTTGTTACACTCTAAGAGAAATATGGATATGAATTGAGAGTAAGAAGATTAAAAAAAAAACTAGCTCAGCTTTTATGCATGAGTAAAATGACAGGAGTATCCAGAGGAAAATGTACGGTGGCATTAGCAAAGTATCCATGCCACTAAATGTTACTATGAAATAAAACTTGATAAGCTCCTTGTGATTGCTCAGTAAATCAAACTAGGAGACTACTATTTCAGTGAAAAGGGAACACATAAGAAAAATGTATAAACTTATTGTGTAAACTTACAGATCTGATGAATAAACAAATTATCAGCTATGATACCAGTTAGGTATTGTTAATGTAATTGAGACAAAATTGGAAATATATTTTGGAATCCATTCACTTGAAGGGAATTATTAATTAGTTTGTGCTTAGGCATGCTTTGCTTTAATTTGCTGGGAAGAAGTTTTAACCAAACGTTTCTATTTACTTTTTGCAAGAAACTTTTCTGCCAACAAAAAATCAAGAAAACCCACAAGTGTCTCTATTTTCTTTTACACAGTACCTGTCACATATATGAGAAGATAATAAACAGGCAAGGAACTGGTCAGGTTATACATCTGAACAAAAATAGACAACTCAGAATGAAACATTGTCTAGAAATTATCTTGGTGGAAACAACAAATCTGAAATCTTCTGTAAGATTGTACAAATGACACGAATAAGATTCAGTAAGTAAAAAAACTACCTCCTACATTCAGATTGGATCTGTTCTTGCTTCTGAGGAGGTCAGTAAATATCCACTGCTTTCAGAGCCCAAGGGAAACTACTTCCTCAAATGAAGAAGCAGAACTCTTGTCTCACACCTGTGTACAAGCAGGCATCTACAAGTTTCAGTAAATCAAAGATGTGAGAAGTCTTGGTTATTCATGCTCTCACAGAAGACCCTCAGTCTCCTGCCACCCAGGCTCCACAGATACTGAATGCAGACAATGATACACATCCTCACACCTCACTACTAGGGTAGGAGGGCAGATGCATAAGCAGCTATAAAGCTTTTAGTTACTGCAATGAATCAGGCCAAAAATACCAGGCTGTCATTCCCAATTCCTGATTTTCAGTTTTATTTCTCACTTGACAGGTAGCAAAATATCAAACCCCAGCCTCTGCAGTGATGCTAAAGTGCGTTGGGTGCCAGGGCTCATCTCCAGCAAGGAACACCTGCAGGTGCTCTACATGCCAAGGGTGACAAGCAGCACTGCACAAATGCCATCAGCTCCACATGCCCTTTCAAAGTACACAAGCATGTGCCAGCTCCTCAGAGAGCCACAGACCCAGGGGTCAGTAGATTGTTGCCCAAAATGAAACGGCAACAGGCTGCCACTACAAGCGAAACAGGTTGATAGATCTAACTGACCATGATAATCCTCCTTCTAATTTGGTTAGTTTCACTAACAGATTTCCTTTACCTTTTTTTCCTGATGATATCACACATAATAAAAACTTTTCTGTTCGTGCACTTGAACTAATGAGATCACCTAAAGAGACCACCTCCAGTGCCCACTTGGAGGGATCAGCTGAAGAGATCTGCGTCAGCTCACAGCATCTCGGGCTGCATTAGGCAATGACAGCAGGCTGGATAAACTTCTCTTGTTAAAGGCTTAGGTACGTCTGCTACTACTGGGGAGGTGGGCAGGTGATCTCTGCTTGATATTTTCAGCCATGTTTTCTAAGATGTTGGGAAATCTAGTGATAACATCCTTTTCTCTGTAACAAAGGATGTGTGGTCTCCAGAAGGGCAGTGAACAGTCTAAAAGTGAAAATATTACCATTGGTGAATGATCTGCCTACTGAAAATCCTAGATGTAGCCAGCCTGTAACTCTCTCAGCGAAAATTTTTATTTAATTTTAGCTACCCTTTCTTTTTAAAACTCAATTCACTCACAGTTAAGTGGCTCACATTCCAGATTCATAAATAGCTTGTCTGGTAAATGCGGGAGAGATGCTGGCAGCAAGCACCCACCTTCAATGTTTTGATTAGTTCTGCTTGGCTTGTATTGTCAGTTGACTGAATGTACGATTGTGCACATCAGATGGAGTAATGTCTTTATGGTGACTGGGCAATTATTTAACCACTACACTGTACCCCAAACTCCATCTTTCCCAGATAAATAAAACGAATCTGTTATTATCCATCCAAAGTAAGACAGAATTATTATCACATACATAGAACTCACAGGAAGACATAATAACACACTTTTAATATGCTTCAAGTTGAACTTGCAAATGCACAGCCTGCTGTGGAAAGAACTCCACACAGACATTTTACATTGGTTTTCAGGAGGTATCGTTCAAAAGTACTGAGTCTGCTGGATCTGTAGATACTCTTGAGTCTCTAAATCAGGCCCTGCTTACTGTGATATCAGTAAAGGAAAGAAGAGGAGGAATTCTGTAAGTTTCCCAGCAAAGGGTGCAGAGCTATTCAATTATTTGTAAAATGTTGGTTGTTTTGGGGGTTTTTTTGAGTGGTGGATAGACTAGTCCCACAAGATTGTGGGGCAGAGGGAGACAGTCCACAACTTGCAGTATGTCACAGCAATCAGAACATGATTTTAGTGTTACTCTGTGCTGAAATAATGTACAAAAAAGAAAACATGGGTAAAATACAATCTTTTTATGACACGTACCAATCCACAGCACAGGGTGGGGGAGGTGGGGGGTAGACCAGATGATCTTTAAAGGTCCCTTCCAACCAAAACTGTTCTGTGATTCTATGATTTCTGAAGTATCTTCACCATTTTTCTGAACTCCTCTGCAGATAAAACCTCATCTTGAGCCTTGTAGGTGTGATGGTTCTAGGAAACCAGGCACAACAGGGATAGCGATGCTGTGTCACTGAGGCACCTGATCTGTACCTGAGCTGCACTGCTCGTCTCTGAGCTCTCTGAGCACTAAATGAAGAGAGGGAGAGAGTCTCTCCAAAAGCAGGAGATTAATTTGGTGTCTGGGGAGACTGACATCTTAAATTTGATGAATAAGTAAGGTAGTGTGTTTGGTCTCATCTCTCTCTTGCTTTCCTTCATGTTTGCTTGCATTCTCAGGCCATGATTAAAGCATTGGTTGAAATAACTTGGGGTTTCATAAAGCACTGGTTTAAATGCAGAAACTATTTTCTATGAGCTATGCTGACTGTTCATTCAATAGAACAGAATGCTGAAAGGATTCTTTCTTTATAACAAGTTAAACTTATCTGGTCCATCTTTCATCTGTCTACCGAGTTTATCAGGATTTCATAATAACAGAAAAAGAGTTTGTTAAATTAATTTGATTAGAATTGGTAACAAAAGTGTTTAAAACTTCCTTACCCTTCCTTTTGAACCATGCTGTCAAAATAAAAAAGATCAGTACTACAAAAATGTATCCTTAATTTTTTAATAATCTGTGAAAAGATTATGTTAAAAAAAGATCTTTGAAGTAGCTATAGCAGCTACTGCTACTGAGTTACTTTATGTAGGTGGGCTCCCAGGCTGTGCACAAGCTTGTTGAAGACAAGCAGACGGTACCTGTGCTTTGCAATTCTCCTTGCGTGTATTTGCCTGCAGGATTGGCACTGTGTCTCATGTCTCTGAGAAATGCAATTGTTCCAGGAAAAAAAAAAAAAAAAAAAAGGTATATTTCACATTTATCACTGTTGCTTTAAAACTTCAGAATCTGGCAGCAATATGAAAAAAATATTTCACTTTTTGTCAGTGTTCGTTTTACTGCTTTTTTGGAGATGTGGCAGCAATTTGCAATCAGACAGCTCAGTGCAGTTGGAAATATTTAATTTCCAGAAAGTGGAAGTTCTGGGCTCCTGTGGAGTCCTAAAGCCTGAAGCTAATATATAGGCCCCAAATTTGCTTTCATTTAAGTCATTGGCAAAATTCCCATTGACTTCAAGTGAAGCAGTATTGGACCAGTTTCAAAAAAGGAGTATTATTAGGTTTAACATTTTAAACCCACAAACATAAGGACCAGACTTAACATTATTGTGATTGAGCATTTTATTTTCAAATGCATTTGACAGTATATTCAAACAAAGAAATGTGGCTTATCATTTAAACTTTCACATTGCTAGGTTGAACAAAATGGGAGCTGCTTTCAATAATGCAATGAAAAGTATCAGGACCGAATTGTACTTGGCAGAAGAAAATACTGTATTTATCTCATTGTAATCCATTCATTGGTTTATGGCTCCAGAATCCTCAAGCAAATATCATAAATCCACATGACATCCTTGCATGTTCTAGCAGATATTGCATTTGGGTCTCGGAGTTAGCTGAAAGATGTGTCAAAACTCATGTAACCTGGCAGCTCCTTGTCAGCCACCCATCTGAGAAGCCTCAGAAGTGCTGGTGATTACAGTGAGGCTTTGGGTGAAGTTGCGTACCAGAAATTGGCTCCAGATACGCCCACCACAGAGGAGTACACGTGAAGTACAACTGAAATCCACAAGGTAACTGAAAACACTTTGGAGGTTTCTGGCATCACCATTGTGAAAGAAATGCTGGTTTAGGGACATGTATGTAAACCCCAGAGCTAAAAGCATTTCCAGGATTAAAGGCTGCTCTAGCCAGCTCTGTCTGGCACCATTTACCTGACTGATGGAATTTCTTAGGCATTGTCCTACCTGTCGTATCCTGGGGGCAGGGTGTGCCTACTCTTCAGTTGCACAAGTGACAATGCCTTGTGGCAGACACTGTGCCAATAATGAAAGGGCGAAAGTGATGTGCACCAGGTGTTCCTGAGGACAATTAATTGGATCCTGGTTTGACTGTAGGTACAGTTCAGCAGGGAAGAGGAGGGGGCTGCAGGCTTTCCAAGCCCTGCATAAAGGCTTCTCTGGAGGATGCACTGCTTTGAGGCCCAGGCTCAGGAGGTGTGGGACTGCACGGCTGGGTCCATGATGGCAGCAAACAGCAATGACTTCATTGACAAAGAATGTCTGGACTAGTCCGGTTGTGCCTGGATTTCCAGTCTCTTCATAAATAAGGACCTCAGAAGCAATCTCTTCATCAAGATGCCATGTGGATCCTCTGGAGTCTGCTTACCCAGTGTTTCTAGCTGTCATCACAGAATAGCCGGGGTTGGAAGGGACCTCTGGAGATCATCTAGTCCAGCGCCCTGCTACAGCAGGTTCATTGTGTCCAGGTGTGTCCAGGTGTGTTTGGAATGTCTCCAGAGAAGGAGACTCCACAGCCTCTCTGGGCAGCCTGTGCCAGGGCTCTGTAATAGACTTGCTTGGTGTACAGCTGGGCACAGAGGGTCTTGTATCCAGAGGATACCTCCCCCTGCTACACCAATGTACTGGGATCTGTGTGTGAATGGGCTTCTGAAAGGACAGATACAGTCAGTCTCCAATCACAAAAAAAATACTAATATTTGACCTGTGCTCTTCCACTATGCCTTAGATGTTGATTGGGTTTGCTTGCTTAGTTGTGTATAGATACGTATAAGACTTCTATGATGTGTTTGATCTCCTTTTATATTATTTAAATAAGGGAAACAGAAGATTCAAAGGCAGTCTAGAGTAGGGATGTTATATCCTAACTTCCTAGAGTTAAGGGATTTCCAACAAAGTACCATGAGAAGTTTCTGATGCCAACTTGTAAACAGTGTGGGCCAAAGGATTTGTGCAGCCAAGGGCTCCAAATTCCCTCTCTATCTGCTCTCACAGATACAGAGGGTGAAGAATGACTTCACATTTTCAGAGGAAGTGATCAAGGCACCTGATGTGTTACAGGTCTGCCAGGGGCTCCCACAGTCACGGGCAGACACTTAACACTGGCCCTGAGAAGACAAGTATGAGAAAGTGCTCAGGATTTGCTTATTTGCCATTAGGAAGAAGTAAGAAAATACTTGTTTTATAATTGGCTACTCAATAAACAAATTTACTGCAACGTTTAAGCTTCCTACCGCTTGCATGGTGAGTTCAAATTGACAGGATTAAGTGGCTAGTGATAGTACCAGTAACTGAAAAAGTGTATGAGTAAAAAATGAACCCTAGCACACTTCCAGCTGAAAGAACCTGATTGTGCTTTGGAAGATGAATCTGTTCATCCACTGCTTTCTGCTACAGCAATCGCAGATGTTGTAAGCACTGTAACTGAAGGAAAAATATTCTGCTAAATTTTATACTGACAAGCCCATTCAAATAAAGAACAACTGCAATTGACTATATACCCAGAGTAACTCTTCTCTGCAGACTTCAGCATAGACCAGTGAGTCTTTCCTTAATCCGTTTGATTTCATGTTTGTGTATCATAATATGGAGAGGTCATGTACTGGGTGAAAAGGTTGGTTTAGAAAGTTAATAACTCCCACATCATTAGATGAGACTTTGTGCCTAAACAAACACAGAGTCATAAATGAGTTAACAAGTTAAAGTCCATTCTAGGAAGGGATCACAACCACATAACTCAGTTTATCCATGTAAGATGAAACTCATTTTCATTTCAGGGTGCAATGGCAAATAATTAATTTTAAAATATATTTTTAAAGGCTTGATCCTGTCCCACTGAATGGGGTAGTTTGCCACTGAACCAAACAATGAATCATCAGAGTCAGACCATTATTGAAGTCTGAAAACAATTAATGCAGAATGCTTATTCCTGAATGTTTCGCTACATTATACGCTTTCAGAATGTACATATTGAAGTACACCTGTGGCTTCCTAGAAATATTCAGTGCCTGTAATACGGGGCAAAAATGCTGGAGGGATATTGATTTGTTTTTTCAGTTAAAAGTGTATACTTTTTCTTGATACAGGATGCAAATGCTAAGTAACCTTTGACATTTCTCTTTGAGAAGATTATAGCTCTTTCTCTAAAACACCAGTTTTAAATGCTGTTGTGTTATCTATAGTTGATGCTTTTACCATTCCTCTTTATAGCAACCATTTTTCAAATGGCTTTTGAGTCAGTGCCTCAGTCTAGTAGCCATTGTCTCTTTGAACAATCTTTATTCTGCCCAGTGCCTAAATTGCTGACTAGCCCAGATCTAGAAGATGAATTACTGCAATGAAACATATTCAACCATCAAAATGGCTGCTGCCTGTGCAAGAAACTGTGTTAAAGATTGGAAGTGGCCTAGCCTAGATATTCCCACTATTATGATGTATGCAAGAAATCAGAAATGCATTTACCATTTAATATGTTAATAATTCAAGAGCTGGTGGGATAAATGTGTCAGAAAATACAGTGTGCAACTTCCTTGCCTTTCCCTCTGTATTCTCTTTTTCATGAGCTGTAGTTTATGCTGAAATTGTCTGTATCTATACACAAGTTAGGCTACCTCTGCTGGTAAATCCCGCTATTCTAATCTGTTTATGTGTTGATCCAGCAAAAATGTGCTTGGTACATCCTCTGGTGGCAACACTTGGAAACATCAGTTGGGTGTGCAAAAAACAACTCTTAGTTTCTGTCTTCGTGTATTAGAGCTGCCTTTTCCCTACTTAGGCAGAGGAGACCTGGTGGCCAAGAGTGTCCAGAGAAGATCACCTCCATCCCAAACTGGGCTACTACCCTAGCACAGGCTGCCAGCCACAGGGCTGTCTACCACACAAGTTCAGAGAGCTGATGGCACGATCACACCACAGCTCTCTGTTTGCAACTCTGTGCCATCCTGCTGCCTCAATCTATCACACTTTCAGGGAACAGAAGCAAAGTTGTGTGAGTCTTGGTTGTGGTTCATTTTCCCTGAAGTGCCCCTCGTGCCCAAGGAAACCGCAGCACCAGTTTTTGCCTGGCACTCAGGGCAAGCACAGGTGGCAAAACCCCATGCCAGGGAGGCAGGTAATACAGAATCATAATATCATAGAATGGTTTGGGTTGGAAGGGACCTTAAATATCACTTAGTTCCAACTCCCCTGTCATGGGCAAGGACACTTGGACACTTGGACACAAGGACACTCATCTATATATAGATGAGAACACATTCCCAGCTCTCTGTATTTAATGCAAACAGGACAAAGCAAGGATTATTGAAGCAGTTTTCCACTAGGATGGACAAGCCTGACTGAGCAGAAGGTGACAGCCTGGCCGTTGAGAACCACCACCATGAGGTCACCTCACCTCTCCCTGTTTCTTCTTCCCAGGCAGCCCAGGCAATGCTCCTCCTCACTGCTGGAAGCCAGCAAGCAGGACAGTGTCACAGACGAATAATGTGCACAAGGAATGAAGAAAGAGCTATGAAATAGGTGTGAAGTGATATTAATTTCAAACTGGCTAGCATGTGATCGCCTGAAGAGCATGTGTAAATAGCTCCTTTTCTGATCAGGAGGTTTTCTGGTTTACCCAAAACATAATTATTTGCTTTTCCTCTCTCTCACTCTTTTAACTTCAGGAGATGGGTGACATACAAAATGTTTTACTGTACTAGTTTTCACTCTAACAGTGAAGGGGGATGTTACTGCTTAATCAGCTACTTTTCTCCCCAAGACACATTGATGAGGCCCAGGAAATTAAGCTGTGCACGTATTTCAGTCCTGGAGAGTAGATTGTTCTGAGGGCAAATTTCTGTCCCCCAGGCTAAGCCCCGCGAGGGAGGCAGAGAGGACGGGAAAGAGGGACATTGGGAACCACCAGGACATGGTGCCACATGGGACTGGTAGCACCTGGTCATCACTTGCACCGCAGTCCTCAGGTGGGATGGTGGCTTACTCTGTACCACAGACATTACAGACTAAACCAAAGTGCCTGGTACAGAAAATAGCAGAAGTGGGCACCAGATTTTCTTTGGAGGACAGGGCTGTTGGCAGACGAGCTCACAGCCTCGAGGTGGGTCACAGGCTGTTAGGCACAGGAGAAATTTCTGTGTCCCTGCCTGAGGGTGCTGTCAGGCCTGTCCCTCTCTCCAGGGAGGTGCCTGATGCTGGGACAGGGGCTGTCCCAGCACCCCTGGCTGCTCCTGGCTGAGGTGGTGAGACATGACGGGCTGCCAGGCTCTGCCCTGCCACCCCAGGGAGCCCCCAGTCTTCATGGTGCCCTGCTGCACTACATGTGCCTACCCTGAAGGACCCAAGAAAGATGGGGAAAAGTAGGGGAACGTGGTCACTGAAGCTGAGCATGGCTAGCCCAGAGGAAAAACCTCCTAAGGATACAGGGAAGGCTCGCATGGGAAGCTCCCTAAAGCAAGTTATACAAATACCCATCAGCCACACTTTCCTCAGTGCTCATAGGACTAGTCAGTGCAGCTCAACATCCTTACAGCAGCAGCAGTCTCATGTACAGTAAGGGGAGAGCTCTTCTGGGAACAAATGCTCTTCTCAAGCCTCCTTGAAGGCACCCCATCAGACTTCACCCAAGTAGGGCCCATAGGAGGGAGGATGAATCATTATTTTTACTACCCCACCTTTACAACCCTCTTTCAGTGACCCAGGAAGGATCAAGCACTTTCAGCTCAAGAACTGAACACCTGGATCCAGCAGTGAAACTTCAGACCTCCAAAAGGTCCATCAGGGACACTGGGGTGGCTCTGCCTTTCTTTCTCAAAGCAGAAGCAATCTGGCTGCAGGTAACAGTGAGTTCATCCATTTCCAGCCATGCTAGCAATCCCTTTCTCAAGAGACTGACTACATGGCTAGGCAGAACCAATGCTATTTCGTTGTAATATGCTGTGAACAATCAGTAAGTAGTGCCTGAAACTCTAATATTTAATTATTTATTTGAGCATTTAAGTATTTGGACAAATATTTATTCAAACTGCATTATTAGAAGGACAAACTATTAGATACTCTGGGTACGAGAAAGTCTTACAACAGCTCTGGCAAACCTGTGCAAGTATATAACAAGCATGATAAGCAGACAATAAACAGCTTCCAGGCCATATCTTACTGCTCAGTGATGAGGTTGCCTGAGGTACTATGTAAAAGACAGATCCTGAACAGAGCTTTGAAGAAGTTAAAAATTTGAACCACCCCTACTGATTCTGTAGTACTGAGAAAACAGGAAATAGAGATTTCCTGTTTAAAAACAAGAGTTTCAGAAGAGGACAGACCCATTTGCAGATGGAGCTGCAGGCCTAACAGGAGGGAGAAAGACTGGAAATTTATATCCGGCAGGTGATCCCTGAATATGCACAGAGGTAGACTTTTTGTTACATTACAAAGGTGTCCTGTCATTTTCAGAGAAAAGTATTACACTTTGGCTAAATCAAATCCTTATACCATCAGATCAAGAGGGCTTATGCACTGAAGTGGGTAGAAAAAAACATTTTTCCCAAGAAGTGCATAAACACTTTTATGTGTCATTAATCACCCATTTTATCATTTTATTTAAAACTTCTGTAAGTAAAAAGATCTTTGTCACTCTTGGTGCATCCACAAAGAGATTCCTGTGTCCCTGTTGGAATTGCTCAGTGCACCTTTTTGACTCTTTGCTTGTCCCTGTTGGAATTGCTCAGTGCACCTTTTTGACTCTTTGCTTAAGAGCCATCACCTGATTGCAGTGAGAGGAAAGATTCTGGATTTGTTTTGACTGATTTATGTCCTGTCTGTTTTCTTTCTTATCTTCTTACGCAACTGCCCCCCTAATTATATACCTAATCTGCAGGTATACAAATGGGCAAGGACAACTTTTATCTCACAAAGTTCAAGGTTCAGCATCAGCTGTGGCTTTCCCATGGTAGGGCTGGAGGAGCTTTTCCTTAGGTTGCTCTCTTCTGCAGTCTCCGGGGCTGGTGCTAGTCTCTTAGACTGCATGTCCGTCCTCTGGCTGAGGCACAAGCCCTGGATGTGCCAAGCCTGCTAACCCCTTGCAAGAGTGGACAGCCTCCAACGGCCAGATGCAGATTTCAGCTGGCAAGCATCAGGCAATGGAGTTACCCTGTGTGGTGACCATCTCTCTTATCCACGGCTGGTGCCTTACCCTAAGCTACAGACATCAGCCCGATGTGAGAGGCAGCACTGGCAGCCCCCACCTCCCAGCCAGGCTGACGCTGGCAGCCACACCGCTCAGCCTGTAGCACAGCAATGGCAGAGGAGCACTCTCGCAGATGGGTTGTACACAGGCAGCCTGCCTCTCCCTGATAAGACTTGCCTAAGCTCCCCTTTCTCTTCTGCTGGTGGCTATCTGGCTGCCAGCACTGGGGGAGCAGAGGGCTGCTGAGCCAAGCCGAGCAGCACACTCGCTTTCTGCCCCATCTCTGCTGGCAGAAGGCAACAGGCAGTACTGTCTCCTGGTGAGGTCCAGATGAGCGACTTCTCCTCCTCAGTCCATAGGAGAGTGCCCATACCCTAGTCTCCTAGAAAGCAGTTTTCCAGAAGGGAAAGAGCAGCAAAGCCCTCTCATAGAATGCTCCAGGGCTGAGTTGCAAGTATCAATTGAAAGGCAGCTGGGAGCAGCGTCCTGGGGCAAGTGTGTCTCACCAGCCTCTCCCTACAGCACAGTATAGATCAGCGTGCTGGGCTAAATATCCTCGGAAAGAAGGGGCTCAGGGAGTGCCAAGACTCAGGTTGAGGATGGCTGTTTCTAAGCTAAAAGGTCTGCCAAGGTTCAGAGTGAAAGGGTGACTCAAGGTACAAACCCTAGACATGCTGCCTAAACGATGTGTTGACTGTATTGGCCACACAACATTGTATTGCTGGATGCTTCACGTATTTTCTATCATGGGGCCTTGATATTAAAGAACAATGGGAGGTTATTGAACACAATGTGGATTAATGAAGGAATTTCTACCATCTGGGTTGTTCAGGGATTGGGGGAAATTACCTGAAGGATTCTTTCTGGTCTTAATATCAGAAAGTTTATTACGTTGCTGACACTGGTGTTACTGAGGCTGTAGTTAGACAAGATGGTAAACCTGTTTTAAGATGCTTATTACAAGATCAAAACCCCTGTGGCTATATGACACAAAACACTAAAACAACTTCAGTCTGTCAGTTCAAATTTGTTCCAAATATTCTGAATTCTTAGTACTACTTCAATCTGTCTTGACAGATCAGTTTTTAGCTCATCCTGCCCACTCTAATTTTATGCTGAATACACATCATCTGTTTACCCATAGCTGGGATAAAGCCTGGCATATATCTATACCCTATACCCTGGCTAATTCATCAGAAATATGCCTGTGCCTCATTCAGATCAGATTTGTACCATGGGATGATCCAGGAACACACAGATCTTATGCTGTGGAAACACAGCCTCTGTGTGCCCTGTTGACAGAAATGGTATGTGACAGAAAGAATCTAGGAAGAAAGTAAAAAGTATAGAAGCTGGAGGAAAGCTGATGAGCAAAAATTAATGAGATCTGACTTTAAAAATAAAAAAAAAAAAAAAAGCACATGACACAGAAGATGCGAAACAAAACAGTTACACATAGTACCAGAGGTAAAGCATTGAGAATATGGATTAAAGGAAATTCAGGACTAGGCAGAAGGTCAATGCAAGCTTCTCGACTTGATGAAGGAATTAACTGGGTGAAAATCCGCAGTCTATTGTATGAAGACCAGGCCAAATGGAAAGAATCTTTCCACTTTAATGTTGTTGATCATAAGTAATTGCAAGTCACCGGTGAAGCAGTCTGGATTGCACATATGGACTTGAATATATTTTTACTACAGCTCTGAACACAAGCCTGTACAGCTGGAAACAAACAGGAAGAATGCACCAATAAAATGGGAGGACTCTATCTGGAGGAGATGAAGGAAATCTCATTAAAATATAATGAATGACAATTTAAGAGACTACACAGATAAAAAATACCACATGATCTCATTAAATTAGTAATTGAAAAACTCTTGAGAGCAGTTTTAGACTTGACAGATTTCTAACTCCTTTCTTTCCTCTAGCCAAAAGTCCTCCTCTTGACAGGTGCCACTGCTTTGTTTTGGGTGAAAACAGCTCTACCCCTGCATGTAGACATCCATCACAGCTAAAATGTCAGCTGGAATTCATTGATGGGAAGGAGACAATGTTTTGATGGGGTTTTTTTCTCTCCTTCTGGCTGCTAGGGACAGGCATAAGGAAAGTGAGGGGAACAGGGGTATCTCATCACCTGGTCTCTTGCTGCCTAATGAGCCTGCCAAAATTGAAGATATTTGGGTTCTTCCTTAGAAATTGGTGGGAAAGCAGCATAATTAAAAAGACTGTAAAATCTCATCTATCTGTAGCTAGATGTCTTCCTATATGAAAAGATTACCAAAGTAATACCAGATTGCTCTTTTTTTAACTGGCTAATTAGCAAGAGGAGGTGTGTATTCAAGATCACAAAGTCTCTCCTATTTAGAGACAGTAATGTCACATTATCACCCTCTTCATTTACAGAACAACTGTCAGACACTTTCTCAAAGAGCATTAATAACTTGCCTCTCTGTCTTTGAAAATAAAAAAATCAACTAAACAAGGGCAGAATGCACATTGGTCTAGAAAGGAGCTGGATACTAAATGAAAAGAGAAATTTAGCTGACAAAGGTCCTATAGAACATGAATAAAACTGGTTGAAATTTGAAATCTTGATAATTTAGGGTATTCTGGCATAATTCAAAATTCATTCTGGTTCAGAAAAATACTAGAAATGTCAAAAAGGGCATTTTTTTTTCCTTGCAGGTCAAACAAAGACCAATCATTCAAGCACTTCACTGATTCCTTACCTTTGAGACCCCAAGATTAGGTACACTGTAGGCTCTTCTCTCAGCACAAATCATCTGCCCAAAATAATTTCAGGGGTTTTGTGAATTAAAAAGAATAGGTGTTAATGTACAGGAATGCAGTGAACAACATAGTTTATCATTCACAATTCAAAAAGAAGTGGCAATGGCAACCTATCATTTGCACCTCCACTTCCTGAAAAGAGAAAAATCTCCTTGTCACTCTGACCCTCAGCTTCACGAATTTGACACTCACTGTTATGGACAGTGAAAGAAAGTTTCTGCAGCTCATAATGACAAGACACCAATCAGATCTTCCTTCTCTGCATTTACCAAATGAAAAGGGTGTGAAATGAGCTTGTTAGCCTTTTAGTGATTAAAAACAAAGTTAATTGTGATGGAACACTAACCACAATTATGGTAATCAACTCCAAAATGAGAATGAATCCTTAATATTAGATTCAATTTTGTTAATGAGAAACTGGATTTAAGAACTACTTGATTAACTAACCAAGAGATGTAAAGAAGCAGGGAAATCCTGAACATAATACACCACTCAAATCCTTTTGGGAAAGGGTAAATACTGTAATACCAAGTAGCACACAAAAAGCAGCTGTGCTCTGCAGCCATCCACTACTAGATGCGTTGGGGAAAGAATGCACACCAGCAAGGGAAGGTGTCCCATCAGAAGAAGCAAGAGGAGGTTATATCTTGGAGCAAGCAAACAAAAAGCAACATGATACAGGTGTTAAAAGGCCTTGGCAGGAGGAGGCAGAGTTCAAATTTAAGGGCTATAGGCCATGGTTAATCTGCCTCTATATTGGTGCTTATTTGAGGCACTGCAGGTACCGCCTTGCATAAACCAGTAATTTTCACAAAACTTCACAAACTTCATTTATTCTTAGCCTGTGAACACAGACAACAGGGACCTCTCAAGCTGAGTGTCTAAACTCAAGCAAGACTTGTTTTCCAGGCACTAGCAAAGGCCCTGAAAGCGTAAGATATTTTTTTCCCCATCCCATTCTTGGCATTTCACCCAGCTAGCACCTAGGAAGGGCTGCCGATCATTGAGCCTTGGGGAAATCCTGTGAGAGGAGTGTTTATGCCAGACAGATACGTAAACATCTGCCCATGCAGCACACACTTAGGCTGGGCTGTCCTATTGTTCAGGAAAGATGTGTTTGTTGCTTTAGCGTATTAAATTATTACCTTGTCTTTATTACTGCAAAGGAAGTCCTTGGGGACTATACCTGGGCTCACAGTGCTCGCAGCTCTCAGCTTTGCATTTCCTAACAGCACTGATTGCATTAAAATCAAACAGATGAGCTCCATTTTGCAAGTAAAAAGCAGCAAAAACCAGTGGGACTCCCTGAAGAGTTGGAAGCAAACCAGAACTGGCACTCACAGTGCTCCTCAAAGCCACCGATGGCTCTGCTGCTGCTGGCCCCAACACCACAGATATCTCCGATGCAACCGTGGCTATACTGGGAGGGCATCTGAGCCACAGTGTCCTGACCCACAGCGCTGAGCTGGGGCCTGCTGGGGCTGCAGCGCTGACTTTGTAACCACCCTTGCTCCTGGGGACACTGCCACCACAGCCTGACTTGCCACTGTCTTTGTGGCGGGTTACTGCTGTTCGTGGTGCCACTTGACCAGGCTTAATTGGAATTCGGGGTGACTTAGGTAGCAGCAATTTGGATTTGATTTCTGGCGTTTATTTGTGAATTTTATCTGAGTAGATGTGATCTCAACAAATGGCTTAATCTACAGTTTTCTTTCCGGTTGTAATAGAAAACAGCCTCAATTTTCACATATGTAATTCTTCTTGCAGATTATCTCTTTGCTCAAAGGCCTCTCCTTGAACAGGGGGCACAGGTCACAAAAACCAGATGCCAAATTATGATACAGAAAGAGACATCTGCAGATACAAATATTCTTTGTTCGCTCTTTATGCTGGGGACCAAACCCTGCCTGAAGCTCTATAGTATGCAGACATCTAGTGGTTGGATAATATAGTGCAATTAAACATCTTTACAGGACACCTGTAATAATTTTGCGCAGTCACATCAACATCTGAAGGCCAGATACCTTGGGTCCTGTTGAAAACAGACTCTTTGGCTCTGGAAGTCCTTTTTTCATTCATTACAGCCCTAGTCACAGATATTTTGAGATGCTCTGGCCTCGTGTGTTTCTAGGATTTCATTTTAAATTGTGTGGAACTGGGGTGGTCACAACATAAAATGCCAGGAAATCAGTAAGGTTCAAAATGCTGCAGCACATCTGCTAAATTGCAGCCTATATTTCACACTGAGACTCATGCACTTGGTAATCATTACTGGCTTCCCTGCCAAGAGCACACAGCTCTCAGGGTTTTTTGTGTTTGTTTTTTATTTGTCTCTTGAGTAAACATCTCCTTATCTATGTGAATTACTACATGTTTCTAGGCCATGAATAAATCTTTCCACTACCTTTGGTTTGTATTTTTTTTTTCTTTTTGCTTAGCCACACATATGATTACCCCACTGAAGAGACCAAGCCTTTTTCTAATTATGATTCAAGACAATGAAATTCACTTCCAACTGACCTATAGTGCATTAATAAAAAAAAAAAAAAAAAAAAATTTGATATATTCACAACATGAAGTTAAACACATGTTTTCCCGAAAGGCTTTACACCTGCTATTTGAAATACTGCTGACATATTGTATCATATGCAGCTGTATTTCACTGACATCACAGCTTTCATCTGCTTCATGCTCACCCCTGTCAGATGTTTACATGGGAGGCACTTCAGAAAGCACTGTTTGTAGTGCGTTTTTATATTAAAGCCTAAGGGAGGCAAAGAGTTTATGTCTATGTAAGATCAAGATGTTTTTATCTCCATGTCACAAACATCGCCTTAAATTTGAAGCACAAGAGTTGCTTATGTGCTCGAAGGTCCAGTCTTCTCAAGTGCTGAACAGTCAGTGTTTGAGATAAGGATTGGTGCCCAAGGATGAGCAGCCAATTCCCTGGCGCTGGTGGGAGAGGGGCAGGAAAGCACAGTCTGGGGAACAAGGCTTGCTAGATGTGATCTCTAGTCATCGATTTGGGAGCCAGCAGTAAATCAGTCAAGCCGGTTTTACCCAACCCAGAACAGAGGGCTTCCAACACAAGTGAGCTGAGATGCAAACAGAGCAGGAGGATTTCCAGCCACACCCCTGCTAGAGAAAATGGCACTTCAGGAGGTTTCTTTATGCTGTTTTTGCAGTATGCTATCTTTACGCTTTCTTTTTCCTTAAACAGCTCATTGTGTACTTTATAAGGCAAGTTTTTTCAAGTTTATTTTCTCATACCCCATGTTCAGCTGTCTGCCTAATATTTGGGGAGGAGAAGGGCCTCTGGATCAAGATGGGGTCAGGCTCTGGGGAAGGCCAAGCAGAAATAAAAAGCTGCCACTGCCACTGTACAAAGCATGGTAAGAACACTGAAGAGAAGGATTTGAAGATACTTAACAGAAGGGAGACAAAAAGTGACCCAGCACTGAAAAACAAACCTTGAAGTAGCAGTCATCATCTCAGCAAATCGATCAGGGACAAGACTGAACAGGTGACCTGACTGCTGAGTCAATGCTGGGTTTTTAACTTTGCAGGTAAGGTCATAGCAAGTTCTCCTGGACCACGTGTTGCAGATCAATAAAAAGAGTATCTCTCTAATGGCTGACTGCTGGGTCTTTTTCTTATGCCTGGCATCATACGGATAGACAGCCTGTGATCAGAGAGCAGCCCTCACAGGATACAGGGCAGGAGGCATTCGCAACGTCAACGTAAAGACAAGTTCATTAACACCTCTGAAGCATTCAAACAAATCTATCTTTCCCCATAAGAAAACAAATTATTATGTCTTCAGAGCAAGCCTCTAACAGCATTCAGTGTAAAGGACCTGGGACTGAATAATAAATAATGGGGAAAAAGATAAGGGAACAGGACTTTAACATATGTTCGTTAAGCAAAGGGGAAATACCCAATTATACAAATACCAACAATATACATACAGTACTGGTGAGCTGTTGTTAGGAACATAGTCTTCATACTAGAATTTACAAACTTCAATTAGAAGTCCTAAAACTCATTTTAAATCAGCCTTGTTTAAAAAATAGTTTTTCTATGTATAGCATGCTACAAGTATGTCCTTACAATGACAGGTTTCATAAATAAATGTCTACATAAACACTGGCAAACACATCCTGTGTGGTTCAGACTCAGGAGATGCGGTAGATGGTTTTCCAGGTGCCTGCTATTTCAGCAGGCAGCACTCGTGTACAAAGGAAGAACACATCTCAAAGCTAACTCCATGCTGGTGTTAAATCCAGCCAAGGAGGAAAAGGCAAGCCAAAATTTCTCCTCTTTCCACAATCCTCAACCCTAAGAGAGGATTTTCCCCTTTTCCTCTGCAGTCATCATTCACCATGGGATTCCCCCATTTCTACAAGGAAGGAAGCTTCTCTTCATTCTCACTGGAGTTGATGTGACAGCCATGAAAGCAGGAATTTGCACAAGACCATTACTGCGCCATTGGTGTGCCCACCAGTCAAACTCAATGCGGGCAAGTCTGAGTTTATGGCAGCCTGCACCCTGGCAGGTTCTGGAGAACGCCAACGTGTATGACTTCTTGTGGAGCTGCCTGTGCATGGATCTCCCCGTCCTCGTTGCTTCTGCAGTCTCAGCAAAAGTCAGCTGAAAATTCTCAGTAAATTTATTTTTTCTTTATATTGCCCTGTTATTAAGTACTTTTAACTCTTCAGCAACAGTAGCCTTCAATTACCCTCGGGGGTGAATGAATCAGCCTTTGGGAGACAGACAGGGAGAATGGCCAGGGACACTGCCCAAGGACCACTCTTATTTCCTTTTAGACACAGTATCCTAGTTCACGCCTGTTCCTATACACAGCTACCATACCATGTCTGCCACTGTAACATTTGGGATCAAGCCTATCCTTTAACCCACACCAATTTGTGCCTGGTGACCTCCCAGGTGTATTTTTGGAACAAGCCTAATGTTCATTACTGCTCCACCTATACCTAGATT
>JAVJGJ010000037.1:44491496-44514583 GCA_035590215.1 Microhierax caerulescens | reverse complement strand
GCAGGGCAGAAAGGAAACGGAAGGAGGCACGGTACCCTCTAAGAGGCTCCTCTAATCCCAACAAGGAGGAGCCCAGGATCACAGCCCAGGGTGCAAAGCCCATCTGTAGTCAAGCTAAGGGCTTAAAGCCTCCAAGTTTTCCCAGGAGCTCCAGAAAACTAGAGGAACCCAAAGAACACATCACCTGGAGAGGGAAGACCATTTACAGCAGATGTCCTGCCCCAACTCACCTGCCTTCTCCCAAAAGCTGGATTTCTTCCTATCCCAAATATCCACCTTCCTAAAATTCACCAGCAGGCTGCAGAGCCAGCTTTTGCCTCATGAGGTACATTACTGCTTTAAAGTATTATGTCATTAATTTCTTGATCAACAAGTGTGTAACCGCTCCACACCTCTTGAAAACTTAGAATTCACATTTTTCATTGATCTTTAAAATTATGTCGAGCATTACACACATTAACATTACCTTTAAAAATAATTCCAGATTTGAATTATATATAGATAGCAATCTGATTCAAAAGAACTTTAGTGGCTGTAGGCTTGAAGAGGAAATTATCAATTTAGGGCCTTACACTACCCCCAGAATACTTTTATCAGTTTTTATGATTTCTTAAAAATGTTAATAGAAAGGCAGGCACATGGAATTCTAATTGGAGAGCAGCAAAGGCTCGCCACACTCAATAAAACCTCTCATGGGTACAGTACAACTGAAGTAATACACAGAGAGCCCTTCCTGCAAACGCTTCCCTACAGATTCCTACCAAAACCAAAAAGACTAATTTAACTTTTCCCAACACACCACCCATGTGGGCTGACCAATCTGTAACTAGAATGGATGTGCTTTGTGAATGAATTTGTTGTTATAATTAGATGCAGCTCTACAGAAAAAACAGTTACAAGTATTTTTACCAGTGGGGCTTTTTTTCTCTTTCAAAGCCAAGCCTAGAAAAAGAAAGTCTGACAAATGTTGACAAAAATTTACTAACCTCAATTCCTCTGTAGTAGCATTTAGACAACTAGAAGTTCACTTTACAAGGCAATGCAGGAAAGAACAGCAAACACAGGAAAGGAGCACAGGAAAGGGAAATAATGGACTTTTTGGTGGAGACATTACATCATTTGCTCTGCAATGTATCTGTATTTCACAGCCCAAATAATATCAGCCAGCTCCAAGATAAGGAACATGTTTATTTAGAGAATAAACCTATTTCAGACTTCATCATAATGTCAATATTTGCCATATTAATACTACAGCTTCTTTCAGTTAATACTCAGTAGTTAATGATGTGTTGTGTGCAAAGGGAGAAGATCTTCTAAATGAGCTATTGCAGAGGCAACCGGGGAATTGCCCAGTTCAGAATGGGGTTCACTCCACTTTTGGAAGGCTCTGTCACTGCTGGGTGCAAGGAGATAGGAATAGGTCTTGAACTGGCAGAAACCAGTTGACTTCCACCTCGTAAGGCTTTGTTTTGAGGGGTTTTTTTCAAGATTTTAGTACCAAGCCTGACAACTAGGACAAACTGTCAGTCTCCCGTCAAAACCTGGGAACAGTCCAGCCTGGCCACTGCAGGCCACTGCAGCAGACGCCCTGCCCCATGGCAAGATGTGGACCAGCAGGAGGCCAGGCTCTGGTGACCAGCGTGTTGGGGTTGGGCTCTGGGCTCTAGCTGCAGCTGCCTGGGGAATCATTGCTGAAGGAAGAGGGGCAGGAGCCAGTGAAGCTGCTACATGGACATTGGGGAAGGGCTAGGGACCTTGTAGATGGATAACATGTTTTTGGCCAGCACTGAAACCTTGAACCCCTGGACTAGATAATGGGGTTATACTTCATTAAATTTGGGTGGAAGGTGGAGAGGGACTCCCTTAAACATAACCCTGAGAAATACAAGTTTATATAGGCCCACGGAGCAATTTGCCAATTGCTACACTGCTAAGCCCAAAAAAAAACAGATGACTTCACGGTGTCGCTGTACATTTTCTACGCATTTATTGCCATGCATGCTGCCAAGGGCAGTTGCATGCCTCTCCATAGGAAGCACGTGTTTCTGCAGTACACATAGTTATGAACAAGTAAAATAGTCGGCCCTAACCACTCCCCCTCACGCAGCTCACTTGTGGTGTGTGGGTTTGTCCTACTGTTTCTGCTGTTCCTAATATACACATAAATAACTCGGAGAATTCGTAACTCATTATTCAGCATCAGCTCTTCCCCTAACACTTGACAAGGTAATTAAGCATGCCTTCTGACACTGCATTTACCATTGCCTGGTGATGACTCTGTGATTGATGACTCACCAATCTGCTCCAAGGGAGTA
Organism: Microhierax caerulescens; assembly: GCA_035590215.1. Lineage (NCBI taxonomy): Eukaryota > Metazoa > Chordata > Aves > Falconiformes > Falconidae > Microhierax > Microhierax caerulescens. The sequence goes on along the minus strand of JAVJGJ010000037.1, from coordinate 44,512,268 downwards.
ACCTCCCCTTTGTGAACCCTTGGTTTGCATCTCCATTGTGCCCTGGCCTGGAGCTGGCCATCTGTGCCTCCAGCGTTCTTCCACTCACGTAGGTCTCTGCATAAACCTGCCCTTCTCACGTTAGTAAAGCGGACCTCACTGACAGCTATGGCGATCAAAGCTATTGCCTACCACATTGTTGACTCTGTCCTGCAGATCCTGGTGTTTTGCAGGAATCAGAAGCTACGAGCTTGACTAGCTGCCTTGGACTACCATTCCCTTATCTGTTCTGTCAGATGTGTGGCCCAAACGTGGCAATCCCCATGGGCAAAGCCCATGCTGCGCAGTGAGCTCAGGGCATGCAGAGCAGGTCCCCAGACCACCATCCACAGCAACGTACAGAACAAATAGAACAATCATAATTCAAAGGAGAACAAAGGCTGATCATTTTCTGCCTGAACTGAACATTTCTTTGCAAAGTCCAACAACTCACCAAGTAGAAAATAATCCAGATGATTTTGTTTATTGTTGTACCGGTTAATTTTCCTTACTTCAAAATTGTCCTTTATTTCAGTAAGGTTCCTAGTAATGCAAATGTCATCCAGCTTTATTCAGATAAACCATGTTAAGGGCATAGGTTTGGCAGAAAAGTGCTCCTTTCTGCCCAAAAATTAATTCTGAATTTGTATAATACACGCTGTGAACAAACAATTTTTTATTAGTTTTAGAGAATGCACCTCCCCTCTACAGAAAAGATGGCTACTGACAGCACAAGAGATGATATGGAATAAAACCAAATCTAACATTCAAAATAATAATGAGTATTTCTACATATTAACATTCATACCAAGCTTAAAATTAGTACTACTTGGATCACAAACCACTATTGAATGCTATAGGAAAGAAACTATATATAAGCAATGATAATTACCATTTTAAAATAGTTAACTGTGAATTGGAAGATTTAATGTGATTTCTTCTCTTAACGTACAGCCCCATTCCCAGAATTTCACTGGGCTGTGTGGACAGACCGACTGTCACAGCTGTCTATCAAGGCTGAATTAGATGATGACAAACAATATGGGCTTTGTGGTTCAACTGAAGCAGCAGCCTCAAAAGTTTCCATTTCTCATCTGAGGGCACTGTGGGAGCATTGTCTTCCCCCTTTCTGAAAAGAGAATGGAACAATTATGTTACTGAAATTCCTCCACAGTGGGTCTGAAAGACTGTTTATGTCCAGCCAGGGAGACAGGGAAAACTAAAAGCTGGGATTTCATGACAGCAGGTGGGGGCAGTTTCAGTGTATACTTCAGTGGCATAATGGTCCTGATTCTTCTCTTTTAGGGTAAAGCCAGCACTGGAAGATTTACTAGCAATGGAGGAAATGGCAATAAAAATACAAAGTTAAATACAGTGATAAAATTATTAACTTGAAACAAAGCTTTACAATTGGCTTTCTGAATTAGTCAGGTAAGTGATTCTAATGTGGAGACCATGGTGGTAAATTAGGGAGGAAAATTTACTAGTCACAGAGAATTTTTTACCATTTACTATTTTAGGGGCTCTACCAAGTGCTGAGTACACAGCTCTCATGGGAGCCAGGTGGGCTCAGGAGACAGAAAACAATCACCCAATTTGTCCTTCCTAACAGCAGCAATATTCTTATTAATTAACAGCAGAGAAAACTCAATTCTTTGTTTCATGGAAACACCTATTCATGTGCTTCAGCATAACCTTAGGAAATCAGCCACCCAGGTTACTCCAGCGCTCTCAGTTCAGAAGTGGTTGGTAGAACTGTGCCAAACCATTTCATTCTGTTGTACTAATAATCTCATTTTTTCCTGAGGTTATTTTAGTGCTAACTATAGCTCAGTACGTACACACAAAAAAAATCCAAAACTGTGTGAATGCAAATGGTCACCTGGGGCCACAACTGCTTGCAGGAAGAGTCAATGCATCTCTAGAGAGTTCCCACACTTTTCTTCAAGAGGAAGGGAATGTACAGGCTGTCAGTCACCAGCAGTGCTGTTAAGAAATCAATGTCTACCCACAAGACAATCAATGCCAGGATTTCTATGTGCTTCCTGGTTACTATCCAATACCCCCAAAAGTCATGATGTCTGGCAGCAGGACTATTTGATGGCCAACATGAAGAACTTTCTACCAGTTGCCTTCTAAGCGAGGCTGTAAGCCCTTCACGGAGCAGCTACTTTTAGCCACAGTTACACTCCACGTAATAGCACAGAGCATTCCCAGTTCTTCCTGGGGTTTGGTATAAAGGTGTAACATCAAAAAAACACATAATAATATGATCTCCATCTCTGGGAAAACTCTTGGCATGTTTGTCAGTGGGCTACTAACACAAGGGTGCAAGAACCAACCCCCTCCCTGAAGTGAACAAAAAAGTTCCTCTTGCTTGGACTGATGATACTGGATCAGGGAATTAAAATTGAAAAAGCTGAGTGAGGAAGCTCAAAAGAAGCCACAAACTTTGTATTCTTAAGGTTCCACGTAGGCAAACTAATGCTATGACACAGTGACACTTTCTCAATCTCAATTAGTGCTAAACTAATTACGAAAACTGTTTTATACACTGCAGTAAGTAGTATCTCTCTTCTTTCTTGGATAATCCCTAGTGTGATGTAAGGGTGATTGAGTATCTAATTACTCCTTAATTGAATGCACATTTTGTACATTTTTCACTACTTCAAGCTTAATGCTTTTGGTCCAAAAATCAAAGTCGGTGAAATTAAGTTGAACTGGGACTTGCGCAGCTATTGTATTAATGGATTACTTTTGGAAAGAAGCCTAATTATGAGCCAGTCTGAAGTTTTCAGTTGGGTTTGCTACAGAAATACTTAACATATCGTCTGATAAAAGACTGATTTTATATACTGGTATTCATGTTTACCCTATATTCTTGTTTAAGATAAATTTTTCTACCACGGTAAATTAATAGCACTGTTCCCTAATATATGTGGTTAAGTAACACTATCCAGGTTAAAGGTTTGCGTAGATATGAAGATACCTGCTTCTCTTACTCTTCTGAAAAGTTTTTTGGAAATGTAATATTTGAACTACAATTGTACAAATGGGCATGTGTATTATAATCAGAAAATTGCCTAGATGCCTTGCTTGTTGTTCATAAATTATATTTCTGCCTCTGAAATTTCCTTTGCTTGGGATGAGTCCTACATATATTAGAGTCCCATTGCTTCTGGTGGAGTCCTCTACAGGTCAGACAACCGTCACCAAAGAAAAGCTTTCAGGATCAGATCTGGGAAATCTGAGAGCTATTATCACAATACCCAAAGTTTTTAAAAAAAGAAATATTAACAAGATCAATCACTTGAATTGTGAAACTGATTCACAGTTTCAGAAATCATCCTCAGAATGTAAAAAAATCCTTATGTTTCCAGAAATACCTATTTCTAATTTTTTCATTTGATAGTTTTATGTATTTAGATTCCTCACAGAGAATAAATTTTCTTGAACAAAACTGGGATAAATGCAGGGCTGTAACTTTATCTCAGAAACATGAAGCAGCAGCAGGAGCAAAGACAGGCCGCAGCTGGTATATTTTTAAGAACCAAAAGTCCCAATGTGCCCATAGTAATAGACAGAGCACACTTCAAAAAGAAGATATAAGAAAATGTCAGTGAAAAGGATTATTTTTTAAAGTCTTCCAGACATGTTGAGAAAATGCAAATAAACATACTATAGAGAAATGAAATAGGATGGCCATGATAATATGCCTTTCTATTTGATAGGGAGCAAACAAGATGCCTCATTGTAGCAGCTTTAGGTCAAGATCACTACACAAGATAAAAAAATTTCCTCTGCTACTTAAAAGTAGTCAATCTGCCTCCTGGAAAGCTTTTCCACCTCTCTTTGTCTTACCATATTCCTTACCATTATCACCTTACATAATGTCTCTATATTTTTCCTTACAGAAGCATCTTGCCTTCTCCTCCCCAACACTAGGATAAACCACAAAGTTTAACAGTTTTAAAAAAATCAAAGGACATGGGTGGAAAACTAGTTTAACACTGACTACACATTACCATTATCCTACACCTTCCTAATAACAGCACCTGAAAGTATGGACGGGCATGGATTCCAAGGATCTCAGAGAAGAGAACTGACAATCTTCTGAATCCTTATCTTTCCTGAAACACTTTCCATTCCTTCCATGAAAAGGTCACCACTTATTGAGTCTACATCTAGTTCTGTGGGCATTTAATAACATCTAGCTAGCTAAAGTGTACCTTTGTTTCTCCTGAGATCTAGGGATGCATAAAAATCTTTGAAAAAATTACAGTAAGTTTTGATTTGTAACACTGCTTTGTCATAAACTGTAGTGTTAGTCATAAAATGTTGCTAACAACTGTCACTACTGGTATTCTCTATCTTGAGTGGCAATTATCAGTTGCAAAAACATTTTCAGTAAGCCAAATAACTCCATCAGTTCTGTTTGTTATTTATTTTCAAAACATTGCTGTCTGCTTAGCAATAATCTGTTTGCATAGTTTCATTGTATTGTTTTCATCCATATGAAATAATTAGAATCACAAATTCCAATAAGAATTCCAATTATCTACTCACTAATTTGAACCCTCAGCAGTGGGAAAACAAGTTAGGCTGACAATACAGCATTCACTTACAATCTCAGTGCATGCCTCATTCCATGCTATTACAATGAAACAGTGGGAAGCAACCTGAAAAGGTACCATCTTTCAGCCATTCCTGATGCTCTTGGTCCCCTGAACGCTCCAGAAGTTTTGGTATGTTTTCAGTAGGTCTCCAATTATGGTGTGTGGCTCACAAGCCAAAGGTGTTTGGCTGTCTGTCCTACAGTCACACACTCAAATACAAGCACATTCTCAAGTATTCTGAAGTGGCAGCAGAGCGTTGGGCACTGTTCTTAAGCTCTTAAAAAACAGGAGAACAATAGTTGGTTTTAAGTTGAGTTTCTTTCAAAGACTGAAACTTATCAGTTAAGCCAACCACCTTTTAAGCACAAACCCAGAACACATGGAGATAAACAATGACTGATGAAAAACCACTTCCTAAGAAGTAGTATAAATACTCATATTTCATCAAATCTAGGAAATCAGTGTTTGCATTTCTAAAGAACTAGTGTTGATAAACTTTGTGTTGGCTTTTTTTAAAAACAGGAAAAAGAGAATGGTCATAGTAGCCTAATGATGCATGGCTGCTGAAAGCTCACTCCAGCTCTGGATCTACACAACAGGAATGGATAAAATTCCCAAGTGCTGGAACATCTGCAGAGCAACTTCTTTGTGAACTTTAGGAACTGCAAAGGCTACCAGTAAAATGAGAATAGGGAGACATATTGATCGTAATGTAGATCTCCATTCAAATGCCAAGTTCACTGAGATCTGCTTAGGCAAAGAAATACAGATCACAGCATGTGCCTCTCCCATCTCCGTTTCCCAAAGACAAGGCAGAGGTCCATAGCTCACACTGCATTTGAGTGTCCCTTCACATTCTATAATCTAGTCACCACACAGCGTGCAATGCCACAAAGAGGGGAGTCCACCACGACCTGATAGTACTAGCTCATTCCCCTGGGCAACACCGATACCCCGTTCAATGTCCTACGGAAAAGGCAGCATAGTTTTGCTGCCACAAGAGCAGCTCAGCAGCTTCAAATGCAAGTAATGCATGCTTATCCACTCACTAAACACACCAGATGCAGCCACCGCACTGCCCGCTCTCCTCACTGTGAAACTAACGGTGTGCTCAGACCTTTCAATACCATGCAGACGGTCTCTGCGGTATCAGGCGTGCAGCCTCTGTTCCTCCCACCATAAATTACTCCTTCCTGTTCTTCAGCCCTAGCACAGCCTTGGTATTTTGTCTCCCCCTCCCCCCCCCCCCAATCTTGAAACTACAACTAGAAAAATGGTAATTTGATCAAGAATGGGTTTAAATCCAAATTAATTTTTGCTATCATAATTTACAGGACACTGGATAAACTTGCAGCTTGCTTACAATCTAAGGTCCACCAAATGTGTATGTATGAACGTGTACATGCTTTTATGTATATAAAAATCAATGCTTTTTCAGGGGTTTCTGAATGAGTCACACAAAAAAACGTTCAAGAGAACTGAAGTAATGTATATAGGTACATGGAGTAGGTATAAGCCATCATCACACTTGGAGGACAATGCTTTATTTACGGATACAAAATAAATTGTGTCTGGGATATGCAATTCGGAGCCAACACACTGGCAATCAAATTCTTTAGTTTATTAATTATGCTCAGTGTAAAGTAAATTAAAGTTTATCACTTTCAAAAGAAAATATTCTTTCATTATTATTTCAGCAAGTTATTTTTTAGAACTAGCTCTTACTGCCTTCCCTTCAAAGAATCTTATTGATTTCAATGATTTTTCTACCAGGCACTTATTTGACCTCCTCTTATTAAATGGGAGCAATGCTATTTACCTATCCTATGCATGGAATCATGGTTATACACCCTGATTTATAAAGGGATGAAGACATGTAGACATGCCATACTGAACTCAGTATCATCAGTTCAAGGTGATATTCAAGTGTTCGAAATCAGACATCCTGCTCATTCACAGATAAAGCTGTTCCACTGATGTAATAGAGGAGAAAGGCATGTCTATCAAATCAGTTACATGTAAAGCAACAAGGATTAAGACGAGGGTAATAAATCCATTGGAAACCACAAATTATGCTGTCTTCAGTGAAGAATACATGACCGAAAAAAGTACTTATCCATTAGGTAAGGTAGCAAGCCCCAGAATAAAATAACCTGCTGGAATACTCCCAATTCACATGTTTAAAAACAGTCGGGGCTCAAATTGCCAAAAAATTAGCTTTTAGAAGAGTTAAGATTTTTATTATTTGATTTCTGAGTGGTAGCATTTATTGTCCTCCATTGTGAAGCTTTGCTTTATATAACAACATGACTTACAAATCTTTTCCCAAGATCACTTGAGATTGTCAAGAAATAGCCTGCTGGCCATAGTAAGGGCTCTGAGTCAAGTATGAAGTATAAAAAAAAAAAAAAAAGAAAATAGTGGTAACACTGAGGAAGTCACAATGTTGTCCTTTCTCTCTTTTCTTTCAGAAAAGGATCTGTGAGTCCTGGTAAACAAAAAGTTGAACATGAGTCAGTAATGACCCCACTCAACAAAGGTGGCACACAGCCTCCTGGGCTGCACTAGGACAGGAGTTCCAGCAGCCTTGGCAGAGGGCCATCGTGTCAGAAAAGTCCACCAGTGTGTTTGTAATTGTAATATTCAAGACATACCAGAACTTTAAAAGAAAAGGTAATCTCTTTGAAAGGAAAAAACGCTCCCTCTTGGATCACTACGTAGATGCCACCCTGCGAACTATTACCTCCCCATCTGCTACTGAGCCTTCATAGCAATATTCAGCTGATGGTAACAGTCCCAGCTTAAGGACCATTACCTATTCCTATGAATGACGGAAGGGGTATTTCTGAGGATGTCTGAGATCTGTACGAGGAGCTACTGTTCCTAAACACCTTCCTCCTGGAAAGAACTGTGTGAGGAAATCAGTACAAAGTAGGTAAGATTGTTTTCCTCCCTTTCTGCCTCTTTGCACAGAGGAAAGGTGGTCAAAGCCACACAATTTCTTTTTACACTTCATTTTTCCAGCTCCCCAAAGACAAACTCAATAACAAGAATATATTGTGAAACTTTGATTGGTTCAGTGCTATTTGGACTGATGCATCCGAAACTAAAAAGAAGACCTGGCCAAATGACTTTCTGATAAATAATTCAATCTGGTGTAGAGCCAAGTGCCATTTCTTCCGTGGGCTACACAATGCCAGGAGTGACAGTTCCCTTCTCAGTGCTTGAGAGGCCATAATTAGCATAGCCCTACAGTGAGGACCATCATTTTACATTAAGAATTCCATCATTTGGGAATTAAAACTGCAGATTATTTTGTGAAGCATGGCCAAGATAAATCTTATTATTTAAAACAAATCTTTATAAGTATTGACAAAAGTAATAAAATTTCAAACATGAAAGCAAAAGGGAAAATTTTACATTTCAATTCCAGCATTGTAAAGGAAACTCTTTCATGCTTAAAATTCAAACTCAGTGTGTCAAGTAATTTCACTGTTACAGACTTGAATTACCTGCACTGGCCTGAGGGCAATATTCACTCTCTGAGAAAAATCGTACTTTAATATTGCTATGATTTTCCCAAGTAATTTTTATGCAGAAGCCAGGATGAATTTGAAACATCCATTTCAAGATTAAAGTGACGACATTTGGTGACTGCAGAGAACCATGTAATTGAGAATTGGGCTCAGGGATGTGCCCAAAATTAAATAAGGAGTAAGAAAACAATTTTAATAAAAGGAATAATGTTTTACTTTCTATTCTCAACTTCTGGGATGCAGATATTAAATAGGGTTATAAAATACAAATAAATCCTTAACTTCAAAAATGTTTAGATGCATACACTATACTGAATGCTTATGCTATATGGAAAGACCATTAAATTGTTGGCCACTGTCTCAGCCCATTTAATAATTAGGGTCATATGCAGGAGGAAAGATAATCTTCCCACTCAGTTTTAATGAATCCATTTTTGGAAGCACTGAATTATCAATCTCTTTTATGGGTTATCTGCTGCCTGATCATTTGTTAACTTGATATGAAGTTGGAGGATGGACTCACAGAATGCTCTGAAGAGGTTTAACCACAACAGAGCCTGACATGAACTAAGGAGTTCCATCATTGGCTTAGACAGGGCAAGAATTTTACATACAAATAAATGTATTTTTTTCCCAAAAATGTTTAGCAAAAACCTTCCAGCAGCATGCTTCCAGGTAAAACTCTGGATGAACTGGTGAGCACATGGCTTTGAAGAAATGTGCAGAGAGAAAACACGGAGCTTTTATATAATGGATTCTACCAGTAAAATAGGGTAATGGGAGTACCCAAGGTTGTTACTATTTAAATAAAGTTTATTGTAAGACAGGAGATGAAAAATGCTACAATATTAAAAAGAGTAGTAGGACTTAACTAAACAAGGCAAGTGAACAGACTCATTCTTTTCTTGAAGATTTCCCAGATTAGCTGTCTTACTATTTCTGACAGGGTGGAGCCACCTCATTACAAAATCAGCCATAAATGTAGGTGTCTTGACTCACTACTTTCAAGGTAACAAGTTGTCTTAAAATCATAGAAACATATAGGTTGGATTAAGACCTTTAACTTCAACTCCCACTGTTAGCCTAGCACCGCCAATTCCACCACTAAGCCATGTCCCTAAGTGCCACATCTACATGTCTTTTAAATGCCTCTGGGGAAGGTGACTCAACCATCTTCCTGGGCTTTAACTCTCATTACCAGGTTTTTTGTTATAGTAAAACATTGATTCACTAAGTATAATTAGGTTTAGAAGTTACTGTTGAGCATTGAGGGAATTTATCTTGTAACTGATAGGGGCTAGGGGAACATGACATAGCAGGTTTCAATAACTGAAGTAGGGATAAAGCAGGTTCATATGTGTATTAGCTCTTAAACACAATCCAATGACTTCCTTAAATTCTTGCTCTGTGAGCCAATGAAGGCTGAAAACATCACTGAGAACAAGAAGCAGAAACTACTTCAATGAATGAAATATGAAAAATTAGCCATGACAGAAGTTAATTAGTTTCCTTTTGTATCTGCACTGGTTTTGCCCGAGATTCAGTCTTGCTGGGAATGAACAGCATTGTAAAGCAGGGAGAAAGGATCCAAAAAAAAAAAAAAAAAGATCAACAGGCCTGCTTTGAGAATTAAAGGCCTCCTTCCAGAACTACTAACCTGATTTTTAACAGATAACACTATAAAGATTCACCAATGACTGGTGTTCTAAAAACATGGAAAGAAATCAACCAGTGAACCTCAGTAACTGGGAAAATCTACCACATAGCATAGACATACAGTGCTTTGTACACTGCACTAGCTGAAATTTAAAGCTACAAGTAACTGTGATCTAATTGTGCAAGATCCACTGCCTACTGAAGCCAACACAAATATTTCAATTCAGTGAATCGCATATTAGATTCCAGCCAGTAAAGAACCTAATAGTAACCAAACTATTCCAGCCACTAAAGAACCAACAGTAACCAAACTATTTTACCACAAGATAAAATAAAACAGTAATGTCAAAATTCACAATTGTTGATACTATACCATAACATTAGCTGAAATGAACTCAATGAGTTTTCTCCTTTAACAAAATCTCCCCTTTGAAATTTATTTCAAAGTTGTGAATTTTCTGCTAAGCTTTTACTTACTTGAATAAAGGATTATTTTTGCTGTTCTTCCTCTTCTGCTACTGAAATGCAGCCCTGATGATTCTATCGCTAAGTGGCTGAGTTGGTCTGAAGTTATCTCCTAGGATTCCATCACAGCCCTCTAAAAGTTCAGCACCTTTAACATGTGTCCTCAGTCTACGGAACTCCTCTATCTGCAAGGTAGAAACACAGACACAAAGAAGCTGAGATATATACTTCTCTATGGAGTAATGATCAAAATCAGCCTTGTCCAGCCACTTCTGCAGCTTTGAAACTTGGGACTGTCAGGTATCATATTCTAAGGTCAATATATATCATTAATAATGTTTTTAAATAGCTGTCAGCACTGTCAAAGCATTTAACATATAGAGAAAAGTAAGACCTTCTATGCACATGGTTTGGCAAACATCCTTTGCTTTTTCATAACTTCTTTTTGGATCTGTAACCTTCTTAGCTATTGCAGATTAAATCCTATGAATCACCTTCACAGTTGTGACATGAAAGTAATAATTCTGGACTTCAAAGAAGTGCATTTCAGATATAACTTGGTCGATAATAAATTATTTTTACTTTCTTCCAGTGATTTATTTATTGCCTGAAATTGTTGCTTCATTTAAATAGAAATTATTTTCTAAACCAGGAGAATTCTGAACAGACTCTCACCTTTAGAGAAAGTCTGTTGGCATTTTATATGGAAATATATGGGTTTTTCCAATCAAAAAAAATACCACTTCAAAAGTTCTGTAGATGTAGGTGCTAAGTGTACTTAGAAAACTGAATACAGTCAAAAAATAATATAAAACATTTAAATTGGTCCAAAACAAATGTGTTTCCAGTTTATAGACTTTTTTTCAATTTTTCTAAATCTAATCTGGTATAGGGAAGAATGTGAGCCACTTCCATCTCCATTCCTGGTATCAGCATCAAGCTCTGTGTGACAAAAAACCTAAGAAAATGAATGCATATCTCAGCAATATTACACCTTATCATTCAACAAAGCCATTTTTAAGAGTCTGGTATTTAAATAAGTAGTTACTGAAAAAATTGTGTTTGTTTTTGCTTTGGCATATTGACAAGCTACCTTAGCTGAATACAGCAAACCTACTAGAAGGCTGATCCCCTAGCCTGAGCCTTTGCACTTGTGCTGACCCTCTGATGCCTCACTACCCAGCTCAGGTGTAACATGAAACTGAAGCTACACAGAAAGCAAAATGGACCCTGAAGTATTTAATCATTTTATCATCCAAGAGATTATAGAGTTAATTTCTTCATGAAAAACACCCTATGAAGGATTACAGAGAGAATGCAAGTGTGATTCCAGAATTAAAAGAGATGAGGTACTAAACAGCAGGTAATGGCATTTTTATTCTTATACTGCCTGCAGAGAATACTTTCTTACTGCAACCTGGAAGACTACTGCCTTCATTGTTGTTTTCCACTCTACAGCAGAATTGATACAGACTTATTTACTTGATTTAGAGGCTAGCTCTGCTTTGCTTTGTTTCCCTCAAAAAACCTGTGCTTAGAAATCAACACTTAGCTTCTTGCAGCTAAGATATAAGGTAACAGCTTAAGACTCAAAAGATGAAAAGCAGAATGAACTGTAAAGCTCCTTGAAGGTGCTTTTAGAAGAAGAATCCTGTTTTGGAAGGTTTTGTTTGTTTAAAGCAAACTGAAAACGAACCCACTACAGGCTTGGAACTGAAAAAGTCTTCAGGAGTCAAGTGCTGGTAAATCACTGAATGGGTTTTGTAAAGGTAGCCTCTTCCACCATCTGCATCAACTCTGTAAAGTCTGAAATAATTGTAGTTTCGGAAGGAGCATTTTACAAGAACATGGCTTTTGTTTGATCTTTTGAGAGTAAGAGACTTCAAACAAACACAGATGAAGGAAAGGGAGAGCAGACTCTCTGCAAAGCTGGCATTTGTAAGCTGTCTCCTCTATAACTACAAATGCTCTGCCCCAATCCCCACAGTGAAATCTTTCTCCAGGAGGTACTCCTCTCAAAGCAGCTTCCAGTTTCTTCAGTCAGAAAAGTAGGACTGACCTGATCCCCATGTCTGCTCTTTACTCTTCAGGGAAGTCAAGAATTGTAGCCCTGCTCCGAGGGGGAATTGCTTCTGAGATCACCAGGCTCCTTTTTCAGTCCTTCAAACCATGGTTCAGATGACCATGGCAAAGACCCTTTATACACATTGTGGTCCGCTTCACTCTTGAGAAATGCTTCTGTCAGAACAGCACGCTAGCTGTGCTGACACTACTTCCCCTATTATACTCCTGTGTGATAAGGCAATACGTGTGCCCTACTCATCATGCTTCGTCTCATATGGAACCACTTACTATCTCTTCCCAACTCCTCCTCACAAGTGTGAAGTCTGCTGAGGAAATAGATATTTCCGTGGCACACAGCTAAGCACCCTTTGAATACTCACATACTTACAACGGGGATAGCCATTTATAAAAGGTTCTCTCATGCTCAGAAGACACTAAGGATGACCTAGGCTGGCACACACTGAAATTCAGGATCAAATTCTAACCAGTGAAGGGGTAAATCTGCAATGCTATCAGCCACATTTCCACTGACTAAAGAACTGAGTTTATATTTTGTAGAATTTCACAAGAATGCGTTTACCACTTCCTTGTGCTCAGATCCTGAACACTGCTTTCTTCTGTTTCACTTAAATATTTGCTGAACAGAACACACAAAACAAAGACTTCTGTGTTTTCTACAAACACTTCTTCTATATGAGGCATAGAAGCATTATCCTTCTCCTTGAAAATTTCACAAGCCTCCATGACACCTTCCAAGAACACAGACCTGCTTCCCAGAGAACAGAATACCGCGAACCTCTCAGAGTGCTTTATTTCACAGATGACATGATTTTTGCACAATTCCCACTCCAGCTCCATATGCTAGTTACTATTTCTGTCCTTTAGGAGGTCTTGATTTTGAATGAGGTAGACAAAAGGACTAGAGACCTTGCCATTCAATACAAAACTAGTTAACTCTGACAATGAGTACAGCAGAACAACAGCTCCTTGCTGCACCATTGTTTAAAATCCCTGCTCTGAGTGGCCTAGACAATGTACTTGTTCTGGGCTTCAGTGAACCACAAAACACATTATTCACAGGTGTCAGGTTTTTTTCGAAAGCAAGGAGAAGGAAGCACGAGGAAGTCTTTTTCAATTATTTCCTGCTCTTTACTGGCCTAATAGGAGGGAGTTTCCCGTTTTCTCCCATTGCATTTCAGCAGTGTATGTGCATGGGCGAGATGTCTCACAAAGCAGTCAACCCAGTTCTTTCTGGGCTGTATATTTCAACATAAGACAAATGTGGATGATAAAAAACACGAAAGAGGGGCAGGAACATGCAAAAAGAGCACTGCGGGGTGCATCTTTCCAGACAAGCTCCTTTCCACAGAGGTCAGTAATAAAACTCCCAAGAACCAGATCTGCAAAGCCTTTGTTCTCCAGGGGAGAAGAGTCACCTGCACACTTTATCCAGACTGCATGGAAAGACTCGTGAAGGAAACAGCTCTCTGCTGGAAGTGAAGCCTCATGTCAAAGAAAGTTACTTCCATTGAGGAAAGAGCACTGGACTCCAGGCAAGCACATCCTGGCGCTGCAGTCCTGGCGTGTTCTTTTGCTACTCGTATAACTAACACACTCAGATCCCAGCTGTTTAAGTGAGATGCATATGGAGACAAAATCTCCCCTCACTTAACACTGACTTAGATCAGCAGCAAATCAACTCATCAGTTGAACTTTACTGCCTATAAATGACTTCAGGAAAAACAGAAAAAGGCGCTCTACTCTGAAATGGCCAGCCTATTATGCCTATGCCAAATTAGTTGTTTCTCCATTGTTTCAAAATAAGCAAATCTAAAAATATATAAATGTAACCATGAACTAGAATTGCAATTTTATTCATTTTTCCCCTTACGACCCACAGTTTGTTAATCACTATTGCTATGTTAATTACAGAAAATCAGAACGTGAGTAAGTATCCTGTCTCAAATACATTAACTAGCTTCATCAGAGGAAGGCAATAAAACCTATTCTGTATCAGACTTGTTGTAATTTATTGTTACTTGTTGACTACTTACTGACACTCAGAAGTTGGTTATTTTATGCCCTGAAAAATGAAAATAGAAAGTCTTGAATTTGTCTCTTACAGGCTATAACCACAGATGCTACTAGTGTATCACTTCAAGTTCCATAAGCTGTGTTCATTAGTATCCCACAGAAGAAAATTCTGCGAGTTAATGACACATGTAAAAATAATGTATTTAAATTCATCAGAAATGCATTTGCACTGAAATCTACACTTTAACACTACAAGCAGGCTTAATAAAATTAAATGCCTTTACCAGCCTTCCATGGATGATTCAGAATCGTCTATGCTATACCACATCCTCTTATTTTCTAAAGACAGTTCTAATCTCTCCTTAAACAGAATCTCTCATAGGCACTCATGCCCACATGCACAAAGAGGCCAGATATTAATTGCAGCCAAAATACCAATTACACATTAAAATCTTGGATGTCCAGGCTACAGCAAAACATTCTGGCACCTCCAAGGTCTTATCTGGGGCATCCTGGAGAACTCCCTGTCGTTTTGAGTTCAGAATCTCAGATTCACCATCTCTTCTTTACCTCTCCCCATATTTATTCCCAACTGACACCCGAAAGCAGTACATGATGCAAGTAAAATTGTTACCCCACCTTGGCGAAAGTCCTTCATGTTCTTCATAAGTCTTTTATGCACAACCTTGACTTTAATGCTGCTCCATTCGTAACTACCAGTGAGGATTTTTTTTCTAATTGATGCTGATCGACAACAAGTACCAAACATTGTACTTGGCATAAGTCCATTCAAGTCTCTCACTCTGCTCCAGTGCCACACCTCACCTGCATACTGTGTCAGAGGCAGGGAAAAAGCCCCTCCATGACCTGTGCACCCTTCATCACTGCAGTGTTCTTGTTGGGTTTGGTTTATACCAATCAAAGTAATGCAGCAACTCAAACCAGCTACCCTTCACCTAAAGAAGGCCATGGTTATGAATCACACTCCTATCCCTAGGCACTATGGGTCACACTTTTCCCCCAGGCACAATATTCTCTTCCGGAGACTTATCGCTGTCACACCACATTCCAACATCTTGTTTGCTTATGGTTTTAA
Organism: Microhierax caerulescens; assembly: GCA_035590215.1. Classification (NCBI taxonomy): domain Eukaryota; kingdom Metazoa; phylum Chordata; class Aves; order Falconiformes; family Falconidae; genus Microhierax; species Microhierax caerulescens. Next base: position 44,496,783 of record JAVJGJ010000037.1, on the reverse strand, counting down.
TGTTTTTGCTGTTAACTAAAGTTGCATTTCTCTGCTTAATTCTTCTTTCATTCACCCCCTCACTGTCTCCCACCACATACAGGTGGCTTTGTGCATTGACTGGATTAAAAGGGAATAGACACTATGAAATCTGCAACTAGCACAAAATAACATATCCTACAACGTCTCAGTGTAATAGCTATGGTCTTTATATTTCTGATTAAGTCCTCTTATTTATCTATATCACATCTGGTCAATTAGCTGCCAAGTTACAAAATGCACTCTGTCATGAAAAGTTATTCTGAAACTAATAATAACTAATGCCAACAGAGATCTGTTTCCATTTACTCAGTAGTAAGCAGCCATGAGATTTGTCCTTTCGTAAGTAAATACCAGATTCATGATGGAATACCTTTAAGTTGCAGCTACCATAGAAATAACCTTATCGGGAGCTATTGCTTTTAACCTATGATTAGAACTAGAATTCAGTTTTCATATGAAAAGAAATACTGCCAACTTCAAATTGTTAAAACTGTTCAAATACTGTGCTGGGATTACTAGAAAAATGTTAGATTATTAAAGCTGAAATAATTCAAACCTGAATTTATCACCTTTTGTACTTTTTTCCCTTTTGTCTGCACATGCTTCAGAGCAGGCAATGAAAATTAACACATTCAGCTTCAAGGATTCTAGATAGCTTCACTTAAATTAAACCCGTATTCCTCCAGCTGGGTTTTAGAGACTGTGGGAGAATATTCATCAGGAGTTTTCATTGGGTTTACTGGGATTATTTGTAAACATATTTGCAATGTTTTCCATGGAAAGGCTCACATGACTGTTAGATATAATTAAAAAAAAAAAACACTTTAAAATACATAGCTGTGAAATCAAATTTAAATAGGTAGTTTCTATTTGACATTATAAAATACTTTAAAAAGAGCAAGATAAGTTAAATATAGTTCAATGCAATCTAGGTAGTCTGTATTATGTTAACATTTTTCATTCTCCAGGACACAGTGTCTCCCTGTGCTTTTTTGTTCCTTTAACATCAAAAAGCAGTGATATTTGAAAGCTTACAATTACAAAGAAATGAATTTCTTTTGCCCATTGACTTCTTTCTTTCTTTTTCTTTCACTTAAATAAAGAATTATTTTAAATGCAGATGATAAACGATAACAAGGTTTTTCATCTCTGACCTTTGCATTGCTTTCAGTGACTCAAAAGGCTTAACCTTTACTTGAAAAGCCATGTACTGATCTAATGGGATCTTCAAGGAGAACAGATATAATGTCCTGATATATGTATTTGCACGCTATAACCTTTAGCTCATAACCATATTCCAAGGTCACTTTAAACACAGCTGTTACCTGCACTTGGGACACAGTCAAAGGATAACGGAATAATATCCAGGTGACACCTTCACTGCAGGGTGGAATGGTTAGAGAGCCCTCATACACCCAGTAGTCACGCAGCAGAGGATCTGAAATGAAAAAGAATGTGGAATTTTAATGGAGTTAAGAAAAATATTTGTGTTTTTCAATGAAGACAGCTTATGATAGCCATGGGCTTGCTGATATGATGAAGTTAGTATGCAGTAACCTAAGGTGTGAATTTATAAGCTGCCAAACACTGGCCACTACTTTCTTATGTGAATGTACATGAGCTTCTGGTCACTATATTACAGTATCTTCCCCCTGCAGATGAGTCTTTTAAAGTTGAAAATACCACTTTATAGCTGTGAAAAATAACATATACACAACTCCTTAAACTAACACAGAAAATAAATAATATGGTGGGAAATAACTCCTGTTAGTATCAGAAGCTACAAGAGACATCCCATATTGAAGGCAGAGGAGCTGCGGTAATCAAATTTTAACTGACTTTTAGATGTAGGGTGTGTCTCAAGGATTAATTTATTTTCATTTTTTAGAAAAATTCAGTGAAAACAGCTCAAGCCAAATTTTTCAGTTTTAAATTCTGGTGACGTATTTTTTGAGATGCACTGGTGCCTCCTAGCTTTGGAAAAGTAGGTTGAATTTCACAGGAGAACAAAATCAGAGTTTATTTAAAAGTAAACTTCTTCGTAAGTTTATAAACTAATAGGTTTATAAATAACTGTTAGAATTAACAGTTGTCTCTCAAGAAAATGTACAATGGTTTGTCCAAGCAGAGTTTTCACTCTACATATAACACATTTTATTTTAATTATTTTAATTCCTCAAAGATTCCAGTCACACCACACTTCATAAAGTGAGACTACACAGGGCGTTCATTTACTGCTGTAGGCCATACCCACAAATGACTCCCTGACACAGCTTGACAAGCACAGAGAGGAAACTGCCTGACTATAAAAGAGGGGACAAGAAACAAACCTAGAGAGGAACTGGGGACAATGAGTGATTAATCATGGCAGGGAGAACTAGGGGGAAGATTAGCTTGACAAGGACAGAATGGGAGACTGGAAACGAGTAAACTTGCTTGGTTGACCTAACCTGTTACTGCTATTTCACCACTAGCTCAGAGGAATATCATTAGAATTAAAACTTGCTAATAAAGCCTGTGATTGTCAGTGAATGGATTTTGTTTTGATGGTGTAACTTTCTTTCTCAGTTAGGGAATTACATAGCAAATCCATTGAAAGCAAGTTGCATTATCAAACACTCAAAAGTTAAGAACTGCAAGAATTAATTCAGCCTGTCCTGTGCATGCATGCATTGTGATCCTGTCTTGTTACGTGATCACATATGTCTTTTCTAGAGAACTTCTCATCATTTACTTGCAAAGTAATGATTTCATTTTGAAAAGCATCCAATAACATTTGGATTTCTCAGCACATTTCTGTGCTGAGAAACAGCATTTCTGTGGCACTTGGTCTTCTTTTTCCCATGCTATTCAAATCCTTCTTGTTAGGAAGGACCACATTTTCTCATTTTTCCTATTTCTAATGCACTCATTTCTTCAGTGTTTGAGTGCTTCACAAACATGAATTAAGTTCTCCTTCCAACAACCCAGTGTGGTGAGGAAGGACACATTACCCCCACATTTTAAAGCTGGAGAACTGAGGCACAGAGAAGTTAAGGTCAAATGCATCTATTAATTTGAGGTGTTTGATATGAGATGCTTAGAACCTGATTTCTCAGAGTGGTTAACTTTCTATAGCACTTAATGCAGTCAGAGCACTCCTCCCGTTGACTTCAGCTGGAGGCGTAAGCACTCAGCACGTCTGCAAATCAGACCCCATGATCTCAAGTCAGGCACCCAGAAAATGAGGAACGCATAGTTAGAGATGACTTAAGAAAAATTTGGGTTATGTGACTTGATCAGCATCAAACAGGAACTGTGAGGCAGGGGTCCTGTAAAAAATACCTTATGGTCACAAACTTAAAAGATGTTTTATAATGCATATGCATGAAGGGGCACAGGCAGCCTTAATTCCTGCAATTCCTAATTGTTGAGCACTTGACTTTGCAACCTAAACAATATTCTTTTGATATAATTAATATAGTTTAATATAGACCTGGATTACTTTGGAAAATTAGAGCTCTTGCTACTATGAAATGGAATTTAGCTCAGCAGGATTCCTTGCAGAAACATCTGTCTTGTAGAAATGCATTTTTTTAAGTCACTTTTTTTTCAAGACAAGGTAGAGGAAGTGGTTGTTTCTTACTGCTTTTCTTTAACTTTTAGCTATACGAATTTGAATCTGCCTGCCACTATCACTACTCCTATGTATGCTATACATAGAACTGTCATTGCATTATGGCATTGTCTTTTGATGCTGCCAAAATGCTACCTTGGTGTGTGGGTAACCTTATGCTTCGTATTTTATGCCGAAGCAGAGAAAGGAGAACACACAGCTCCCTCTCTAGGTAGGATGATAAATAATCAAGAAAGCTCGCCACAGCGCTGCCAGTAGCGCATGGACTGGAGCATCACATCCCACTCACAGGAGGAAGGTAAATTCTTACTTCATACCTATCCCTGTTAGCACCAACAGGTGCAAAATGCATTAACACCTTACAGGACTCGCTCTCAGGCTCGCAATTAGGCTCTGCTTTAGATCAGGATTGTCTCAGCCTCTGCAATTAGCTAGTAATCCACACACACAAAAGTAAGCAAAGGCACCTACCTGGTAATAAAGAGTTGGGATTAAAACAGGGTATTGTTTTGGACTTTCCCTGAAAAAATGAATACAAATCAATCTCATCTCTAGTTTCTTATTAAAATGCTGAGAAATGGAGAGGTAAAATACACTGTGTGTTCTTGTAACACCAAGCCTTGAATTTCTGCACAAATCAACCTCATTAATAGCCCCCATTTAATGATCATTGCATTTGTCCTTGCAGCTACACAAACATGGGTTTTTTTATTGTATTTTATATTTTACTTCTCAGGTTATCTCAGCAACTTGTCAAGTTTCTGCCTTTAGTACCTGGGCTCCTTCCAGGTCCCAGCCTTGAAATTCTCTACATGAAATTCACAGGTTCCATACAAAAGGATTTTGAAAAACAAGGGCCAAAGTGAGCTTTTCCTTGGCTGACATGGATAACAGTTAATAATAAAGCCAGTTCCACGCATTTAATGCAAGAAAATTTCATGAATGCCAAAAGTATGTTTGATGCTGACCCTCTGAAAGTCATTGGCATATCACACATACTGACAAGGCCTTTCACGACCTTCCTCTACTTGGCTGTCCTTTCAGTAATGAAACTACAGAGTTCCATACACTATTTTTCCTCTGACACCTTCATAAACTATGAGTATTGGTAACATTAAACATCATGACTGAAGTTTACCATATATTACTTGACTAAAAGAATATTTTCAGTTCCCTTCTCATAACAGCTTCTAATTTTTCTATACTTCAGCATCCACTGAAGTGAATGGCTAATCTCTCCAGGCCAATACAGAACATCCCATTAATACATCTCAAAATCCTTTAAAATCAAAAATAAGTATGATTATTTCTATGTCACAGACAGAGACCATGAAGCAGAGAGATGGAAGTAACTTGCCCAAGGTCGTTTAAGATAGCATCAACATTCTGGAGAGCACTCCTATCTCCTCAGTCCTACTAGGTTATTATCTGCCCTTCAGGATCCCCACACATAATCCACCTGACAGGACAGCATTATGGATTCACCAGTTTCCCACTGCAAGTTACTATGGGAACTCAGTTCACCTGTTTTTTTTCCTCTACAAATCAAAACCAGATGAGTCTGGAGATACTGCTGCTGGTGTTCACTAAGCATGCTTCAGTACTTGCATTCACACTGACTTAATGATAATCACTGAAAACGTAGTATTT
>JAVJGJ010000037.1:44465039-44491396 GCA_035590215.1 Microhierax caerulescens | reverse complement strand
GTGGTGTTTGCTAAGCATGTTGCAGTGCTTACATTCACACTGACTCTATGAAAATCACTGAAAACGTACTATTTGTAATCAGTTAATGGTATAGGAGATCAAATTTTCTGGCCACCAGAAAAGGAAGCAACTACAAAGACTGTATATTATCTGAATACTGTAAAATGCTCAGGTTCTGATGCAAGGCCACCAAATGATGGTTTTCACACATGGTTTACTACAGACATATCCAAACCCCTTCCCTTGGCTTTGTACAGACCCATCTCTCACTTTCTCTCTCTGGTCAGTGAAGGAAACATTTCTTCAGGCAATGCCTTACCTTGTACTGGATGTCCTGGAGAATTTCAGTTACAGCCTTTAGGCCTACATGCTCTTTTCCTATCTGAAATACAGCAAGCAAAGGTGAGTTTCAGTACTTTCCTATTTCAGAAACTGTGATGCAAGATAGAAGGCAACGAGAACAGTAAGTTCTGTAGCTGTTTTTAGTTAATCTACACAACCTTATGTTAACTAAATACACTGAAACGTGGCAACTCCAAACAATTAAATCACTAAAAAGCTATCAGTCAAAAGTAGAAAAGGTGCAAATAACTTTAAAACAGAGATAGAAACTCACAGAACAAGAGTCACAGTTAAGTCTGGTAAGTTTTGACTAACCCCGTTTTGCAGCACATACTGCATATGGAGTCCAAATCATGCAGCACGACAACATAAAAACGCCAAGGATACAGTTCGTCCTCTACTAGTTGTTGTCAGAAATGTACACAGAAAGGAACAGAGTAAACAAGCACAACAGACGCTTTTTGAATTTGTTCCCACAGTGTTGCAAATCTGGCTCAAGGTATCTCTGAAGCTCAGAAGAGGTTTTTCCTGCCTGCAGGGAGCAGAATGGCAGTTCCCCTCCCTCACGGTGTCTCTGGAAGCAAAAGTCAGGCTTCCGGCAGCCTGCAATGCAACACTGCCCTTACTGAACACCTGTGATGCACAGAAGATGGGGCTTTCAAAAGAAATCCACTGTTTACATAACAGATTCATATTTTCCATGAACGCTGTTCACTCTGCACACTGGTTTCAGCTGCTTCTGATCTGAATCACCCATTCTAGGACCCTAGCTTTTACCTTCAGAACACCACTGCCAAAACAGGAAGACTCAGAACAGCCTTCCACTTGATTTCTTCGCCAGCGTGCACACATACAAGGTGAGGAACGAAGCTGGCATGAGTGAGCATGGGAGAGTTAGACCCTGAAAAAATTGTTTACTTTTTGTTTCTCTTGGAATGGAATGGCACAGTTGTCACTGGAAGGAAACAACTGAATGTCAGCAAAAGGTACTTTGTTATTTCTAGGTGTTTAAGAGGATTTCCTTTTGTTTCAAAATGGGATTTCAATTTAAAACTTTCAAAGTGCATAAAAGATAGTGAAATAACATCAAATACGCTGTCTCTAAATTAATAATCACCAAGGATTGTCACTTAAACCACTGAAAGTATTTTCACAGATCTTAAAATTGTGTTTGAGAACTGTGGTACAAAACTTTTGTATTTCTATGCCTTTAATGGGGGGGGGGGACACACGACAAATTCCTCTCCCTCTTCCTTTAATAAGCAGCATAAATACTACTTTTCCTTGGTCAGTTGTAACTATATGATGCCTTTCTTAGCTAATGAAAAAGCCCTTTGGTATGCTTAAGAGCTCTGATGAAGGTGAGAGACCAGAAATGGAAAATGTATAAGAACTTATATATAACTTTCTAACTAACTAGAAGGTTACCTCTGCTGGAATTGGAAGGTGACTTACATAAGCAATTATCACACAGCCCTCTAGGATACAAAACTGAAGGCTTTCTAACTTCCATTTTTAGCAGTTCTATCCGAGTGCCGGAGCTGTAACCAATGTACCTTTAAATTCAAACAGAGGTAAAGCCCAAAGGCACTCATAAACTCGTTATGAAATATGACAAATTAATAATATCACTGTGAAAGAAAACCCATTTGATCTAAGCATGAACTCTAAACCTCTTCCTCCAAACCCATTTAAATAAAACAGTTCGCCATTTCTCATGAGGAGGATGAGAATTTCGTGTTTGAGGACTAAACCTGAAAATCTTTTTTACAGAGTGCAGCCCTTGGCAAACCTTCAACAGCAATTAGATTATGAGGCTAACTTCCCAGCTTGCGTTATACCTTCTTGCCAGGAAGCTTTAAGCCTCCTTGTTGCAGGCTTTTCTGAGGGTCTATGGCAAGACTTGTAACACTCAGCCTGGCATCTCTGAAAAAGCTAATATGACCCCACCTTGCATTTGTCCTGTCTGAAGAAACACACTTATCCCTGTGTTCAGAAAAGTACAATCCTACTACCAGTTTTTGGCTGTGCCAATGGGATAGTAGGCTTTTATTTTTCCTCTTTCCTCCTCTCCTTTGTGTATTTCCTCAATCCCTGAAGCACAGGCCTGGCCAGGAATGGAGAAAGACACTGTACAGAGATAGTGAAGTGCTTGGACCTCCTGAGAGTCCTCATGAGAAATAGAGATTGGATGTCTGCTTATAGCCAGAGTCACAGAGAGATGGTAGACTATCCCCTTCTTTAACTAACATACCTCAAATATCCTGTTTAAACAAAAATTACTTAAATGGCACATACACAGAAGAGATGACTGAGAAGTATCTTTTGAATAGAATACCAGCAGTCATACATTATTCTATTTTATTTAACTAAATCATCAAAAAATAAAGGAAATGGAAAGGAACTCATTTCCTCAGACAAATGATAGAGCATGGTAACAAGTGCAACACAGGAAACTTACCTGCACAAACAAAGCAATAATTGCTATGCCGTGCTTCTTCCCTACTGCCTCATCAATGCTGCTGTACAGTGTGGAGTTCCAGTGCATTAGATGAAGCTAAAACAAAGCAGTGCAAATAGACCAATAGAGAAATATGTTTTGTAATAAAAAACCACCAGCATTTAATGTCAATTAATAAAGCCTCAGCACGTGTGTGTGTGTGTACATGCGAGAATATACATATGTGCATGCCTATGGCTGTGCATGTAAGTGCACTCCTATTACAAACATCAGGAAACCCAAGAGAAAAAAAAAAAAAAAAGTCAGCTTCAGAGGAAGTGATGCACAGCCAGTTACCAAGCATCTACAATAAAGGTGTGAATAACTACGCTAATAATGCTAACGATGATTTACCAAATCCCTCACTTTGAAACTGCAATAATATCAGCTAATGAAACCCACCAATGTTGCCTCTCAACCAGCCACCTCTCTTCCAAGGCAGGAGTGTGATTATGGACACAGGCTGTCCAAACACACGTTTGACTAGCTGACTGTACTGTCTTAATGTCACTTGTCTCATATCACCTCCCAAGATGAGTCACTCAAATGTCAGTAGCAAGAGTAGAAATTACTTCAGGGAAGGTTAAACATAGAGAAAGTCAAGCAGAGAAAAATGGCTGGAGGATCACCCTAGGGACAGCAGAGAAAGGGATGCTGAAGAGTAAAATATGAGCCCCCAGCTGCCTTCTTCCAGAAGGTGGCAGGGCCTGTAGGAGTTAANNNNTGAATATACATCAGGGAGCAGACACTGGATAGTAAACACAACGTCTGTTCTGGTGAGGTGTCATAGCATGATCTCGGAAGTGGCGTTTGAGAAAAGTACTGGAAGACAGACCAGCAGGTTGCTGGAAAGGAAGGAAGGAAGGGAGGGGAGGGAGGGGAAGGAGGAGCGTGGGAAGGGAGATGGGCGCAAGAGGGAAAAAAGTGTTGGAAAACAGACTGAGGGAAAGAGAGAGAAAGGGAGGGAGGGAGGAAGAGGGAAGGAGGGAAGGAAGGGAGGGACAGCATATCTACTGAGAGGTAATATGCATTTCAAACATGCGTTTTTCCAGCACTAATGCTAAAATGTAATCCCTGTGGCTGGGTCTGATAACATTGCGGAGCTTCAACATCCTAAGCACAGCTGCTTTGAAGTTTATCTTCCAACAACTTTTTCACATTCCACACAGATAAAACAGCTAAAAAATACAAACTCTTAGATTTAATTCCTGTTGTAAAATAATGATCAATGTTTGTTCTGTCAGGTGTCTAAGAAGTTAAAATGTCACCCTGTTATCTAACATTGTTTCCACCTTCAGCAAAATCAGTTTTTAAAACAGATAGTGTATCTTCCTATTTTGTGTTTTATTTCTGCACAGTAACAGCCTCTGCGAAATGCTTACTGCCCCTTAGACAATAGTAGTTCACTTGGGCATCTCAGCATTTCAGAATACCAGTTCCTCAAGAACTCACTCTCCCCTCATTTACTCTCCAATGGGAATTTTGGGCACCCTTCTTGATGACTGTCACTGCAAAATTCAATACAAAATTTTAAATGAACACATTTTAAATTTAATTAAATTCCAAACTATCATACAAGTAATTCCATTCATAATGATCAAAGGCATCTGCTGATGAACATGAAACATTTTTCTTAAAAAATATAATAATTCATTTACACATGAGAACACTAATACAAACATATTTGCCCATGGCTACAAAACTTCTAGACATACAAATGCTCTCTGTTAGAACTCAGCTATTTATTGCCCATGGATTTACTTGGTGTCATATATTTTTTCATCTATACAAAGCTTTGTTACACATTTCATTTGCCTTCGGCTTTTAAAGGAACAAAACCACAGCATCAAATAATGAGATTTCATTCTCCAACACTCACATTAGCAGACACAGAACTACCAGCACCCAAGAGGATGAAGCCAAAGCATCGCATTTTCCGAGAGGAGCCTGGCTTTTGCACCAGCTACCCACTAGAGGGGGCGCACACAACCCCACGATCCTCACCAAAATCCTAACGTTAAGAAGGAAACACTATAGAAAAAGGTTGGGGTGAATGCAGGCGGGATGGCAACGTCCTTGGTGCAGCGAGAACAGTGCTGCATGCCACTGCAGCTTGGTTGGTTAGAAGTGTCAAAGCAAGCTTGTCCTTTGGTGCTTGGAACGATAACGCTGAGGGCAATCACCAAATGTAAAGAGACCATGACGTTGACTGTGTCAACAGGCAGGTCTCGGCTAAAGCTGCCATGGCATTCAGTCTGTTGCATTCCCTTGGAGGTAAAGTCTAATCGGAGATTTGTCATGAAAACAGTGGGTTTTTTTCTGAAGATTTGGAAGGGAAATGCTGAGCCACAGCAAGAGGAAAATGAGCAAGCACTTCAGACTGTACCAGCCATGACCCCAGTTTATCCAGAAACAGATTGTTGTCCTGTCTTAGGCAGCAGGCTTATCAGGGCACAGACTTTCTTATGATAAGGCTATATATAGCAGTTAGAAAAATGACACCAAAGCCTATGTGTAATACCATAAAACATTAAGAGGTCTAGAATTAATCTGTGCAGCAGCATAAACAGCCTGACAGGAAGATGCGCTGCAAAATACGCTTAGTTGCTGCAGGAAAGGGGGGGACCACAGTGCAAGAAGCCCTGCAGCTCGAACTGCTTTCCAAGGAACATACCTACTGGCCAGAACCTCTTCCCACATCTCCAGAGGACATTAGCTAAGCATTTTAAGAGTATCTTTAGGTTCCAGAACTTTTTCCTTTCCACCAGCTCAGCAGAGGTCAGGATGGTCTACTAAAAAAACAAACTATAACAGAAAGACAAAAAAGGGATGTACTTAAGGCTAATGTAAACACCGCTACGCTAGGTTCAGGTTTAGTAATCAACAGTACCGAAAAAAGGTACTGAAAGAGGCAGTCAGCACTTTCTGGTCAAAAGGTTTCTGTAATTTTGAGTTTCTGCTCAAGGATGCTTAAAATATATAGCAGGCTTCTTGAAACAAGAATCATCATTTTGTACTGGGCCGCTAAAGCCCAAGGTAGACCGAACTTCTGGTCTGTGTTTAAGATGCTACTGTGTTACTTTCTTAGAGGTGGTGATAATTACAGTGGATTAGTAATCTATTTTTTACACAGCAGGTTGTAAACTTGCTGTCATAAACACTGTTGTGCCAAGTAGTATCAGCAGGTTCATAAATGGATTGTACAAATTATGGAAAAGTCCAAAAACAGACACTAAAGAGAAAAGGTAGAGATGCCGCCTCTAGCACTCCTAGTCCCATGATGGTAGATGATCGGGGAGTCCAACAAAAAGTGGTCAGGCTTATGCACTCTCCCTGTAAAGCACCCTTTACTGACACTGCTATAGACAGCATACGGGACAGACCGCTGGCTTGATCCAGCAGCATATCTATTATGTTCCCATGTTCTGAATCCAGACGGTATTGAGAATGGTTATTCATAGAAAAGGCTCTGTCATTACGTATTCACACACTGAAATTAGACAGGCAGCTTAATGGAAAATAATGATTAATAATGTAATATTTCCTAACAACAGGCCAGCAGGCCTCACATCTTTTGCCCTAACTCTTATAAGCCTGTGCATGTACAGTGAAACAAATAAAAGAGATGTCAACATGCACTTAAATAAATGGAAGTCAAATCAAATCAATTCTTCTACAGAGCAGGAAAAATGTAGCTCACATGGGAGCTGGGTAAGTACATGAAAAAGTGATTCAGAAAGGGAAATACTAACAAGGAAGTAGTAAGGCCTGAGTGTAGCAAATTGTTGCTTCAAAATTGTGTCTCATCCTGTGTATTTGTGTGGTTCTCTGGAGCTGTTCTGCCTTCTGTTTGCTCTTTTTCTGTTTGTAACGTGACATCAGATGAAAACATCAGATAACAGGGTGGTTTTTTTAAAAAAAAGATGGCAAAAGTCTACAAACATTACAGAATTTGAACTCTAGAGAGTACAGTCCACAGACATGGCCTGTAGCTCTTGTCAATATTTACGGCAAGGACATACGCACAGGGGAAGGACCCCAGTGCTTTTACAAATCTTGAAACTGTCAACATAACGTCATGCCCATGCACACTGACAGCTTCGTAGCCATGCATCTGTACCTTACAAGCAGCACTAGCCAGACAGGCTTATTAGATTAATGCTCTGTATTTTGCTAACCTTCAGGTTTATGTTATTTTGAGACAGCTATATAAAAAGTGCATACTCACAAGGGGTGCCAGTTTCCAATATGAACATAACCATGTGTATTTTTAAATAATCAGCTGCAATGTATTGGCAGCTTACCATTGTGTGGTTTTCATTCAGAGTACAAACAAGCTGCACCTGCCTGTATGGCAGGAGAGGCTCTGCTCAACTTGATAGCTAATGTTTTGGTACTGAGTAGTTATGACAGTTCTAATACAACCAAAATGAGTCAGCTATGTTGTTACCAATTATCAGCGGCTGGCTCAGCACTCGAGAGAGTCTACTTTTACAAAATAATCAGAAAGCTATGAGAAACTCAGCACTCAAAAAATACATTTTTCTCTTGGATAAAAAAATAATTGGGGGCCTTTTAACAATCCAGCTGTAAACCAAAGAATTGTAGCAGTGAATTCCTTAAAATCAGATAAACTGAAAACTCACAAAGGCAAATGATAATACAGGCTGATAAAGTTGATTTGTACTGCGAACAGCTGGAAAGACTCTCCTCCACAGGAATGCTTAAGAAATTATTCCAGGTAGCAGAGCAAACCCCACAGATGGAACAAATTCTGAGAATCTTCTCAGTTTTCATACAGTCCCTGCTCAACCAGGAGACTACTTATCACAGTCCTAATGTCCTTGCTTTTGAAAAGCTAATGCTGACACTAACAAGGGGCCTGCCTCAAATCAAGACTTTCCCAAAACTGAGCAAGGACCTGAGATTCTGGCTTTAAAATCAATAAACAAATGAAAACCCTACCCTTAAATCCATTCCTTTCTCTACCACAGAAATATCTTTTATGTCAATGTGAAAAGAAAAGGCCTGGGACAGCAGATTTTTACACAGAATCAGAGTGCCTGGGATGACAGATTCTGGCAGGAATCAAAGTTGCTGTATATGACCCAGCACATTTATCTGTTGTGGAAGCCAGCTTCTCTCAATGAAACACAGAGTTAAAAAACACACACATTTTTCCCCTGTCTGGGGCACTGGATACTCTATGTAAATCTGCAGGACCCTAAGCTCACCAAGAACAAAAATGATCTTTTAAGCTCTGTTGCTGACCTTACTTCATTCCCAGCTTGCACATAAAAACATATAATGACAGGATAATTTATGTTGGAAGTGGCCTCTGAAGTTCAACTGTCTCCTTCCCCCATTCACAGCAATACCAACTTCAAAGTTAGCTACTAATTCAAAGTCAAATCAGGTTGCTCAGGCTCTTGTCTGACTAAACTCTGCATATCTCCAACGATGGAGATCCCACAACCTCCCCGGGTAACCTGTTCTGTGTTGGACCTCCCCCACAGTGGAGAAACTTTTGTCCTTGTATCAAATCAGAATCCCTCTTGTTGCGACTGGCATCCCTTGCCTCTCGCCCACCCACACTCCCCAGGAGTCTCTGTTCAGAAGCCCACACACGAACTGCCCGTGGCTGCCAGTGACACCTTCTGATTGACTCCTGACTGATGACTCTTTCTCAGACCCTCTCAGCCATCCCCCTATGTGAATGACCATGTTTCACCTAAGCTTACCTTCACCTAAGCTTACCAACTCTTGCAATGTCAGGAAAGCTGCTACTAGCTCTGTCCCTTACTGTGACAATGCTGTTGTGCATCTGTCACCCAAGTGCCAGACCGAACATGGGACAGGCTCATTCCTTACAGAAAAATACACTCTGTAATGAATCACTGCTCATCTTTTGTTATGGCGTATCTGATTAATGGCAAGGGGAGAAGGACTCGGCTCCAACATTTCTGTACACTTACATGAACTTAACGTTACAAATTTGCTATAAACCTGCACAATCTAGAATGACTTGCTGCCATAAGGAGTCCATATACTATAACTGCTTTCTTCATGAATGCTTATTTCAAAACTACTGCAAGCCTACTTTGTTACAGGGGTCCCTATAAAACACTTTGCAATGTGCAGTGTTTCCACTGGCTGAGCCAGGCAGTCTGGCAGAAAGCACCAAGCCTACACCTCGCTGGAGTCAAGGAGACATGTGCCAGCAGTAAAACCCCTCCTGACCTCCCTGGCACCAGAACCAGGCCCTGAAGGGGACTTATGTCTGATAAAACCACCAGCAGCTGAGGGAGCAGAAGGCAAAGTGAAACAGCTGCCCAGCCTGGGTGCTGGTCCTGCCTCAACCTAAATGGCAACCATAGCCCATACTGCCAGAGCTTGTGACACTGGGGATCCTTCTGTTCAACAGGCTCTACACACAGTAGAAGACCATAATTTTTAAATAATTCCTTCAGATCTGCATGTTAAACTATTAGAACATCAGATTGTGACACTACGTCACTAGGCTTGCTTGAATCTTTGCTGCTGTTGCAATCTCCCATTGTACTTTATCCACTCTCTACACTCTTACTCTTTTTACCAAGGAGCTAATTATTACAAAAGCTTCTTTCTACAACACATGCTGCATCATGTGTAAATTAATCTTCTGGGAAGCTTTTTTCCTTGGTCAGAACTAGGTTATACAGCTATTTCTTGTTACATGTGCAACTAGCAAATACAAGCTCCAGAAAAGGCTGCTTAGTCTAGTAATATGACAGGACAATAAGGCATCTAAGGATGAGAGATAGGTTACTGCTCTTACATCTTCCCAACTCTTATTTCAATTCATACGGGCTGTACCTCAAAAGACTAACAGGTGAACACTACATCACCACATCTTAACCAGAGTTGCATCTAAAACATGTGAATCTAGAAATTTCTAGCATATTGCTTTTTGTCATATTTCTGTGAAGTCTGAGAGACTGGAGCCGAAACTCTGGTTTGATTCCACTTAAATATCGTCTCAGGGATTAAACTGCAACCCTAAAGTAAATTAAAGTAGATTTAGAGCTGCTCTGCTAAAGATTGTAGAACCAAGACCTGTTCTGGGCTCACCCAAGTTTGTTAGAGATCAGTATAATTCGGTTTCATTCATAACATGCCTTAAAAGCTGAGAAGGGAACAGCACAGGTGGGAAACTGGTTACCTAACTAGGGCCAGCATAAAGTCTTTTTCCTGGTTTGACAGGGATGAAATTAAGCTACTTCAGCTAATAATAATGGAAGGAAACACAGACTAATCATACAATAAATACAATAATGACGTGTAATTTCAACAGCACAAATACTGCGTAAACAACATCACAGGAGGACAAAACGTGGAAAAATTGTGTCTTGCTATTATAGATGTGCACAAGAATTTATGAGTTGATACTTGACTTGGCACTGAATTGTTTCAGGAAGCAATTGAGTAAGCTGTTGGCAGTGACCATAATATACAGTAATTAAGATCTAAATCCTCACAAGGGAACAGAACCAAGGATATGACCAGGGCACACAGCTTCAAAAAAAGTTATATAAAAAAATAGAAAGTTAGTTATTAACAGCCTGAAGTAGAGGTTTAGGAAATTAAAGTTAATGGAATTGATAGAGAGGCTGTTTGAAAATATCTTTAGGAGAACCAGAAGTACGTATACATACTCCTGGCCACAGAAAAAAGAAACAAAACCCCATAAAGTAACAAACTCTGCACAGTTAAACATTACAGTTCAGTTAAGGTAAATATGCTTCCTTTGAATATGCAACTGCAAATAAAAGCAAATAACTAGAACCTGAAATCTGGGCAAAATCAAGAGAAGGATGAGGAAGTAGCCAAGGGAGTTAGGTTTTTAGTCAGTGTACTTGGTTTATGCATGTAGATTTGAATTTTTTAAGTCTTCTAATGTGGATAGGTGCCAAGATGCCACTGAATTTCAGTGGAAATTAGCACTTCATACATTAAAAAATGACATAAAGGGAACTCTATGCCTATCTTTGAAAGCAATGTTAATTTCAGCACTGAGACAAGCTGAAAGCAGCACCAAGAAACACAGATGACAACGGTGTTAGCATTAAAAATCCCCTGATTAATATAATGTCAGAGAAGGGGCAACACAGCTTCTGCTGAACTTCTGCTTGTTACAGTTTATTGAAAGTGTTATGGATCTAGCAGGTCTAGTCTGTGAGTTAACCACCAGTCTCCAAGAATGTACAGAACAAGATGACGTGCACTGAACAAAGACTGCAATCTAAAATCAAGAGGAATTAGGTGCAAACAAATCAAGTTGGAACAGAGTACAAGGTATTCTGGAGATACTGTTTAAACAACTTTACTGTCATAGTGTGAGCTATTGTATGTCTCAGGTCAAAAGCTAAATTCACAACTAAAACGTGCAGAATAAATGCTTGACTGGGACATCAGAGTAGTACAGAACCTTTGCTGACTGGTGCTCTACTCTCCAAGAACGTCTTTGAAAGAGTGTGGAACTGTAACATGTCTGTAAATAAAATTATTTCAGTTGAATCATAAAAGGAAAAGTTGAAAAGACACCTTCCAAAATGTATTCTCTTTCCAAAAAGCCAGCTAAGCAACAGCAAAAGTCTAGGCAACTGGGCGGCATACCTTCAGGTGCGCCACTAAAAAGGTCAGGAGTAGTGAGACTACTGAATTATTTGCAGCATCTCAGGAAACACTGTTGCAGTTGCTGTGGCAAATCGTTTGTGCTAAAGAATTATCCAAATTGGTAAGCCACACTTAAAAAGAACAATAAAAATATTGCATCATCTAATATTAAGCAGGAATCTGTGTTCCCTTTGAACAGTCTAATCACACACAGTAGGCTCATTTCATATAAGGCAAAGAACTGCTGGTCCGTTGAAAACATGAAATTAAGAGCAGGAAGTACTAACGTGTATGGAAAGACTCAAAAGACTACAGCTATGCACAATAAGCCAAAAACAAAAGTAATGGGAACAACAAAATAAAATCCGAGTGCAAATAAAGACAAAAGGTTAAAAAAAAATAAAAAATAGTAATAATTAAAAAACCACGATTAATTTAAACTTCCCACAAAATGGGAAAACAGGTCAAATCTTGTGTCCTAACCAGAGATGGACTAACTCTTCAGAGAGAGGCTTCATTTCTACCGTATAAAAGGCTGGGAAACAAGAAAGGGACACAAGGAGGATGGCACAAAGCTAAACGCAGCAGTTCTCTCAGCACTCACAGGGAGGAATAAACTATCTTCATGGTTAATGCAAACACGATGCCAATGTCTTCATCTATCTTAAGTTTCTGTTACCTTAAGGACACTAAAGGCAGAAAGCTTCGCAAACCCCATCTAGACCCCTTTTGTTCAGGCCTTGAATAGAGAATCAAAATATCTCCTCATCTGCCCCCCTGAAGCTGCTGACGTGTGACATTAGCTTGCCTGTTTCTTAGGAAAATCATTGGCAAAACTCTGACGGGTATTGGGGAAACTGAGGATGCTGTAATTTGTAATTTGTGTGTATTTATTTTTTCTTCCCATTTGAAAGCACAAGCACTGCTTATTTCTACTGGCACACAGAGGAGATGAAAAGAAAACAAGAATTAATCAAAAAATAATATTTTTCCAACTGTAATAAAAGTATACAGGCTAAGAAAAATAATGAAAAAGTCAAAATACCCTTGTTTCGAGACAGCTGACTTTCAGTATCAACCTAACCAGTAAGAAAATGAAAAGCTACACAGTTATTACTGTCAGATTCATACGTCAGGCTCTTCACTACACCCAGTTTCTGCTCAGTGTGTGAAGCAAGGAGCACCACAGAGCAGGTCATTGTTCCCTGACACTACATCTGGCCCCAGCAAACATGTAGGCTGAGGTGCCCTGGATCTGCCCTTACCTGTGCTAACAGGAACAAATATACATTCAAGCCCTTCTTTTTCCTTCCCTTGAACTATGAAGGCCAGGAAGGAAAAAGCAAGGATCCTAGTGCAGGACTCCCCAGCCTGCTTTTACTCCGGATTCTTGCAACCTAAGTGGGTGTATGTGTGTGTCTGCACGTGCTTTTATAGCTCCACAGTTAGAAAGAGCAAAGCTTGGAAAAAGGACTGGTTCTTGATGAATCGTTGATGATATTACTATGGACTAGCAATGCCATCAAGAAGACAGAAAACACAAAGTGCTATAGGTTAAGTGTTTAATTCTGGAAGTGTTATTTATATGACTAAGCCTTTAATAAAAGCATGTCCAATTCCACAAAGTGTTGGATGCAACCTGTTGTCTTGGATTTAAAACCAGACTGTTTGTATGTAGAACAATTTAAATCACTGGTTTAATTTTTAACAATGGATTGTCTAATGAAGGCAGAATAAAAAACATTCCTTCCCTGATAATTTACTAAGTTTTATTAATAACTGGTTTGAACCCCACAGTTCTCTGTGTTTCAAATTTCTCTAATAAGAATCTGCAGCTGCATATTATCTTCTTAAACAATAATCCTGATTGTTCTCCAGTCACTCCACTCCTCTAGGAAACTCAGGGGTTTTCTATAATGTTGGCTAAGCTTCTACTGAAATAACAAACTTCATCATGCACCTCCAACAGTTTTCTCCTGATGGTGTTATACTTCTCTCCTCTCCCATAGTTCCATAAACTCCCCAAATTCTGTTAAACTTTAAGTGTTCTCTAATCCAGTTCATCATGTGGCTTAACGCTGGCACAGCAAAACGGCAGTAATGACCAGTGAGGCCATCTCACTGGCATCAGTGTGGTCTACAGACTAGGGCATCAGATAACCCTGTGGTTAAATCACTGAACTCAGATTTACAAACTAAATTAGTTATTTCTGCACTACAGCGTCAGAAAGTCTTACTAGAATTTAAGCACCCAGGAATCATGAGTCAGTTCTGAAAATGGCATCATGTGTGACCATGGCCAAACAATTTAATCCTTTTGAACTTGTTTTCTACCAGTTTGTTGGCAATAGCAGAACTTGTCTCCCTTGCACTGATGTTTTAAGGATTGCATTATTTGTGCTTGTGAAGCACTCAGGCTTGACAGCAAATACTTGTGGAACCCTTCAAAGGTTTTCACCTCTTAAGATGATCTACAAGTTTCATCCTTTAACTCTTAAGAGCCATGAGTGCACCATTAGCACAAATAACACAAAAATCTGTGGGGTTTAGCATCAGAAAGCTATTCTCTTTCTCAGAGTATTCACTCTGCACTGGGGCAACCTAGGAACCGGTCCTGACTCAAGCACGCAGCGTGGAAAATAACAAAATAAGGAATCTCCTTTCCCAGCTGCTTCCACAAGCGATAGGTCTTAGACAGAGAACAGTTTTGCCTAGTGGTTAGGGCAAACTGCTAAGGAAAACCGAACAGGAAAACCGAGGCACCAAGAAACTAAAGTAAGATGCAAGCAGAGTGCCAGCAAAGATTATGGCAGAAAGTAGCAAATTATGTACAGCTGAAGCAAATCACGCCAAGGACACACAGCCAAGAAAAATGGCAAGAAAAAGACTTGAGCAGCCATCTTGTTGTGCTCAAACCTGGATCTAAATCCTCTACAGAAGTTCCATCTTCTAAGTGCCTAAACAAACTTTTCTCCCACAGCAGAAAGAAAACATAAGTAGCCATATTGTTCGATTTGGGAATGGGGTTTGCAATAAGGGACGTCACCATAGCAGCCTCTACACCCATGAGTACAAGCACTGTCACCACAACACTTGGGTGAGAAAGTAGAGTAAGGAGCAGGCAAACCTGTAATTCTGCTCAAGGAGTAGAAAAGATTCACATCTTCCTAAAAGGTATCAGAGGCTGTATTGTTTCAACCGCAGACAGGGATTGCCAAGAGCTATTTCTTTCAAGGTTACTTGCCTGCCTCCACCAGGATGCAGTGCCACCAAACCTCCTGCTACAAGCTGCAACTGAACGTTGCAACTTAGCCCAGCACAACTGCGAGAAAATTTGGTGCATAATGTCTTCACCTGTACGTGAAGCGCAAAGATGGCAATTTCTGGCAGAATGAAACCTCTAAGCTGAGATAAGACAGAACACGGAGCAGAGAAGGGCTCCCCTCTTGAGTCACTCACCATTTTCTTCTCATTCTCCTTTCCTTCACCCAACTTCTCTCCACCTGCAACATTTCCCTTAGAAGAGTTTTTCCTATTCCGCTCAGTCATTTCTAGCTTAGACCACTTATGTCTCAAAAGAATACCAAAATTCTCCATCCTGGTAGAAGTTACAAATCACAGACTATGGCAACTGCTGCCTCAGGAGTTTTAGGTACATAAGAGCCACAAAGCTTCTCCACACACAACTCACTGTAAGAAGATAACCCTTAAAAGAGAAACAAAAGGATAAAGAAACTTCAGTATAGATGCTAATGCCACTCTTCTTTGACCTGGTGTCTGGCAGCTTGTACATCCTCCACAACTGCAGATTTTGCACAGAAAGGAAATCACATTTGCTACCTCTGAAGATGGGTACAGTTCTTTCACAGAGCTTAACTGAGCATTACTTAGGTGCTAGCCAAGCTAAAAGCATGTTTGTGCTAGCACATCAGCCTGTTTTTGCACCTGCTTTCACAAATCCACGATGCAAAGCACACAGATGTATTCCTTCAAAAATTCAGACTATATGTGACTGAGCAAAACAAGGGCCAACCCAAGCTCATACTGACAAATTACCTAGAAACAAACTATACTTCAGAGACTGCATGTGCCTATTCAGGTCAAACTAACCCTCAACCACAATAAAAATATAATAATGAAAGAGCTTAGCAACTAACGATCTCAAGAGTCATAAGCCACTCTTGTGCTTTCACAATGATGGTAATTTGGGGTTTATGTTGTTGCTGGTTTTCTGTTTCCCAGTATACTGAGAGGGGGAGGAGACCTCCAAGCTTGGTACCACTACAAGGAAACCAAACAGAAGTCCTATCAATTAGGGCATCACAGGATGTACAAGAGAGAGAAAAATGCATAAAGATACTTAAACACCTGCACATATGAGGCTACGATCCCATGTAATCATTCACTGACAGCCTTGGAGCCAGTGCTAGGACTAATTTTGCCCATGGAATGCTGTGTAAAGCTAAGTCTTATTGTTACATTCACAAATGGCATCTACATAATGTGTAAAAATTTGGTTTTGTATAAATCATTGTAGATTTGGAAAACAAAATTGAAAACATCTGCTTAGATATTGACCTGATTTTCCTGTGGTTTTCCACAATTCTGTCCTCAAAAATTACACAATGTCCAATGGGCATATCTACTTTAAACAATTATTAATCTGTTATTGATAACCTGTCAAGGATATAGCTATTACATGAATTTTGTAATTTTGTTATAAGACACACTGTTTTAATCACAGCTTATAATATTCATATGAAATGATTCCCAAATTTAGAAAATCATCTAAGCCTTTGAGTAACAAGTTAATTTTCCACCAGAAAACTTAGCTAATTTCTGAGCAGAGTTCCAGACCACAGCACAAAGCTATGTAAACCTTCCTGGAATCTGTTCTTTTTGCTTCTTGTTAAATTCATGACTGCCTAAGCAAGATGCTCTCCATTCATAGGTCCTATGCTGCCGAAGTAAAGCATAATGATTTATTTTTTTTTCCTGCAAGCAGGTAATCAATGCAATCAGCTAAGGCAACAGAATTTACTCCTTGGTTTAACACCTTTTCTTTTAGGGTTTATGATTGGGATCATAGTCCCATTAAAGCTACTGGCAAAAATCCACAAATATCAGAACTGAGCTCACATATTAGAAACTACTGTCATTACAGATTAAATCCTGCTTGCCATTCACACCTACCCAGTCCCACTGCGGTTTGCAAGTCTCTGCGTAAAGAGGGAGAGACACGCTTGCATGCACACTGTCTCACAGGCCTTCATTACAATTACAAATACTCTGTTTTATTTTTAACCCAAACAATTTGCCAACAAGCTAGTAAGAAACTGATTAAAACAGACAGTAAGATTTAATAATGTTGGCAAAGAATATTAAAAATTGGCAAAGAATAGATTTGCATGTTGAAAGCATGAGATGCCCTTCAAGAAATGCTGGAAAGGGGATGCACCATGTGCAGGTATCTGATTTCAGAGCCAGGCACAGAGAAAACCCCACATCGAAGACCGTAAAGATTTGAGTAGATAAGCATAATCTTAACAGCCTAACCTGAAACCTTACAGCTGTAACACTGATGAGATCCTTAGGCAAGCACCATTTCACACCAACAAAGGAAAGCTTAATGGTTTTAATCAGACTGAGGGTAGGATATGTTTTTTGCATTACATTTAACTTCATTGCAGCATGTGTTTCTGTAATTCTGAAAGAGTCTACAGGATGAATTAGTGTACTCCTCATTACACAACAGAAAGGAACACTTTTTTTTCCCTGTACAGAACTGATTCTAGCCCTTCAGGCAACTGGATTTTCTTCAGTTCTACTCAAAAACTGTAGAATAGACAACAATACAGTTTCTAATCTTCCTCCAGGTCTTAGAAACATTTTTTAAATTATTTTCTGCCAGTCGTCTTGTATTGAGAGCTTTCACATGGTTTACAGCTAATATAATCCTACGTTTTAAAGAGGATGGATTGCAGCGAATTATCCTCCCAGTTATACCACAGGTGCTGAAAGGAACCTTTTCATTTTTCAGATACAGTTTTATTTCAGAGCAGCAGCCTGGAAACAACTGTTCCCTTATGGTCAGGCTGTGTTGGTCACACCACAACTTGAGTAACTACGAGGAAGAGACACCTTTAAGGCAAAATTTTCCCTGCTTCCCTTCACTTCAGAAGCAGTGAAAAAACGTATTTTCTTTCCATAAAACATCATCGATGCAATCATACAGTTCACTTTCTTCTGCTGTCTTTCCTGTCCTTTTTTGACTGTAAGCTGATTTGGCCTGGCACTATAGCATGCTGTGCTTATACGGAGATGGGGTACAATGGGACTCCATTTTTAGCTGCCCCTGTTTTACCTTTGTTAGCAACAAAAATAAATAGCAGTAATTTGCTATTCCAGTCCCTCTCCATCTCCCTGTTATTCACCAAAGATAAGGGAAAGAGTCAGAGTTTGGTTAGATCTTCATTTGTTCTTCCTCCTTCTCCAATCCCCACCCTTGGCATGAAGGGGAGGAATAAAGATGTCAAATAGTTCCTCTTTCTTACACCTAAATCAGATTCAGGTAAGTCACACGTGTAAGTGTGGATTTTACTGCTCTGTGGAACTATGTACTGTAAAGCACAATCTAATCTTTGGTACCTTGTTCACTTGCTGGCAAGAAACAGTCTCTCAAGGTTAAGACCATTGCTAAGTATGGTCTTAACACAAGCAGTGGCCAAAGTAACTTTGGCCAAAAGGCAGACACTGTTTACATGCAGTAGAAGTACTTGGTGAGAAAGGTTTCCAAAGAAAGTTGCACAAATGTCTCTTTCCAATTTCTGGCCAAGAGCAGCCTTCATTGTTTTCATGGAACAGAGAGAGGCGTACTGTACTGATACTTACAGCCCTCTGCTTTTCCTTTGTTTAAAAAGGCATGTTACAGTATTTACCTTTGATAACTATTTATTCTTTCGTCCTGCTTTCCAGACCGATTACAAACACAGATGTTTCAGTGAAAATGATAACACTGCTGTATTACTGTCAACATTTTGGTTTCTTCAGTCAATGAAGGTGGAAAACCCATCTTTGCTGAACTTCATAGAATAGTAAAAGTAACAGTGAACTCAGCACCCAAGCCACATGAATAATGTCTTTTGACAGTGTGAATTGTTTCAAGAAACTGCTCCAGATGTTACATAAACTTAGTAGTCTAACTCATTTCACCATGAACCTATATATCCTAACCACACGCAAAGACCCCAGCTAATAAGTCTAATAAGAAATAATAGACTTTTGCACTAGGAGACACAGGATATTACCCAGCTAATACAGGATACTGCCCAATTTCTGTAAAAATAGTTATGGTACCACAGGTGAAGAGACTAAGGAAGTAACTGAAGAGTGCTCTTCCAAACTTCGAAAAATAACACTCTTTCTTAAAGTCATCCTTTACAAAGATCATTACACTGACAATCTGAAGCTGTTTCACAACTATTTGGTCCAATGTAATAAAACAAAGCCTTACAGTCTTCGCCCAAAAAAAACAAGACTTCTGCTCCAGTCAATAGTCTTAGATATCTCAGATAGTTCTCTTCAAACTCAAAGTTGGTTTCTGTAGAATTGCTCGGGGTTTACAACAGTGTAATGGAGTATATAATCCAGGCTTAGTTTGCTGCATTGTTAACGTACCCACTAAAAACAAGCACTTGTTTTCAAACTACTGCTTATCCCCTTGACTTGTCTTCCTCCCACAAAGAGAGGAAAAATCCCTAACGTTTGCTTTGCAGATTCATTTCTTATTTCTCAGGAAAATGTCCTACTAGATTTACTCCATTGGCAGAAGACCCAAATTTATGCACTTGGTGCTCAACATATTTATAAGCATGCATTTGTGCACAACTGTCAGCTTATTTTGTGTTTAGTACAGGACAAAAGTATACACTGTACCAGACTGCTTGTATACAGCCAAAATAGGCACCCATCACTGTGAAAATCAAGCCCAGTATGTGCTCTGAATATGGTGATTTCCAACAACTGTATAAACTAATACTAATGTTAAAAGTTAAGAAAATAGGATTTCCTGGTCCCTTCATCAAAATCATTGTTCTCCACAAGAAGAATTAGATGGGGCAACCCCTGGAATGGAAACAGAAAATCTTCCATTCTGGAATCTCAAGTGCACTACTTCATAAACATTTATAGTGATCACAAGCACCTGTTTTATTATTGCTCAAGTATAATTTTTTATTTGGACAATTCGGGATGGATTTCATACAGCAGCTCTCTGTGCATACAGCGGAAGGAAATGTAGCTCAACTGATGAACAAACTGCCCTGCACTTTCTTGCAACATGGGGCAGAAGATGATGAACTGGCTCAGCCAATACACCTGTGTGCAACTGACCTTGGAGACAACAAGCTTTGCTGTCATTTTCTGTGAGAAGAATTAAACTGCATAAGGATCTGTTGGCAAAATTAAACATTCACACTGTATTTCAAGTGCATTATGAGTCAATTTTTTCTGCTACACAATTTTTTGCATCAGTAATTATTTCTTGGAAATTAGAGTCTAGCTGAAAGCTGCTTTGATGCAAGAGACAGGATAACATTGGCTTGCTCACCTCCAGGTGATGTTCTTCCACTGTGCCAGAATTCTGTTTGTGCAGCAGGTGTGCTGCTTTTAAAGTAGGTAAAGAATGAAATCCCTTCATGACTGATTAAGTTTGTTGCTTTGCATCTCTGGGTCAAGTACATTTTTCTCTGGACTGATTCAGAGTAGAGAATTCTGGGGTTTCTACAGATTATTAATAGACTGTTGTTCCCACATACCACCAAGACTGTCTGCGAAGTGTTCCTTAATAAACAAGGAGACAGAGGACTCTGATATACTCCCAAGTACAGTTCTCAACATACTTCACATCAATATTTCTTTATCACCACATGCTGGATCAGCCTTGAGGAAAAGCACTAAGCAGAGCTGTTTCATAATGAACAAGCTGCTTCCTGCCTCAGGGGAACACTGCAGTATCCTGAAGGCCTTAACTGCCCATATAAATCATGTTGTATATATTATGCCAGGTAACCAGGGTGCAGAGATGATTCTTCTGCTTTCCCTTTGGTTAATGAGTCTTCCCCATTCAAGTAATTCTTCTGCGTTGCCAGAACCTGCCTGAAATCAACGCGCAAAGAGGATCTACGTGTAGATGTGGCACTTAGGGACATGGTTTAGTGGTGGGCTTGGCAGTGTTAGGTTTACGGTCAGACTAGATAATCTTAAAGGACTTTTCCAACCTAAATCAGTCTATGATCTGCCTCAACTCAACCTGCAAAATCCCTACAAGTGACTTTATATATGTAGGGGTTTTTCATGGACGATGCAAAATAGCAAACAGCACAGACAAAAATCTGACCCACAACTCTTACAAGAGAGGACCTGAACAACCCCAAGAATTAGATAGATGGTGTAAAGTCCACAAGCTCTTTACATTTAGCTCTGCAGTATTTGCTCTAATAGTTTTTATATCCTCTTTCGTAAAGCAGTTCTATTCCAGTAGTCTGGAACTCATGAATATAATGCTACAGTAACAAATTTCCCAGCACTGAACAACACAGGGAAAACAGAAACAGAGTTTCAGGGCAGTGAGGGATTATAATAGATAAATAAGGCAAAAATAACTCTTAAGACCTCTGAAAAAAACCTTGAGTTTCTTTAAAACCAATAGTGCACAACAAATGAAATAAAAGATGCAAAGCTGCCATCACCAAACATCAGGCCTGGTATCTGTTAAAACTAGTCTTGCAGCCCAGGGTCGAAGGGATACTCCAAGTCACTCCTTGACAAGTGTAAGCCACGGGACAGTGGGAAATGCAGTAATATGATGAATGGCTGCTGGAGGGCAAAAGAGTTAGGTCCCAGCATTTTGGGTTGCCTAGGAGCCCAAACTGACATCCCATGAACAGCTGAATTTTTTTCAGGCCACATTATAATTTTGCTTATGTTTCAAAATTTGGTAGTTCATCGAGACATTGTGGAACATACCCAAAAATACCACCATAATCTTCAGTTTTCAGGTACTTAAAGCTATTTCATTAAAATTCGCTCTACACTCACTCCAAATTTACCTAAGTTGTTATTCACCATGGAAATACTTCCAGCGGCTAGTTCTCCCACCTATAGCTATTAGTCAAGGTGACAAAGGAAGTGTTGAAATGGCAGATCCTGTTAGAACACTAACATCATTAAGACAGAAGTTAATAATTCTGCAGGTTAACTTTATGACCACTTAATCATACAACGTGATGAGTGCTGGAGGCATTCTATTCCAGAGGCATATCCTAATTCACCTGCACTAAAGCACACCTCAGCAAGATAGCTTTCTGGTTGAAATGTAGAGCAATAAATGTTGAACTAAAACTTGCTTTTGAACTATCAGGAATTCAGGCTATGGAAGAAAATCTTTTGCATTTAGCAGGTGTTATGCAATGCAGTATCACTCTTACCTCCATGGGAAAGGCCTTAAAATTAACTGTGTGTTCAGAACCACGCTGATTTTCTCTCCCCCAGTGAAACCGAACATCATGTAGTTCAAACTCATGTCCTCGAGGCAATGGCCCCCCTATTAACACTGGGAAAGAAGACAAATGGTAAGGAACTTGGCTTTCGAAGCAGACGGGCTACTGAGTATATCCTCCAAATACAATGGGGAAATTGTTGCAAGCTTCTTCACTATCGGCAGTACTAGAGAGGAGAAAAGCAAAGCTGACAGACTTGACATCTTTACTTTTGAAGTACCGTGCAGGTACAGAACACGAGTGCAGGCAGTTACAAACAACAATGAAATTGCTGTCATGCTGCGCTCTGTTTTATGAGGCGGAACAGCTGGTCAAAACACCTAACAGAAAAAATTGTACCTTTATCAGTCAGAAGAATGAATATATTTATTGCTCTTATCAAGACAGTAGCTGAGCGCTCCAAACAGATGGTGGAGGTTCTGAACGGAACTGGTTACTACCTTCAACTTGTCCAAATGCTTAATCTCCATCACCTATATTTGCTATGAGTCACAGAAACGGATAGAAAACTTTTGATTGCCAATATTTTGCTAGGTAAAGGTGTTCAGTCATATACCACCTGTCAGGCTTCTGAGATACAGAATGCCTCCATATCCAAATATAATCAAACTTACACACAGCAATAACAACATACGTAGTTTACTTAAAAACATCTTCTAGGCAGCCATGGCTTTATTTTTTTTTACTCCAGTTTTTTAAACATCCAGGACTTCTTAAAAGCATCTGTCCACAATTGTAACACATACAAACAAAAAACTTATAGAGAAGCTCAATGCTTTTGTATTAATGGAAACTTCCACCATAAGGAGCAAAAGCAAACAACTGTACCTTGTGAGGCCCAATCTACTTTGGAATTAATCAGTGGAAGCATTTTGCCCAGAGATTTCTGAATCTGCTTCATGTCAAATGTTACTCCACAAGCTGTAGGTAACTTCCCACGGAAATCACTGACTGTTAGCTTCTAGGCAGGGCTGGATTTTACTTAAGGGCATTCACCATCTTCCCCAGAATACATTAAATTCTAGCTTACTTTTCATAGACTTTGAACAAATCTTTTACAATCTCTGATCAGTGATAAGGATTATTTAATCACATCACCTACAGCTTTAGGGAATTAATGTTCCATGATATGAAGTTATTTTGACACACAAAGTAAACAGCCTTAGTTTGAAACACTAGACATGGTGTAGTACTAAAACATAATTCAGTAACTGAAGCATACTGCAACTGTACAAACACAAAAAAATAAAGGTACAGAACTATAAAAAGTCTGAAAGAAAAATGATCAGTTATGCTTTTCATCAGCAATTAGAGAAACATAGAGAAAAAAGTGAAATGTTCCAATTAATCCTCCTTTACTAATTCTTCATAACTAATCTAATAGCTACTAGGGTTTCTAAAATGCAATGTCCAAAATGCAGTTACTGATTCAGATTTGCTCCTTGAGCTTGCTTTGTCTGTATTCTATCTATAGCTATATCCTATATTGAAAAACGAAAAAACTGGTGAACAATGGGGGAAACAACCAAGTGAAGTCTTTAGGAAAATCTGGACAAATAAAAAGAAACACGATATTCAACTAGTGCTGTTTCTTAGGAAAATAGAGCATTTTCTCTGTTTTAAAATATTGCTCATTGAGAAAGTGTAACTAGCACAAATGTTCTCTGTATGATGTAGTTCTGTATCTCCAGGAACTTCAAAGAGTTTATTTCTGGGCTTAAGTTATAACATTGATCCCATGATATAAGCATTTCAATGCATGAAGCATGTTTATCTTTCCTCCACCTTTCATCAAATCTTGATCCTTGTCAATGCATAAAACATGTTTAACTTTGCTTTGCCTTTCAGCAATTTTTGATCCTCATTAGAAAATGATTCTGAAACCATCATCCACTGTGCAATCTACTGCTAGCTTAAGAGAAGCCTCTCTGTTCGAAGGATATCCTCTACAGCATTTTTTAATATACAATTCCATTACACAGTTGGTCATGCTTCTTCCACCTAATACATAACACATGTATGATGATCATACTGGAAGCAGCCTCTGAAAATGTTTGCAACTAAATAATGAGAAGGATTTGGGAATTCCAGATGGACTGTGTGTCCTGAATTAAAGGATAAAATCAAACACCAGTAATGACAAATAGATTTTTAATATGTTTCTTAATCAGTTTATTTTTTTCCACAAAGAAGTTTTTCTTTGACTGTTAACATTACAGTAGATGAGGATCTCTTGCACATTAATTGGACAGAGTTTCAAAAGCATTTACTGCTCAACAGTTGCCATTAAAATAATCTGCCTAAATGGATTTGTCATCAGACATCCCCTGTGAGGAAAAGAAGCTGCAGGAGTTTCCGCAATCCCTGAAAACTGGCCAGAATACTAGGTCAAACACAGCTTATTAACTCTTTTCTCTTCTTGGTAGGGATAATAAATGTTGACTTTGTCCTCTTAAAAATGGAAAAATTATCCCCAGTTTACAAATGGAGAATCAGAAATTAGGGAACATGAAAATTAAGGAAATAATGAAACTAAAACAAGATTTCCTAAATCATAAATCCATACCACAGTCACAAACTTTTATTCTATTTCACATTTTCTTATATTTCATGACTCGTCGATCTGGTATCACACTGCATTTGGGTTTAAGAAGAAGTCTTTCCTTCTCCTAACGCTCCAACAGTTCTGCACATGAATTTAGGTGCCTTGATCCCATCTTAGTAATTATTGCTACTAAGTTACAAGCTGCCCTGGGGAAAGGCAGAGTTGAAGGAGTTGCATTTTGGCCTGCAAGCGGTGGTGTGGTTTGCACTCACCGTCACTTCCTCCACAGGAGAGTTCAAGAACTTCCCTGATTCTGCCGAGAGAACCTTACTCCTTGGGAAAAGAGCTCTGCTTCTGATGAAGGCAGTAAAACTGACTGGAAGTACAAAATTTATATTCTATTGGAAATCTGCAAAATTCTGTGGAAATAAATGTTCTGTGTTGCAATAATACATGGAGTTTATCATGCAAAGGAAATTATAAAGGAAAGCATCATTATTAAAGTAATTCAAAATTTCAAAATAATCAAAAATTCACTGTAAAACCACACTGACTCCTTCACTCTCAGAACAGCTCTAGCTCCCAGAGCAACTGGGATCTTGGAAGGCAACAAAAGTTGGAACATCTCATAGTTTCACAATGTTCAGCTGTTTAAATGCCCCCAAAAGGCCGTTACTAGCCAAGATTGGTTAGAGCAACTTGGGTGCTTCTCCAAAGACATGGGAAGAACCACCACTGCACTGGAAAGCACAACGTACTTTTTTTCTCCCTGCCTTCTGGCCAGTTGTCTCCTTCATACAGAATAGTTCACCCAGACGCAAGGTCTGAATGAGACACTTTGATTTCACTTAAGGCATGCAATTTTCACTTAAGCTGGAATGGTTTCTTTTATTATTTGTTTCTAATTCTTATTTGATAAATGACACCAAAAAAAAAAAACTTAAAGAAGGACTGCTTTGCTACCTGCTCTACATCATTATACATGTAAGCACGTGTAACAGGACTATCTCCCTCAAGCTGCCCAGTTCTGTTGTTCGCATTCAGAACCCGTGCAAATTAATGGAAAAAGCTCTTTTAACTTAGATGGTCTTTGGACCAAGGACAAATTTTGCCAGCTGTACAGCACAGTTTGGCATCACACTTTCTTAGCGATTGTCTCGGGCTGCTTCTGAGCGCGGTTAATGCCCGCGAATTAGATGTCACCACCACACGAGGCAATTCTGGAGGCGCTCTGGAGCGGCCCGACCGACCACCCAGCCCGGCGCTGGAACCCGCGGAGCCCACGGAAAAGCTCTCTCCTTCCCCTACCGGAGCCAGCAGCCAGGCGCCGGCCGGGGCTGCCCGTGTCCCCGCGCCGGGGCTGCCCGTGTCCCCGCGTCCCCGCGCCGGGGCTGCCCGCACCGCGAGCCCAGCCTCGGCGGGAAGGGAGGGGGCCGCGCTCCAGCCTACCTGACTTTGACTTCAGGGCAATCTGAATGGAGTGCCCGTCGTTGATCACTTCGCAGTCACGACACACCACGTAGTTCGGCGACAAACGCACTTCCAGGAGCGAGGGGTCGTATTTAGCCTCTCTCGAGTTCAGGTTAATCGGTGACTGGTACTCCCCGTTAGCATCAGGAAAAATCAGCCCCCACTCCACGCCTGAGGCACAACGGAGAGCTGTTACGGCACCGCGGGCGCGGCGGCTCCCGGGACCAACCTGCCCCCCGCCCCACCTGCCGCCGCGCTGCTGCCCACCGACGCGCCCGGGGGTGCT
>JAVJGJ010000037.1:44450164-44463205 GCA_035590215.1 Microhierax caerulescens | reverse complement strand
TGGGACAAAAAAAAATCAGAATGTACTGGGTTGGGGTTTTTCCAAGATCAGAACAGAAACACAAGTTTCCTTCTGCAGGATCATTAATTACTATCTTCACTATTGATGGCTGAAAGGAACATATACTGCCCAAACAAGCTACAGATGTGGTGCAGCTTATTGAAGTAAAAAAGCAAATCGACATTTTTCCTCATACACTGAGTATCTGGCATCAGTACAAACAGAAAACCCATTTTTTTTAACATGAATTTTAGTCACATAAAATATCATGTTGCATACGCATAACCATCTCCCATACTAAACTGGCTTTATTGGTTGGAAAGTTCTATTCCCTAATCATTTCTTAAACACACACTAGTCATTTCTATTAATATTTGAATCATTGCTCAGCCACATGGGGAAAAAACAAACATGCCCCTAAATCATCACTGATTCTCGTCCATCTGACTGGAAATTCATTTTCCTCTTCAGAGAGTCACAGTTTAAGAAGAAAACTGTCCTAGGAGGCTGGGTTCATTCCCTCACTCCTTGAAGCACAGTACTTCATTCATGCCCTCCATTAAGTCCTTTCCTGCAGTAGCTTTCCTGTGGGATACCTGTTCTAGAATTTCATACTTATGAGGGGCAACATTATCAGACCTGCAAGTTCCTGTTTTGCAATAAATACTTTTCATGGCTTTCCATAGTTTTCATGGTTTCCATTCATAACTGAACTTAAGAACCTAAGCTACTTACATTTGTTGCCCTTCCTCTTAACCTTTCCAATCTTCCCATATCTCTCTGCACAATTAGGTGCAGCGGCTAAAGCTTTACTGAATAGTTGGCATTTCTTTATTCCCATATGTCTGCTGAGCTTTTTCTGTGCAAACATCCTATATCTTCCAAAGTGTCCGTCAAACATAGCATGATCTACTCAGCAGATTAGATTCCACTGAAGATTCCTATGACTTCCTTAATGGTGAAGTGTGTAAGTAATGAGGGAGTTCAAGGGTATGTC
This sequence comes from Microhierax caerulescens, assembly GCA_035590215.1. Taxonomy (NCBI): domain Eukaryota; kingdom Metazoa; phylum Chordata; class Aves; order Falconiformes; family Falconidae; genus Microhierax; species Microhierax caerulescens. The sequence continues at coordinate 44,462,208 of JAVJGJ010000037.1, read as the reverse complement.
TCCACAATGAAATGGAGCATGGGACAGAGCCCTCACATTTAACTCAACCATAAATGCAGACATTGAACTGACCGATCTCTGCACAAACCAACTCATTCATTTATCGACCCAGCTTCAAGGATGGAGACAATCAGATGGAGATGGAGGCATGATTTAAGCCTTGTTCAAGATTAGTGGAATTTGGTCTTCTTTAATGATGTAGGCACTCTTGAAAGTGTTGTGCTGTCAGCCTATTTTTTTTCTATGTATAGTATACTGGCGGTGCCCTATGCACTGCCCTTTGCCACATATTGATGTACCGTGCAATCATCAAGAACTACTCACTGTTGTAGCTTTACGTTACCTCATACAGTTGTCCCAAGACATCCACTTCACAGTTCTTTCCTCTTTAATTAAAGTGCGCTCTTCGTGGGGAATTACATGCTTTATAACAGCCATCTGTGGTCCATCTCTCTCTTTAACTGACCTTATATCAATCTTCAGAAACTTTGTTCCTAGACATCTAAAGTTTAAGTTTCTGTAGTGTAGAGGAATGAAGCTGGTTAATTAACATTGATAATATACAGCTGTGGGCTGGCTTCAGGGGCGGTGGGTTGGCTGATGTAGACAAGGTGCAGCTGTGGCTGGTTCTGTGAAGGGGTTGAGAGTCAATGAATAGAGAACAGCTGAGGTAGAAGTGAGAAGAGTCAACGAGCCCTGGATGAAGCAAAGGCAGTAGAGGGACTGTATGAAGAGTATGATGGTATGAGATGGTAAAAGACCTTGTTGCAGCTTGGTAGTTCGGAGAGTGCTGTGACAGTGTAGAAGCTCCCAGTAGTTGACTTTACTATGAAAAGATGTTAAATATATAACTAACACACAGAAATATACCCTTTATTCTGTAAAAATGCATTGCTTGTGGTGTTTGCTACATCGGCTTAGCATAGTGAAAAATCTGTGGGGAGGCATTGTTATGGCCTTCCAGCTAGTATCAAATTGATGGGTGAACAGTAGAAGCCCGGCCAACGTGACCTTCATAAAATGACATGGCACCGTCACCAGCAGGAGCAGGGCATCTCTATCCTGAATCCCAGTTCAGCCTGTGATTCTGTGGAACATGCTAACTTCTTGTTTAACCAAGATTAATGATCACACTCTTTGATGATAACAGGAAAAAAAACTTAGGCACAGATCCAGGGCTTAACAATTCCTCTGAACTCAGACGACAGTAGTTAGGAAGCTGTAGTGTCTCTGACATTCTCTCTTGTCAAATGAGAAATGCGTATTTTGAAATGTTTGGTATAATATTTAATCCTGATGAGATTGCAAATGACTATTCTTGTATTTCCTATATCTGGATATACTTATTATTAGTTATATAGTTACTGATTATATTTTTTTTCAAAAGACAATATACCTTCCCTAAACACCTTAAAATGCATATACTGGGAAAACCAGGCTCAAACCAAAATTCTGCATCCAAACTGAAAGTTGCATGTGTAAATTGACATTAATGCCTAGCAGCATTTTTTTTAAGAGGTTACATTTCAACTGTACTTATTGCTTTCACCACTTTGAAAGGTAGAGTCCAATGCAGAAAACTGTACAGGTTACTAAATAATCTGTAGAAAAAAGAAAAGCAGAATTACATAAAAGTTATCTTAAACTATATATTCCTACCTGCAGGATCCTTTGCAGGCCACAGAACTGACAGTTACGCCTCTGATCCAAGGGATGAGAAATTCAGGCGGTGAGATGATCATATTTCCTTTATTATTCACTTATTTCTATATTACCTTGCTGCCAGCATGGAGTAGGTGAGGGCATGCAGGACTTGAGATATGGTAAGGAGATACATGTTCTGTGGGATATTAGAGTGTTCCATTCGAGACAATTTAGAGTCAATTTATGCTTCTCTAAGCCAGGTCTCAGTTCTTGCCGTGGTGTCCTGGAAGAAAAGGCAATGTCCATACAGCAGCACAGGCAACTGAAGGGATCAGGAGCCTCTTGCTTTTCCAGTGAATAGGGCTCTCTATTTTGTCTCCTGTGTTGGATTATGAAGCTGGCAAGCAATCATCTCTCACATGGTCTTGTTTCTGTCTTTACTTCTTGCTAGGTAACTCTCTCAAATACGTTTGATTCTTTTCCAAATTTAGAAATGTAAGCAGAAAGTTTCTGCATTTGACCATTAAAGCACAAGCTTATATATAACAAAGTTGAAAATCTCTTTGCACATTTTAAAAGGAGCTAGTTCATTAAAAGGAATAATATTCCAGTATTCCTGGAATAATACTATTTGCCTATCATTTTTTTCTGCAGCTGAAGTAATGTGTTACAAAAATGGAAAAGGATGGTTGGGTAGTATAAACAGTCCAAGATGAAAAAGTAAAGAGAGACCATTTTCAATAAAGGGACCATTTATAGCAAAGAGAAACCATTTGCAGTGAAAGACACAGTATGTTTGCAACTTGGGTTTACATTGGCAAACGCTGTCCTACAAACATTGCAAAATAGTCAGCTGGATCCTCATTTCCCCTTACATCCACACCAAAGGGTGGATTCAGTGGCCTTCTGTGTTTTATGGTCTTTTAGTGTAAATTTGTGCTTATTGGTTTTGCCAGCTAATAGGATATCAGGCTGGTCCTGTGCACACTCACACATTTCACTTTACAATATACATTGGGGGGGGGGGGCGGGAATTAAAAGATCAACACGTGCTGGAAGTGTTTACACAACTTTTTCTACAGTACATGTGTAAAACTCTTATACGGAATATTGCTTCTGTAAGAGTGCACAAGAGAAAGGGAAAATGGGAACAGGATATTTCTAAACCAATGGGCATAATTGGCGTGTATTCCCCAGGTGTTTAAATGTGTAAAACGGGACTATGATGGCTGCCCATGAGAATTCACACATACAGCTAGAGGACACTAAAACTACGACAAGATAGTTTCAGATTCTTTAAAGAAAACCAAAGGGAAAGGAAGCCATTTCTGAGGACTAAAAATACCACAGTCAAAAGGGAAACAAAGAAATAATATAAAATACAGTGCAATTAAGAGCACACTACAAAAATTAGAGAATAATCTAGTGTAGTCTCCTCGAGCTTCTCTTTTCCCTAACATGGTCTAGCCCTCTTAAAAAAACTTTAAAGACTTATAAAAAGTGGCAAAGACAACAGGAATTGCTGATGAAGTAAAATAAGTACAAAAGTAAAATCCTGCAGACAATAGAAGAGTAGAAGGGAAGTGAGGTGTTTTTTTTTTCCACTAGTAGGCTAAAAGGAAAAGACAGATAATGAAATAGGGTGTCTCCAAAACACAGATTGCAAGTGATACATAGTCAAGGGCCCTGACATGGCAAAACTCCTATGTAAATAATTTTTTATTTCTTTAGGAAGGAAGCAGAACTAAAGATATACCCATATCCAAATTCCAGGAAGAAGATGGGAAGCTCAGAGGAAAAATCTGCAATAAAGAGATGATAAATATTTACTTACCTAACTGTAATAATTTCAGATCTTTATCATTCAATGAGATTCCTGAAGGATTATGAGTTTCATCTAATACCTATTAAAATGAAGAGGCTCTTTGTCAGTGGAACTGATAGACATTAAATCCACTACTTGAAAATTATATGTTTAAGAAAGAAGCAATGAATCAGGGAAAGACATAATACCTTCTACTGTTTAAAATAAAAGGAGAGAATGAGATAAATTATGAGACTGAGCAGGTTTTCACTAGAAAAGCACAAGCAGGTGTCGGCCTAAAGGTATTTGCTTTTCGCCTGGGAAGCCTGTGAGAAAGGGGAAGCACTAATCAGGATCAACTGGTAAAGGAATAACAACATATTTGGGTCTGTAAAATGATGGCAAAAGGAGAGACAGCTTTTTATTCGTTCTACCAAGTTTTGCTTATCAGTGTGCAAACATCCATAGATGACAAAGTGCTCACATGCCCTGTTCTGGTAATGCTATGAAATCACACATTCAGAGTGCAATCTGGCTTCCTGTATCACAAGCTATTACATTTCACACAGTTACTCATGTATTAAGTTAATTATTTGGCTATCAATAAATAATAACTTGTGTTTTGCCACAGAACATTTTCCAGAAATGCATGACCTGAAGACATCAAGAAATGAAGAATCCATTACTTTGACAGTTTGTTCCAGTGGTTAATCCCCTTCAACGTTAACTAACGGGTACCCAATTCTAATTTGAAATTACCTGGTTTTAACTTCTAGCCACTGGTTGACATTATGCTTGTTTGCCTTGACAGAAGAGCCTTTATTACTTTGTGTGTTTTCCCTAATATACTCACCCACTTTAGTCTCATCACCTCTGTGTGGTCTAAAAAAGAGGAGCTCATTAGCACTTACTAGACAATTAAGAACAGGATATCCTGGTTTTAGCTATTTTCTGCATGTTTTCCCATCTTCCACATTAAAAATACAGACGCCAGAACTCTCCTGTGTAGTTCTTGCTTTCACCTCTGTGTTCTCATTCATTTCTTTTTTATCTGCACATTGAAGATTCACATTAGTCTTTTTTTTTTTTAATTACCTATATAGTTACCTATATTATCTCATTTCTCTCTTTTTTCTTCAATATTTACAAATTGTTCAAATTCTTTAAGTCTTGTAAAATTTTCCTAGATTTGTTAAAATTTTGCATAAAAGACTGAAGATCTGCTCAGCCAATTCTTGTAGAACTCTATGGTGTAAGTATATAGATTTAACTCAGATTTTTAAAAATCTAAGTTCTATGATATTATATAATAAGACTTAACTATTAATAAACTGCAAAATTCTTTACACATGATGTAAGCAGATCAGACTCCTCTCTAAACATGAAACCCCAAAAATATTATTAATATTTTATTTCTTTATCAACATTAACAAATGCACAGTGTCAGCCAGTAATTGACTTTGGGTTTCTTTTCTTACTAATGTCGTTAGAAAATTGTTACTTATTTGTGTGAAACCTAGTTATGGATTTTTCCCTGAAGCATTCATCAATATCTTTATAGTCTACAATTTCTACTTCATATCAGTATTTGTTTACTCTTTTTTTTCCCACTTATTACGGTTTTTATTTCTAATTTTTTTTTAATTCACCACTGAGTCAGCACCAGATTCTCAGTAGAACAGCTCTTTTTTTTTTCAGTTGCATAGTTTGACACTTTGTCACGTTTTATAACAATTAAAGAGCTCCCTATTTTCATTCCATTTTTTCTAGCTTTTTTCATCTCAAGTCATGTCACTTGTAATCTTAGCAATAGAAAACAAACCGTTTGATTTCAAAGTATATACAGCAAGAAGCAAAAGATATGGCAAAGCAGTTTGCAGTTTCAAAGTCCAGTGGTCAACTGCAGATAATAATTATGAAGGAGCAAGTATTTAAAGTGAGACCAGGCAGTAAATTATAGATGACAGTGTGAGATAACACTGTAATGCTGCTAGAAAGACTCTTAGCTCACATTCTCAGTTTTGCAATTCAAAACGGTTCAACTGCAACCTAGGGAAAAGGAGACATTTCCATTCAGATTTAGATTTTACTGTTCATTAATCATGTTTCAGTGTAGATAACTAGGAAGAAGCAACTGATTTTGTTCCGATTTAAATGTTCAGGGTAGGAACACTGAACACTGATTTCTTGATTTAGTATTCTTCCAGGATGATAATATCACCAAAAATAATGTAGTAATGCCTGACTTAGATTGGATGTGTTGTAAAAAGGATCACTAAATGGATTATATTTGTATCCCCAGCCCCAAAGAACTGAGATCTTACACAGATACAGAAATGTTCATATTCAAATGCAAAGGGACTGCTAACTTCTCAAGCCACTGAACAACTTCAAACAGTTGCCATTATAAAAATAAAAATCCTTTCACACACTAAGTATGAAATCTGCCCAAAATGCCCCAGACTTCCATGCAGTAAGTTAGCTGTGACTCTACTATTTTATCAATGTCCTGCAATACATTCATATACAGAGGTTTTATAGAAAAAGGGGAGGGGGGGGGAGGGGGGAGGGCATCAGAGAAGACTTCTTCACTAAAAAGAAGTGTTTGGTATAAGCCTTTTTTATTTTTTCCTATAAGATTTTGAATTTCCCAGTCTCCACCCATTTGTTTAAGACTCTGGAAACAGCATTTTCTGCTTTACACCAAAACAGGGGACTCTTAAATATCTCTTCAGCTGCTTCCTAATGTTTGTTCCACAGGAAGGGAGTTAGTTCGTAGCAAAGTGTGCTTTGTTGTATCTGCATCAGCAAAGCAGATAAGCTCAGCGTCTCTTCATCTGGGAAAGGGACAGAGGAAAAGCACCAGGAGACAGTGCAGTACTTGAGGATTATTGTGAAGGTTTCAGGGAACAAGGCAACTGTCAGGTAAGCAGAAAAGGTCCTCTGCTCTTTATGTTCCTGTGCTGCTTCTCAAACTGCTTAAATGTGCGCCAGCACCTTCTCTGAAATAGCTTATTTTTGGGTCCCAGCTGTGGATCGGTATTTCTTATAGTGAACTGAAATTCTTCTAAATTCTATTAGTATTATCATTTCTGCTTAGCACTTAAAAATCTCATTTTGGCACTGAAAATCTCTGTCTTGGGTATATTAAGATACGTTTGAGCACCAGGTATTCCCTTCACGCAGAAGATGACCCATCTCCAGCAGTTCCACCTGACATGCTTGGGCTGGGGTCATATTGAAGGAACCAGCAGGGCTTTCTGCTGAAAATCTGGTGCTCCATGAGATTTGGCTACCTGTGTACTTTGATTAAGCAACAGTTCGTTCCAGAGAAATGTTATTATATGAAAGGGCAGGCTCCTCATGAGTCCCCAGATGTTTTTGGTTTTGGCAGATCCCCCCTTGGAATTCAGGGAGGCAGAAGATACTTTGCAGGTCGAAAGGCATCATTCATAGTCTCTTGGGACTTTTCCTGGACTGTCTACATTACCAATAAGTAGAAGGCCTGCAGCAGGAAGACTAATGGCACTAAATCAAAGCATCTACAAAGCTTCTAATGGTACAATTCTTCTGTGCACTTCCCATGAGCACTTTCTCTCCTACCCTCACATTTCTTTTAGTGTCCCTGTTTGGGGCTGAGCTTTTGGCACAGCCATTGACACACAGCTTTGTCAAGTTGCAAATTACAAACTGAAAGTGTGGAAATACAAAATTAAAAGCTTGTTTATCACAGAGCTGCTCTGCTAGCCTAGAGCACTGAAGCAAGTTGTTCTCTGACAAGAGGGTTAGGGCTTTTTCAGTGTCACGGGGAAAGTGAAATCCATGCCAGACAATGCAGTGCATCAAGCCCAGGAAGCTGTAGGAGTTTACAAGAAAAACTTCTCCTTTCATAGTTAAAATCCCAGAGACTCTACGAAATCCTTGCAGTGTGGTGTTTAAAATGAGGTACTGCAAGAGCGGCAAATAAAAGTGGGCATGCTCTGCTAATGAGGGCGCGTTGTGCCAGCTTTTCACAAAGAACAGCACATTGCCACCCACATCAAACCAGGACTGCTTGACGGGTGTGGAAAGAGAGGGAAGAGAGGCTATGGCACTGTTTATTCCCTTCTGCTCACCTTGGTCTGGCATCTTGTAGAGACTATGGATCATACTGGGTCTGATCTTGCCCTCGTTGAAAAAAAGACAATGTGTTGTGTCAGAGTTGGATAGCCTAGGGGGAAAATGGCAGCATTCGGATTCTCACCCCACACCCAAATGTAACATGCTCTCAGACTGCATTTCTGTTCACTTTAACAGCAATAATATGATTGGCAACAATAAGGTTGCAGCCTTCGTTAGGTTCAGGAGTTAAGATACTCTTTGTCATAAATGATAATATTTTACAGCTACTACTTCAGGGTATTTATATGCAGATTCAGACAATTCTGCAATGTATGGAGAGCATCCATTTGAGGGGTTTCCAGTTTATGAAAAATTTTGTAGTTCTAACAGCATTCCACTAAGGCAGACCTTTTTTCTAGTATTAGGCATTTTTTCTCGAGTACTTTCTCTGGTAATTTAATAAATCATTCTTCATATCCTCATGTTTAAGTTATATTCCCATACAAACTGCATCCATCAGAGCTGATGAGAGCACAGCAGTGCATGCTGTAACTTCAAGGAGATGGCGTCTCACACACTCATTAGCAGAAATGTATCTAGAAGTTATAAATGCTTTTCTAAAGATACGTACAACACATGTGCCAGCGACTTACTCACTTCCTGCCTTCCTTCAAAAGCAGCTGAAAGAGGCACTCTGCACCTGCTTTCTCCTTGTGCTGACATCTGTTTCTAAATGAGAAAGGAGGCAATGAATGTTAAGCTGAAGGGACTTGTTTTATTTATGATTGCAAAGATTCTTGGCTTGAAAAAATCAGTTCAATTCCAGCGCCTTTCACCTTCCAGACTAAGCAGGGAGACAAAGACAGCATTCATAGGCACAACACATGTGACATGGGGCAGTCTAATGGCATTAGAACAGTTCAGTGAAACTAATGAATTTACAGTTATGACAGAACAACAGTGCGAGGATCTAATCTGCTCTGTGGTAAGCGGTTTTCATTAGAAACCTCAAATACAAATAACCACTCAGGAATCTAACTAAAAAAGTTTCTCTTCTGACAAAACATAATCAACTTTTTTTTTTTCTTTTTTTTTTAACCAGTAGCCATTGCCTTGTTTGCTGTGTTGCTGGTGTTCCTCCAGTCCATGTCATAGCTCAGACTGTTTTCACCAAGCTGAGACAAGACTTCCACTATTCCAAGCATCTGATATTTCAAATACATTTTTGCCCATAATCTCCTGTGCTTCATGGCACTAGCCTCAGGAGCTGCTTGGAACTGAGATCCGGGAAAAAGCCTTGCACAGAAAAGTAGGTGGTATGGTCTTGTACATAATGCCTTACCTTTAATCCAGCTTTATATTCACATCCTTGTCTTCACCATCGTACCCCCTTCCTGTCACGTATGTGTGCTCACTTGTGTATTCAGGTGAGGTGGACGTGTAAGATACTAAATCACATATCAGCAAGGTTCTTGAGATGAGGAAAGATGTGAGCGCTGGCTGTTCACACAAGATGTTATCTTGCCTCGCTGACATCAGAAAGGTTACTGCCATTGACTTAAATCAGCATGGTGACGGCGACAGCAACCTCTGCTAGAATACCCATTTCCAGAATCCTAGAGAGGAAGGTGTTGAGCTTGAGGAGATAAATATGTAGGGCATCTTCTCTTCACAGTCTACCAAGAATGGTGGTCACACATTAGTATCCACAGTTTTTTTCACAAGATTAGTAATTTCATTGTAGACATTCCCTTGTAAGGAGAAGCAAAGGAAAGTAAAAGTACTTCCAGTTTTTCTTAAATATCTGTGTTTTAAAATATATCCCATGACATTTCTATGAAGAAATAGGTGTTCTTCCAAATGCTATAAAGATAACGTATTCTAAGTCACATTGTCCCTTCCCAGGAAAATGGGCAATGAAGCAGGCAAGGAACACAAAGGGGAGAAGTATTCATCTCTGGGTTTTTAGGGATCTGCCAAATGAAGCTGGGTTTTGATTACTTAGATGAAGGCAGGCTGGAGTGGGAAGGGAAGATGGTAAGAAGTGGAGATGCACTGCAGTGTTCCCACAGGATGGGTAAATACAATGAAGCTACCTGACTAGTTTACTCCAGCACTAATACCAGTGGAACCAAGGTATGGGGTGCAGTGCAGCCCAGCTAATTACATAAACACCCAAAGGCATAACCCAGCAAAAGCCTTTGTTAGCAGTATCCAAGTCAGCAAGACTAGAAGTAACTTTCATAGCAGCTAGAGTTTGTTGGTACACCAGTAAGATCTATAACTGTGCTCCAGACCCACTGTAGCACTTTTCTCACTGAAAGAAAATGTTGCTGTAAAGACATTTTCATGAGAGGGGAACTACAGACACAAGGCAGAATAGAAGTGCAGCCACAGAGTTTTATTTAATCCCCAGACTGCTTGTCAATTGTTTTCATCAGGACTTCTCATATCAGCAGGGATTGTTGGGAGGAGAAGAAAAATTTCCTTTCTCTATCAGAAATGCTTTGAGAATCAGATTTATAAAAAAATAGTATATAAGATTGATTGCCTTCATTAGCCTCATTTCAGTAATATTATTAGCTATAAATCACAAAACAGTTTCTTATGGAATTACATTCTTATTTAATATCACAACATCCTCATCCCCCCACCAGTTATCATATTTGTTTATTGTATGCTGGAAACCCCAATAAAATTAGCTAACTGGAGACTAATAGGATGGCTGTTTCTTTCTCTCTTCCATACATTCTGTTCGCTTGTTTTTATCTTACTTTCTTTTTAAAATGTTTTTTTGTTGTCAAATTGTATTGCAGAGGACATAATGCTTTTCTGGTCCTTACCATGTCTCATACATTAAAAATGCATTAGGGAAGAGATCAACTACCTCAATTCGCTTTAAAATGTTGTGTTTCCCTCATAGCCACTGAAAATAAGACTCATGAAGACATTAATCTTAAACAGAGTAAATGGTGGTTTCTCATCTATTAAAAATGCAGGCCAAAACTTAATATTAAAAAGGTGATGTAAAAAAAAAAAAAAAAGTATAGTTTGCTCCATATATTTGGTGTTCAAAATGATTCATCAATTATAACAAATGTAACAATAGTAGGAATCTGAAGAAAAAATAAATGACCTTGTCTAATTCAAACCTGGGAGGAAAATGAGTTTTCCTGAACAACCAAAAAAACTGCTTTCTGAAGTGGTTTTATCTCTGTGGAATTGGTGCAAAAGTCATGCTGTTACATATCCCTTCTGTTCAGTACCTAAAAGGCTGGGGGAGATATTCTTTCGCACATATTCCCAGCCCTGCTCTATTCCCATCGTGCTTTGTGGGATCAGCACAAAAGGTCTAGAAAGTAGGCTGGAAAAATCAGCTGCAGGTTCTCCTTGAGAGAAGGGCTCCCCAGCTGCTGCAGTGCCAGCACAGCCAACTGCTCCCCTCCAGCAGCTCACTCCTCTCCAGCACACTGGCGGACCAAGGTTGTGATGCTCACTGCGCTCCTTACCTGGGGGTGGGACAGCCCACCTCTAAGTAATGCAGCTGGTGTGGAGTGGCAAAGCATCCCACCTATACCCCAGAACCAGGTGCCAGAAGGTCACTGCTGTCTCTCTCAGGGTCCTGCATGCACCTACACCCTGCAGGTCTATAGGCGATTTCTTTCTAATAGAATTTACTAACAGCAGAACTTGCATGATTGCGCCCGTGCCTATAAAACGGAGCTTCCTACCGGGACAGCACTTTGTGTTTTATTATATAAGCAATGATTTCACAGAATGGCTGAGCTTGGAAGGCACCTCTAGAGATCATCTAGTCAAAATCCCCTGCTCAAAGCAGTGTCAGCTAAAGCAGATTGCTTAAGTCCATGTCCCACTGGGTTTTTAATATCTCCAGGGACAGAGACTCCATCTCTCATCCTGTGGGCAACCTGTGCCAGTGTTTGAGCACCCCAGAGTAAAAAACATTTTTTCTTATGTTTAAGGAGAATTTCCTGTATTTCATTTTCCCTGTTGCCTCTTGTCCCATCACTGGGAACCACTGAAAAGAGCCTGGCTCCATCCTCTTTACTCACTCCATCAGGTATTTATTCACATTGATGAGATACCCCGAGCCTTCTCTTCTCCTGGCTGAATAGTCCCAGCTCTCTCAGCCTTTCCCCAAAGCAGAGATGCTCAAGTCCCTTAACCGTCTTCATAGCCCTGTGCTGGACTCTCTCCAGTAGCTCTACATCTCTCTTGGACTGGACAGCCCAGAAGGGGACACAGCACTCCAGGTGTGGCCTCACCAGCACTGAGTACAAGGGCAGGATGACCTCCCTCAACCTGCTGGCAACACTCCTAGTGCAGCCCAGGAGGCTTGCTGGCCTTCTTTGTTGCATGGGGGCATTTATGGCCCACATCCAGCTTGGTGAACAACCCTCAGGCCCTTTTTATTAGAGGTGCTTTCCAGCTAGCTGACCCCACAGCTTCTTCTGGTGCCTGTAGTTGTTTCTTT
>JAVJGJ010000037.1:44427822-44450064 GCA_035590215.1 Microhierax caerulescens | reverse complement strand
CAATGTGTGAGATTTCCTAAGAAGTGCTTGGGATGCTTACATCCTAAAACCTGCTGAGTATTTCCCTTCATTGAGCTTCATGGGAAACGCTCAGCCCTGCCCCTGGAAAGAAACAACTACAGGCACCAGAAGAAGCTGTGGGATCAACCAGCTGGAAAACACCTTACTGAACTTCATGAGGCTCCTGTCAGCCTGTTTTTCAAGCCACAAACATTTGGCAGAGCAGCCACCCCTCCCAGACTTGTATCATCTGCAAACCTGCTGAGGGTGCATTTTGTCCCACTGTCCAGGTGACTTATGAAGATTTTAAACCATATTGGCCCCAGTATCGATCCCCAGTGCACACCTCTGGCAAGTGGCCTCCAGATGGACTTTGTGTTGCTGATCACAGTCCTTTCTGCCCAGCAGTTCAGCCAGTTTTCAGTCCAGCTCACTGTCCTCTTACCTAGTCTGTACTTCATCAGTTCACCAGTGAGGATGTTTTGGCAGACAGTGTCAAAAACCTCGCTAAACTCAAGATAAACTCCATCCACTGCTCTCCCTCATGCACCATACTAGTCACTTTGTCACAGAAGGCTACCAGGTTGTTCAAGAATGATTTTGCCTTCCTAGACCTGTGCTGACTACTCCTAATCACCTTTTGTATGTTATGCGTTTGCAGATAGTATCCAGGATTATTTATTCCATCTTTTCCACAGGGAATGAAGTGAGGCTGACTGGTCTGTAGTTCCTTCTTGAAGAAAGGAGTGTCATTCACTTTCTTCAGTCCTCAGGAACCTCCCCTGATTGCCGTGACCTTTCAAAGATCATCAAGTGTGGCCTCTCAGTGACACTGGCTGGCTCCCTCAGCAGTTGTTGCATCCCATCAGGTCCCACGGACTTGTGCACATCCAAGTTGCTGAAATGTTCCCTGATTTAGTCCTCCTCCAACAATGGTACTTCTTCCTTATTTCAGATGTTTCCACGCATTTCGAAGACCTGGCATTCCAGAAGGTTGGTCTTACCAGTAAAGACCAACAAGAAAAGAGCACTGAGTACACTGACCTTTTCTGCGTCCTCTGCCACCATTCAGCAGTGGGCCCACATTTTTCCTAGCCTTCCTTTTGCTACTGATGTACCGGTAGAAAACTGTCTTGCTGCTCTTAACATCCCTCACCAGATTCAGCTCCAGGAGGGCTTTGACTTTCCTAACCTGGTCCCTGCATGCCTGGGCAGTGTGTCTATATTCCTCCCATATCACTTAGCCCTACTTCCACCTCTTGAATGTTCCTTTTTTATCTTTGCGTTTTGTCCAGAGCCTCTTGTTCATCCATGCAGGCCTCCTCCCACCTTTGTGTCACTTCCTGCATGTGAGGACGGACCACTCTTGAGTCTGGAAGAGGTGACCCTTGAAAATCAGCCATCTCTCCTGGACTCTTCTCCAAGATGGGCTCACATGGGATTCTTCCAAACAGGTCCCTGAACAGGCCAATGTTTGCTGTCCTGATGTCCAGGGTTGTTAGCCTGCTATTTGTCGTCTCTCAGGATCCTGAGCTCCACCACTGCACGATCATGGTGGCCAGGGCTGCTCCTGACCTTCACATTCCCAACCCATTCTTCTTTGTAAAAATCAGGTCCTGCAAAGCATTTCCACTCTTCATCTCCTCCGTCACCTGTATCAGGAAGTTGTCATCAGTGCACTCCAGAAACCTCCTGGAAACCTTTGCCCTGCTGTGTTGCTTCTCCAGCAGAGATCAGGGTTGTTAATGACTTCTGTGAGGACCTAGGCTAGTGAACAGATTTCTTCGAGTTATTTGAAGGAGGACTGCTCTGCTGCTTCTACCTGATCAGGGAGCTTGTAGCAGACACTCACACCAATGTCACCCACATGGGTCTGCCAGCCAGCCCAGACCCATAAGCTCTGAGCTGGCTCACGGCAGAGCTCCATGCATTCCTACTTCCTTCTCAAAGAAAGAAGCTGCCCTTCTTACCATCCTGTCCTGTCCTTCCCAACAAGCCTGTATCCAGCCATTGCAGCACTCCAGCTGTGTGAATGTGATTTGCCCATTAATCAGAGATTTCCAAAAATGCAGGCTCCATCTACTGCAGAATTCAAAGAAGGTGAGCATTTTCCTTTTTTTATTTCTTTTCCAAACAATTGGCAACAAAGTCCCTTTCTCAGTACTATTGCAAAGTGTATTCTTATGGTCAAATACGTCCTATGCTACTGTTAGTTTTGTAACAAAGAAATGTTTCTATCAAATGGTGCTTATCACTGAAATTAAACAGAAATGATAAATGGCTTGCTAATATTTTTCTGTGAGCCAGTTTTTAAATGGGTCACATTGTTCTTCTCTTTGCTAGCAACCTAAAATAGAAGTTATTATATCAACAGTGGTTTGCACATAATAGAACGTTATCTGAAATTGAATTTGGTAATGTTTTTCCTTGAAAATTAAGGCTATAGCAGTATAGTTATTGAAAATTATGATCATTTACTCTTTATTTTTCTATTTTAAAACAATATTCTTGATAGTAAAAGTTGCATTTGGAGTTCTGACTAGAGAAAATGATCTCTTGGTACAAGCAATAAGGACAATGAATGTTCACATTGAGAGCATGGCTTTATCAAGGCTTCTTTGCCCTTCATGGGCCAAATTCTCTACTGGCATATTTGATGTAATTGCACAGACTTCAGTGGGACCACACCAATCCATGTTACAGTGAATGCAGGACATTTTTCTGTTGTCAAAATTGAACTAAGCTGTAAAAATAAGGATAGAATTTAAGTAAAAGCATTGACAGCATTTTCTTTCACAAATCTTGGATTTGAGAGGTTATTTACGAAAATTAAACTGTGGTCCATTTCTCCCTGGAGTATCTTGCAGATGTGCAGCTGACAGCTCTTGAACAGCAAGGAAAATATGAGCTACCCACAGACACCAGCAAAAATCCAGGCACATGATGTAGCCCACCCAAGGCATGTGCATCCTGGAGTCGCCAGCACCCCCACGGGAAGGGGTTTTTTACACTTACTGTGAAGCACTGTTGGAAAACGGAAATTCAGATGTGCACGGGGTGCAAGTTTTTGGCCCAGCTCAGATTTGTGCATTACGTCAGTGCTGGTGAGGACTGTGTTCTGAGAATTCCTTCTCAGAGAATGGATTTCCCTGCTGTCGTGTAAGCAGCTTCTGCTCCCACTCAGCTCTCAGTTCAGGATTAAAGGGTGTCTCAGGGCTCCACTTCGGTGGCTTAAGTTAAAGAAGGGCCAGACTGGTCAAAATCATTTGCAACACTTAAAAGCATAATAAGGGAAAATCAAGAGGTCGTTCCACCACCTGCTGAGGAGAACGGACGTGCAGGAGAGAACAGACTCAAGTACAAGGTCCTGACTACACCTGGCACCATGTGCTAGACTCTTTGGGGATTCTTCAGAGAGGTGAACTTCACTTGCGCTGAGATCAATGAAAACCTGCGCATTCAATCTGTTTCTCATGAAAAAAATAACTCTGAGTCTCTCCAGTGTGCAAGTCAGAACAGTCTGAAAGTCACAGGGAAATGAAGGGCTGAAAGGCTAAGAATTTCATGCTTCTTTTTCTTTTTATATACTCTTTATTCCCACACACCCTATGGGAAGCATAGGACTTCAGCACAGGGACAGCCAGAAAGATTCAGGGCTGTTAAATTAGTAGCTTGTTTAAATCCCAAGGTAAAGTAATTGTGCTAAATTAATCTGTGAACCCTCACATCAGACCTAGAGCCTCTGAGCAGTACAGATATTTTGAGATGATCTAATTGTGGTTGGAGAAAAAGGTAAGTATGGGTGCAAGTAACACTATATATACTGTGTGCTGCAATGGGGTTAGCCCACAGCACAGTGCAAAAAGTTGACACGACCAACACAGCCAGAACACCAGGGATCAAAGATGCCTAGGCATTTCTAAAAATTAGTTGCTGGAATAATCACAAGATACTAGATTTTAAATGCTTGCTAGGAAACTGAGCAAGATATGTAAAGAAAAAATGCAAATTTCTGGAAGCGATGGAGGGATTGGGAAAAGTAGGGAAGGCTACTGCTGCCAATTAATAAGTTACTAGACAAGAGCTGTCTCTCATGAGAGTTTTTCCAGCTCTTGGGCAGGAATCAGAGGCAACCCAGCAAGCTTTGCTTTCTAAACTCAGTCAGAACCAGTTAACAGTAGTGCCTCTCACCCAGGTGAATTAGAGGATACAGGTACTGCCATCCCTAATATCGTATTGGGAAGCAAGGGACAGCTCTTGACAAATCACAGGTGCGAGAGCAGCATTTGAGGTAATCCAGGCTCCTTCTGGACAATGCTCTTTTGTGAGTCCAGTATTGCGAGATGCTGTGGGGTGGAAGCATTACATCCATCCCCACTCCACACCTAGCCTAACATCAGCACTATGAAAGCACATGCAAATCATCATGGCATTGTCCATTTAATCTCTACAACCAAGCCAGAAGGGAATGGAGAAGGTTTCTCATGTGCATCTGGTAAATGTGGAATTTGTAGTTTATTGGTATATCCACCTTCATTGAGTAGATGGCATTTATACACTGAAATGGACTTTTTTAATAAAATTCTTGAGATTACACATTTGGGTTTACTTCTCTGCATCAATAGTGGAAAACATTTTTTAAATACTATGCTGCAGACAGAAAATAAAATAAATAAGCATTTTGCAGTTTGCGACTCTTTCAAGATGTGATTGATCATTGTCCCATTGCTGCAGGTCAACCCCTGCCATACAAAACTCCAGATAATCTTCAGCTGCATTTCCTAGACCTTTAATAGGATGAACAAAGCTAAAATAACAATGCATGATTTATTTTCCAAATGCAGCTGACATGAGGAAATGGATACCAAGTGAATTAACACATTAGAACATTTGGAAATACAGCCCATTTGGAAATCCAAAACAGACTGCCTGGAATGATTTAAATCTAGCACGAGGTTAATGCCAGTCCCTTGCTTAGGTGTATCATCTAGGTGTAATCTAGTGCTCCAGTTTTAGGAAGGCTGATGGTGCACACCCTGGGGCTTGAGTATTAGGGTGAGCCTCGACTTAATTGATTACGCGACCAGAGTAGCACCTATCACGGCCACACACATGTTGAGGATTCCGTGCAATGGCTACATTCACATGCATGGACAGACACAGACAACACAACACTTTCTAATATAAACAAATATTTCTATTATTTGGTTGTTGAGAGGCACTATAAAAAATAGCAGGTATATATATAAAGCTGTAAATAACATTCTGTCTTTAAGAAGCTGCATCTGTATCCAGGGCAAAATCTTGGCAGTCATCTCAAGGGAGTAAGGTTTCTCTCACACCTGATCTATAACCAAGAATTTCTCAGAAATTGGGTTTTACCATTTGTCAGCCACAACTTGTCAGCAAAGCCTATTTTCTTCAGGTAAACTTCCACCTGTGTCTCTTTCAAAGTTATGGGAGTGTATTTTTAGAAAATTGTGGACCTTTATTCGGCATACCAGACTCAATCACAGCACTGTTAAATATGTACATTTACAGCTGTCGTTAACAGGGTATATGTAAGAGCTTTAGGTTTTTATCCTTCATGGGGTAATAAGCCATAATTAAAGTCATGAGGGGCAGTATTACAGAAACATTTCCCACCACGTGTAGCACAAGGATTACTTTGCAGAGAGACAACCGGCAGCCAAAGTAGTTCAGGGTATTTCTTAAATTAAATATATTCATGGCAAAAGCATGATAGCACTTTATGATAGGAAAAAAACCCAAACAAACAAACAAAAAAAACTACAAAAAAAAAACAAACTCTAACACAAGACCTTGTTAAATCACTGTACCTGAAAATGGGTCAAACTTTGTTAGTGTGTGCAGGTAATGGAGACTAGGCAACATCACAAAAATGGTCCTGTTGATGGATATCTGAGGGGTCCACATACATGGTCTGTGACCAGCAGCTGTAAAAAGCTCTTTGCATTCCTTTCGGTGCAAGAATCACTTGGAACAAGGGTCACCCCCAGACAAAATCAGTTCAAGCAGCCTATCTGAGAGGAAGACAAGGAAGGAAGGAGGAAGGCTTATTTCATCTTCTGCACTGTCAATCATTTTTACACCACTCCAGATTATGCAATATGCTGGAGCAGGGACTGTGAAGCATGAGTTCATCAGGAAAAGGCAGTGTTCATTAGCACTATCTGCTGCACAATGTGTGCTCTCAGATGTCTAAGGTGGAAAGGTCACAGCCACAGACTTCACAGCATCTTTATCCAGCCTCAGCCTACACCCACTCTTGAGTGCCCACAGTTATGAGGAAGAAAGGTTAAATGCTTTTGTGTGAAGTCTTGTGTTTATCCTGGTGGCATATAAAGAAGAATCCAGTTAAAATCAAATTATCTAGCTCCTGTCTTAAGAATGCCATTGTTACCAAGCACTACAGGTTAAAATAAAATTCCATGAATTAGTGATCTGATTTCATTTTGCAATGCCGTTTTGCAATGTGTAGTGTCCAACAGTACATAGCAATAATCCTAAAGAGAGCACATGAGGATTTACAACGTATAATGATGTGTAATGTCTTTGGTACTCAAACTCTTTATAATGATGTGTAATGTCTTTGGTACTCAAACTCTTGTTCCTTTGTTCGCATGTAAACCACGGTGATACAAACTGGCTTGGCATAAGGCACAAGACTTTTTATCATCTCAAACAAAAAACAGCTGTACTGGAATGAAGTAAAATTACAAACATAAGAGCGGAATTCCTTCTGTTCAAGGGACTGTGTCATATGGTCACAACCCTTCTTTTCCTTGAGTATCTGGGTTTATTGTGATATTTCAATAATCTTCAGAGAAGTGTTGAAAAACCCTTTTTTAAATTGTATTGGTCTCTCTCCTTTAGTTGAATTCTCCACCTACACACACATACAGGCACACACACTCTTAACCTTTTTAATTATGCACCAAAAGGCTTTAGTGGAGCCCCAAGGCACAGTACTTTGAAATCAAACATGTTGGTGTTTTGTGGAAGCTATCTTGCAAATTTTTGGCAGAACAGATGTGTGATCCCAATTCAAGGCAAGCTCCATGCAACCTGCCAGCTCTGCATACAAATTGAGAGCCCAAATCAGACACAATCCTCTTCCTTTATTTTGTTCTGGCTTAAAACAGCTCTCTGAAATCAACCTCATCCATGCAAATGTCCCAAAGAGAAATGCTAGATTTAGCTGACAAATGCATAAAATCTCATGTTGTCACAGAATTCCCCAGTTTCTACTCAGCACCAGATGTTAAAGAATGCAAATCTTTACTTTTAAATTTGTACTCCAAATTCCCTCCTTCACAGCTGTTGTTTTCCACTTCCATGTACATAGAGCCAAATTTTCAGAAGCAGGAGGTAGACCATGGCTCCCTATGTTGATGTGAATATACATGTTTCTTTATTTGCCCGGAAAACACCTGTTTGAGTTGAATAATCATTTATTTGTGAGGGCTTATTTCTGTATGCTCACCTGCTCACCCGCCAGGATTGAAAACAACCTTTCTCATCTTTCAAATACAATCTCTTTTCAATGATTTCTCTGGAAATAGATTTGTCTTTCCAAATATCTGTTTGGAGGTACAGAATAGGATTTTCATCCTTGCTTAGGCCTCCTGGGCTCCGTGGAAATAATAATTATAACCACAGTAATACAAAACAAAAGACGTGATTACGAGGAACTGCAGAGCATTGTTTCTTCAGATATCTTGGGGGGGGGGTGGGGGGGGGGCGCGCTTTTCTGGCCATCCTCTGTGCCACTCAGGAAAGGAAGATCTAGCCTGGCACTATAATGACTGTTTTAAACTTTTGTTCTCCCTTGTGTAGATACAACCAGCCTGCGCAGCTTTTGAAATACAGTCAGTGAGTGCCATGAAAATAATAAGTCTGCAAAAGCTGAACCGGTGTGATTTATTTTTTTTCCTTTTTTTTTTCTATCTAAATAAGTGGAAAATTTCAAACAACAAGTAAGGGTGACTACAACAGCCCACATTTGCTTCCTGTAAATTAATTCAGATTCGCAAGGTTCACCTCCAGTGGCCTCAAGTGTAGTTTAGGTTTCTTTTTCTTAAGTGAAGATAAAATGCATATGGAGACCTTTTCTTTCCCCTTACTTATGTAACAATCTTCAGTTCACTGTGTTCTCAGTTGTACAGGCAGTAATCATAATCTAACCAAACATTTGTCTTCTTACACCTCTGATTTTCAGCCAAAGTTGAGAAATTGGTTTCACCTAGGGCTGAGATATATTACTGTGTTTAAAAGGGTTGAGTCTTACATGATGGGAGAGGAATGTAGTCAACACACAGGTTCAAATTTAAATACAGTCCAAATTGGACGATCACATATAAATACCTGATTTTTAAGGAAAGCATAGCACACACTGCACCATTGCAACACACCTTATATCAAACTCCAGTAGTTTACCAGAACATTTGTCTTTTCCCAAGTTGTTCTTATTCCTTTGGCTTAGATGGAGATATTTTTATCTTGGTTTTATGCCTCTGAATGTTTTAATGCCTGTGCCAAATGCAATTCACCCAACAGCACTGTCTCCCCAACATCACTGAGACCTAAGGTGGTAAACCCATGCTATGAACAGCAGCGTTGTCCAGCTTGGTCATCCAGTACCTGTAACCGGTACAGAGAAATACCTCAGACTTCAAGCCCTGAGCTGGCTTGCAGGACCTACCCCAGTTCTCTCTACAGCACTATCCAACACCTCTGGCTCTGGCCCTAGGGCCAGCCAAGCCAGGCTGGGTACTCGCCTCTGCCATACCAGTGCTCTTACAAACCTGCACATTGCCGATAGATTCAATCAGGTAAACAAATCCGGCTACAAATACGGAAAAACTGACTCCTAAAGTTGCATAAGCTAGTGCCAGAGTCCTATTATTGTCATGAAATGTTTTAACATAACTTGAATGACAGCTATGAAACACAGAAGTGGAGCAGAGATGTGGTGAGAGTCCCCAGCTATTTCTGCATTTACTGACTGTGGCCATAAGACAGAGCAATGGTAATGAAATGTTCAGTGTTAAACACACTTTTGGGCAGTCTAGCAGGTTTTATTACTACTATTATAGTATACATATCCATAGTATCTTTTTTTTTAAAGTAGACAATAGTGTCACTTTAGGAAAGCTGTGATTTAAGATAAAAGGAAAAGTGTTTGCTGGTTTTACAGTAAGCCATAACAGAGCTATCCACCTATCTGATAAGAAGAATGGAGGGAGAAAAGTTTAAAATACTTTGTTTGAAGTTATATGACCCGGCACAAATAGCCTCAGTGACATTTTAAGATCAAATAGTCCCAGTATCAAGTACATGTGCTCATGTACTTCAAATCATAAGGGGAAGTTGTGACAAGATGTGCCTGACCTGCCCAAGCAAGGGAGATACTGCCTGGGGTGACATTTAATTTATGTTAATATACGATATATATATGTATATTATGTATATATTATATGTTATGTAAATTATGTTATTTATTAATAATCAGACTTTAATTCTGAGTTCCTGGAGTTTATCCTGCATATTTTTGCAAGTGTCACCAGGTTGTATTTACTTATTTATTTGACTCTGAATACTTCCTAGTAACAATAGCCCAGTGAAGTGTTTTATACAGTAATTAAAAATGCATTTACCGAGTTACATTTTTAGGTTAGTGACTGTTTTCCTGGAAGAATGGAAGGGAATTACTACCAAGGCAAAACTAAATATTTCTGAAATTGATAAATACAAGTTTAGACCTTTAAAAAAAAAAAAACAAAACAAAACAAAACACAAAACAACCTACGCAGAGCTGACATTTAAATATGATAGATTGTAAAAGGATTGTTAAAAATGTTGAAGAAATGCTAAAGAAAGAGGAAGCACTGAGAAAGTGAGAAAGGTGGGGATGCCACCAGGGAGATTTCAAACGGCCTTGCACCATCAAAAAGGCATTAAATCTGAGACTACAAGATGTTGAGACCCAAGCTGTGAGAAGTCACGAGGAAAACAACATGCTGATTGTGCGCAGAGTAAAGCACAAGGGGTGCATGGGGAGGGAGTTTAAAAACCTGGCTGCCGTTGTGTTTGGAAGGTTTTGGGGGAGCATCGTTCGGAGGCAAACAGGCAGGTGGGCAGCTGTTACATAAAAAAATAACTGCGGAGAAAAGCAAAGTCACCTACAAAAATCATTGGAAAAGAGGGTTAGAAGTTTCTTCTTCCATGGCAAAGGTTTTCATTCATAGGAAGCAAATAAAGGAGATTTGTACAGTAAAAAGCAGCCTGCCAAAGCATGCCCCCTACCCCACACGCAGCACACATCACTGCTGTTAGAAAGGTGGCGTTTTCAGGCAGCATCGTGCTCAGGGAGACTGCGGAGCGCAGTGAGCCCAGTGCGAGAAGCACGGCTCGGGCAGGGCAGCCGGGCTGTGGGGAGCCAGGCCGCAGGGAACAGCCACCGCTGCTCCTTCCGCGCGCTAGGTACAAAATCAGGTTACCTTCAGATTAATTATATTGTATGCCTGTGCTTTATGACCATTGTCACAGAAATTTATCTCAGAAGAGATGCCTTCTGCCTGGAAAATAAATGTTTCTGCTCTGCTTCATTGCCACATACCTGGAGGAGTCCATTATCTTGGGAAAACATCTTTTCCATTTACACTGACTCTTAAATATTTTATTATTCATTTTCCTTTTTAGCTTTCACAGTAAATAAAGCAAATACCTGACAGACACTAGATGTTAAATAGTCACCAATGTATATAATTTAGTGTATACATTGACTCCTCACCTATTTTCATCCTGACTTTATACAAATTGTACTGTACGCTATGCTGCTTCCTTCGATTATTTTCATTTACTTTAGACTGCCAGTGCTTAGTTTGACTACTATTCAGTCTCTGTAAGTACTTCATAATGGGCTTCAGGAGGTACAGCTTTTAGATGATGTAGCTCTGGGGCTTGAATCCTAGTGTTTGAAAGGCATTTAATTATTGCTTCTTTTCTGTGAGGATTGCTGCAGTACCTCTGCCACTAACTCACCTTCAGTTAGTTTAGAATCGAACGTTATTTTTATCAGTCTGAAAAAGATGGTAGAAGACTTTTTTCAACAATCAAATGTAATACATCCTGTAGTTCTGCACATAGAGCCAGAACAGCTACGTGGGTTGAAAGCAGAGGGGAGGGGGAGACTCAAAGTCAGCTTAGGGATGCACTGATTGAACATGTCCCTGAAAACTTACTTCTATAGCACTGGGGGGTGGGCTGGGGGGGTGGTGCCTCCTTTCTGTTTTCAGGAATCCTGATGAAAGAACAGCAGTAAGAACACCTGCTTTCACTTGCATGTATCAGCCACATGGGAATGCCCAGGTATGTCCAGAGAAACTGAGCCAAGACCTCCCCAACATGGGAGCAGATCCTACTTTCTGTACTGAACCGCTCCAAATTGGGTTATATATAGGTAATAGGCAGTGCCCCTGGTGTATATGTAAAGCACCATCTGCATGCTTGATGCTATACAAGTAAAGGGATGATCATTATAATGTTGTGCACACGATTAAATCAAAGCAAAAAGTTGTAACATTGTAGGAAAAATGCACCTAAGATTATTATGGTCTGTAAAATCTGGCTTTGTTCTGTGAGTCTCAAGTTGATTTTGAAGAAATGTGCTTCTCACTTTCTGAAATAGAAAAAAAAAATGTAGACCCATTTCATACATTATATTTTGACTACCAAAGCCAAAAAATAATTAGCATCTCTGGAAAACCTCATCCTTTTCCATAAAGTCTCTCTCTTCATTTTGCAGGTGCAAAAACCACACTGATATGTTCCTGAAATGTTTCAGGAACTTCTCCAACCTTTGTGGAACAGTTACATTTGCTATGAGCAGGATATATATGACATCAATTTTCATAGGTCAGGTTATGAAATATTACATTATTGCAACATATTAACTGTACCCACTGACTATCACCACCTGTACACCACTGGCTAGACATCACAGCATTAACGCTTTTTTCTTTGAAAAAAAAAAGAAGAAAAATACAGGTCTTGAGAATACAGTCACCTACTAAGCTGCCTTTTCTGAATCTTGTAAGACCAAAAGAAATTTGGTCTGTTTCCAAGGAGTAGTTACAAAGGAGGTGAGATTTAAGGCTGGCTTTTAGAGCTGGGCAAATAAGCTTTTGTGTAAAGTAAATGAACTATGGGGGGACTGGAACCAGGGAACTTTGGATCAAATCAGCTAATAAATTCAGCCAGAAACAGGACTGATTGGGGAGAATAAAAGATCACAATAATTTTGTTTCATATTTTCCTTTTTAATGAAATTCCTTGTTTTGAAAGCACTGAATACTTTGTTATGAAGGCTTTAAAACATTTGACATCATATTTTAAAACACCACTTTAATTACTAATTTCTTATTTTAATAACGCAATCAAAAAGATTTAGCCCAAAATCTTAAACAAGCATTTTGATCTAAAAAAAAAAAAGGATCCAAAATGGGCTTCCCAAATCATTAGAATATATTTTTTTTCCTGTTTGTTTAGTTTCTCCTTTAAATAAAAATGTTCTTCAGATTACTTTCTCCTAGTGAAGCATACGGTGTATAATCTGCTGAGCTGTAGATTGCACTACAATTGATTTTACTTTTTAGAACATTTTCTGAAACATGTTTTATAGATGCATTCATTTGACCTAAATTATACCTAAAACCCTGGGCCTAGTGTCTCTTATTGGCCAACCTTAGACCTTCAGAGATGACTTGTTAATAGAAAGCACCACTGCAAAAAAAATTAACTGGAGTTTAAGCTGTCTGAGGGTGGTCTTAGATTTATTGCAATTTCTTACATTGAACTTTCAAAAGTATATATAATATCTAATACAATACTTGACATATGTTTTTCTTGGCTGTTCATATGGTTCATTTATGTCTTCACTAAATGAATGGGAATATTTACAGGAATATTTTCTGAGACTTTTATTAAACCATCATACTGGGGAATTGTACATCATGAGCACACTTAACTTCTTAAACCACAGCGAGAGGCATGACAGTGATGCTGTTATGGAACATATCCAAAATATTGTTTTTCGCAAGCCTCAACAGACAACTCTATAATATTAAAACTTAATTCTCTTTTTATCAAAGAGTGGCAGCTTGCTTTATGTCCTACCACCTTGGTATAAGACACAGTAAATAGCAAACTGAAGCCCCTGAGTGCCAGTTGCACCACTTCTCTTCCACACCACCCAGAGATAACAGGACTCTATTGCCACAGGCTGCCACTCATGTTTTAATTGCTGTTCATTCTTTAGGTAATGTGTTTAAAAGGTTCACACAATATAGTAAAGAAGTTCTATTTTGCTAAAGCAGAGAAAAGTGTATGGTTTCTGTGTAATGTTGAAAAGATCTTGGAAAAGAGCTTCTTTTGGCTGTTGAGTTTCTATACTGAAAAAATTTCCACACGGCAATTCAGGGTGAGGCTGTAGCATTTGCCATAACTCCACTAAAACACTAGGCAAGGAAATGCCCTCAAAATAGTGTAATTTCCTTTAAAATATTTTTTCAGTGTATATCTTTTGGTTTTATTTATAGAAATTAATATGAACAATTAATATGAACCCAACTTTAGGTACCCAAAGCGATGTATTCCTTAACATTCCCTTCACCCCATGCCCAGCAATCGCACAACGAGCAAGCCATACTTCATTTCTGCTTTCCATCCCTTTCCCCAACTCCTGAAAAGGAGTGAAGTAGAAGAGGGGCCTTACAGCATGCCCTGAGGGAGGAAATAATCCAGGATTAAGGTCAGGAGCAATTTCTAAAGCTGAGGGTACATGAAAAACTATTTTCCTCCAGTCCCAGAATTCTCATCGGTATAGCTGCAACTTCAGTTCTTCCACATATGGGCACTGAGGTACAGTGCTCTGGGTGCTGAGTAAGCAAAAAGTACTCCTTTCTCCAGGCCAAATGTTTCTTTACGAATGGTGTTTGTTTAGGTTGTCCAGGTTATCTGACTAATTGGGGTTCTCTGATATTTCTATTCCTCACCAGACCAAGATATATGCAAACTGTAAAGAAAGAGATATTCTAACCTCAATAGTACTTACTTGCGCTATTTATTTGTACCCTTTTGCTCTTTGTTGTTTTTATAGCTTCAGTTTAATGCAAAAAGTGCTTTTCAGATAGTATCCATGCAAGGAAAATCCCTCTGGCTCATCCAGATTTTGCTTGAATAAAAGTAAAGGAACAAGTCTTTGTCTTCTTAACTTGAACTGCTCCATCTCTACTACATACCCTCAGAACCTGTATGACTGACAGTGCTATTATAAATAGAAAAAACTACCTACTGATAGTAAAAAGGATGCAAACTTAGAGTATTGGATTTGTATGCTGGGACTTAGCCGCAGTGTATTTCATCTCCTCCCTGACCCACGCCTCATCAAATGCGTCTCTGCAGAAAGCAGCAGCACCTCGGTGCCTACAAAACTTCTCCAAAGCACATCTGATCTGTCTTTATTCTCACACAGTGCTTGGGATGGAGACCCATGAATGACTAAGCAGAAGCGCATGAACAACAAGAATATCATCAGCCCATTCTCCTTTCTCTTTATTTTGTTTTGTTTTCCCAAATCTCATGGATGGAATCTGCCTAGTTAGACAGATACAGTTGCTAGGGACTTACAGAAAATCCCTAAACACTGTATGGCATCACTTAATCTATATCAATTCTCCTGACATTTTTCAGAAAGGGTAGAAGCTTAGCTGTACTAAAGATGGTCTTCAGCTTTTGCAAGCCCTGTTTGCAAGCCCTATTTGAGTGTGTGTCACATGTGAGTCCCCAGAGAGCACTTTCTCCTTCCATCCTCTGATTTCCAGCTGGTATTCACTGCAGTTTAGCTTCTAGGACTCCCATTTGTAAGAGTGAAATGACTACACTGAGAGTCTTAACTTGTGTTTCTACCTACATAACCCACAGAATGGCTGACAAACCTCTGTGTTTTATGAAAACACAAATGTGTGAAGCAAAGCATGTGTGTTCAACCTTGACTTTGTTTATTTTCTGTGACTATGTTTCACTGTAAACTTAGGATCTAAACACTCAGTTTGAATCTAGGCATACAGAGGCATGCACTTATACATTTTTTATTACTACAAAAATAAATTTTCTACACCTTGATCCACTTACTGATCTTACAAACACTTTCTATGTAAAAGATATTTACTTTTAAGCAATCTGCTTAACATATAATGACTTATCACAAATATTTATGATCAATCTTACATAGCTTAAGAAAACAAGCAAACAAAATCATATAGCCTCCCCCTCAGAAACATAAAAATAAATCAGCAGTGTATGTTGGCCTGCATTAATATACAAGCACTTCAATAATTCCTCACTGCCTGGTGCCTCTTCCACAACAGGGTCTTTTCCCTACCTCTGTTGCCTTCCAGTGGCTCTGTTGCCTTACAACTGTGACCTACTCTTAACTGTGTTTGTTCTTTCTTCAAGGATCTTTGGTCTCCCTTTACCTATAAGTCTTGCTTTACCCTCTTTCGCCTTATTTGCTTTATAATGAACATTGAGTTTGGAGGTTACACAAGCTTCTCCCAGCTTCCCTTTTTGACTTAACTGTTTCTTTACAAAGAAACTTAAAAGGAGCTCAGTTTCTGGAATAATTCCAAATGGTCAAATATCCCAAAAGTCCAGATATCTCTATCCTGATCTATAACCTCACTGCTACTTCTTTTCCATTCTTCTCTTAAAAAGAAAAAAAAGAAAAAAAAAAGGAAATAAAAATCTACTTCTGGCTACAAAAAGCCTCTTCTTTGAGCATCTTCAAGTATGGCATCATTCCTTATCTGATCCCATGGAAACATCACAGTGTCATTTATCAAACTGTGTAGCATGACTGGGAATACCTTTCAATGCCATTAGTGATCCCACAGTTTTGTTCCACACTTCTATTTTCTGTATCCACTTGGTAACAACCACCTCAACCAGCTCTAGATTTCTCTCTTCCCAATACCTGTGTGAATGACTCTCTTCCAGACTGCAGATATGATAAACTTCCTAGAGAACAAGCAGGAAATTTTTCACTAACAGAAGTGTATAAACAGCGTAAGTCTCCTGCTGAAAATCAAGCAGGGTTCATTATACAGACAATACAAGCTATTAACACAGAAAAACAAAATTTGCTCTTATATCATTCAACTGTGCCTGTGCCAAAAGAAGAAGTAAATCATTGAAGCTGTGTATTATGCATGAGGTAGACAACATCATTGAAAATTGATTTTTTTTTAATTATAAAAGGGAATTTGCACAGGAGCAAAATGTGATTTAAAATTCTTAGCCTAATATCATTGCTAATTTTAATTGCTATTAGAAGAACCTGGTTTTCCTCTAAGGCATTATGTAAAGAATCATTCTAGCCCAAATATGCATGGGAAATGTTTAAGGGCCATTACAGAACAAACAATGAATATGAAAGCAACAGCAGTAAACTAGCAAATATCCCTAGCTATGATGCCAGGACTTGGATGTTTAGCTATCAAGCAGACGTTAACAGATGACAGATAAGTAATTATTCAACAAAATTGGATGAAAAATGCTTAAACGCATCCAAACAATAATGCAAAATGCAATCTAAAATTTGATGAATGGGAAAAATTACACATAACATAATGACATAATTTCTGTGTAATATTCTTAATTATGAAATATTAACATTTCAGCATGCAAGGGTTTAGCAGCAGTTTAGAATCCCATTTATGAACCGAGTCCCACCTATTTGCATATAATTGGATCCATGCAAAAGATTCCAGTCTGTGCTGAGAACAGACTTTGGTGTGCAGCGCCTCGGGGGGGGGGAAGCAGCCCAAAGGCCATCGCATCCTATATGTTGCGTAGACACTTTTCTGCTTAGAATCAAAGCTGTCCTGTATAACAATAGCAACAGTCAGAAGCTCTTACCACCTTACAGGAGGTGACCTTCACAGGAAGGCAGAAATGGTCTTTAAAGGCACACCTTTTTCCTCTCCTGACCTCAGGAATGCCCTGCTCATTGCTGAAGGGAGAGAAATTACATTGGTGAAGGACCAGGCATGGGATCCCAAAAGTAGCATCTGCAAGAGATACCAGCACGTAGATAAAATGGAATGCTTGGCAATGGGGGTTTTAACACATCTAACCAAAATGTATGAAAATACAGAGAAAAAGAAAACGCCATATGTAAGTAGCATGCGAGTAAGTGCGATTCAATGATGGAATTATTGTATTATAAAGTATTACACAGCAAAACCAGAGGAATGAACATTTAACTAAAAACAGTGGAGGAATGCAACCAGAAGGATATTTATTAGTGTTGTGGATGATGTAAGCAGATGCTGTGTTCACTGAAAATAAAAAAAAAAAACAAGTAACAAAGAACAAAAACTTTTCTAATCAAATTTTCTAATCAAGTAGCTCTTTCATAAGAGTGGGAATTGGACTAAACCAGTGCATGAAATCTAATCCAGCATCAAAATCTTGATCATTGTGACAGCACAGACTCAAATACCTTCTTCATAAGTATCTCCTGTAAAGTTTATTATTAAATAAGGGAATAAGGAAGCAGGAGAAAAAGAATGCAACAGAGTCAACTCAATAGCCGAGGCATTCTCTGATAAAGGATCACATTCATGCTATTCTGCAATATAAACTCAGAGAACTATCCAAAGTAGACAGACTTTAGGGTAATTTATAAATCAATTACTTACTTGTTAACACCGTTATGAAGAACACTTTGGACATTACATAAACATTTGCCCAAAACAACAAATTTGGGTTTAATAGCACAGAAGCGCCTGTAGCCAAACAAATGTGCAGGCCATATGTAGAACAATTTCACAAAACTAATAACTACATGGAGTTAATTTATAATCAGTTAATCTGAAGTAAAACTATAGTTTAAAATATCCCATGAGACATGTAGGTGCTAGAATTTTTGCTATGTGTTCTGTGTTCTAATTGGCAGGAATGATTTGGTCACAACAATAATGTTTTAATTAGTAACAAAAAAAGAGGTAGTGTAAAAGACATAATGACAAGTAAGAACAACAGATACTGGCACTATAGTCTGAAGAAGTACAAGTAGAAAAAATGAAGTATTAGTCATAGTAGTCACAACATTTAATTTCAAAATATTTGAAGGAGCGAGAACAAAGCAGTATTGGCACAAAAAAAAAATCTGATCAAACAACACAAAACTTTTGGCAGATAAAAGGATGGAAAAATGTTTCAACTGAGTTGGATTAAATACAGTATTTTTAGGTTTTAAAAACATCTGATTTATGGGTTTTGTTGTAAAAAGTTTTTTGTGTGAAAATACAGGCTGATTGGTAATGGCTGGAACAGAAGTCTGTATGCTTACTCATTAATTGCTTATTAAGTATTAACTTGGAATTGTAGTTAACCATTTCAGAATTATTATAATGAAAGGTTACTTATACTGTTTGACATGGGCATGCATATTTTCTGCCATCCTTCATTGCTCACTATTTGCATGTTTCACAGAAATATAACATTGGAAGCCCCCCTTCTTCAGTCACTAAATACATTCCCTGCTGACAAAGACAACCATGTGAATAGTTTGCTATCATTCAGTTATTATTAGATACATTAGACAGCTTCCTTTTTCTTTTTTTAATAATATCGTCCAGGGACGCTCTGTAAGTCTCATTATGTTAGGTTCACTGCCAATGCTCATGAACAAAGGGGAAAGACATACAACAAAAACAAAACCAGTTATCTTTTAACCACATGTGAATTCCTGGCATGACTGAAGTCAGTGGGTGTTTCACCATTTGTGTGGGATTTCACCCTGCAATTAAAGAAAGTGGGTGTTCTCACTCTGCAGGGCTTTTCTCATTTAGCAGTCAGAAGCACAAGAGCAAGAACAGGAATATAAACCTAGATTCATAAGAAGGTTAGGGTCCAGGATTTACACACTGAATCTAAAAGTCACCTACCTAAAGTCTTCACTCAGCAGTTCCTTGCTCCAGAAAGGCCTAAAATTTCCAGGTATCTAAATTTTGCCAATAACATTTCTGGGGCACACCCAGAATTGCTTCTGTCCTCAGAGGGAATTCCCAAATGATAGGAATACCATTGCCTTTCTCCCTTGTGAGGCCATATGCAACTGGTGTTCTTAGGCACAAAAAAAAAAAAAAAAAAAAGCTGTTTCTTCTACAGAATTAAGAAAAAAAGAACTGCAACTTTTGTCCTGATGTTTTAATGTCCTTATCATTAATTAAATATTTAGAGGTTAAACCACTTATCCAGGATATATGACACTCAAGGTTAAATCTTGGGATGACTTGAACTATGCCACCCACTTCCCAAGAGAATATATTTTCACCATGTCCCAAGTAAGCTAGAGTGAAATTCTCTCAATTAGTCCTCTTAAACTGTCTCCACTCTGCATATAGCAATTTGAGAGGAGTTCAAAGGTTGGAGACATCTGAACAGTCTAAGTCTATTCAACTACTTGATACAGGATGCAAAAGTTTCATCAGAAGAAATTATGGAACCCACACCCAGCTCTCGCTGCACTGCCACCTCCACGGATGGAAGAAAAAGCCTAAGTATGGCAGTGAGTGTTTCACAACACACTGAATAAATTGTATTGGATCTGTTTCTCTCCTGCTTTAGGGATTTCTGAGAAAGGGCATGTAATTTCAGGAGAGAGAAGGAGAGCCTTAGCTTTTTAAGGAATAAGGGTTCTGCTCACATGGGATTTCCTTTTATCATTGCATGCCGACGAGCGTCTCCATATACCCCACTCTTGCACACCTAACTCTCCATACGTATAGTCTGACTGCTTAACTGTTGATTTCTCCACATTGAAAAGCCAATCCCTGAAAATTCTTTAGCTGATGGAGTGTACAGGCACAGAGAATAAGAGAAAATAGAATTTCTTCTTGTCATTTTTTAGGTCTAAATTACTAATATTACTGATCATATGGGATATAACAACACCAGTGTGAAGCTGGACTGTTAAAATACTTTCCTGGGGAAGTTATACTTCTGGGACTTACATAAATGGTTTTGTATTTGTGAAAAATTGAGTTGATGAAGCACTTCTGGACTGAAGATCAATATTTCCATTACAAAGAATAAGTCGTGCAGACTCTCTTAACCAACTGCAAAATAAGCAAAACCCATCAGCTTGTAAACATGTTTGAACTGATAGGTTTAAGTAAAGGCGCTTGCATCTGCTGTCTTCTGAACAGAAAATAAGGCTTTCACTTTCCAAAAGACACAGATTTTTTCTTATGTATTTTATTTTATGGTGCATCAGTGTTGCTGAGGTCACTTTTATACAACTGTTTTGTGGCATGGGGAAGGAGTTTACGACCTTCCTCCTTGTGAGTTTTCCCTTGTTCTACAGATGTCACACTTTGAAACAAAGATCTCCACCATTACACCTGAACTTTGTGTCCCACGATTTTATCTCTGACTGTGGACATCTTGGCTCTTGATCTCTTGTTTCTGCCTTAATTATATGGAAAACAATTGCTCAGAGTAGCCAGCTATCTGGAATGCTTCCATACAGAGACTGGAAAACAGGAGTTTTTTCTCAGTCTGGCTCTCACTTCTGCTCCTTTGAAGCACAACCGAGATAAATTATTTTCTGTTCTCTGTCTGTCACATAATATTTGAAAGCATGTCAGCCTCCTGTAGCATTACCTTTACTGGCACATAACAGGCTGTTAGAATCATTACAAAGCCTGGCAGAGAAAAACTTGTAGAGAAGAACAGTCAGGAACACTCTTACACATGGAACATTGTGCTAAATAATGGACCAAACAAGTCTTAAGATACCAAAGACGCTAATAAACCCTCCCTACCCATGTTGAAATTAGAGGATTGTTTGCCTTCCTGATCGATTAATCCTTTTCAAGGGTGTACCATCAAAAAAACCCAACCCAGCTGTTAGCCACCTTTTCATCAAATGGTAATTCTTGACAGCCTATTCTTTCAAAAAGCAGATAAGGAGGTGGAGGTGATTTATAAGATATAAATACAATAGCACTCCTTATGCCTACCATGTTAATTAGGTACATTGACATGTGCCTCATTTAAACGCTTCTGAACACTTTTAAGCATGCATGGAAACAAGCGGGATAAGTTTTCTCAAAAAACAAAAAGGGAAGGCTGAAAGGCTGTATCTCATTATCACCAAAACAGAAGGTGCAAAACTGGTACAATGCAGAAGTCAGAAGGGTTGCTGTGATCTAGGTTTCTGAGAAGCAATCTGCCTTCACCATATCTTGGGATGGGTTGAACCAAGTCTTTTTCCTGTAGAGATGAACACCACCCAAAAAGACCAAAAACGCTTTTAAATTCAAAGAAGTCTGTTTTACTCAGAAAACGGAATCCTTTATTTTTATACCCAGAAAGCTCAAAGTGAATAAATTAGGCAAAAAAGAAATTGTTAAAAGTTTGTAAAAAACTCTCCGTTTGCCTTCCATACCTTGCAGAGGGTCCAGCTCAGTGTTCAGGCTTTGTTCAGCCAGCTCAGTGACCTTCTGGACCAAAGGAAACTGCACAGTCTTCTGTGGATCCCAGCAAATCATAAAATCATTTAGGTTGGAAAAGACCTCTAAGATCATCAAGTATAACTGTTAACCTAGCATTGCCAAGCCCACCGCTAAACCATGTTCCTAAGTGCCACATCTACACATCTTGTAAACACCTCCAGGGATGATGACTCCACCAAGCCCCTGGGAAGCCTTTTCCAGCACTTGATAACCCTTTCAGTGAAGACATTTTTCCTAATATACTGTCTAAACCTCCCCTTGTGCAACTCGAGGCCATTTTCCCTTGTTCTGACACTTGTTACTTGGTAGAAGACACTGGCACCCCCTCGCTACAACCTCCTTCCAGGCAGCTGTAGAGAGCAGTAAGGTCTCCCCTGAGCCCCCTTTTCTTCAGGCCAAACACCCCCAGTCCCCCCAGCCCTTCCTCATAACACTTGTGCTCCAGACCCTCCACCAGCTTCGCTGCCTGTCTCTGGACACGCTCCAGCCCCTCAATGTCCATCCTGCCGTGAGGGGCCCAAACCTGAACACAGCATTCGAGGGGCGGCCTCGGTGCTGGGGGAGGGGCGGCTGCGGTGCGGCGGGGGCGCTCGCTGGCGGCGCGGCGCTGAGGCGAGCGCCCTGGCTTCCC
>JAVJGJ010000037.1:44416276-44427650 GCA_035590215.1 Microhierax caerulescens | reverse complement strand
CACACACTCGGCCTTGGCCCATCGGTCCAGCCTGTCCAGATCCCTCTGCAGAGCCTCCTGCCCTCCAGCAGATCAACAGTCTCCCCCAGCCTGGTGTTATCTGCAAATTTACTGAAAATGCACTCAGTGCCCTCATCCAGATTGTTGATAAAGACATTAAACAGCACTGGCCCCAACAGCCCTGGGGAGCACCACATGTGACCAGCTGCCAGCTGGATGTAACTCCATTCACCACCACTCCTTGGGCTTAGACACCCAGCCACTTTTTTACCCAGTGAAGAGCACACCCATCCAAACCATGAACAGCCAGGATAATGCTGTGGGAATGGTATCTTTTCTCTTTTCTTAGCTGTGGATGCTCCCTGAACCTCTTGGAAGTCTCTTGATCTGAGCAGCAGCACCCAGCTCATGCTGTGACTCTCTCTCCACTCTTCTCCTACAGGCTCCAGTCAATGGAAGTTTTGCGCTCCAGCTGTGCCCAGATGTTCCCATGGGAAGAAGCCATCTTCTTCCTTCTTCAGGTAGTTTCTCTGGCTCAGTCACTTTTTTACCTTTTTCCCAATGTACAGTCCAAGAACAAGCAAACCAGAAGACAGTCTGCCCATAACAGTCCATTGCCCTCTGTCAATATTCAACTTGTGTAAGAAAAAGAGGAAAGGATTACTGGAAATAAAACAAATCACTAAAGGTTGTTACAAGCTAAAAAGAGTATTAAATGGCTGGACATAACCCTTTATATATGTGGCAAAGGGCAGGGATGTCCACCCTTTCCAGTTTTTGCAGTATCTTTTATACCGTGAGCATTGCAGGTCAAGTAAAGAACAGGCTGCCACACCATCGTACAGCATGTGCACCGAGGTCCACCTTTGCACCGGTCCCGTTGATCTACACAGGTTTGATAGTTTCTTGTAACAACAGTGAAGCCTTTGCTGTGTCTGCACCACTGTTGTGGTTCCACCACTGGGAGAACTTTGACCACCATCACAATCGGAGCAGACCAATATTTTGTCCACCTTTCCTTATGTCTATTACCCTTTAGCACCGTTTGGCCTGCATCTCCTTCCGACCAGATGTGCTGTCACTCAACCCATGAGCATAATTCCTATATTTGGAGTTTTTTTCAGTTTAAAGTGTACTTCTCACCAGCCACCAGTGTAATACCAGAGCTATGCAGTATGATCTACAGAACAATGCAATGGAATTTGGGGGCATGAGCAGGTGTTGGACACATGTCAAGAAATCATAGAATCATAGAATCACAGAACCACAGAATTACAGAATAGTTTGGGTTGGAAGGGACCTTTAAAGGCCATCTAGTCCAACACCCCTGCAGTGAGCAGGGACATCCTCAACTAGATCAGGTTGCTCTGAGCCCCATCACACCTGAGTTGGAATGTTTCCAGGGATGGGTTCCCTGGCAGACAAAGTCAGATTCACTGCAGCCCTCTGCCAGATGGTCTGAGAGATAACCTGAAGCGAATTATCAGCTGGGTCTGGATTTACGTTTGGGTGAAATAATTGCCATCTTCCAAAGGGACACAGGCATGATGGCTTATCAAGGAAAATGAGGCTCAGAAATGGAAACAAGGAATGAGTGAGACAGACAGTGTGAGAATGCCTTCATGTTCCCCAATACTAATGCAAGCCTTCATCGTAGCCAGGAGGCAAGTTCATATACTACAAGAAAACCTAAGTCTTTACTACTGCTGTCACGTCGTCTGTCTTATATCAGTTCTTGCAGCACTCACAGGATGACAAAATCCCAGGGCACTTCTGGGAAGGCAGGGCAGACCTGGCAGCCCATCCAGTCCCACTACACCAGCCAGGAGCAGCCAGGGGCTATCTAACCCTCACCACGACTCTGACTTTGATTCCTAACAGGGGTTCCCTTTCATCAGTGGGAGGAAAATAATGTGTTGCCCTCTAATAGTCAACTCTCCCTTCGTACCCCAGACAGCCCTACAAAATGCCATCATAAACTCGTCTGTTCAAATATTGGGTTTCCAAATGATAACTTCAGCCCTAATTCAATCTTAACTATGTTTAATTAGATATGGCCTCTAATTTCTAATATCTTTAAGAAATTGCCCTTTCTAAATATGGGTAGACCTTACATAAAAGAAGAATGTACTGTAGTTTTGAAGTTTTTGATTTACAAGCTTTAAATTTACTTCCAACCCTGAACCTAAGCTTATTAGTCTCTTCTAGTGTTCTCCCTTATATTATTTAATAACTTTGGAAAGCTACGATTTTCTGTAATTATTACTATAAATAGTATTAATAAATACTAGTTCTTTCTGTCTTTGTAAATCATAGAAAATGCAAATCCTAATGCAAAATTTCATTATATGAATGAATAGAAGGAAGACCAGAAGTAAATGAGAATATAAAGCATTGGCCCATCTAAGTGTTTCCTCTCTTTGTTGTTATCTACACCGTCTAGAATGCAAAAGAAAGAAGTTCCTTTAAGCATTAAGCCCAAAACTTTATCTCTAGCTCCAATCCCAATATTAACATCAGCACCAGCAGTGAGCACAACAATGAAAATGAAGGAAAAACATAGTGCCTTAGAAAAACACATCGTCTTTGTGTTTCCCTGGGAAACAGTAAACTTTAGATTCCAGATTCCTAACACTAACCCTAGGCAGTACAGCTGTATAAATCTAGCCTCCACAAAACAAAACAGAATATTGGTCCTTTGCAAAACCTGCCTACTTCCAACTCTTTAGTAATAATAGGATGCAGCAAAGATCTGGGCTCTTAGGAAGGAGATAGTGCCTCTGAACCTGAAAGCTAGCCTCAGTCCTAAATTTAAAGCAAGTTAAAGCCTTAATTTAATACATAGCCCACCACTAGCCCTGATCTTATAACCTGGTATGTATCCAAACAATAAAATGCACAGCATTTGCCTTTACTAGCACCTGTTGTCTTGTCTTCTGAACTCTGCAAGCCACAGAGAAACTGGTGTCTTGAAAATCCAGTTCCAAATCCTATGTCTGAGGATTTCTCCTCAGACAGATTGTCTCCTAATTATTCACAGGGTTAAGAGCATAATAAAAGAGTACATTCAACCTTCTACCCTGTCATCACCTGCCCTCTTCCTAACTCTGTCAGACCACCAAAATAAAGACATGAACAAATATCTTGACTTGAATTCCCAAATCCCAGTTATAGTACTTGCATTAATAAAACATTAAACATATGTAAATAGTAAAGAAAGATATAGGGCATTTACCCCTTTCTGCTGTCTTCCTGATTCTTTACTCCCCCAAGAAAACAAAGTGCTCCAATTCTCTCTTATACTCCCCAAACCCAAATCAAAATGTACCTTGAAGCTTAATGTTAGCTAGTGCACTCAAACAAGCGATGGCCCCTTCTGAATTGTCCCCTTCTGGACATGTGGGTCCTAGAAACTTTAGACTCTGACTCTTACATAAATTATATACCACTTTCTAATTATTACCAGCAGACAAATGTGCAGATTTCAAACTCCCAGAGATTTGTCCCCACAGATTAGTGTCAGCAGATTAAGAAAAGTTGGCCCCATTAGACTTTATTCTCCTCCCTCCTATGTGGGACCTACAGAATACTGCAATGATACAGAAATCTGAATCTGCAGAAGCTCCAAAGATAACCCCAGTCCTAATTTTACTTAATGGTTGGCACCTATATCCAGCACAAAATTACACCTGGAAATGTTCCCTATTTTCATCATTTGTCCTCTTCATAGTTGTGAGAAATATTGGCCATGCCGACAGAACCAGGGAAAAAAATTAAACATAACATATCCTTAGTTTATGATTAACTGGGATCCAGTTTAATAGGGTTTTTTAAAAAGAAATACCTCTTTTTGGCAAAGTTTTTTCGCTGTTTCTGCCCCTAGACAGTCTGCACTGTCATGATGCACCTCATTAGAATGAGCTGGATAGTGAAGAAAAATGTTTTAACCGAGTACATATCACAGAAAAGTTGTCAACTGCTGAAATCAACTTCTTCAGCTAACATATCGAGAAATGAGTGTTAAACCTTATTTTTTTTTTTTTTACATAAATCAATATAGTGTTCTACAACCTCACCAAATCTCTGTGCTACGAATCTAAAATTGCTCCTCACTAGAAATTATAAAAGGAAGGTGTGAAACAAAACCTACTCGGTTACTAGGGGTTTCATTTCTGCCGCAGTGGCTGGGATTTCAGTCAGCGCGCACCTTCTTAGGGGCATCCTTGATGCAAGTTCTCCACCTAGTGGAGCAATTTTCAATGCTCCAAAGGATCACAGTTCCCTGCACGTCATAATTTTTATTTCTAATTTATTTAAGGAGTAATCGCAACAGTTTCCTGACATAATATTTTACAAATGTTTAACCTGTACAGTAATTTTTTTTTTCTAAAATTAAATTTTATTTCAGGCAGTGACTGAAATATTTATAATAGCTTCAGAAAACGTAAAGGCCAAGAGAACTATGAAAGAAAACCAAGTCACAGCAAACTGTACCCACCAAACTATTTGAACGAA
The DNA here is from genome assembly GCA_035590215.1 of Microhierax caerulescens. NCBI lineage: Eukaryota > Metazoa > Chordata > Aves > Falconiformes > Falconidae > Microhierax > Microhierax caerulescens. The sequence continues at coordinate 44,423,135 of JAVJGJ010000037.1, read as the reverse complement.
ACAAGCCCAAATATTTTGTTCACCTAGGTTTTGGTAGTTAAGCAAGAAGCTCTATTTTTAGAAAATACTAGTCTTCACAAATACTAACTACAATCATATATTAAAGAAAATTTTAGCGCAGGCAACATACCTGCTCATATAGAATCGACAAAACAAATCCATCCAGATGCCAGAGTAAAGAGTAGCAATTTGAACAGCACGGGACACAGTAAATTCCAAATCACCTGAAGTTCTTACTTTGAGGCTGGGTGGGAATGTAAAATATGCACTCTGGTCTGACCACATATGTATGCATGCATGTACATCATCCAGGAATTCCAGGGAATAGAAGGAACATTGCCACGCAGAAAGTCAAGCCAGGTTAACATAATCATCCACCCTGCTTTAAAGGTATGAATCACGGTAATACTCCTCCCTGTGCTTACAAAGAACAGCCTTTTGGAAAAAAAATATACAAAACCAAGAAGTGTTCATACAAAATGCACCATTCACATCTCAAACCTATTAAAACGTAAGGTGGCCCCCCAGCTCCAGTACCTGTAATCAAAGCTGCAGCACACAGCACAGAGTAATAGATGTCCCTTCAGGTAGGTTGGTCCTGAGCCACTTCGGGAGACAAAGGTCAAGGCAGAGGATATGAATTTCACCTCTGTTCTTGCTGGCGACAAGTCCACTCCCAAAGCAATTGGTGTAATGCACTGTGCTCCTTGCATGACACATCACTTAGTAATTGCATGGCTGCATTTCAAGTCACCTTCGGTTCACAGTAGTTTTTAGTTGTGACTTGACAGCAAGAGTAGATTACAGTTGTCCTGCACTTGAGATAATGAAGGTATAGATTATAGTTGAGAGCCCACATCAGACAAAAGAGGTCACACGTCCTGACTTGATACAGATCAACATTATAAACTTGTTCTCATGTAACATGAACATCAGAAAGGTACCTTGACTCAGTCAGTGCACTTACCAGAATTCAATTTGCCAGTATTGGAGATCATATTCCCTTGAGCTGATGAAGTTCCAGTACAATCTTTCATACTGTACCGGCTGACTCTGCCACAGCACCAAGTCTTGCAGATGCAGGTAGGCTTACTTGGGTAACCTAGCTCTCAGCCAGCGCACCATCTCACGTGCACACTACGCTGCTCACACAGCAGCAGCAGCAGGCAGATGTCCCTGCTGCACAGAGGGGGAAACTGAGACAGCAGGAGGCTAAGACTTATCTCAACAGATTGCAAACAAGCAACAGTGGAGGAGAACCTTAACTGAAATCTTTTCCTGTGTGCTAATAACATACAGCCCTCAAAAACAGTGCTTACTCCAGCACAAAAGATTTCTTAATGCTAGATCAGGCAACATAAACACAGTATCCTGCAGGGTATGATATGAGGCAAGAAAAGGCAGGACAGTTTCCACGTGATCGTGGGATATACACATGTAATACCATCTTTTGCAGAGTCTGAGTTTCAACTGTGGTACAAACCTTAGCACATTAATTTTGTTCTATTTACTCTTATTTAGATAAAAACTAAAATACAGAGCTATGTAGCTTGTGGAGTTGTGCAGCTGTTTTGTGTTTTTTTTAAAGTAGCTGATCTCCCACCAAATTTTCATCACCCAGAGGCAAGGAACACTCCCAGCAACTTCAGTACGAGTTTTACTGCGATTCTAGGTCATGATCCATCGCCAAGAGAAAAATCACTTTCTTATTTCTGGAGATCAGAGTGCAGTCTGTAAAAGCCCAGCAGCCCTTGACTGGAAAGAAACTGGTTAAATTGCAGAACCCCACCACCACCACCTCTCCAACTGGAGCCTGTAAGGAATACAGGTATATAGCAAATATACAGTGGAGCCAAGAGACCCCAAATGACTGTGCTAAGAAAAGTCCTTCACCTTCTCCGCAACCTTCACTGTAAACCTTTTGCTTGGTTTTTAATGCACAAGGGGTAAATTTTGTGACCCCTCTTATTGCAGAGGGCAGCTGGGGGAGCTGGGGCTGCCTGTCTGCACGCTCAGCCAGCACGTGTACCCCAAGCCTGCCTTCTGGCCCTTGGCCTGTTCCAGGAGTCATCTGCGGGGCTGAAATCAGAGAGGACTGCTGAACAAGGACTGCCAAATTCTAGGGTGCAAGTACCTCAAGCACAATGACAAGGAAAGATCAGACTTGGCCACCAAGTCAGACCATATCAGCAATCTGATTGAAGCGGGAGGGCAGCATTCACAACCCCTCTTCACTGTTTTCCTGCCTGGGAACATGGCTTCTGCTCTTCACTTGTAGCTACGCTGACTTCTTGCCAACATTTTTGCCAATATTTGCTTTTCAGTTGTTCTTCTTCAGTTGTCAGTAGTCTACCAATTTCATCTGCTACTCCTGCTTAGAAGTCCCCTTTATTTCTTCCTGAGCATCAATAATTACTGCCCTTCAGAGGCAAGGAGCTAGACTGGGTACCGATGTTCCCTGCTTGCCGGGTTCCTTCCATGAAGATTGCCACAAGGTTTCTGGTAATGAGCTAGAAAACATCTGCAATATTCTTCCATCCTGCTGTCCACAAAGGAGGGAGTTCATGTGCTACATGTTTATATTCAATTAAGTTCTAAAATCTTGTACTCTAACTGAAATTAGTCTGTTATCTGAATGGAAACTGACCTTACGTTCCTTGATAAAACATAAATAACCTGAAGGAGAAAAAGATCCCCTCAGACATTTGAAGAAATACCCTTAATTGAGGAGTATGCCTTGATTTTCATATTCATATACACAAGGGTTGCTGAGAAATCTCTTGATACTGACAGGCTAGTAATTTATAAGGATGTAGCTACAAGGCACTGCTTGAAGAGTAATGTAAGTGCACAGCTCTGGGGTGTTTTTTCAAATTCCCTTATGGAATTGCATTATAATTTCAGGACACCGGCAATGCAGGCTGAAGGAATCAAAATGAAGTTTGGGAGAACAATTCAGAGCTCCTGTCCTGCCAAAGTTCATCTTGCTGACCACCTACTGCTTTGGTTCTATGATTGTGAAAATTTTTAAAATAAATTCTTATGGGAAGAAATATTTTTTATTTGTTATGACAAAAAGAAAAAAAGAAAAAGAAAAAGGCGGAATTCTTCTGTGAAATTTGTAAAAAAAAGAAAAAAACTCTGAATCAGAAAACTTAACTGAGACAAACTGAAGTTTCTAGAAATGATTAATACATGGAGATATTTCTAACAAAGGAAATATTTAAGTGTTGTTAGGCAGACTTGCAACTATGGCACCAAAGCGTGCACGTTTGCTAGGTACTGTCATTTGGAATAAGGTCACAACTATCCTTAATTCACACTTTCATCAATGCTGATGCCCTTTTGGGTTTGACTTTTTTCTTCAGTTAAATTAAGATGGCATTTGTTTTGACTATGGGTTACTTGGTGTTTCTTAATAGCATGGCAAATTCTCCTTTCTTAATTGCAGTTCATGAGAGAATCCCTTAAATAAATGTGCGCTATTACAAGAACACAGCTCACTGTTAGAAAACATATATTCATATATCTACAGCTGAAGGCAATTTTCTGCAGATTGCCACTATGCAGCTACAGGAAGAGAGGGAACATTTCTTGATTATATTATCACTATAATTAGGGTCATAGTGGACACAGAATAAGTATCTCTTGGGATTGGACAGTGATTCCAAATATTATTTTTTTTCCACTAAAGATGATAAATGTAAAACATTTAAAGTAGCTTTTGCTCCTTTTTTATCTAGGCTACATGGACAAAATCTGTCACATTGTTCTTTTATGAACTGACCATTTACTGAGTACTTCAGAAATTCTAAAACACCTTTCACAAATGGATGTTGTTTGTTGGCAAGGATTATATTCAGAGTTATGATTGTAGATATCATGGGAGACATGTAGTCTATTTATGTGCATAAGACTTGTTTTTTCCTCTCATCTGTACCACAATCCATAACTGAAGATTTACAAGAGAAGTTGTAGAAAATTGAAACTTTCAGCTTTTATTGGATAGTACCACAGATTCATCACTTGCTTATTACCTGCTAAAATAAAGCCCAGAACACAAAGACATTGATTTCATACTGCCCAAAGTAAAAATCATGGTTCTGTATACAGTTCATGGAGCAAGACAGGTCAAACAGTTATCTGAAGGAGCTCTGTGATTTGCTTTTTGAAGATGTCTGTATTTCTCCATTGACTAGAGAGGGAAGTTAGTAGGGTCGAGGGCCAAAACTAGACAAGAAAAAAAGTTAGATGCTTTGGGGATGATTTTGATGTAAATTAGGATAGCCTCGAGGAAATAACTATGTTAAACTCTGCATTTGTTATTGGGGCAACAACAGCTAAACATTTTTATTTGCAAGGCTGAGATCGTCTTTCTTACGAAAACGGCAATGGAAGGCTTAGTTGGGCAAGAGGGTGGTTGCTATTGTCATGACATTAAGATTGTGATATGCAGATTTTTCAAATGTTCTTTCCATTCACAGTTGCAGCCTTACAGTTAAGCAAAATGGATTGCCATCCTGCCCTTTGAATTGGCCCTTCAAATCCTTGTGTGTTCCTGCCTCCCTAAGATAGGAAGGGATTAAGGGTGACTGACAGCAGAAAAAAATTATGCAGCCACATATATGTTAATCTTGCCATCTTTTCTGCAGGATTTGGAAGGAGAGGGATATTTATAACTGTTCCTTTGTCTTGCTTTTGGACTAGCCACTGATTTCCCAGCACCCTAGAAAACATTTCTAAAGGTCTGGGAAAGAAAAATAATTCTTTCGAGACAACTAATCTCTCCATTCATGTCATCCATATGAAAGTAATTCTACACCCTTAATATTGGCCAGAATATTTGGTCTAGAGTCTCAGGCCAGGAAAAGACTGGGAGGCTCTGATAAACATTTCCTTTATCATAGTCTTAACTAACCCAGTTTATTGTAACATTTGAAATTAAATCAGTATACTTTTGCATGTTGGCAAAGTTGGGACAGCAGCCTGTTTCTGGCCACAGGCTGCAAAGGTTTTTTTCAACTTCAAACACAACCAAAGTCTTATCTGAAGGCCTTCTTAACTGAGAAGGGCTTAGAATGTTGACTTGTATAATCTGGCTACATAACTGTTATTAATTCAAAGATGTTAACCTGGTTTATAGAGGTGGAGATCCAAACGATTTTAAATAATAAGTTAAAGCCTATTCATTTCTCAAAATAATACTCCATATCTCCTCTAACATTTGTTCTACTTCATATATTTTCAGCGCTGTTAGGTCCCCCTTTTCCAGAGTTTAGCCTCAGAATACTGTTACCACTGCATCTGAAACAGACCCTTGTCTTTGCCTATTCAACCCCACATTAGGTACCAAACTGGAAAAGTTTGCTACTTAACTCTATCTAAAAGTTTGCTACTTAACCACCATCATTTGTTATTACTACTTTTTTGACAAGACCATATTGAATACCATGACAACATACTCTGGACAAGAATGACAGGACTTACAGGGAACATAAATGAATGCACATTGTTCACTAAGTATGATCACTTCAATTTTTCACTTTATTAATATTTTACATACATAAAGATCCTTTTGTCCTAATGGATTCCAAAGCAAACCATTAAAAAAGGAATACGAGTGATTTAGATATTACTCTCCATAACTGGATTATATGTTCCTTGCTTCTGTGTTAAATTACTGTAGCAGTTCAGCCTACAGATGACCAAAGTCTCTGATTTCTCAGCTGAGAAACAGTCTTTTCTTTGAGCAACAGACTTGTAATTGTAGCACAGAATTTGTCAAAAGATCCATTCTATCCTCTGCTGAATTAAACTCATAAAAGATGCAAGAACACATTTGTGCTGCTGATAGTGACAGCACTAGCTCTGCAGATGTCACTGTTGCTGTCACTTTGCCCCACATAACTCAGGCAGTCTTGGGTATCTTTCCAGAAACTAGCACAAAGCCTGATTCAGTCCTTCCCTTTTAAAAGTGGCCTGTATAGTACACAGAATTATAGCAAGCAGGAAAAGGAGGATCCCATTTGGAGAGAAATTTGTAATTAATTTATATTTTCTATGTCTGAAGTACAGTTTCAGCAAGCTACTGCTCATTAATTTGGCCCTTTGGGGATGAGTGTCTCTAGATGTCTGGCTTTGGAACATGTTTTTAAGCCAGCAAGCTGTCTGAAGTGCTGGCTGGTACAGAACAAGGTCTTTCTTGAAAGAACAATATTCAATTATGTTTTAGAAGTTTTATGTTGTAAGAGGTTAGTGGGATAGCCACAGGTCCCCACAGCATCTTTCTGAACAAGTTGTCCAACTGTGGGATATGTGGGTTCACGGTGCACTGGACAAAGAGCTGGCTGAAGGGCAGAGCTCAAAGGGTTGCAGTGAATGGGGCTACATCTGGCTGGTGACCGGTCACCGGCAGCATTCCTTAGGGATCAATGCCAGGGCCACTCCTGTCCAAGGTATTTACCAATGATCCGGAGGCAGGAGGCGAACGCACTGTCAGAAAGCCTGCTGATGGTACCAAACTGGGAGGTGCTGCTGACTTGCTTGAGGGACAAGAGGCCTTGCAGAGGGATCTAGATAGAGTGGAGCATTGGGCAGTGATTAATGGGATGAAATTTAACAAGTCCAAATGCCAGATTCTGCACCTAGGACAGAGTAACAATAGGCACAAGTGTAATTTGGGAGAGGTGTAGCTGGAGAGCAGCTCTGCAGGGAGGGCCCTGGGGTGCTGCTCAGCAGCAGGCTCAATACAAGTCAGCAGCGTGCCCTGGCAACCAAGAGGGCAAACCCCATCCTGGGGGGCATCACACGCAGCGTAACCAGCCCATCACAAGAGGGGACCATCCACCCCACTGTGTTC
>JAVJGJ010000037.1:44375963-44394761 GCA_035590215.1 Microhierax caerulescens | reverse complement strand
GGGCTTCGGCCTCCCCCTCGGCGGCTCCCCGCCAGCGGCCTCGGGCCCCGCACCAGGCCCGGAGGCCTGACAGCCGCCGCCGGGCCTGGCTGTCAGGCCGCGGGGCAGGTCGGGCTGTGTCACGCCCCTGGCTGCGGCATCTGGCGGGGGGAGGAGGAAGGCGCTGTCGCCTCAGAACTTGTACCTGGGGAGTGTCCCTTATTTGCATCCCCGCAGAGGTGAGGCCTGAGAGGCGCTACATGCCATCCTGCAGTTTTGCGGTGAGGCCAAGACTACTGCTGTGCAGTACACTCAGCTCGGGCCGCAAGGATGCCGTCTCCAGCCCTGGCTGGAGGTGCTGTAGCAAACTGTCAAAGGCAAATTAAAAGCCCTGGCTCTTGTCCGCAGATTTACAGGGACTATTTTTTTTATTACCATTATTGACCAGTGCTTTCCCAGATACTTCATGTTGCTTCTGTGCTCTCTTCTCACTCATTTGCTTCCCACTTTTAAAAACTTGCTGCATTCAGTTTGTCATTGGCTGGTGTGTAACAAATAGTAATGCTTACAAATGCTGCGGGCATAACAATATGCTGATAGGAATTGCTGTTTGAAGCCCCTTTGCCCATATGTGCTCTGCTTCCTCAACACAGCATGGATATAAATAGCACACTTGCACCAAACTGTTGTCAGGACAGGGTAATACATAGTTAACCATTGTGCCTGGGTATTATGCATCTCTTGTTGTGTTCCTCATATCTGAATAAATGCTTTCTTTAATAAGTTTGATGACACAGCTGTCACTTTACATGCTAATCTAAAGATGCCTCTGTAATTGTACTTCATACCTCTGAACCAAACTATCACTAGAGTATAATCATACATTACAGTTGCATTACACATGAGGTTGTTAAATACACTGGATGCAACTGCTATGTGACTGTCTTTTTAAAACCTACATTTAAACTCTGGAAGTTTTTTTAGGCTACTACAGTAGCAGCTGTACTACAAATCAATCTTAAGAAATATCACAGCTGTGACAGCTGTGTTGGAAGCATTAGGCTGTAGATGATAAGTGAAAACTCTGATTTTTATTGAGTATTTAAGTGAGTGACAGCTCATTAAACCAGAGGACATGAGATTACCTGAGCAGATTCAAGGGAAGTAAGAAGAGTGTTGTCTGTCCAGGGTGATGCAAAATGGTAGGTGCAGGGTTCAGAGTGATAGTGCTTCAGAACAGGTGGCTAATTCTGGTGCATCTCTAAAACCTATGATTGTTAAAAGTGGTGCAAATGACAGCAGACAGTTGCTTTATTACATTTGTTCATTGTATGCTGATTAAATTTCTACACGGAAATACTCTTGGTATAATGGAGTGTGTTGCATTTTTGCATTTCAGTACCTTGAAATGTGAGATACAGAATGGATGTGTGTCACTGCTGACATTGTTTCAGCTGCTTAAGAGCCAAATAAGGGAGGAGTGAGACAGAGAAAGGAAACAGAGAGGAAAGCAGCTCACAAATTTGTGTTTTGATGTTTTTGTTTGTTTGGGGGGGTTTAAAATTTTGCGGCTTTTATTGAGAGTTGCCACAGGAAGCTAATTAAAACTACTGCAACAATCATTCTTTAAGTGAGTTAAATAAGCCAGTAGTGGTAAGTTGGTTTTGCTTTTATTTAGATCTCCTATGAGACTTGTAAGTATCCTAATATAGGTAGGACCAAAGAGCCAATCTATGTTGTGCAGTTTGTTGCCAAAGTGACTTGATGGTTTAGGTGTTACTACTGTTCTTCAGACAAAGGCAGTTGAACTCACAGCTCTCCTGATGGAAATTAAGAGTGGATTGGGAGTATCCTGTTCAGTTCCAGTGGTGGTGTGCCACAGCATTCCAACCAGTGAAGAGATGCCAGTGGCCTTGCAGGCCATGTAATTTTCATAACAATAAAGAAATTTATCTCTGGGACTTGATTTAGAGTCTTTGGAAATGGATAGGCAGTCTGGTGACTCAGCAATTAGTTGTAAACAAACTGTAGGAGAAAAGTAAGGCAGCATCAGCTGAGGACAGATGTTAACATTTAGCTCATCTTCATTTTCAGCACTACAAAACCAAGTGGGTTATGCAAACCATAAAAAAAAAAAAACAGCGAAAAATGTCTGCAGTTATACAAGTTATACCTGCATGTATCTTCTCTGAATTGTGGTTCCGCATACTTTCATCTACTTAACTACAGGAATTCAGTATGATCTCAGTGTCTTAAAATGACAGCCACAGAAACTGAGTGTGCAAGACTGCTTTTTTTCTCAACAGCTCTTGTCCCCTTGCATTGCTTGCTTCATTGGTCATTGGCATTGTGACTTTTTCTTTTGCTGGTACTTCAAGCATGGTAGCTTTATGAACCTAGGATCAATTCTATTCTGGTTGTTACAGTTTGCAAAATTTAGAAAATATTTTTTTTTCTGTGTAGTTAGAACTGGTTTAAGATCTACTTAGTTTTCTGTTGTGGGAGAGACCTGACATGGCATAGCTGTCTTTCAGGTGCTCAAGCAACATTGCCATAAATCTGCAGTTTTTACGTTGTCTGGGTGGGACAGTAGCTGGGGAATTTCATAGTCGATAACTTTAAGAGAAAAATACAAGTATTATGGAATACTGACTGCTGTGAGAGTTAAACAGGAAAAATCTTTTGATCTGAGTGTTTCCAAAACATCATAGGAGTTTGCAAATGCATTTAGAAGCGTATGTGTTGCATTCTGCTTAGGGCTGTGCCTCTGAGACTTTTGTCTTGGTTGTTGTGTCGGTTTCATTTTGGTTGCCTGTAGGAGTTGGAGTGTTCATCCACTCTTCCCCACACATTACTTTTGGCCACCAGTTGAAGTCAAGATGGACTTTGATGTGAGCTAGGGTGAACATTTTTAGCACGAGTACTGCCTGTTTTTGCAGTAGATGGCTGAAAGTCTTGCATTTTATTTCTTACAAGTTTGATAGTGAAACCTTCTTTTCTGTTTAAATGTTGTTGTTACTAGCAGTGTACTAGATGGGAATAATCTGGGAATGATAGGTGAGATTTCTACAAAGACTAGAGCTGGAAAATTTTTTTCCAGAATATTTACTATGTATTAGGCAAGATTTCTTTTTATTAGAGTATGTTTGCTAGATTCCACCAGACAATGCTAGTGAACTTTAGTATACCAAAAATACTAGTTTTGTAATGGTCAAGTTTCTTGCCACCAGCATAACTTGTCAGTTGTATTCCATCTAAATGTTATGATGAGTGTTGCTGCATCTTCCATGAGCAGGTCTGTATTCTGCTTTTCCTGCGTGTATTGGTTCAGCAGCCCTCAGAGCTTCTTGCATAATGAACTTTCATTTGCCTTTAATTTTTAGCAGATAGTTGCTGGTTATAAACCAACAGTATCTCAAAGTAATTCTTATTAGGGGAAGATGATGGAAGAAAATATAATTGCTTGGTGATCTAATTTTCCTCACTCTAAGCTGCCTAGTCAACCATGTCACTTTCCTAGAAGATTCTCAAATGTTGAAATTAAGCAATTGAATTAGCTTATTTTTCAGTCTTCCTTGTGAAACATGTCTAGTATCATTGCACTTTGTTCTGGAACAGCAGCTGTTACTAGCTAGCGATGTGCCTGACCAGAGCCTCTTGCCCTTATTTTCTGTGAGTATGTAACTGCTTCTTAACTGAACAGGTTTTCATCCCACTAGAGCTGGTGTTATCATCCCATGATAGCTTGAGAACTTTTTCATACTGAAAACCAGAGTACTGATCTGTACTACTTAAATCTTGCTTTGAGACCCTTTTGGGTCATTTGATCCCTAAAAGAGCAGATTAGGTGTTGTATATCTTCTTAGCCTCTTAGATGTTAGCTAGAATTAATAAATTGTAAGTAGATACCTGTACAGATTATTTTATGAGACTGTAACAGTGCACACTCATACTAATTTCTAACCACAAAACCACCCCACACCACTAAAAAAAAATGAGCTATGCTGCCCTCCCCAACTTTGACTAAAACCATTTTATTATGAAGCGCTGCCAGTTTTCTGAGTCTTCTGTGATCGTCCAGGACACAAAGAGATTTTCTATGGACTCATGTAGTTTTATTTTGTTTGGAAATAATTTTTATTTATTTTAAAACCTGCAGTTAGCAGTTGGCTAGTGCCATACTAGATGAAATGTGATAGAGCTGAACAGCTCCTTTCAGTTTGTAGGTCTGCACAAATTTTTATATAGAAGGGAAAACTTACATCATTGGCTCTTGTAAATAATTTAGAGCAATGTCTGCTTAAGTATTGAAGCTGAATTTAAAGAGTTATAAAGCCATTTTTATGACATTAATTTTCCCAAACTTATGTAGCCATCATGAAGGATTTTGGAGGTTAATTTTCTTCCCTTCTTGCCCATGGTTATGTTGGTATGTGAAGTACCTTTGCTCTATAACTGATAGTTTGGAATGTTGTAGTTTGTTCTTCCTACTAATTTAAATAGAATTTTTCCATTTGATGTTAGTTTTGACTAACAGATAACTGCCTGAAAAGAAGTTAAGAATAATCTTTGGTTTAGGTTTATGTCTCATTATGCTTAGGCCTGTGAAAGGGTAGTACTGCACTTCGAGTCGCATAAAGATGCTGTGGTTGGGAAGGAAGGAGATGGGGAGTGAATATGTGGAAGCTGTGCAGACTGCTAGAAAGAACTAGAAGTACCTCATAAGCCAGGTTAGAGGTATATATCTTGTGTTATTTGTACTGTTTAATTACTTGGTTTAAATCTGAGCTGGTTTTATAATCTATGTTATTTGAGGCTCGTTCACTGCTTGAGACTGTCCTCAGCCTATTTAAGATTTATTTTTGTTTGTTTTCTAAAGAGATGTAACAGAAGTAGGAAAGTTATTTCAGCTCAGTTGGTATTGGGACTTTAGTTTCGTGGGCATCCAAGCTGACATAGTTGATTACATGTGAAAGGACTTACCTTGTGGTGACTTTCATAGTCTGCCATGAGCTAAACCAACCCACTAATGTGGTAGAAACTACCTACTTTTTGGTTAACTTTTTACTTGGTGGCTGAATCGGCATAGTCGGCTCAGGGAAGTGCTTTCCAAAGCCTAGAGTACTTCCAAGGGAGGAAACAGGGCCTAGGAGGATCAGTGAGAGCAAGATACCAAAGGGGGAGTAGGTCTTCATCTTTTTGGGTGGTGAGCTGATTGATCACCTTGTCTTGTGAAGTAACAATGGCAAAAATACAGTTCTGTGAGATGGCTGAGTTAATTCAATATTTATCGGCCACCAGAATGGGTGGACTCGGTTACCACTTCTTGTCTCAGCCATGAACTTCTGCTGCTTAGCTGTCAGCATCAGTGCTTGTCTGAGAGAGCCAGTTCAGCTCACAAAGGTGATCTGTAAAATAAACCCAAACAAATAGTAGGTATGGTCAGAAAAGTGTAAGAGCCATTTTGAGTAAGAAGGTGAAACTGTGTGGGAAGGGCTGAGCGTACCATACCCCTCAGAAGCAGCTAGCAGATTAACTCAAGAGACTTGTCTTCAGAATTCAGCTTTGATACCTAGGTTGGTATTAAAAGACTGCTACTGCAGTTCTTTTCCTCTGCCACCTTTCTTGGGCTATAGTGGTGCTTATGTGAACAAGTAAGGAAATTATCATAACTCACTCTTCCCTCCTGTTTTTTGAGACGTTTTTACTTTTGAGCCAGATCAACTTTCCAAGACAAACATCAGTGGAAGAAATACTGCCGAGTTTTGCTAGTGATAAGAAAAGCCTAGAAGTTTTCCTCATGTTGACTAGTGCACGTCTGACTTTGCAGCGGATGACTGAGCTTTCCTTGCCCTATTCACTGGGAGTCACAGCAGCTGGAAGGGGAGAAGGAAGCAAATGAGCTGTCTTAGCAAAAGCCATTTGACTGGCTCAGCTGTATCATCACCTGTGCTATGGTTGCAAAGCTGCTTTTTTGAACTGCCGTAGCCTGGTACTGAAAAGTACAACCCTTCCTTTTGATACATAGTTTGTAGCCCTAGTCTCATGCACATAATAGTATTTTGGGTGAGTGTAGTTTTATGCTGGATCTGTTTCTTGGCTTAGCTCACTGCATAATTAATTTGGTGAGTGAGAAGGGAGAGGTTAGCTTTACCACCAAACTGTTCTGGCTTGCTAAGCGGTGAAATGAACACTGGTGTTGATGTAAGGAGGGGAGGAGGTGACGCATGGCTGGGCCAAGGTGGACAACAGCAAAGCTCTGGCAACCGTTACCTAGGGAAACTGACTGTAGAGTGGCACCCAGATGAAGAGGAGACTGTTAAGAGAGGCAGAGGAATTTGGAGAACCAACTGAGGTTTGAAATTCAGAGCCAGAGTAGCACAAGTTCCACTTCCCATCACTGTTGGGGTGCTAAAAGTGATGAAGTGATCCTGGAACAGGCACATGCAGGGAAGCACGCTGCTCCCCTCTGAGCATGTAATCCATTGTTTTAATTTGTTCCTAAGCAAGAGCTTTTGTTTACTGTGGTTGCTGGTGAAGTGTAACCAAGCTCTGCTAGTTTCTTGTTTTAAAATACTAAGATTTTTTTTTTTTCCTCTGGGGGTGCTTTATCTGAAGCTGTATTAAAGTAATTGTGGCAGCAAAATGGAGATTGAGTTAATAAATAACTGAATCTGTCCCTTCTGTGTCTGCAATTGACTATCATGAGACATGCTCAGCTACTTTTCCCAGAGTGTCTGCCTCATTTCAGGGATGAGACTTAGAGTGCTAAGTGAATGAGATGCCTGGTAAACAGCCACTTTGCTTTTAGAGTGAGGTAACCAGTGTAGTTACTTTGAACCATCTGTATGCCATGGAGTTAGTGGCCATGCAACTGTTAATTGATCTTAATTAAGCTCTGGAACCTGATACAGGTTCTAGACTGTGTCTGCCATAGTGCAGCCTGCTCAGGCTTTGTAAGTGAATGGTCCACAAGCTATTCTCGTAAGAACTTTCCTGTTCAAAACTTGCAGGTAAACCCGATAAAATTAAAATATTGCTATTAAACATAGGCAATAAAATATTTTAAACCTAAACTTAATAGGTGCTGCAGCTTTGTTGCAACTTTTTGAACTTCTTTTCCAGTCAACAGCAGCACAAAACTTCCAGGTGTATTTTGCTGGAAGGTTCTGAAGTAGCAGGAATGGCATTAAGACAGAAACTAGTTAATTTTTCCGTTTCTGTGTGTGAGCCCATCACTCAGCAGTCTGCTTCTAAAACGCCTGCTACATAGAATTAACCAGAGGTGCAGTCATCTTGTGCCAGTTTGAGACAGGGCTTGCATCAAAGGGGCTGTGCTCATTTGTTGTCTTCACTGTGCTGATGCTAATGTTTGTATCTCCTCTTGAACCAACACGCTGGTCACTAGCCTTACAAGAATAAATACCAGATTGACACTTGAGAACTAGTGCTGGGACACGTAATCATCACCTTGTTGATTAGATTCTGATATGTTTTTCAAGTCTTTGTAAGATTTGTGCAGGAATATTGGATAGCTTTGAGGTTATCCAATGATACTGAAATCACTTTGTTGGGTTAACGACATAAGCTATTCTCCATTTTATTTCTGGTGTGACATAGATTGTTTTTTGTAAGCGGGACGGTGATTATCTTTGGTGATGGGGCTGCTGTATGTCATTGGTGGTTGTCTGTGTATATAAGCAGTGTTCTGTGAGTAGAAGATAGTACTATTTTAAGATTCCTTAGAGTTTTGTGTTCTCTGTCCCTACAGCTTCAGCATTCTGCCTGTCCTTCTCCCTATTTCTTACTTCCAGCACTCTCCCCCGTTCCTCATCCACTTCTCTTATGCCCACAGAGCTTACTATCATAAGCCAGAGAGCTACAGCAAAGAGATCTGTTAAGGCTAGTACTGTAAGCTTTGCCTTGGGCTGCAGTTTCATGCAACTCTTAAGCTGTTGATCTGCTGGCTGCTGTATTTCTCTGCCCTCATTTGAACTAACTCTCATGCTTGTCTGACCCTGCATTAAGCCATTTCTGTTTGCTTTGTCACTATTCTTGTCAGATCAGTGTGCTAACCCAGCAGACAACTGAAATTGCTTCAGAATTCATCTAAGCCACATGAAGAAATGGGCACGAACATGCTGTAGGGGAGAGAGTAGGGGTAGCAGCACCAACAACTGGTTCAGGCTGCTGTAATTGCTACATCACTTGGGATATTAATCTCAGAGTGGCATCAATTTGTCGCAGCTAATTTTGTAACAAAACTAAATGCAAGTCTCCTATTAGGTTTGGTTGAAACTGTTTGTAGTTTTTAAAGACCAAAATGACAAATGGGCAGTGATTGCTATTGTGTAGGCATGCTTTCCTCATGAAACCATAGTAAAAATCTTAGTTTAATTTAGCAGTAGAAATATTGGTGTCACTGTATGCAAATCTCTGTTACGCATATTTTGTGTCTTGCAGTATGGTTCTTTTCCTTATCCCTTTGTTCAGAATTTAAATGTATGTAAACCAAATATATGACTGTCAAGTTTTAAAAGGCTGAAAATATGAAATATTCCAGAACAGGAAGAATGACCCCTCCAAGTAAAAGAACAAGGAAAAATTAACAGTAAACAACAGTATTATGTTTACAAACTTAGATGGTTAGGAGTACTTCTATTGACTGCATTAACTTTTACTTTTCTGTGCTTTCACATACAGAAGAAATTGCCCGTTTGCTTACCGTTGTCCATGTAATGTGAAGTAGTTAATCCGTTTGGGCTGGAAATCAGGATATCTGAGGGGGACAATGTGTTGTCTGGCTGGCTGTAACGTGAACTCAGTTGTTGCCAGTTCTGCTGGGACTGTTTTTTGGCCTGTTGGGAACCAGTGGGCAGTAGCACTTAGTGATTATAGGCAGCCACATATGTACTGCTGTTATCTCAGTTGATAAAGTAGGAGATGGGTGAGAGTGAGGTGTTGTGGAGGACCTAGTTAGCTTGGAAAAAGACTGAAAGTATTGAAGGGGAAGCAGATGCAGGGTTGTGAGGGGTAGCAAGACCTGTAGTTACAGCAGAGAGAGGATGTGAAATAATACTTTGAAGGTCTGTTAGGAAATATTTTTTCCACTTAATTTTAAAGGCAGAAGTACTGTTTTGAAGGAAGAATTAATTTTTGTTCAGTTTTTGAAAAAAAATACTTTGACTTTAATGTTTCTGGAACTTTAAAAGCTGTTGTGGTATGAAAAAGTTACATAGGCTTCAAAGCAGGTGAAATCTAGTATCCCAAGTTCTAATAATGAGTTTTAAACAATATATACCATTCACCTGAATGACTATCTATTGTTTCTTAACACATGTTTTTAATTTGCTTAAGACTTCTTTTGTGGTTTGTTTGTTTTTTTAGGTGTTGGGAAATCATGTTTATTGTTGCAGTTTACAGACAAGAGGTTTCAACCAGTCCACGATCTCACTATTGGTAGGTCTCCTTTTGTCCTCCACAATGCTAATGGTTAAGCAGCTATGGTACCTCAGTATGCATTTATGAGTTTGTTGTGCTGTAGTAATGTAGAATTTGTGCTGTATTAAGATAGCAGTGAATCTTTAGCTGATCAATATTTGTTAGCTAATAAAGCCAAGTGGAGATCTTTTTTCTTACTGGGAAGGTGCAATCTGAAACAATTAAAGTTCATAGCTATAGTATCTTCAACAGAAAAGCTAAAATCTGGGCATGGAAGGAGAATTGGCTAAGCCTCACATGCATTGATGGTGTTGCAAATGGCAGATTTTTCATAGAAAACAGAACATTAGCCTAGCCACAGAATCTTGAAGACAAGTTACAGGTAAACTAAAGCAAAATTAACCTTAAAGATGAATAAAAGATTTACTATTTGGGAAGACTAACTTCTGGGTAGAGAAGGATTGAAGTGTGAAGGTATTCACTGGAGGGGATGGGAGGTGGGTGGGGGTGTTTCTTCCTGACTCCTCAATTGAACGTGGACCATTTGTGTTAGGTATGATTTGATACTGGTAACTAGGGGGAATTAATACATGTTGACAGAATGTGTTGCCTCTGATCTAGCTACAGTAAGCAATGCAAACTTTTATTTATCTTTCCACACAAAATATGAGGAATAGTATGGGAATTTTGTGGGCAAGCTTAGCCTTCAGATCAGTGAAACCTGGTAAGCATAACAGATGCTAGTCTCTCATAAGGTTGCAGTACCTTTGAACTTCTTGATGTTATTTCAAGGAACCTATCAGCTCTAATCACGATGAGCCTTGCACAAAATGTATCCCTAGTCTCTATTTTTAGTTTGTGTCCTGGAATAGGTGGGCTTCCTTGTGTTTGGGAGTACTGAAATAGATGCTTGAAATATAAACAAATATTCTTCATGTAACAGAATGTATCAAGTGGTTTGGTTATGGGTTCCCTTTCTGTCTTGACAGTCCTCCCGCACCTTGTGTGTGGCTGTCTTCATATAATTCAAATTCTTCAGCTAACATCAGTTTTCAAATATTTCTGAGGTCTTGGCAGCAGATAGGCTGGCTGAATAAAGAGCCTGAGTTCTTTAGGGAGGCATGAGTTATTGTCATCTTTTCTTCTTTGGGCCTGCCAAATATATGATACCTTATATATCACTTATGCCTTTGGCAGTCCTGTCACATCAGCAAACTGATAGGCTGTGGAAAACAGCTTCACTTCAGCAGGGTGGTTGTAGTACCAGGTCTTTGTCTGGTGTACAGCTAGATGAAATCTGGGAGCAGGAATTGAAGCTAGTGGGATGAGGACATGAACCTAGCATAATGAGGGATATTAGAAATGGAGCATGGGAAGCTGCTTGGAAAGGGCAAGAAGGGACATAGGCTGGAAGCAGCCTCCTTTCACTGAACTGAGAGGGCATGCATGTGTGTTTTGGTCAGGAGAATGGTTCTCCCCATTACCCAAACTGTTTTAGAAAGACAGAAATAAATAAAGAACATGGGTTCTAAGTTGTGTGAATGCCTATACAGAGTGAGGTGGGATGAGTTGATGTTACCTAATGTGCTTCCTGGGAACCTGTAGGTTCAATAAAAAGGCTTGTGTTACATAGACTAACTCTTTTAATATAATACAATGGTTTTAGCCTATGGGAGTGCAGATTCTATTCCTGCTGTGAGCAACTCTGTAGAGGAGAAGGGAGACCAAAACTGGACATGTGGAAAGATGATGTTTATCTAGAGTTGTGCAAAATTCAGCCCCAAATTTTAGTGTAGTTGGCCTAAAATGTTATCTGTAAGATTTAAGAAATTCAGAGAAAAACTTCACCTTTAATGAGAACTGGGGGTGGGTGTGTGTGCAGGGGCAGGGGTGGCAGCAGGGGAGAAAGAATACGTAGAACCAGGTATTTTTCTGTCTTTGGGCTGTACTCACAATTATGCATAATTATAATAGTGTATTCTAAAAGAACTTATAGTACATCAACTATGTTTATTTTTCATTTGGGAATTTAAGTATCTGTTATTAAAAGAAATGAAGGAGGGAGAAGCTGCACAATGCTGTTTGGGAGGAAAAGAAAAAAAAAAAAAACAAAAAAAAAAAACCCAAACGCCAACACCACACACACCCACACAGCCCAGAAAAAACAAATCCAACAACAAGAAAATACCCAATCATAAGAAACTCCCCACAACATTTGTAGGTAGAAATGGATGACAAAAAACACTGTAAATACTCTCTTTGGTTTGCTTATTGCCCTTAGAACATGCCCATACTGTAAACCTGACCCTTTTCTGTTCCTTCTTTAAGAGGACAGGCTTACCATCCAACTACGTGTTTTTTCAAAATCAGAATTTTCTCTCAGCAGATGTTTTGGTGAAACCGAACAAATATCCTTTAAATTTTTCTGTCAGTCTGTTTGTGCAAACTAAACATTCAGGATGATTGCTGGATTTAAATCAGCAGCTCTGTATCTGCATTTTGAGATCAAGTAACAGCTGCAGTGTTGACACTTGTAGTGTTCCGAGGACCTTCTGGCTTTGCAATCAACTTCAGAGAAAGCGTTGCCATTTACCTGCTTCCTCCTTTCTGCCCCTCCCCCTCCATTCTCTCAATTTGTTTGTGTACAGTTCCTGCAAGTTATTTGCTTGCTAAAGAGAGCACCATGTTGTTTGGCCCACTGCTTTTATTTGGCTCTTGGGGAAGGGAGAGTGGTTCCTGCCTACCCTTTCCCCAAAAGTCATCCTGCAGAAAGTAATGCTGCCCCCCAAATACTCTAAACAAGCTTTTGCAGAGACATTTGGAATACTTCATATCAGGGCTGCTTAATTGGAAGACCTCAGTCCAAATCTAGACAGTGACCAATTTTAGACAAAACTTAACCTACCAACTAGATCTTTGCTTCATATATCCATTATTTCAGGAAAAAATACAGATTAATGGAAACTTGATAACTTTTGAATATGTCTGCTATCTTTACATATTTGACAGATTTTAAGTACCGTAGTAATAGCCTCAATGTATGCTTAATTAACTGTTAAATATCCTAAAAATGCTTCAAATGATGGTACAAAAGGCTGATTTTTTTTCCACTGAAGAAATCCTTTTTTTTTATTTGAAACACTAATTTTTCCCTCAGTTACTAAATTTGATCTTTAACTAGATAGAATTTTGGAAGACCATTATTTTTTTTATAAAGGCAGATGAGTTTTAATACAATCATAAAATTTATCTTCTTGAAGGTGATGTTTGTATACTCAATAGAATATTTTATTGATAAAGAATTGTAGGTTTAATTTCTTCTAAACTGGCTTTAGCAATCTGTCATTGGCAGAGTGTTAAAGTAACTGTGACTCTTCAACTTCCTGTTTGCCTGCAAAAGCACATGTTTATCTCCCTCTGATCTAGAGCTACTAAATCATTTGGAAAACTTTGTAGGAAATGCCTCCTTGGCACTTGCTCTAATTAATGCATTTTTAAAGCACTTGGAAAGTAACAGTTTTCTTCCTTCTGGAAAACTTTCCAGCTCTTTTAAATAGCTGGAAAATTAATGAGAAGCAGATTGTGAAAGGAATTGTTTCCTACAAATACAGTGTTAAGTTAACTTAAACTTACATTCTTGCTGTCATAGTACTTGATATTCTTCTTTCTGACACATGCTAATAATGTAATCTTTTCTAAAATCTATTCAGGTGTAGAATTTGGGGCTCGAATGATAACTATTGATGGAAAACAGATAAAGCTTCAGATATGGGATACGGTAAGTAATAAATCATAGGAATTATTTAAACATATGGCTCTGCTAGCATTCCCTTTGTTCTGGTTAAGCTCTATCATCAGCACCCACATGAAACTGTACTTTGTCTTGCAACTTTCTTTGGCTTCTCTGAAGATTAAAAATTTGCTAAATTTCTTTTTTTTTGAGTGATATATTCTTAAAACTGCATATTTCTGCTGTTTGCACTGTAACTTCCTTAAGTAACGCTCAGATTTATAAGACTGGATGTGTTGCCTCACATTTTTTGTGAAAATTTACAATATTATTAAAAACTTGTATTTCTCTGGATAGTCTTTATCTATGCGTTCATGCAAGGTGTGGTTAATATAACATCATGCTGGGAAATTGTGATGTGTCTAGTAGCCTTAATCAAAAATCCTCTAGAGGAGATGTTTGCAATTCCGATGTAGAAGAAAAGAATATGGCTCGCTGTTTTCATAGAAGACTTAAAAACTCAAGTTCCCTATAAACATGAAGATAGTAAATACTTTGGAAATCAAAAAGGGATTGATAAAAGCTTGAACGTTTCAAAAAGTCTGCCAAAACCCAGACTTTGACTCTTGTGGGGGCTCAGGTTAAGAATACACCTTAGCAAAGTCAGCTGTTTTCTTGTCACTTTACCGTAGAGCGCTTGGCCTCAGTGCTCAGTGTCTGCACTTGTGGTGTGGTGGCTTTAAGATGCTCATACTGATAGCTGTCTTTCAAATGTGAACTGTTCCCTAAGGCAAGGTTGTCTGTTTCCTTTTCCAAGAGCATTTTAGGATACCTTTAGAAACACACGCATGAGCCACGGCCTTGTGTATGTGCTCTTTTTGGTATAGCAAGTCAATGAAGAGAGATGCACACGTGCAAGCATGCATATATGAATGTATGTGTATATACAAATGTAAACAAATGCAGCACTTCAGCAGACTTCATAGGTAAGATTTAAAGTACCTTACTTATTTTAGAAGTTAATCACTTGAAATTGCATCTAACGCCTGTGCCTCCTTGGAAGTTCTCTGTGAAAAAGTATAGAAGAGTATGGCCAAATTGTGCTTACAGTTCTGATCTTGAGTGCAAATGTGTTGAAGGAATAGCAAAATAAGAAATATGATGAGGTAATTCTCGAGATACTTTACAAGTGTTAAGGTACACAGAGATGTCCATAACAACCAATGTTACTGTGTCTGTAATTGTGTATCTGCATTGAGCATCTCCTGAATTTCTTTTTCTCTTAGTAAAATCTGCTAGCTGTTAGTGGTGCTATCTCTGTATTTATGAAACTGTAACAACTTCTGTTTGATAAGAGAGGGTTCTTTTTTACCCTGTGGCTAAGGCAACACGTGAGTTACTTGTTTCCAGTTGATGCTTACTGAGTCACAGCACCATCACTTTTCTGATTTAGCGCTAGCCTTACATACCTGGTTTCAATTCACCACTGAACAGGAAGCATCTTGAGCAGAGATGTAAGAAAAGAACTGGATAAACTGGAACTTTTGACTGCTTAACAATGAATTAAGGACTTGCTTTCTTAAGACAATCACATTTTAATTCGGATTTTTCTGGCCAGATATTCCTATGCAGTGGTCCTCAGTTTGTGTTGTCTTCAGCCAATCACTGCAGCTCCAAGGAAAGTTATATCTTGATAATGGGAATACATGGAAGCTGTAGTATACACCACTGCGGGAGTATGTTGTAACCTACGGGGCAGCTGAAGCTAACACTGTTGCATGTATGTGAGATCCATTTGTGTGCTTTTCTTGTGTCGTAAGTCAAGAATATTTGACTTCATCATTAGCATCTTAGTTTGGATCGGGAGTGTATTACAGAGTTAGCTGTGCTTACTGCGGTCTGGTTTTCATGTGGGAGTACACAAACTGAATTCCTTTCAGATAAGGCCAAACTGGAAGGAATCAAGGAATGCACGTATGCCCATTAGAAACTGTAGTCCAGTATTTCATCCTGTGAGTAGGTAGTTCAGTAAAACTAGTTTGTTGCAAAAACACATGTAACACCCCACCACCCAAAAAACCCTTAAGCCACCACTACCAAAAATCCGAAGCCCACATTCCATGACAGATATTTCATGACAGTTATTCAGTGTGGCCCTTGCATACTTAGCATTAGCTGTTGCAGTCTCTGCTTTACTGCTGATCATGTCTACACAAGCAAATAGTATGTCCTGTTGTTCTCTCCAAGCTGCAGGCTGCTCCTGATCTCCTCACTGCTGGGCTCCGCGAGCTTGCTGCTATGTGTGCTGTGGCATGCCCAGGTTTTTAGGTCTGTGAGTTATGGGGTTTCACTTTACCTTTCTGAATGCATTTAGGTCAGTCAAGGTATTGGAACAAATTGTTCATTTGTCTTGTCTGTCTTTTAGATTATTTCCTTTCCTGTGTCTTTAATCTTGGTAGATTAGACTGAGATAGACTGACAAATACTTTTGTCAAAACTGATTAATTGGTAATTGCCAGCTATGAGAAGTGAAGCTACTCTTCTGTGGAAGTGTGGTATTTGAGCTAGTACCAATTTAAAAAATAACTTTTAGAGAACTAGAAGTGGTCTACAGAAGCTGGTAAAAATCAAAATGCCATTCTGGGAGCTATTAAGCTTTGTGAATTTAAACAAGCTGTGTAGATGAGGTAGTTTGTCGTGTGGTAGTTAACACTGAGAAATATTAAAATTGCTTCTTCTTAGAAAAACTTCATTGTTGTAGAGAGATACTGGGCTTGTTACCAGGCTGAGTCAGTAGCCGTCATTTTGTCACTGAGGGGGACATTCTGTATTGTATTAACTATTACTAACAAGTCATTGTTGATGAGAAAAAATAAGCAGTAGTTGAAAGGGGGAATTTGAGTTCTGTCAGATGTTGTAGGGGGAGAGATCAGTGATGATACTAAGTAATACTACTTATGTTCTCTAAATTAAACTGATACAAGATTTTTTTCCTGTGTATTTAAATACTGTGGTTTTAAATATCTTTCTGCTTTATTTTATAGAAATGTGATTAAATATTTATCCATTATTATGTTTCTAGAACACCTTAGTCATGTTCAGACTAAGACTAGTCTTGTTCAGACTAACACTAAATATCTAAAGTCATCTTTTTTTATAAGGTAATGTCTTGGTTTCCGTACAAATGAGCTTTCTAATTAAATTTACAATGTTTTCTACTAATTGAGAGCTTGCACAAAAAAAATGTGTTTGTGCAAAGTGGAAGACATAACTGTTGAAGTTACGTCTCTTTCCTAAAACCACAGTGTGACTTGTCCACCCACTTTCAGATATTCTGAATATACTAATTCTTCTTGGAAACTCAGTTATTTTTCCTGTATGCAAATGTTCTGGATTTAGTAGAACCAAACAAAGTTCCCTTAATTCATTAAATGAATAATAATATCACCTTAGTGATACTGACAATTGTCAGGATGTAGTACTCGCTCGCAGGAGTTCTTGACTGTCTACTTCTTGATATTTGCTACTTCCTTTTGGTAGTCAGAGCATGTCTTTATGTTCATGAGCAGTTGGTGAATTCTTCTACTCTATATTTACTAATGTGACCCCTTAGCCACATTCCTGCAGGTACAATGGTAACATTTTGCAGCTCAAGTTGTGAGGACTCAGTGTTCAAGGCCCTCTTTTACTGCTGTGTAGTAACATCAAGAACTTGCAGAGGATACATTTTGGTTCCTGAAACTAGTTTGATCATCAGTTCACAGACTGTGTTTGCAGCTATGTGAGAGCATTAATTCATTTCTGGATTCATGGATCAGGGGGAATTCATCCATTACTCCTGTTGCAGTTTGTGTAGTATGACTATCATCTGAACTAAGTGCCAGTAGCTAAGTTATTGTTCACATCCATGATGGCACTTCAGGAAGATAAGGGAACTTGATATACCTTCTAGGTTAGTGTTCCCAAACCTTTGTCTGTCATGTGCTTACATGTATTTGGTTATCGAAATATGTGATTATTGGTATTTTATTTTCTGACTGGTTATAAATTTCTTGTCAGTTTATATGTGGCTTTCTACAATAAGGGCAAGTCACTTCCTTTTGTCCATAGTGGAACTCCTATTTTGGTGAGGGTAGCTACTTAAAACCTAAAGGTTTCAAATGTATTTATGACCTGAAATAAATCAATAAGGGTACTTCTAATAATGGAGGACTCAAGCTTTGTTTCTGTGATCTGTTGGGAATTGCTTTGGATATCTAAATGGCATGCATTCAACAACATCAGAAGAAAAGGCAGATGTACAAATGATTTGTACTTAGACATATGTACGGTTTCACCCTTGGGTATCTTTAGTCCTATTAAAATTTCAGTTCTTACTAGGATGCTGACAGGGTTATTCTGAAGCAACATGTAACTTGGCTGAATCTCACACAAATTCTGACACTTTCTTAAATTGTTATGGATTCTTTTTCGTAAGTGGCCTTAGTTCTGTTCTTGTTCGGGAATGTCTTTGCTGGAAAGCAGCAGGGTTTTTTTTTATTTTTATACTACTTCTGTGCTTATTCTTTGAACTATGTGCTAGTAAGTCACTTTAAAATTCTTTTTATTTTGGAGTAGAGACGTAATTGCAAGAAAGAGTAATGCATTTGTGTAAACAAGTTGCCTTGTGACTAAAAGGCTGTTAATTTATTTATAACTTTCAAAACTATATTCAGGGGTATGTATTGCTCTTCTCTCTTTCTGGAACATTTTGTTCCAGGGATCAACTTTGTGGAGTAGTTCCCAACTGGCAGTTGTCATAGGTAGTGTGATCCTTGTGTGAGCTGGTTGTTTCTTAGATATCTTTCTACTAGATATCTAGTAGTTATCTTCTAGTTTTCTCTATGGCTTATGAAAGCATAAACAAATTTAAATGAGTAATAATTCTCAATGTGAATAAGGTGTTCTGTTACTGGGTTTGAACATAATACACACGTATGCCCCTTTTTAAAAGTGAAGGAGTCTAGAGCTGCTACCAGTGGTGCATTATAGCTTCTTATTTTTCATGTAGATGTATACTATAGAGTTTCCTCCTAATAAAAACTGTTGGTCAGCTTGGATGTTGAAGGCCTGCTGGGCTGTACTCAGATAACTTTGTCTTTGAAGAAACTTTCCAAAATCTTCAGTACTGAAAGTACAGAATTCTGTAAAATAAGTGGACTCTTTGCTAGGGAGATGTGCTGTTGTGGATCATATTTCATTATCCAACTACTTTCTTGTACTGCATCGTGGTTCATATTTTTATTTATTTATTTCCTTAGTTTATAGATTCAAAAATATGCTGGCGGGGAAGTACTAGACTTTGGGGAAACATAGAAGGGATAGTAAGAACAGTGTTAATTTCACTTAAGATAAAGGACTTTTCTCTGGTGTCAAAGCTGTTTTTAATTTATACGGAGTTTCCATACTAGTACTTCTATCTGTTGCTCCTTAGGCAAAGTGCAATTATAACACACTTATTTCTTATAAAAAAAGTTGAAAAAGTTGGTTATAGCTAATAGCCTTTACTTTCTTTTTTTGTAGTTTTCATTGTCTTTGAAATAGCTTGTCTCCCCTTGGGGGCGGAAAAAAGCGGGGGGGGGGGCAGAGAGCAAATTGTCAGATGAAAA
>JAVJGJ010000037.1:44353409-44375863 GCA_035590215.1 Microhierax caerulescens | reverse complement strand
CCCCAGAGAGCAAATTGTCAGATGAAAAATGCTTAAAGTAGTGATTGTACTAAAAAAAAAGCTGTGGAGTATATTCTGTATGCCTAACCCTGCTATTCTAGATCTCTCATCTGATCTGATATGGTTAAAATAGACAGTAATTATATATATATAAAACAATATATTATTTATATATATATATTTATATAAATATATAAAACAACACAAATACCTTTTATATATATATAGTATAAACATAAATACCATGAAGTGTCTTTATAGAAACTCAATTTTCTTCTGTTTAGAATGAAAGGTATTCAGTTTGTGTTGTCAATTTTATATGTAAACACAAATTCATTATTGCTATATGGAAGATTGTGTCTTTGGTGAGAAAGGGGTAACATTTTATACCTTTTTCCCAGTCTTCCCTTCAGGAAGCAATGATACTTAAATTTTGTCATGGGCAAGTGAGACACCATTAAAAATGTTGTGGCATTTTCAGGATTTAGATACCAAACTTTTGTAAGTGATTCTAATAAGAACTCCTAATTTCTCCATTCTTCTAAGATCTGCTAGAACCTCTGATAATCTTGGTTGACTATGATTAATTTACTCAGGGAGATGAACAATTTCATGTGTCAGAGTGGAATTTATGAAGGTGAAACAGGCAATCTTTATGTGGTGGGCCAAGTCCTCTTCGTGTGTGATTTTAGGCAATGTGTGGAGTACATTGGTAACAATAAATTCTGTTGTCTAGTTAGGAGAAAAAATGCTTTATGCATCAACCGTGCACTTGAGCTAGTCACCACATCAAGAAAAAGTTGTAGAGCTTAGTAGAGCTTCCGTGTAGGGAACCAAGTACTGCACTAAACTGGGGGCTTTTACTGTTCCTTGGTGCATTCTAGCAGATTGTCTGTATTCTATTGCCATAGTTTACATAAAGGTGCACTTGGCCCCTCGGCCAACTGCATATGCTATTGTATTCTGATTGTGTTGAAACTATTAAATATATTGTCTTTCATAACCTCTTCTGCTGGAAAGGCGAAGATAAAGTGTTTTCTTAAACAGAAGTAACTGATTATTCTGGAAGATAAGGATGCTTTCTGAAGACTGAAAATGTCAAAACCTGTTGTGGCACTGTTCTTGTTCAATAACAGAATCGAGATCAAGTTCTCCGTGAATTTAAGAAGGCCTTATATTAAAAGTACAGTAACTGCGAGAAGAGAAAGTTACGCTTTCTTCTTTTGGTGTACAATTAGTACACTAATTTTCTAGGTAGGGCTGAAGGGTAGCTTGTGTTTGATAAGTACTTCACTCTTGCTATTCACAGGTTTGAATTGGGAAAATTTCTTATAGTTCTGCAGATAACTATCTTACTGCATATGTTTTTTTCAGCATCAATATTAGTATTAATTGTGTTCTGTCTTATCTTTAAATTATGCTAAGGCTTCTGTTATTAGTAAATATTAGAAGTAAACGTTTCCTCTGACAACTGTCAGGTGCTAGGTAGCACTTCTGAAAAGCATGAGCATGGAGAGTTCAAGGGTCTACAACTATGAATATTTATTTTTCAAGATATGTTCTTTTGAGAATGTTAAGTGCTGAGATTTTTACAGAATACTTTTCTGTGAGAACTATCTAATTTATGTAGGATTCTGAAGTTTTTCACCAGTGCATATGAAGATGATTCTTGCATCCTGTAGCTGTTTTGACAAGTATTATTTATCAAGTACAGAGGAAATGGATTAACTGTGGTGCAGAATTGTGTAAAATTGAATTCAGAAACATTTTCTGTTTTTTATAATAAAGTGATTACTGAAAGAATTCCATCTGAAGACTGTTGAAAGCTGGCTGCAGTTTATGATATAACGGATAAAATCTGCATCCTTGGCCTTCCAACAACCTTTACACCAGCAGATGGTGGGCGTAAAGATGTCATTCATCATTTATTTACAATGGGCTTTATTTATTCTAGTGTCAACAGCTGCCCCAGGGAGTGGGTTATTGAATTCAAATGTGAAGCTCTGGGTTATTTGCTTCCTTTCAAATTTGTCTTCAGAGCTTAGTTGCTAGGAGTCCATTCTGTGCTCTAATAATGATTCATGTATTGTGAAGCCATTCAGTAAATTGGGTTGTCAGGGATTGCCAAAAAAGGTTTAGAGGTCTTGTTCCGATTTTTTTAACAGCACTGTGCTGTAGTTGGTGTCTTCTCCTTATGTGCCTTCTTTTGCTGCTATGAGAGACTTGGTTCCCAATTGTTCCCTCTGATTTTTCCCTCCACGCTTCTTCTTGTCCCTGTTCTCTCAAAAGTCGAATTCTATGATGCTGTGATTCTCAGTTTGTGGTTTTCAGCACCAAAAAATAAATTTGAGATACAAAATAATGAAACTTTTGTCTTTTACAGGCAGGGCAGGAGTCCTTCCGTTCCATTACAAGGTCGTACTACAGAGGGGCAGCAGGGGCTTTACTAGTGTATGACATCACAAGGTGAGAATGCTGAGGGAGGTGTAACAATTAAAATGACATGTCTTTGTAGAATTGTACTATGGTATATAGCAATGTTAAAATGTTGAATGTAGCTTTGGCTTTTTGTATAGATACTTATAATCTAACATTTTGCCAACTTCCCTTAAGTGCTCAAAATCAAGACACAACCTGTATAACATATAGGTTATATATGTTTTTATATATATATAAAAAACACATATAACCTATATACTTTCAGTTGTCTCTGTGTAGTGGTTGAGAAGAAGTACACATAAAGCTTCAGGAAGGATGAAACAAAGTGGTGTTATAAACTATTTGACTTTGAACCTCTGGATTACCTTTAATGAGAAAGACCTTGAAATATTTCATTAATTCCTTTCTGTTGTTTTTATTACTATTATTTATTATATTATTTATATTATATATATATAATATATATATTAACATATATATTATTAATATATATATATTTATTATATATTATTATATTAAATTATATAATTATAATTATAGCAAATTTTTTGGCTGAAGTGCCATCCTGCAAAGGAGTGAAATAGTAAAACATCAAAGTCTGGTTACATAAAAATACCAGGAAACTTCTACCATCGCTGTGTTTTTGAGGTTGGGAAAATACAGGTCTTGGTGTAATTTTTGTAGTAGCTGTTAGAAGTGACTATGGTTTTTCTGCAGTACTGAATAAAGTCTCTATACAACATGTTATCTGCAGAACTGTAGGTACTGTGGCTGGCTTATGAAAATGTGCAGGTTCCAAAATCCTTTTAGGGTGTGTGGTTCCCTTTGTGGATCTTGGGTCTCATTGCTTAATTAAGCAACAACTTTTGCAAGAGATTTACTAGACATTTTTCCTTTTGTTCCCCATTTATTTTAAAATATCAGGAAGCCATCCACTTTCCGTTGGATTTCCAGCAAAAGAATCTTTGATTCATAAATAGGTGGTTTTACTCTTGTGAAATCTTAAATGCACTTTACAAGCATGTGACTTAATGTTTAGTGTACACATTCTGTAAAATCTGTAATGCCATATTAGCGTACCTTATTTTAAAAGACTTCACTACTAAACTCATTATTCTGTTTATAAACTCACAGAAAATTGTCAACCATTTCCTCCCTTCAGTAGAACAAATATTACTGTATGAGTATGTGGTTACTTGTGCTGTAGTTGGAATTGGTTGAGGCTGTTAGGGACTTTTAAAATGCCGTTCAGCAGATTTTATATGTATATAAAATTGCAGATACTTACAGCTGTAAGAATCGTCTTTACTCTATGTAGCAAACGTGTTTTCAATTACTTTTTAGGCAGAGTTCATTAATGCTCCTTGTTTACTGAACTTTTGTTCACTTGTTCTCTCTCTCACAAAGGGATTACTAGCTTTTTTCCCTGGAGCATGTGTACTAATAAATTAATTGGTTACTCAAGTAGAGAAGAAGACTCACAGAAGGGAAAGGTTTCTTGAAACACTGCTTTTAATTTTCAATCTCTTCCATACTTAGGAGGGACACTTTCAACCACTTGACAACTTGGTTAGAAGACGCTCGTCAGCATTCCAATTCCAACATGGTTATAATGCTTATTGGAAACAAAAGGTAAAATTTCACCAGTTATGATTTTATAAGTGGTAAAGATTAATGACTTCTGGATTTCAGCTTTTTTGTTTTCTTGGTTTAGGCAGTACATTAACTTTAAATTACTTTCAGTCACTGGGCTTATGTTTATGGTGAATCTAAACCCTTTCCTTTCCTAATTAGATTAATACAGTGTGCAGCACATGTGGATCAGCTGCCTTATGTTCTGAGTACCTTCAGTGCTTTAGTTTCTGGTTAAGAATCACAGAAGAGAAAATGTCATAAAAAAAAGTCCATACTACAGGATTTACTTCAAAAACTTTTCTCAAACGTAAAAAGTAAATGCCTTGATGATTATAAGACATTTCTGAATTCCAAGCCTGTTTCATATTCTGTACGTTTTAGTTGGAGCTGGGGTAGAGAGTGCTTTTGCACCATTTCCTGGTGAATTCAGGTGGCTGTTAGACACTGGGAGATGAAAATACAACTAAAAGTTTTGAAGTGTGTTACTCAGTTTGTAAATGATAATTTATTTATTTGGTCTCCTCGTTAGCTACACTGTCTAAAGTTCTAAACTGGTTCCTTGTTGATGCTGGGACTTTGATCTGTATTGAAGGTCTTTATAAAAACGCATTAGCAAATACATAAAGTTTATCTGTAATTTTTCTAGTTCTTGATCCAGTGAACTGTAGCATCATGTCTAGATTTTTTTGCTGGATGTAGGATTTTTTCCAAATATCAAGAGCATGATCTCAGAATTTAGTAACGCATTAGTTATGGGCCTTTATCTAACTGACCTTGACTTGTCTCAGTAAGTCTTGAAGCTAAAGATGCCAGCTGAAATAATGGTGTGTATGCTTGCCCCTTGAAACGGGGTGAATAGCCAGATCATTTATTAGATACTACTGAGAAACAGCTTTGTGGTAAAGAGTCTGCGTTTGCTGTTCACCTCTTAATTTCTCCTTCTTCCCCCTTCTTCTCCCTCCTGTTTTCTTCCCTCTGCCACCCACCCTCTACCTCCCCCTCAAAAACATGTTGAGCATTGAGTGATTGTGAAGTTTGTCCACATTTTTATACATCATCTGGAAAATGACTAACAATGTTGGTTTTGAGGGATATGATAAGCATAATCTTCACAAATTAATATAAAAACGTAATCTCTTTTATTAAATGAAGCTTTGGTAATCTTGTGATGTCCCTGACTAACTGCTTTTATGCTTATGTGAGTAAAAATATAGCACTGAGAGGAGGAGGAGGAGTATGTACTGTTTAGAGATAAGTATCACAAAAGTTTGCATACTTGGTTGACATCTGTAACTATTCCTGATTATTCTTAGCTGTTAAACTCGATTTTTGTCTTGTCTTAAACTCGATTCTGCTGATGCAGACGATACCACAGGATTGTACATTATAATATGCTACTTGCATCTAGCTTAGTTATTTCCAGTTAAAACTAGTTTTTATTCAAACAAGAAATACTTTATGTATTTTAAGTTACAGATTAAGGTGCCACATGAATTAAGTTCTTTAAGGGGTGTTTTAGAGGGGATTATTTTCAAGCCTCAGAGGAGGACAGGAAGGGAACCTGTTCAATTATATTGCATTATTCTGAAAGTGTGTTACAGGAGTTCTTATGGTAGGGCATATCACTGGAGATGGAGAGAAGGAAGAACTTGTATACTAGCATAAGATTTTTGGAGGAATAAATTTTGTTCTTCTGAGTCCCAAAAGTGCACTTGAAAAATGTTTGTAGTGCTGATTGATTGCTGGATTTGAAGAGTGTTGAGAATTTAATATGAAATATAATAGCTGCTTTTAAAAAACATTACAAGTACTAGTGTTAAAACATGACAAATGCTGTACTTAATCTTCTTTCCAGAACAAAAATTAGCTATATTGATCTAGTAAGACCAAATGCTTCGAATTATTGGAATGGAGAGAGGAAGACAGCTGTGGTTAGTAGAAGTAGTAAAGCTCTTTAAGAATATGTTTAGATACCAGTAGTGAGTTTTGACTGGGTTATCACTGCTGTTTCTGATGCAACTGCACTATTTCAAGTCAAAAAGAGACGTTTTATTTCTGTTATATCATGGAGATAACACTGTAGTGAATCAAGGTTTAAAATATGTTTTAGGGTAGCATGATAGTAGCAAATAAACATTGCTCAAGTTCAAAAATACAATGTCAGATACTTACTTCAGGGACATGGGAATGAACACCTTGTTTTAGGGTCTCTTAAGCCTGAAGCTGAGATGCTGGGAATGCTTACATATAATAAACATCAACTTTAAAATTGTTTTGAGAAGACATTTACTGTATGCTCATATTTAAATGATGTGCTGAATTGTCTTGACTCTGTAACTCATCCAAGCTAGCATGTAGTTGTAAAAATAATAAATACCTGCTTTGCTGCAAAGTAGATGCCACAGTGAGTATCGTTTATTTTTAATATATGTATAATTACAAGGATGGCAGCACTGAAGCCCAGTGTGATACTTTTTATTGGTATTCTGGCTGCAAATTAAACCTCTGTATTTGCATGCTGTTTAGTTTAAAAATGTATATCTGGGAAAATATTTTTATATGCACAACTTAAATGAAACTTTATTTAAATATGTTTTATTTATTATTTTCATATGAATATAGCAGTTATTGTTCAAGATGTAATATATTTACAAAGAAGGACAAACTGGGTATTCCTTGTTCCTAAAGACACTTTAAAAAGTAAGAGTGAAATACATGAGTCTATATGACTTACAGAAGCAGAACTGTCTTTATTTGTCCAGTTCATGAGGGTTTTTTTCCTGTTCTTTTGTTTAATATTTGACTTTCATCTAAATCGCTTAGAGGGCAGGAACCAAGAAATTGTGCAACAGTCACTTCAAATCATTCTGCTGTTAGAGGGCCATGCCTGGAGTTTCAAACCTAAATGCTATCATGTTGGGAGAGAACAGCTAATATGGTACAAAATAACTTATTTTTGCTTTAAACTCTTTTTATCAGAACAGAGACTGACTGTATGAACTTTAGTTACTGATAAGGAAAAAAATAACTTTATTTTTAAAATTATTTTCAGTATCATTAAGAAATCATTTATAAAAGTCCCTTATCTGTTGAGCTTTACAGTGTAGATGGATAACGTTATACTACAAGTGCAAGGCTTAGAATAATTCTACTTTATGTAAGGGTTTGAATAGATACTCACATGTATGTAAGTTCTAATGGGGGCTCTTGGCTTATAAGCATGTCTCTGAAGAATATTTACCTGGACAGGTTAGACCATGCAACTAACTTTTTTTGGTTTTCCATCTTAGTGATTTAGAATCTAGACGAGAAGTCAAGAAAGAGGAAGGTGAAGCGTTTGCACGAGAGCATGGACTTATCTTTATGGAGACATCTGCCAAAACTGCTTCCAATGTAGAGGAGGTAACTTTGGACACTGATATTTTAGTAAAACAGTTGTTTTGAATTACATCTTATTTGTACAGATACTATTCCTCTAGGCTTTGGATTCCTTAACTTGAATTAGCTACTCTTTAATTGATATTGTGAAAAAGACAATGTCTGCGTTGTACCTGACTGCGTAACACTAATTACATTGTTGAGACTCCAGTAATTAATATACCTGTGTGGGTTTTTAAAATATTTCATCAGAGAAATGGATGCTTTTGTCTGCTCTGAAAACTAAAAATTAAGACTAGACTAGATTTGCTAGCCCAAAGCAAGCCAAGCTGTTGGTATCCTTGGCAGATAACCTGTTCTAAAGACCTTTAATATTTTACAGGCTCTTCAGACCAATCTGTTACAGTGCTTTGGTATTTGTATTGTTGTCATCTTTCCCTTCCACTACCTAGCAGGAATCTTCTTTGCTGGAATTTAAGCACACAGTTTCTTTTTCTGTCCCCTGCAGAGCTGTCAAAGAGGTTCATTGTCTTGATGCTGTAGTCTGCTATGTATTTTAATAAGTTTTTCAGTCTTTGCTACTTTAAAGAACTTAAGTCTTTTGAAGTTTTGCTTATAGTTCATATTTCTGGACATATGTGAGTTCCTACATATCTCACCTTGACTTACTGCATGCCTCTCAAAGGGTGATTGTGGTGGGTTGGCCTTAGCCAGCAACTAATTGACCATCCAGTTGCTCACTCACTTCCCCTGTCCAGCGGGATGGGGGAAAGAGCCAGAAGAGCCAAAGCAAGGAAGAACTCGGGGGTTGAGATACAGGGTTTAATAAATGAAGGAAAGAGATGGAGAGAAGAGTTATGGAAAGGCAGTCGTTTACAACTTCCCACAAACAGATTGATTCTCCGCCAGTCTCTGAGGACAGAGAGCTCAGAATTATACCAGTAGTGAGTTTTGACTGGGTTATCACTGCTGTTTCTGATGCAACTGCACTATTTCAAGTCAAAAAGAGCTGTTTATTTCTGTTATATCATGGAGATAACATTGTAGTGAATCAAGGTTTAAAATATGTTTTAGGGTAGCATGATAGTAGCAAATAAACGTTGCTCAAGTTCAAAAATACAATGTCAGATACTTACTTCAGGGACATGGGAATGAACACCTTGTTTTAGGGTCTCTTAAGCCTGAAGCTGAGATGCTGTGAATGCTCTCTGTGCTCTGTTTGGAGAGACTACCCTTTGGTTTTTATCATTGAGCACGATGTAATATAGGATGAAGTATCCCTTAGGCCATTTCTGATCAACTGTCCTGGCTGTGTCACATCCTGTGCTGCCCCCCTGTCCCCCTGCTCCAGATTTTGCCCACCCTAAACCTAATCACTGCATGGGGCAGAGTAAGAACCAGAAGACCTTGACACTGTGTAAGCACTGCTCAGCAGCAGCTAAAACATGGGTGTGTTACGAATCCGTAACACAGCATCATACAGGCTTCTGTAAAGAAAACTAACACCATCCCAGCTAGGCACAGCAAAGTAGTGGACAAAGAGCTGCAGCTGAGATGTTAGGGTTATGTAAAGCAGCAGGATAGCTTCACGTGTCTTTCAAGCCCATACTCAGTTCATACCTCCCCATTTACCTTTCTTATAATAGCATGACATAGTTCAGCTTCTCATACTGCATAATCTTCTCTTATTCTTTTCCAAAACTTTCCTAAATGCGGGTGGTGGACAACCAATGAGGTGAGGTATTCTTTTAGTGGTAAGCCCCTTCTAGATTTGAAATATTTAGTATTTTTTAAAAGTTATAGTAACAACCAGATTTCACTGACGTCATTTTGGTTTGTTACTAACTGATTCTAACATTAGCACCTGCATCAAAAAATACACACTAGGGAATGAGTTTTCCAGTACCTAATACATCTCTGATTATCAGGAGGAAAATGAGCATAAAGCTCTCGGTAAAAAAAAGTTCAAATAGAATCCTCTTCTTCTGAGGATACAAGTGAGCGATTGTGTGCATGTACTAATATCCTAATTCTGATGGAAAAGCTTTAGGATGTAATCTTTTTTAGTGATAATCAACTGCATTCCCTAAATTATATTCTTAGTGAACACTAAAGGAGGTGGCTTGAGTAGACAGTTACAGCTGAAGGAGCAAAATCTTAATCTTTGAGCCAGTAAAAATAAGTGAGGAGAAGTAGTAGGCGCAGTAGCTGAAAGATACAACTTTGTGGATAAAAGAAACCATTTCATTTTAATGCTGATTCTGGACTGTTCGGTTTCAAGAAAATAGAAGGGAACAAGGAAAGAAATGGAATGGGCAACATTTGAGGCAAGAACAAGAAGTATGCAAACTAGGCAAATCTAGCAAGCCTTCAGTAGCTGACTTCAGGAAGACTGGAAAGAAAAAGTTTTGTGACTCCATAAGGGTGTAGAAACTAAACAGTAAGAATAACATTTGAGATAATTCAGATAAAATTAGATTAAATTTCAAGCAGAAGAAATCTGTGGCCCTGTCTACAAACGTTATCTTCCGTGGTGGCAATGGAGAATACTTCTGCTGGTTTCTTTGGGAAACTAGGAGCTAAGGAAGTTATACTGTTGATTTTTTGCATTGACAGAAATAAACTGGATCTAAAAAGCTAGACGTTGCAAGTCTCTGAATTTGCATCTGAATTATATCAAATGTTTTCAAATGCATTTGTGTTGAAGGAGACACTTTCTTCTACTTACTTAGGTTTCAGATAAATTGTCAAAATACTTTTTATGCATTTAATTTGAATCTCAGAATGTTCAACTAGAATTTTTAGATAGAACTACCAAGGTTAAAGGGGGTCTCTATTAATTGTATGTAAGTTATTGGGGGAAGAGGGGGGGAAAAAAACTATGGGGTTTAGGGGGCAGAAATGTCCCTTTAACTACTCAGCAGCATTTTTAATCCATGCTGATAAATCACTGATGACCGTAGTGTATCATGGCATGGGTTATGTCGTTAACCATTACAGTGCTAAGATACATGTAAAAATCTTTAAAGTCCATGTTTAAGATAGCAGCAGCAGTGTTGAAAGAGCAGGTGGTTTTACTTGAGAAGGATATACCTCCAGTGCAAAATGATAGATGTCGTTTCTGACTAGCTAACAGCAAAGACTTAAGCAAACAAGTTTACACAAATACAGCTTCAGAAATACTTCAGAACTACATGCAGCTATTGGGCCTCTGTTTTTCTCTCTCTGAATTTAACAAAGTCTTAAAGCATGATAAAAAGAAGGTTTAAAATTAATTTTTAATTCAGTCATCAACCTTCTGCCCTTGTTACATATCAATAGGAAATGTTCCTCAAAAAGGGTGTTTTGGAGAAAGACACTATTACTGTAAGGCACACACACATTTGTACATACGGAAATGCATAGATATAACAGGCTAGAACATTCCCAGATAACTGCTGCCTTGTTTCCTCTTCCCCTTCTGAAAAGAAGGATTTTACCATGCCGAGATCATGTAGTTGACTAATAAAGCCTTGGCCTGCTGCATTTGTGCCTGTGTAGTGTTGCATAGTGGTTGCTATACAACACAAAGTAGCAATGGAAGTGTATTTGTGGGTACCGATTGAAGTAATGTAAGTGTGATTGCCAGGAAAAGTGACAACAAAGAAGCTACACAGTATCTAGTAATAGGGCTTAAACTATTCTTCCACCCTTTTAAGAGAAATGGATCCAACTTTTGAAGCACCTGCCCAAAGTAGAATTAGGAAGAATAACTATTTTTCCTGGCCAAACATGTTTTGTGGTTTAAATGGTGTTTTTTCTCATGACAGAGCTAGTTTTCAAACCTTTCTGAATCTGAGGCACAAATATTCATGACAAAAGGATTGTTAAGGATTTAGAAATAATCACCTTGGATTGTTCACAAAAGCCATTCCTCAAATAGGTTGAATCCTGCAGTCCTCTGTAGCTTATATCTCAGGAACATACATGGCTGCTTGAAATACTAGTTGCCAGAATTTATTTATTTTAACAAAAATGCTTTAATGCATGTTTTTAGAGTAGAAAATGGGGTAAACTCATCTTCTTTACCTCTTAGGCTGGCTGCTTGTATCAATAATTTCCAGAGTAGTAAGAGAAGCTTCCCAGGCAGTTCTAAAAATCTTCTGTGGTAATTCTTCATGGAAAAAAATTAAACATTCTGAAGTGTTTTGAACTAAATGACTCTGTAAGAATGCAAGGTTACAGCAGTCTTTTTTTTTTTTTTTCCCTTAACTGCTGACAATGCATTTTCAAGTCTTTTTTAATTTATAGAAGATAAATTAATTCTTACATATGCTTTGGTTGACATCAGTAAGTCTCACCACTGTACAGCTTGCATCCTACAGGCGTAAAGGAAGTCTATAGCAAGTGCTTTTCACTCATTTTATTCTTGAGATGCTGTAAGCTATATGATTGCTGTATTGTTGTCACTACATTCCACATTTTCTGAACAGCTGCTTTGGGAGGACCATTGCCTTGCACACTATCAAGTTTGTCCTTGTATACTGTCAAGTTTGGGAAGCTTAGGCTGCTTACATGAGCATTTCTACAGCATCTGGTTCAAGATCTGGCATGCATTTCTTAACTTAATATTGTCTCTACTCTATGTCCAGACTAATACCTGGTCCTGCAGCAACAGGACTAGTAACTGTGTTGCTTTTATACACTGAATGCCAAGTTCTTGTCACTGGGGAATTCAGAGGGGGCAGTTGGCAGTACAGGCTGGTGGTGCTACCAAAGTTAACGGACAGGTCTGCATTGTGAAGCACAAGCAGATAGCTATGGAACTGTTACAGTCCTAGTCATAGCCACTCAGTGTACAGACTACTTGCATCTCACGCAGATGTAATACTGAAACACAGCAGCACATGGGTGTGCAGCCCCTGTGTTGTAACAGAAACAGCTAAATGGACAGAGGGGAGAATTTTCCTGATGGATTTTTCCATCTGTAGTTGAAAATAAGTGTTTCTCTGTGTCAGGAGTGACAAGACAAGTCTCTAGACTTTGTTTTGATCAGTTTGACATTGTTTCTGACCTCATAAATGGCTTGCTGTAGATGTTTGCAAGCTAATGGTGGAGTTTTTAGCAGTTCCTTTATATGAAGAAATTGACTTCTGTCATTAATGTTATTTAAACTGTTTCCCTTGTTTAAGCCTGATTTTCCACCACTGTGTAGTGCTGTATGTAGCCAATCTGTCACTGTAGTGGTAGACTGACTCTGTTCAGTGCTTGGATCTTAAAAGACAGTTTTAAAATGTTCGTTGTGTTTTCAGGATTATGTCTCATAACCTACCTCTTGGATAGAAGTGCTTAGCAGTGGAGAATATCCTGTTTGCTGGTTTTATCTTGTGCAAAGGCTGTTAAGGGGATGTTTATACCCTGTTTGTACAATAGGTAGTTGATAGTTACAAGTGGGAAGTAGACGTAGGCTCTTCCTTTGTAGTTTCTGTGGAGGCTTCTAAGAATTCAGTGTGGCCACAGAGTTAAATCATTGTCTGATATGGAATGGGATTGGGTGAGAAGAGTTTTTGAGTCATTGGGAGGATAAAAGGATTACCGGGGGAAGTTTAGGCAGAGGGTTGTAATTTGAATGCAGTGCAAGGCTAGTTATACTACTGTCTTCACTGGTATCGTACTTACTTAAATGGGGCAGGGGGTGGTTGTTGATTTCCTTTTAGCTTCTTTCTAAAGCTGTCAAGGTAGCCAGCTATGAAAACATAACTGAATTTTTGTGGTTTTCTTTTCCCTCAGTGATTTGTAAGTTGTATCACTAGTACATTTCTTTTACAATTCTATTTAAAAAAAAAAACCAACAAACTTGCCCGTGTTTTGGAGGTGTTCAATGATGTATACTCTTGAGTGTGGCTGTTTGCTTTCTCCCAGGAGAATGTATAGTTAAATTCAACCTGAAACATTGAACTTGGTTTTAATTCATGGTGAAAGGAATCTGGTGTTAACTTTTAGAATCTTGGTGGGTTTATCTGTTCTACTTTCTTCAGTTATGGATGAGGGATTTGCCCTCTGAAGTGCTGTTGGCAGAATTTAGTGTTGCTTTTTTTTTAACTGTAATACACTGTGATGCCTATCAGTACGCTTTTCACTTGTATATGCCAGAGGTCCAAACCCCAGACATGTTTGCACTTGTTTTAATTGTAACATCAGTTATTTTCTGACCTTGCATTAAAATGACATATAATACTTTTTTTTTTCTCCCATTTGCAAGAGATTAACTATTTCATCACATTTGTTTTTTCATTGGTAGCTCAACAGCAGTATATGACTGCTAATTGTACTCTTACCTGAAATGTGTAGCTCAGAGCTTGCTGAGTGCTATCTGCTTGGGCAGTGTCTTAACACCTGGAGAGGCAGAATAGAATCGCTTGCATGAACTCAGGCTGATGACGAGGTCCTCTACAGCACATGGCACTTACCTTTGTGTCCCTGGAACATCATTTGCTTGAACCCGTTTACATGTACTGATGTTCAGGAAGTAAAGATACCTAGCTGTATTTGGGAAACTGCAGTAACTGTGCTTTCTTGCTTTCCAGGCTGCTGCTTTTAATAATGTGATCAACCTTAAGCAAAAGAGTTTTCTGGATACTGGTCAAACTAGTGCTAGATGCCATCTCATTTGAGTTGTACTAGTGTATCACTGACTCCTGGTGTGGGAGTTGGTTTTCATAAATTGTTTCCCCTATGGAGGGGATTATATAGCCCTGTGCCAAACTTTCATCTTAAGAGAATTGTCTGTGTTATTCCAAGTTGTCTGCACGTAAAGAGAATACAATACTGATTTCATTACTTAGGGTAAAATCTGAATAGACTAATGGTTTTGACTAAGCAATAGAGCACTTCTGCTACATGTAGCTGGATGGTCATTCAGGTTTTGTCTCAGCTGTAACTTAATTTTCTCTTCTGGCAGCTTCTTTCATACTTTTGCTGAAATGGATAATGAATATTCAAAACCCCTATAGCTTCAACAGTACTACCTCTGGGTCACAGATAAGGGAAGGAAGGTGGCCTTTGAAATATTCTGAAGGGTAAAAATCTAAAGTTCATGGAAAGACAAGATTCTTAGCAGCTTCTAAATTTGAACTGATTTTTAGAAGTGTATTTTACTTCTCCTCCACGCCCTCCCTAAACACAGCTAATTGCTGGTAAACAAACAGTTGTTTGACCTCATAATATAGTTAGCAGGGATTTAGTTAATAAGACTTGAAAATCCTAGGATGTTAATAGCTTTCATAGTAAGGTAAAGTGACACGCAAGATGTAATCTGACTAGAACTTGCAAAAGAGCAGAATTTATAGTTCTTGAGAGTCAAAACCAGTATTCCTTCAAGTTCCTTGAAAACAAAGTTCTGTGACCTTTCAGCTGTGTGATGCTGACACTTTATCCTGTTTGTCCCATGAGAAAATAGAGCAGTGAAGCTCATGTCATTTCAGCTGTGGGAGGGAGAAGGGGCATGACACCTGGCTCCAGTGAAGATTCACAGCTTTCACGTCCTTGTAGCAAACCCTTGGACGGTTCCCCAGCTGTGCAGTAAGGAACACTGGCTCTGCCATTGTTCTTGGGACTTCTGGGCATCTCAAGGTATATATGATCAGAACAGAAAGTCTCAGTCAGTGAAGGGTTTCAGGCTTTATAGAGGAGCGTGAGAAGTATGATATAGCTGCTACCTGAGCTGTAGATTTTGGTGGAGAGATGGATTCTTAATTTGAGTGGTTTACCTTTTTTCCCTCAGTGCTCTGTCATTTCTAACTGTTCAACAGCAGCTGCAGGACTCGACACTTCAAGCTCTAGTAGTGTGCATCTTCCCAATAAGCTTGTCAGAAAGATTGCACTCCAGCAGGTATATACATATTGAAATTGTACCTGCTGAAAAAATTGATGTCAAGTTCTGTTTTGTGCCTTTGCACCTTTAATTCAAAAATAAGGCTACAAATGTGTTGGGGTGCTTTTTTGTGGTGTAGGTTCATTATGTAGCACCTTCCTACTGCTTGATAATTAACCCCTCTGTAGCCCCTTTAGTGACCTAGGCTGCTTTCTGAAGGATCATTTAGCTGTAAAAAGTATTGTCTTACTGTGCATGAAACAGCTGCTTAGAGCTTTGGGATCTCACTCTATTAAGTGGCCATCGAGCACCACTTACACACTGGGATGGCGAATGCTCTAGGGATAAATCCGTTTGTGGTCGGTATTGTTACTGTTTCCAAATGCGTTCTTTAATACTAGAGTAATGTAACTATATTGTGTCTTGCTGCTAAAAGATAAGGTAGGATGTTGTGAAGGAGGAGGAAATTCTAGGTGTTGGCTGATCACAGAGGTGGGGGTGATGCTTAAGAATCTGTGAGATATTTAACCTTTAAACATTCCTCATTTAGTTGTAAGAAAGCATCCAGAAATAATGACTGCATGGTTTCCGTTTTAAAGCACTAAATTTAACTTCAACATCGCCACCAGAGGGCAGCATGTTACACGAGTAACATGCGGTGCAGAACCTGGTCTGTTCAGATTTTAAGGAAAGAAGAGCTTTTAAAATAATAAGTTTAAAAATAAATTTTAAAAAAATAGTTTTGAAAAGTCTGATTCATTTACAAATTTTTCGTGTTATGTTTGGCTTGTAGCTAAGTCCTTAAATAATTGTCAGGGCATTCTTTCTCTGAGAAAGAGTAGTGATGTTCTTGACAT
This sequence comes from Microhierax caerulescens, assembly GCA_035590215.1. Classification (NCBI taxonomy): domain Eukaryota; kingdom Metazoa; phylum Chordata; class Aves; order Falconiformes; family Falconidae; genus Microhierax; species Microhierax caerulescens. The sequence goes on along the minus strand of JAVJGJ010000037.1, from coordinate 44,359,702 downwards.
CTGCCAAGTAAAAACTAAATGTAGCTGTTCTACAACGTGCAGTGTGGTGCCCTTAGCTTATTATTATTATTCCTGAATACAACCTCCATAAGACAGAGGTATCAGAAACTTATTCCCTTACTTCTTGCATTGTTTTTACCAGTTACAGAATTCATTTTTTCTGGTTTTGTCTCAGGAGTAGTAAACCTTGTTTACTTTGTATGATAAAATGGATGTTGAAGTTGATTCAATTCTGCAGTCAGTGTATTTAGGATTAATTTGTTTTCAGTGCAGTATGTACTGTTTGGTACTTGGCTTTTTGTGTTTTGGGTTGTTTGGAGGTTTGCGGTTTTTTGAGGTGAGCATTATGAGACTTGACTATTTGCTTCCCATGTAGCAATGTGATCTAGGAAACTTCTTATACAGATCATCTGAAGTGATGCAATACTGATATATTGTGACTCAAAAAGCTCCTTTGTTAGCTTTGCGGTGGGTGCTGGTGTGACACAACAAGCAGATCACATTTTACAAGACTCGCTTTCCTACTTGTACAGTAATGCAATTTTCTTTTGGCAGGGTATTAAATATTTGAGAACCTAGTTATAATGTGAACACAACTGTAAAACATGTTATATTAAAACAAATAACTGAATAATTTGTATACAACTTTTTTTTTTTTTAATGCTGTGGTACAGATGTATTCAGTAGTCTCATGCATAATCGTTCTAAATCACAAATTACTGATACTTTTAAAAGCAAGAGTTAAACATTAAATATAGAAGTCTTCCTGTAGTTATATTGTTTTCTTTAGTTTTCCTGAAATGTAGCCTAGAATTTTTATATTTGGAAGTCTTAACATACTGGTTTTGCAAAAGTCTCTCTTTTCCTTTTTTTGTGTAATGGAGGTACTGTGTACTAGGGCCTCACCATCCTTCAGGGGACTGGGTATAAATCTGGATTGAATCTGGTGCTGCGTCTCCTGGCATAGTGAAAATAAACCAGAGTCTGAGCTGATTTAGGGTGTAAATGCCGAGTAGCTTTATGTTGTATTTTAGTAACAGCAGCATTATGGGAATGTACAGTGCAACTGCAGTCGGCTTGGTAGACAGCCAGCTGAGTCCGTGTGGGCTTACTGGTTGAGGTCTTGTGTTGTGTGGAAGTGGCTAAACTGCACCTGGATCCGAGTTGGCGTGTGAAGTGCTACAGCTGTGTTCTTGCAGCCCCTGCACATGGTCTAATAAATCCAAACTAGATGTGAGGGGAAAACGCTCTGTCTTTCTGCGTGCGTGGCTCAGTTAATCTGCAAATAGGATAAACTGCCCATAAATAATTGAGAGTTCATAGTACACTGCATGTTCCAGATAAGACTTAGAACATGCAGTATTGAAAGAGATTTTTAGAAGTCATCAATTATATGGAGTTCATCTTCTTGTCCTGGCTAATTGGGGCACTAGCATGCAATGCCAAAGTCTGATGTGATATTCTTAAAGCAGGTAGACTGCCGTTTGCAGTAAAGTTCTCGGGTGGTTATTTTGAGTCTGCTTACACTTTGGAGCGTAAGCCAACTTAAAATACGTGGATGCAAGAAACGAATGGAAGTCTCAAGGGATGCAAGTCGTTTCATGGCTGATCAGTAATTTCTCAGAATCCATACCAACTGAAGAAAACACGAGGCAGACTTATTATTATGTGCTATATTCTTGTCAAACCATTGTTTTCAAATGGGAATTATTTATATCTGACCCAGTGCAGCCTGGCATTTTGCCATGCAGAATAACAGTAGATGCTGTTTTAACACTGGTATGTGGTGCACCAGAATCGTTGATGGGAACATGGTGGTCAGATGATACCTTTTCAAGACATCTGAAGTGATTAAACTGAGATGAATGGAATATTGGGATTTCTCTGATCACAGGTTTCTTAGGCAATATGTTTAATATTAAAGTGGACTATACTGAACTCAGTATGCTTTTTTGCTTTGTACAGTACATGTGTAATAACTTAAGTTGAAGGGAGGGATTGAGTGGTGTTAAATCACACTATGTTTTCCAGGTATTTTACTTTTTTGTGAGGATAGATGCATTCTAGTTTTGTTGGTCTAAAGTAATTTTTATAGATATAGTGTAATTCTCATTAAATTAATTCTAAGAGCCTAGGCCTACTTAGCCAATGCCAAGTGGAAGTGCCACTAAGTGCTAGTTTACATGAAGTTATCATAACACGATTTTTAAGACTTCAAGTTCTGTTTAATGTCCGACTGAAGTAGAAGCAAGGATGTACTCTCACAGATTCCGGCCGTGTGAATTTCCAGAGGTTTTGACTCGTACCTTTCAGTAGGCCCATGACTGAGGCCATTACAATAATTTGTGTGTTATCAGAAAATTTTTTTTCTTACATTGAAAACTTCGGTTTCTGAGGAATTTGAATCAATTCGTAGTTGGTCAAAAGCCAATTTTTCTCCTCAGCTCTTAACACGTGTTTGAAAAACGAACTCACTTCCTAAGTGCCTTGTGAATCTGCAATGATTAATTCTTCTCATTATTTTGCTGCAAATTCTCATGACCCTCTGTGATGATTCGATCACCCACTTAGAGTTTATGCATATTCATATCTTTCCACTCCTGCTGCAGTCGTTCAAGTCTCCTTCACTGGCTGTGGTGTGTGCTTGGTGCAGTAATTGAGCTGCAGTAGATTGATTACTCTGGGGAGCTGTAAGGCCTTTAAAGGTGAAAACATATCAGTCCTGTTAATTAGGAAACAAAGCTCTGGTGGCAAGTTCAGCAGTCAAATGCTTCCAGTGTCGAAATGAGGAAAGGTATGATTTGTTCCTCTCCATGAGCCCTGTTTACTTTTTTATATTTGAATTAGATCTGTATTTGCCTGTAATAGGCATGTGCAGAAGATAGCTTATCTTGTATGATTGCATGGTGTTAGTATTTTAAAACAAAAGGAGCTATAAGTTTGATACTGATTGTAATTACTAGCTGCTGTTAATCACCTTTTAAATTATACATTATTTTAGGCATTACTTGACCTATAAAGTTAAATGAGAGATGAAGAACGGAATCATTGACTATAAACTTTAACCCAAAAACACTTACATCATTTACTTTTTCAGACCTGAATGTCAAAGTCTTTTCTCTGAATTAAAATGATAGATTTTCAGAAATCATAGTGAAACCTGGAGCCTCTTTTCTGCTATTAAGATGTCTGTTGCCTATCATGTGCAAGATTAATTAAAGAAAATACATTCTTAAAATTAGGTGAATATTAAATGATAGCATAAGGTTTCATCCAGCAGACAGTATCCTTACATCATCATTGTAAGTACCCTGTGGTTTTATGTTGCTAAGCACTCTAATCTAGAGTGGCCTATTACGAAGATATTAAGGGTAGGGGAAACCATCTGCCACACAATCTATTCATAAGGGTCAGAAATAAATAATTTAAAAGTAATTTATATATCTTAAAAACCACTTTTACCCTGTAATTACTGGACAGCAGATTGCAGAATACAGATGTTATGAAAATACCACTGTTTTTGTAAACAGTGTGTGATCCATTGCCACTTCAGGGTGGGTTATAGAATGCTGTTGTCTTACCTGTTCCTGTTGAGGTCAGGAAGAAAAGTCTCACTGAAACAACTGCACATGAGCTTGGATTTCAGTTAGTGTATCTTACACCTAAGGATATTGCATTCATCGTGTTTGTGATTTTTTTCCCTCTATTTTAGGCATTTATTAACACCGCAAAGGAGATCTACGAGAAAATCCAGGAAGGAGTTTTTGACATTAATAATGAGGTAACTAACTTTCAGTACTCTGAATACTTTTTGTTTGGTTGATTTTTAAATGTACAAAATTCACCTTCCCTGGAAGGCTGGACAGTAAAGTATTTATCTGTTCCGTTTGGATATAGAATTGTCTGGCATTGTTATAAAAATGGATTAAAGTAAGTGACCCTATCCATCCATGAAGCATCACAAAATAATATAAATCCCCAAAAGAGAAGAAAATCCACTTTCATCCATTTCTCCATATGGTGTCATCTGTTTTCAAAGATAATTTTCCACTATGTAAATGGGGGACCATGTTGATATGCCAGATGCACTCCATGAGCTGTCCAGTGTAGGGGAGGGATTGCTTTGAGAGTTACATAAAAGACTTTTGAAATGTTCCTGGTTTAGGTGGCTGGATTCTGTAGGGAATAAAAGATTAGCCATTTTGCCTATGCACATTACTGAAATTACAGATTATCAGTGCTGTCTCTTTGCTTGTTTGGGGTGGGAGTGGGGAGGTGGAGCAGGGTGTACTGTTGTAATGCAAGAGCCTAGAACGGCATATAATGTCTCTTGAATTTTGAAATTACTACACTGTTGAAAACATGAAGCCCTTAGGAGAGAGGCCATAGAAGAAGCAGATTCAAATTCAGTGGTAGTAAATAGAAATACTAGGACTGTATAGAAATGTTAGGTTCATATAAGATCTTTGTTAACATTCACAGAAAAAGTCACACGGTAAAGTTTAAATTTGATAACGTGAAGTGGTCAGTCCTTTCTGATGCCCAGAAATTTTTATCCTGCATGTTCCTAAATATCGTTGCTGAGGTGCTTAGTGAAACCACATGTGAAAATCTGCACTGCCACATTCTGTTTTGTGAGTAGGTGCATTCTCTGTCTAGGACTGTCAGTCTGGGGTTTTTTAACTATTATAATCCCTGCAGAATTGTTGAAAGGGTAGTGAGGGAGTTGGCAGAACTCAATTAAATAGCTTCACCTCTTTGTTTAATGTATTTCAACGTAAGGAAATGTAGACTGTTAAAAATATTGCTTTTATGACTTTTGAGAGGAAATGCTGAGAAACTTCAGTCATATGCAAACTATTTGCATTAAGAAACTTGTAGCTAAATAAGACTTGAATAGTTAGTAATCCTTCAAAGACACTGACCTGGAAAATGTGTGTGTATATATGGTGTTTTGGTGAAACATTTCTTAAATTCAATTTAGTGATGAAAAATTCAAAACTTTAACGTTTTTCCTAAAGAAGATTGCACACAGTAGTGCAATATAAATTGGACAGTAATCAGAGTGTCTGAAAAAGCATGCTCATTGTATCTGTCGAATTTCATATCGTAGCTGACTGCTTTACTGTGCCTTATGGAGCTTTGATTGCAATATGCTGTCAAGAGCCAACAGTCCGTGCTACTTATTTGGCTTTATGCCAGGTCTGGCTCCTTGATTCCTCAAGAAGTTGCTATCAGCCCAGAGGGGGCAAAACCAATGAGCCATAGGGCATGCTTTTTATTAAAGAGGAGTCAAAGAGCGAAAAGAAACCACATCAGCTGCTGTCAATACTGAGCTAGTGCCAGAAACCCGAAGGCTACCACTGTTGCAGAACAACTGCCAAGCACTATAAATCTGAGATTTACTGTGACGCAAAGTTTCCTTAAGAGCTTAATTTCTGAAGCTACTGTATTACTTTTCTCAAAGTGCTGTATTTTTAGGTAAAATCCACTTGAGGGAGCGAGGGTTAAGATATAAGTGTGATTTTGATGAATGAAAGAGCTACACTGTGTGTGGGTTCTTGGCAAGTAGCCATGTCTTTCGGGATCATAGAAATTATTGATGACACAGAACACTCGTATGCCCTTAGCCTCTACAGCTGATTCAACACAGAAAGAAATGCTGTCTAGAGAGGAAAAGTTTTATATTGAACTAATGGAGAATTTGGTGAGAGGGGAGAGGTTATACATTCCTAGCAAACGCAATGTATTTTTAAAGCCTTGTGCCAAGTAGTATTAAAATACAACTCTTGCTCTGTGTTTTTTTGTCAGTTTAAGCTACAGAGTTTAACACAGAGATAAAATTTAAACGAGAAGGAAAGTATCTTCCTTTAAATTTTATTTAATCGCTAAGGACATACTGCTAAAAAAACATATAAACTTTGCTATATCTATTGCATACATTAGGAGAACTTGCTATATGATCTTCTTGGGGAAAAAAAGCTTTTCAAGTATTCGTGTTCTGAAATAATTACACTGTGTATTAAACTTCATTTCAGGCAAATGGCATAAAAATTGGCCCTCAACATGCTGCTACTAATGCAACACTTGCAGGCAATCAGGGAGGACAACAAGCTGGAGGAGGCTGCTGTTGAGTCTGTTTTTACTTTCTAGCTGCCTGGATGGGGCCTACTAACTTGTTTGTTCACCCTTCCCTCCCCCCACCCCACCCTCCCCGCCCCGCTCGCCACCACTTCAATTCAACTGAGACATGAAACTTGTAAGTTGGTTTCCTGTTGCAGAAGACTTTATCC
>JAVJGJ010000037.1:44334374-44345086 GCA_035590215.1 Microhierax caerulescens | reverse complement strand
GCAGGCAGCCCGGCGGGCGAGCGCGCTGCCCCGGCCGGCAGCGCCGAGCCGCGCCGCTGGGCAGCTGCGAGGGGATGTGGGGGGCGTGTGGAAGTGACTTCAGCGGCGACATTGTTCACCGCAGCCAGGGCTGGGTTGCGTGTGGTCACTGCGAGGGCAGCCCCCCAGTCCCCCCCGCCCCTGCAGAACCTGCCTGCAGCACATCCCTGAGCTCCAGCGCAGCCGAAGCGGGGCTGGGCTGTGTGTCGCGGCGCCTAGCCAGCTCTGTAACTGGCTACGTACGGTGAAGACATAATATAGCTATTCTGCTCAGAAAAATAATCTTAAAATGGAGGAGTGTCGCTTCTTTCGCTGTGTTTCATTATTTACAACGCCATCTCCAAATAATTTTGACTTCTGTTAAAAAAGTTGCTGCAGTGGAGGAAAAACACTTTCACTTTATTCTTTGTTCCTGGCAAAATGAAGGTAAGAGAAGAAGCAGTGAAGGTAAATATTTTGATTTCAAAGTGGTTACACGATTGAACTTTCATGCCTGTAATTTTTTTCACATTAGCAACAAATAAACAGTTTTGCTGTCACCCGTTTCATTTGTGAATGCAGCAAGAATCTGTCTGGATTGTATACCCCTGCACATGCCTTCCGTACTGATACCGGCTTTAATTTTAGTATAAACTACACTAGCATCATCTAGACAAAAAAAATGTAGAGAAAATGGCAATTCCCCATAAAGTCAACTTTTCATTAATTGAAGTCTTCTGTGGATGATGCTGTACTAAATGTGATGCTTAGACAGTAAAGTTTTATCTTACAAAGATAACATTTTATTTATTTTCCTTCTAAATCTTAAGCCTTGATGAAGTGCTTAGAAGTTGACAGTGGGCATAGTCGGTATTTGCCTGGACAACTCCTTCAATCTTAATTTGCTTTTTGGATGGGTAGAGTAGACCACAAGCATGACTGGACATTTGGCTCTTCTGAGCAGTTTGTCACTGAGGAGGCAGATAACTAAACCGTAAGCTCAAAGCAGAACCATTTCAGTGCTCACAGAGGAACTCCTCTTCTCCTTTTTTGATGCCTTGACATCCCTAGTTTAGTTGGGTTTAAATAAACAGAGAAACATACTGTATGCAGTGCATGCTTGTAGGTACACACTAATAGTACGTATACATTGAAACACTATTGAGTAGAAAGACAAGCAGCATCTGAAAAGTGCATAAGCTTAATTGATTCCAGGCACAACTGGCCTGGATTTTGTTTCCTCTTATTCCAACTTTCTGACCTTGTAAAAATTATCTTGATTGTGTTATACTAAAACAAGGCCATGATCTTGCAAAAACTACCATGTGTGCTAGTGCTGAAAGGTACTGAGTCAAGCACTGTGCACGGAACAAACATCGGCAACATTAGGCCCCAAGTTCATTCGTTTTCCTTTGCTTATATCTAATCATGGTGAAGCAATAGTCTCACTTCTGCTAAAAGCTGAATCTGGGTTGTCGTTTTTAAAGGAGGTGAAAAATGTGTAGTAAAACTTACGATTTGAGGTGGATGGTAGGTTTTAAGTTCTTACAGTGGTTTTAAGCTACTGGGATTTTATGGCATTTAGGCTAGGGGAGAGAACAGTAGTGAGGGTTTAAAAATATGTGTCGCCTGTAATTTTGTCAGTGCTCGTGTATGTGTGTGTGTGTGTGTTGGTATCTTGTTTTTCAGAAGGTTGTTTCTAGGAATCGGTAGGAAAGTTTAAGGACTTACTGGCTTTGATTGTAACCTTTATGATACTATTATGCCTTTGTATAAACATGTAAAAAAGACCAAGGACAGCACAAAGCGTTAAATGTGTTGCTGTCTTTGGCGCTGGAGAACTTCTGAGTATAATTATATTTTCTGCTTGACAAAAATCCAAGGCCCAGGTACAGTGATCCTTTTATTGCAATAACTGCTGCTGCTCTGTTTGGGAATCTGCAACTTGCTAGCCTTAAATCTCTGTGAAGAGCTGTGACAGAAAAACGTCTTTCCAGCGTGCTGAACTGAACAGACGATCCCTCTCTTTATTTCTCTGAAGACCGTCCTTTTGTTTTTTCCAGGATCAAGAATAAACTATGTATTTGTGTCTTTGTCAGCGAGGCTCCCATGGGGCAATCCTTATAAGCACTGGGATTGCCTGTTTGGTAGCAAGGAGGCTTATAAAAAGCAACTCCAGGTGGAAGTCAGCCTTTTCCCGCTCCTCCCTCCGTCCTGCTGCAATTCCCTTTCATCCAGGCCCTGAGAGCCGCCTGCCTTTCAGACTATGCTGCAAATGTAAGAGAGTTGACAAAGACGCTAGAACATCTACCTTTATTTACGTTTGTTGGTTGATGTTCTGGGGAGTTTCCTTGCGCACAATGTAGCACATCAAGTTGCCACAGTGATACAACAGCAAATGTAACTTAAAAGATCAGGACTACCTCTAAAGAAAAGGAGCAGCTTTCGTGCATTATTAAACTTGGTTTCTAAGAAGTCGACGTCAGTATGGCTGCCATCGTGTCTGGGCTTTTCAGCCCCCTTGTCAACGTTTCTTACTTCCCTACAGAATGCAAGGTGAACATGGTGTGTGTTATATTATTTATTAAATAAAAAACCTGACAGCATGTGCAGTGTTCTGACTCAAAAGTCATGTTGGTGACCTACTGTGCCAAAGATGAAACAATGAATATTAGTGCTAACGCTGTATCTGTTGTCTTTATCTTCTAGCAACTGTTTTACAACTTTTCTGTTAAGTTGGAGACAAGCTTCAGGTAAGAACCCTGCCGCCTTAGAGATGTGATATAATCTGTGCTCTCAGTGCAAAAAAATACGGCATGTCCTGGCTTGCTTTTTTTAAGAGAGAAAACAATTGGTCCATTGCTTACAAGTTGTGCCGTTCCGTGCAGCGCTACTGAAGTGTGGAGCCTACGAAGTGTGACCTGTGGTGTCAGATCCCCTCCCTCCTCTGCAACCGCAGGATGAAGACACGAGGTCTTTCTGCCTTAACTGAAATAAGCAAGTTCTATTCATCTGCCAAGAACCTACAAGTAAATATAACGATTGTGTAAGTTGTTTGCAATACCCAAAGCATAAACGAACTTGTGTATAGGAAAGGTGAGTTTCTGGCAGGTTCCCAGGGGAGTTCCCTCGGTGCTGCAGAGCTGAGGCATTCCTCCTTCCGGATAAGACAAATCTTAGGTATTTGTGCGAGACAGAAACAGAAAAGGTGCAGAATGGAGGGATACAGAATGAGGTGTCTGCTGGCGGTGGTGAGGCTTGTAGCACTGACCTGTGGCTCTAGATTTATTTCTTCACGTTTGGCACTCAGTGGTTTCAACACCTCTACTTTCAAAGCATGTCAGCACAAATGACAGCTACGCAGCGTCTCGTGGAATCAGATCTAACCAGTCTCCTATGAAATGTATGCATGTAGTGAGGTGCTCCTGTATCTGTGAGTTAGTATTATCAGGGTACATCTTCTTAAATTTAGTTTTGAATTTAATACTTGTCAGGTTCAATTAATGGTGCATTCTTTTAAATACTTTGATGATCAAACTCTGCTTAGCCAGGCAGTTTTGTTCTTGCAGTGAAGTGCTGCACAAGGGACATGCATTTGGCTGGATTGCGAGAAACTGTGAAGATCGTACAAGTAAGTGTAAGTCCTTACATGTTTGCTGAATCTATCTCATGCTTTTTGAATGTCTCAGTACCCACAATAATTAATGCAGGCTATGGTGTGAATGTCCTCCTTTTCCTGCATGGTGTGCTGTGTCCGTAGAATATTGATTTGTGTTCGTTTGGCCCTTCTCTTAAAGTGCTCTGTACCAGTGACGTGAAGACCAGAGCTGACAACTCTGCTACTCCGTCACAGTGGAACTCTTCCATAAGTTTTAAACTTCACTCTGTGGGAGACCATTTTCCTCAGGGTTAGGTCTGAAATAGTGGAGGGAACAATTTATTCTGCTTTATATAAACGTACGGTATGTCCCTATATCCTTCTGAAAATAAATTTTCCCTGCAAGCCCTTCTGGAGCGAGAAAGGACAATATAGAGGGGGGAAAGAGACAAAAGAGGTGTCACCAATTACTCTGCTGTAAGGCAGCAAGATACTACTGTGATAAATTTGCCGTAAGAAAACACAAAGAGTAATACAGATGGATGTAATGCAGAGCATGCTTATGAACATCTCAACTGCAGCAAGCTGGGAGGATGGTGACCGCTATGGATGATCAGTTCAGAAATGAAAATGAGCTTAATAAAAGCAAAAGTGAAAACAATCATCAGTTTCTCAGAGAAATCAAGGTAGATGGTTATGGGGAGTTTGTAGAGAATAACAAAATAGCAACGGACAGTGCAACAGTTTTGCAAAATGCCATGCTCTCTTAGGATTTATCAATAGGTGGCATATGTAAGTCATAGAGAAAGATGTAAAGATGACTCCTCTATGTGCCGGTAAGGCCTCAACTGCAGTATTGCCTTCGGTTTCATGTTCTGTGCTGAAAAATCAAGTACAGGGCAGGGCAAGAAAAATTAAGGTGTGTAGAATATAAAAGGAAATGGTGAAGGAAGGGAGGATGTTGAGCCTGACATATAATTTTTAGAGGGAACTGGATACGTTTTCCAATGTGTAAAAGGTTAGGAGAGGTTTGATCAACTGGCTTTGAATGCTGGGGGAAAGACGAGATAAGTCAGATCTTGTACAGAGGGAAAATGTCTCAGACTGGATATTGGGAGGGCGGGAAGATGATTTAAATTGGATATTAGGAGAGTGGGGGGAGATGCAAGAACAGCTTTTGGATCGTGACAGTCAAATACCAGAACAAGCTACTTAGGAAGTTAGAGTATCTGCTTCATGGAGGGTTTCTGAGAACAGGTTAGACAAACATCTGTTGGGGATTGTCTGGGGCTACTTTATCCTATCTTTGTGCAGCCAGGGGGGACCAGATGGTCTCTTCAGATCCCTCTCAGGCCTCTTCCTAGAAGTTTACCAAGCAGGGAGGGGAGCGGACCTGAGTTTAATGAGAAAACAGTATCATCCTATTAGTTGATCCTCTTTCAGAGCAGAAAAAGAATCAAGGAGAAACCACATCTAACTTAACTATATTAAGTAAATAGATTTTTTTTTCTTTAATTTGTTGCTGACTTGCAATCTTATGAAGCATTTACCAAAAGAAAAAAATTTGTAAAGTTATAAAGCTGAGTGCGTCTAAGGTGTTCCTTACTGCATTTGTAATGTGACAGTTTCAAGAAACAATTTTAAACACTTATTTTTCTAGATGAATGTAAGTGGCAAAACCAACAAGTTTATAAGTATTTTTCAAGGATATTATCAATGTGTGTTTAGCTGTGGGTTTTAAATTGCCTTCCATTTTACAAAGAGTAATGACAATGCACGTCAGTATATCTGACCATATCAGAGAACGTCGCACCCAGGCGCTCCTTGCATGCGCAAGCCCAGGAAATAAATAATCGTGACAGGTCACTTTTGCTCCCCAGTCCACAGAAGGAACAAGTTACTCGGTACCTGCTCTGAAAAATCTGTCTTGAAGGAAAGCTGAACGGCAGCATGAAAGTCAGCGCCTTGCTTGCTTGGCAGGTGAACTCTGTGACTGCAGCGGCGTTTCCCTCCCTGCCTGCCTCCCCCGGGCTGTGCGTTGGGAAGTTCCAGTGAAATATAGCTGCTGTGGAAAGTCCTGCTCACAGCGAGGAGACGTGACCTCTCGGCGAGTCAGATCCAATTTTACAGGCGGCTCTGAGTCAGGGTGGAGCCCGTGCGCTGAACTTTGTATTTAAGAAGGAAGTGATGTTGGTGGCAGCGCGTGTTGCTAAGCAGATGAGTTGCCATATTTTTGTGTCAGCTGATAGTTTTGTCGGGTGTGTGACTTCACTCTGAGATACGATGGCTTCCATCTATTAAGGACAAAGGTCAGAAATTGTCAGTGCTGTGATAGCTGCGCCTTTCCATATAAGAAGAGGCATGTTCTAGTGAGCCGTCAAAGATGGAAATGGGAGTCCTTAATGCTGCTTCTGCACGGTGAAAACAAAACCGACCGTGAAACTGTCAGTTCATGTCACGGTCCAAAAGCAAACATCCTCGCGAGCAGGGATGTGGAGTAGGTCAGTTCCACCGTGTTGCTCCATTTTTATAAGAACTCACTGCTGTTCCCGATGAAAGGGTGGGGGTGGGTGGGGGTGTGTGTGTAACTGAGTGTCTTGTCTCTGGTAGTAATGGGAACTGGGGGGCTGAGGTGAGCACTCGGGCACTGGCCTGTTAAATCAGGATTTATGTGGAAAGCTAAGCGATCCTGCCTCGTGCTGTGGTAAAGTAAGCGGTGAGTCTGTTCGGGAAGGAGAGCGAGTTGTTTATCACGGTGCTGCTGGCATTCCAGTGGGTGCTGCCTTACAGCTGTCGGGATCGTCACGGGTAAGTGGCAGTACCCGGGCGGCGCTTCCGAGAGCCTTGAGGGGGAGAGCGGGCGGGCTGGGGGCGGCTGCCTGCAACCACGCGTGTGTACCCACGCAACCCGCAGTGGTGAGTCACTACGTGCTTTCTCAGGTGGCTTTTCCACCTATTCCCTCCTTAAAGTTTTTAATTATCTCCCTAAGGTAGCCTTGAGAGAAGGATGTGTCGTTATCCTTGTTCTGGGAGATACTACTGCATCAGAAAACCTCCACAGAAAAGAATGCACTTTGGGATAGGGTTAGTTCTTCTTGTGGTCAGATTCCCGAGGGTGAGGCAGTGGGGAACGCTGACGTCCCTCAGAGCTTTGTCCCCATAAGGCCTGGCAGGTGAGTGGCATGTGGACATGCGCCGCCGGAGCTCACTGCCCCTCTGCTTTTATGGTTCAGTTCCCCAGTGAAGGAGTTCCCTGCCACAGAAGTGGCTGTTTGGGCCAGCTCCAGCTTTTGTCACTCCGGCTGGCTTGAGTTTCAACAACAACAACAACCAAAAACCCAACAAAAAACCAAAACCCCAACCCCCGCAAGTGTCTACCCTGGCTTGCCCTCTGTTCCCTTAGCGGGCTGGTGCCACAGGGTGGCTCCGTGTAGCACTTGGATTTCTCAGGCTTTTAGCTTTTCAGCTGAAATCGTTAAGGTTGTTCTGTCTGATACCAGCCTGCTGCTTCCTGGTACTAAGCAAAATCCACGTGCTCTCGGTATGTCAGCCTGCTATACTTTACTGAACAATTTATTCTGAAAAAGGAACATTGTCTTCCTTTAGTGTATGGTGCATCGTTATTGCCTGTGCCCTTTTGGCCACTTTACCCTCTCAGTCTCATGTGCTTCAATTGCTGCCTAATTTTTTAGAATTTAGAATCAGCAATTTAGAAAGAGTAAAACTTTCACTCCTGAAAGAAAAAGCAACCGTTTGTCTTTTTCACTTCATTTGGCTGAAAGAATGCTCAGCGATTAACAAAATGTGAGTTGGGGTCATGCCACTTTAGAGTCACTTCCCACCTATCACGGGACAAAACACGATGCCTTAGCTCATCTGAGGCCACAAAATGGCATCCCGAATACCAAGCCTGAAGTGCTTGGAGGGCAGCTGCTCCAAGCATAGGCTTGGGCTCCTGGTAGTTTCACATCTCTCCTTGCATAAACAGAAGTGAAAGAAAGGCTGTGAGATGAGAAACTGTTGAGGTTTGTGTACATCTGTACAGAATTTCCTAGGGAGCTGCAAGTTCCTTCATCAAAGCAAAAAAGCCTTTTGGAAGAAGCCAGCCGGAGGGGATGGCATAAGTACAAGTACTTTCTGTCGGAGCTGATGCACGGTTTGGACTGTCGCGGTGCTGAGCAGGTGAGGAAGCAGATGTGCTTCACAGAGCTGTTCTCAAGTGGGCGGGTTGCCCCGAGCTCCCTGGGCACAGTGCTCAGCACTAGCTCCCATGTCACTGGGCTGGGATGTCAGCGAGGGGACACAGGCGGCGGGGGCCCTTGTGGCCCGAGGGCCTGCCTGTGCCTGGCTTGTGGGGGGCTCAGCACCGTGAGGTGTCACCTGCCGCCTTTGGAAGTGACATCTAGACCTTAAGATCCCATTTCACTATACCTGCCTGTTAAAGCAGATGCTAGTTCTTCAAAGTGTACCAAATAAATAACCTTCCTTTGTATTTTCATGTGATACCAAGTCATTTGCATGTTGTAATACTGATGTTCTAAACCAGATGTAAATGCGGCTCAGTAATCTCTGTGCTGTACTTCCTATGAAGTACATTAACTTATCTCTGCATAATTACGCCTGTCATACACAGTGACTAGCTCAGCTTCATACGAACTATCCCTACCTTGGAAGTCTACCTGGTTAGGTAAAGTGTAGCAATTCACTGGGGTTTTGTCGGTGCACATACCCTTGCTCTACAACTGCTGTTGAAATTCTCAGCCATTAATGCAAATTCTTTCTAATCTGCGAGCCAAATGGCTGCCTACATCAGATGGATTACTTCGTCCCAACAGCATACAAAGTATTGGGTGGCTACAAGTGAATTTTCATCCCTGTCATCTCTTGGATATTTTAATAAGCTGTTACCAATACGGTTAATCATGAAGACTGCCGTGTTGCTGTATCCTCACTCTCCTACCGAGCTGCGAAGTGCTTGTTGATCACTTGGGGAGTTACAGCTCTCTCTTTGGGGACTGGCTGAAGAACGAGTTAAGGTTTCAAAACTTTTTCATCTGTAGCGGGTACGCAATGACGTATTTCGTCCGTGCCTGGTACTACCGTCGAGTATGTGTCTGTGTGAACATGTGCCACGCCTGGACCATGTCCCACCTCGGAGTGGTGAAACCCCTGCAGCACTTTTCCTTACTCTCCGTTTCCTATTGCTGCTGAGGAGTTGGAGAGCGGCCGTAATTCTCCCCATCCGGTGAAAGCGCCGTTTGTGGATTGTGTGTCTTCTGATGCTGGAAAACGTTGGGAGACTCCCTGTACGTTTTTATTACCCAAGTAGTAAGCCAGCTGATTTCACAGGCCATGGCCTGAGAATGATTTATGGGACCCGCGGAGCTGGTTCTGTGCCTTCAGCAAGAGGCATGCGCTAGAGACTGGGGCATGGTTTTTTTTTTTTCCCTTGGAACAAACATTTAACTAAGTGCCTATATATGCCACCCCCCCACCCCACCCCCACCCCCCTGCTGGTGCCATGCTAATATACTTCCTTTTTAAAGAAATGCTGCATTTCTTTGATTGTCTTACCCTGTCACTACAATGTTCTTCAAAAACTTTTCATGCTCGGAAGCTTTGCAATTTGATTTCTGCTCGTCAAGAAACTGAAACGAGTTCTAAAGGGAGCAGTGAGGCTGCTGGCAGTTGGTCTCAGAATGTGTTCCCCTTGCCCCTAAATCTTAGAGAATCTTTGAAAGCAAGGGGAGTTCCAGGTGGGTTTACACCAGGGTGCTTGGATGCCAGATCAGGGGCGCAGTTAAATGATACAGGCAGGAAAACAGACTTGCAAGTAAGTGTTTCTCGGCTGTTTACTCTCTGGTCTGTCAACATACTGCAAGAGAAAACTGAAACTGAGTACATTTAGTAACTTGGGAGGATACCTCCGTGTAGGTTTTGTGTGTGTGTCTGTTGGGGTTTTTTTTCCCCACAAAGTAGAGAAATGCACATTAAAAATAGAACGATCATAAACCGAGCAACTTTGGTGAAGGTATACTAGGGGCATGTGCTGCTTCAAAGTGGTTTTGTTTGTTTTTTTTTTTTTTAACACTATTTCCACTTGCTATTTTTAACTTTATGGAAGACCACGGTGAAGAGCAGGGAACGTGTTCTACCACGCAGTCACGTGCTATCAGCTTTTCAACACGTTTTTCAGTTGAAAGCATGGGATGGTGTCACCACCACGGCTGCTGGCCCCTCTTGGCGTGATGGCGCGGGCCTGGCTGCACCGGAGGCGGTGACAGCTCTCCAACTGCAGACTGTCCCTTCTCCTGAAAAGGTGCTTCCCCCTTGCACCCAAGAGAGGCTGAGCAGGCCAGACGTGAATGACACGAGGTGGAAGAGTTTCAGACTTCCTCTGGAGAAGCCTGGGACGTTTCTGAGGCTGTAAGGGCTCCCAGGGCTGCCGCACCATCACGGACGCCCGGGCCAAGGGAGCCAACGACCCAAGAAGCCAGAGGAGCTTTTGACATCCATGTTGTCCTGGTCCAGCTCCCGGATTCAAGCACGTCACGAGAGCGTAGGGGAAAAGCTGTGTGAGGTCCCCTGAAGGCGCCTTCTCCGTGTTTCCCACCGAAGAGGTACGAGTGTGGGTGCAGCAAACGGCCCCGCACCGGAGCGGCGGGAGCAGGAGGGGGGAGGGAGCCCGGCTCGGCAGCGCATGACTCTGTTTTTCCTTCTCCAACCTGCTACGAACAATGACGGTAAAAAGTTACCTCGTCAAATGACTCGCTGAAAATTCCTGTAACGCAGAGTATCTTTACCCGGGCTTTACGTTTTAATCTCTTTATACTTTTAAGACGCTTATTTAGTTTCCAGCGCGATGCAGGGAAGACCGTTAAGCGCGCTACTGGTAATCACTTTTTGGTGGGATTTGCCTAATTTGCTTACGGAATGAGTTTGTTTCCGTTCGTATCAGGAATTCGGACGTGCGGTTTACAACCGCGGCAGGAGCAGGGCCCGGGGCCGGTGCCGGCGCCGTGCCGGCGCGGTGGGGGCGGGGGCGGGCGGCCCAGCCGCGGGCGGGCAGCGCTAATGGCCGCTTCCCTTTAAACAC
>JAVJGJ010000037.1:44298589-44331106 GCA_035590215.1 Microhierax caerulescens | reverse complement strand
TGGGTTTCGGGGGAATGTGTTTGTGTGTCTCCCCCCCCCCCCTTCCCCTCTCCCCCCCCCCCCTTTTCTTTTTTTCTTTTCTCGTGGTATACGGGACTAGCGGAGGTACAAACAAGCAAGTTGAACAAAAAATGTTTCTGTTCATTTCCTCACAGATCATCCATTCTAACGACGGCAAAAAAATCTTAATGACTATGACCTTAGCAGCATGGGTAGCTGATTTATCCCAATTATAAATCCCGTTAGTTTGCGGTAATGTGTGAGTATCAATATATAATTCATATTAACAAGCATGATCGGTGGTTATTATTACTGTATTTTTTTTTATAAAAGTTGAAATCCATCGTTTTCCAATGAGAGTGCAGCATCTGTCGCTTGGAGTGTTTTTGTCTCGCTGTTGCACAACAGAGGCTCTCTAGTCTTTAACCTAAAATGGCAGCTTTAATTTGACTGGGGCCCATTCATTGACAATGATAATAAAAAGGCTGAAAGCTAAATGTAGCTGGATGCTTGGGGCGCGTTTGCAGAACTCTCTCCTTGCCATTGCTAGGCGCTGCTAAGAGAGGAACTTCGAAGCTCTCTAGTTTCTATCCTGAAAGTTTCCAATACATTTTCTCTCTTTTTTTTTTTTTTTAATTTAAAAAAAAAAAAGAAAGAAAAAAATCACATTGCTGTGCATAAAACACATTCTGGATGGCAGTGTTACTGACAAACAACGGTGAGGGGATAGATAGAGGGGGCTTCTTCCAAGAGGTCTGCCTTTTTAACAGCAGTGTAAAAATTCTCATAATGCCTTTTAAAATAAGATGCAGTCTGGAGGAAAATTAACTGTTTGTTTCTGAGGTTTGTAACAGGTGATTAAGAACAATTGTGTTCTGCACGTTTTCCTGTCTCCAGCTACTACAAGCGGGAGTGTTACTTGTTTCTTCTTGTTTGGTGGTGTAAGTGTACTCAGGGTTTCGCACAGATCCTCTTGATAGCATAGTATTTTCCTCTAGGATAAAACCACAACTGCTTGGAAAAAGTAATTATTTTTTGTGTGAGACATCATTTGAAGTTTGAAACAGTTTTACTGTTTTGAAAACAAAATTTTCCCTTCTGTAGCATTGGAAAATGCCACAGCTTCACACATCCCCTGTCCTGCCTTTCTGTTAACCTAAATGCTTATTTTCAGTCTCTTCTTAGTTGTTTTTTTTTTTTTTTTTAAATAAATATGTAAAGATCATTATGAAAGCTGTAGAACAGGCTCTTAGAAGAGCATTAAATGCTTGTGATTGCAAGTTTAAGTGAATTAGTGATGCACTGATACTAATTGGATAATCGTATTTGACCAAATATCTTACTAAATATTTAACAGTGTAATGATATTTCTGTTATTACTTGTAAATCCTGGTTAGGTTATTTAAACAGTGGGAAAAAAAAAAACCAACTTGCTCAGATTTGAAACCCGAAATGATTTTATTGCCCTTTCGGTAATTATGGAAAGTTTTGATCATAGGTAGAAATCACACAGTCCTTTTAGGTATTTGACAATTTTGGAGGATGTAGTGATGTGAAAAATACCAGTCATAATGAGGTATAGCGGAATGCTCTCCATTGCCATCACAATTCTGTACAGTGGTGGGAGATGTGAGTTGTAACCATTTTCTTTTGAATTTGGTTAATGCAGAAACCTGAAGAGTTAGGTCAAAGGAGCACCGTAAAGACTTCCCAGCCCACGTAGCAGGGTCACTTAACCAGAGCCTGGCCTTTCTTCACGCGAGGTATTTGCTCTTTTGCACTGAAAGCTTTTGATGAACGTCCATGGTATTTCCCGTTAACACTCAAATAGCACGAGGGCTGTATGAGACACAAAACGAGTTGTTTGCAAGTAAAGGTGAAACCAGCCGATGGCAAAGCTGGAAGAAGCACGCTGAGGAAGGGTATGTGCTGCTGGGCTTGGCGCGGGCGGCCGGTCGGTGTCGGCGGTCCCATCCTGCCCTGGTGCGGAGGGAGGCTGTGCCCCGTGCCCTGTTGCAGGCGGCAGCTGTGCGGGCAGACGTGGCCTAGGCTCTTCGCTGGAGGTGAAGAATACAAAACCCCTTTAAAAACCTTAACAAACAGCCCAACCCAACCCAGATGTGATTTTTCTGTGAAGGTGGAAGGCCTGAGTAACAGGAACTTTGCACATTTTCAAAGAGCTGCTGAAATCTGGCAGCGAGTCTCTGGCTTGCCGTATCCGTGGCATCCCGTAGCAGCTGGCTCTTCGTTTTTTGTTTTGTTTTTGGTGTATGGCGTGGTGGTACGTGAGGGATGTTAAGGTGGGAGGAGGAGAAAAAAAAGGTAACTGGGAAGAAAGAGAGTGGAAATACACATGCGTTGCCTTGAATCCTGTGCCTGAACTCTATCCCTTGTTTCCCATTCGTCTTATTTTTACATTACTTTTTGGAGGGAAAGCTTTTAGAATCTAGTGGTTGGTATTTGCTCTTGCAAATCTGGCTTTATGCAAGTAAGTCTGTATGGCTTGCAAGGATACACGCAACTGTGTGACAAGTGCTGTGTGTCTGAAGGTCCTCCTTCCCCCAGTTCCCTTAAATCCTGACTTCCAAACCCTTTTGTATTTGTCTGCTATGAACAGACCACTGACTGCTCAGATTTATGAGCTGGTTAACTGATGCCCTAAGTAACATGGGTGATACTTTTATGTTCCCTCCTGTATACATAACACAAAAGTGAGAAACCTGCAAATTTTAGCAAATAATTAAACTGTCTTTTTTTACAAATGAGTCTCTTGTGTGTAGGTGAGGCTTTAGATTTCACTTCCAACAGAAAAGTTACTGTATTAATTTACTGCATCTATTTAGCTTTATCATTAAGATGGACATTAACATCATAGTTTCTCATCATCTCCATTTCTGTGAATAGCTTGTTTGCACAAACACAGACCACTGGATTTTAGTAGAAGAAAGTCTCAAATACTGTCTTATATTTTGGCAGCGATAGATAAAAAGGCAAAGGCAAGCTCCGAGTATAATTTATTTTTGGAACTCTTTCAGAGGAAGGAGTGAGGTACAATACGCAGAAAACATCCCGTGCTTTTATTAGGATTCTGACAAGATACTGAAACCTGATGGAAGAGTTTTCCTCTTGATTTCTTTCCATCTGCAGAATCTAACGTAACTTTCAGTGCTTCATATCTTACCCGAGATCAGTGGTCATGGAAGCACCACATTGTAGTTGCACACTAAAATTCTTACTTGGAAAATGAAGTTGGAAGGCATGATGCAAAAAATAAAAAGGAGGCTGTGACCTAAAGGACACATTCCAAGTGCCTGAATATGACAACAGAGCTCTTAAGAATATCCTTAAGTATACAAAAGCTGATTAGCTCTTAGCTTCCAACATTGTGACTTTTCAAAGATGTAAACATGCACCTAGAAGAAGCCAAGTCAAACCCAAGGATCTTCATGCTGTTGGGTTCTCTTGTTTCTTTCCCGCACGCTGCTCAGTAGCAGCGGTTTCTAACGATTCTGTTTATTTTGGTGCTGTTATACCAAATGCATTCTCCTGGGGGGGGGGCAGGCTCTCAAAAAAAGAGATACTACTTAATTTAGGCATCTTCATTTAAAAGTTTGACTTCAGTACAAAGAGTGAGAATTATCAAATCAGCTACCGTAGTCGTAGAGCATCGTTAAGAGATGTGACTTTGAAAGCTTATTGGCATATAGGCACTAACCAGAAGCCCTTGCTTGCGTGACAGTGACCTATATAGCTATTTTGGGTGTGGTTTTGCTTGGCTTTCATGGGAGCTGCATCCAACCTTCCTCTGACATAGACGACTGCTGTGACGAGAGGGCCTTGAGGGGAATGGTGGGGAATAAATAACTTTGGGAATCAATTGTCTGGAAAAAGTCATTGCAGCCAAAATGTCTGCCTTCTTCCTAATGGTTCCGAGAGGAAAATTAAATTTCACATATACGGTCCTGATCCTAGAGGTTATTCTGTGCAGGCTTCGTTTAAATACAGGCCGCTGATCATAGCGAGCAGCACGGCAGCTCACCTGCCTGGGAGTAACTGGCATGCGGAGAACCCAGTGCTGGATAGTTTTGGAAGCACTTGAATTTCAATGTCCTCGAGCCGCTTTTAAGCTGTTCAGCTGAGCTTTCTGTTTACTGCTAGGACTTCAACAGGTAGCTGGCTTTAAAATCTCTTAGTGATTTTTTCTCGAAAGAAATCGGCCTACCCACAGTTTATTTTTATTTCTATCTACAAAGTAAGCGTCACTTCTTAAAGCATTTTTATGGATGCGTACATCAGATGTACAAAGTATGATTCCTTTTACGCAGCAAAACCAGTCCTGCTCTGAAACCTAAACCTTTATTTCTTTCTATTTCTCTTTGCTGACCCCTACCCCCGCCCCCCAGCTTTCCCATAGATTTTTCTTCCTCTTCAGCTTGTGCTTTTCCTGTTGGGTTTTTAATCTTCGTTCTAATTTATATTGCTTTCTGTTTGCTTAGTGGAGTTGCGTTTTCTTGCCAGTCTTAGATAATTAGGATACGTTGCAAAACAAACATGCGTTTCAACTCCTCATAATACCGCTTTCTACCCGAAGCACGGAGGATGCTTTTGTTGGTGTGGGAAGAGCTGGCTGCCTGCGCCAAAGCCTGATGAAGTCTCCTGTTAGACCCTGGGTGCCACCTGGCAGGGGGACAGTTGGCAGCAGAGAGGAGGAGCAGGGGCTGCTGGGGTGCCCCAGCCTGCCAGCAGCTTTCCAAAGCTTCTTCGTGACCCTTTGCGTTGGAAAGGCCTCTTGTAATTTCAAGCCTTTTTTTTTTTTTTCATGAATATGATGTTTCCCCATCACCAATAGTTGAGGAATACAGCTGTAATAGTTTCTCTTGCTCTGTGCATGGAGTAGTTGTGAGTGGGGAGGGTCTAGTCCCATCCCACTTGGTGTGAAATGGGGATAGCTGTTGTGGGGTACCCCTGGCCAAACAGAAATCCGGGGTGTGGGGAGGAGCTCCTGTGGGGGATTGTGACATTTTTGAAAGGAACAAGGGGAAGGTTTGGAGACCCAGAACTATGTGACCAGTGGTAAAGCAGATCAGAACCTGGAGCAACTCCAAGGAAGACTTTAATAAAGGCACTTTTGTCCTGGATCTTAAAATAGGAAGCTTGTGGATTTATTTACAGGGTAAACAGGATTTGTGAAATGGGCAGTCTTTAGGTGCGAAGGAATAGTGGTCATTCTTTGAGAGAGAACCCAGGGAAAAACTAACTAAAACTGAACTAAAAGCTGGAATTTTAGAAGTTGAGAGATAGGATAGGGATAGGACAAAACGAGGAGAAAAAGTCTTCATCATAGAAAGCACAGGGGTAGTGTTCTTCTGGGAGAAATGTCAAACAAGCCCTTATGTGAGAGAAATGGAGAAATTTGGTTGAAGTCTTCAGTATTAACAACTTGGGTGAGCCAGTAAGTGGCTGTGACTGATTTGCTCGGACCCTGAGTCCTAGCTGATGATAACTTATTATAGGCAAATATTCCTTGCTTCAGAGAGGATTCTTGATGTAGCTGTGGAGACTGAAATCCAAAGCTGAAACGTTATTTGGTAAAATGTCTTACAGGAAAGTGCATGTTGGTCTGGACTGTAGAGAACAGCATTTCTTTATTTCTTATTAGAATATTTCTTATTAGAAATATTTCAATATTTCTTCAAGTTGAAAATAAGACAACAAGGAGATACAACTTACTATGTTTTTAATACTTAATGGAAGGAGGACTAAAGAAAGGAAGGTAATGATGAGGCTAGCGGATGTTCCAAAATCACTCTGATAAGGCTGAGATAAAATTGCACATAGCTGAGAGACTGGTAAATTTTGAGGATGCATCTTAATTAGTCATGTAGGGTATAACAAATGTTGTCAAAATCCTACCTATTCCTGGCTAGGAGAGCGTAGCTGAAGTCCAGGAATCTGGCATCCCAGGTAACTTGCTGCTTGTAGTTCTCTATTTGAATGTGTGTTGTTTGCTCGTGTGGGATCAGAAATAACCTAAACAGCTGTAACTGTGGTTGTTAGCTTGAAATAAGATCTAAGAATATGATTTTGTATTTCTTCCAGGGTCTCAACTGTCTGGCATATATCTGGGCTTTTGGAGTATGTGCTCTGGTTTGTGCTGCTGTTGGACTGGAGTAGCTGTTTGTTGGATTTGGTGGTTTATTGCAAGGCAAAAAGCAGGCAGGTCACCTCCGGTTCTTGGTTTGAGAGGTACTATATTGCTAGTTCCTGGGAAGTTTTTGCAGACTTCACAAGGTGGTGTGGTCATGTCAGGGTCTCTTAGCAAGAGTATAATTCTTGCCTCAAGTTGTTTTAAGCGTGAAGAATTATATGGAGAGTTTATAGTGAGCGGTTTAGTATCTCTCTTAATTTAGGAAGGAATCGTTCAGAAAGTGAGTTAAATAGGGGTTTCTGGACTGCCTCAGGAGGTAAGTCTGGGAGAGACCTGCTACGTAATTCAGTTTTATTTATCAGTACCGTTATGAGGTGTCTGCTGTGCTTTGCATTCACTTGGCTCTGTGAATGGGGTACAGCCTTACTCATCCTTAGTTTAATCATCACTCTTTAGTCAGTGGGGAAGTGAATAAGCAGGCTTCAGCTTCACTTCCCTCCTCTTTCTTGATCTCTGCAAAGGTACATTGTAATTTTGGGGTTTTTTTTGTTTTTTTTTTGTTTGGTTGGTTGGTTTTTTTTGTACAGATGTAAGTGAAGGCGGTTTTGTGCTTCTTTAATTCTGTTGTAACCTTAACAGAGGTTACTGAAAAAATTGCACCAGTTTCACCTTCATTTCTCTTTTACTACACTTCTGCAGTAATCCCCAGCCCATGCCACCTTCCCTTACAGAAGCGATGCTTAGTGAACGTACTTTTGTATTTTAAACAGGATTTGAACTGCAGAAGGAAGGGGTTGTTTCATAGAAAGTAGTGTGGCTGTTGGAAGAATCAGCTTGTTAAAGGCAGTGCTAGAACAGAAGCATGCTTTCCAGCTTGGGTCCGATAATTGTTGTAGCAGGTAGTCTTAGATATCAAGTGTGTTGATGTTGCACTGAAACAAAAAAAAAAAGGGGGGGGAGTTGTGTGTGGCTTTTCACTTATCATAGTTAGATTTAGAGAAATGCTATGGTTAATGTGAGTTCTTGGAGGGCTAGTTCTTAAGGAAATATGTTAACGCCTCTCACCCCTGCCCCCCTCCCCCAACCAAATATTACTTAATTTTGAGGTGTTAAAGAAGAAAACCTTTGTTACAAAAAAGATGGCAGGTGAAAGGAATTGCTTCCATTACTCTCATCATAAGAAATTTCCCTAATACAGTTATTTAAAAGACTAATCTCCTTGATCTGTTTTTCTCCTTCTGCCACCAGTCCCCTTTCCCTGCCTCCTCCCCCAAAAGAAAGGAAACCAGAACGCCTGCCTTTCTGCCTGCTTTCTGCCTGCCTCTCCAGATGAAGGATGGTCAACCTTTGGCTTGTCAGCGGTTCATGTGTGATTCCCCTGCTGAGACTGTCACATGACTAGCGTCACAACTGGACTGTGTGGTGTGGGGATCGTTAGGCAATGTGAATTTTTGCTGTGGGAGGAACTGGACTAGTAGGGGCTCTTGCAGGCGGATATTACAGAGCCAGCTGGGATGCAGGCTTCATGCCCGATTTTATTCCCTGGTGGGGCTTCTGGGATCTGCTGCCGTCTTCCTTTGTAACTCTGGCTCTGTGGCACTTAGAGATTCACGGCGTGCTCTGTGGCTGCCCGACATTAAGATTTTTGGTAGGCAGCCGGTAGGCTCAGGAAGGCTGAAAAATCCTTGTCTGACTTGGTAAGGTGTAATGATGGTGGTGTTTTGTTTGGGGCAGGGTGCTTTTTCTCTTCAGTGCTCTCTGAAATAGGTTGTTTCTGTTTTGAGGTGCCTCCAGGTAGGCAATGAACTTTGAATAGCAAGATAAGGACTCCAGCAGCTGAGCTGTCCCGTTTGCTGCTGTCATCGATTCAATTTGGCTGTGGGAGTGATGTATTTGATACATGTTCACTTCTTGCTTTTCGAGCGAAATGGCACATCCACAGTAGGCAGTCCATCACAGAATGAGGCAGATCGATCCATGGAGAGAAATTACTGGGCAGAAAACCTGGGGACTAGGCATCTAGAGCACATTGTCACTTGTCAGGGTATAACACCTTGCAACTCCTTGGTTCAACTGCATCCTTCTAGATTCTTTCTCTTAGGTGCGTCAGCTTTCGCCTAATAGGCCTACTTGGGTACTGGTGACAACTTAAGGAGGGAAGGCAAAATTATTGCTCTTTTCTGCTTATCGGGAATATTTGAAGCTTTTCTCCATCATAATGCGTATTGAGATTGGTGGTTGCTTTCCCAGGGACTTTTTTCATGGGGGGAAAAAACATAAAATCCAGGATGCAATCTGCCAAGCTTTCTTTAACCTCCTCTTCTAATTGAGTTATCCTTATCTTGCTATTATGTTTCCATGGATGACTTTTTTTTTTTTTTATGCTGGAGTAGGCCACTTGAATCTGTATACAAATAGGCATTATTATATTTTTAGTGCAACAGATTTTTATATTTTTTTTGTAGCTTTGAAGGTAGCTGAAAGCTATTGAATGTCTTCTCATGGTCCATCTGATCGTTTCTAAGTCAGGGTACGGTTTGAGAAATGCAGTGAGCTAATTTAACCGGACATTGTTCTGAAAGGAGAAGTTTCCTCTCTGCCTTTGTCCCCCTGCACCCTTCCTCCCAACCACATGGCTCTGCTACTTTGTTACAGCAGCAGTGCTTGTCAGGTCCTTCTGTGAACCACTTTAGTTCACTAAAATGGCAGAAAAATAACTCTGTAAAATGGAGAGCATTTTGCTGTTGTAATGAATCAAACTGGCTCATAAAAGGGTCTGATGAACACCAGAGCTGGTACTAAGGATGAGGGGGGCCGGTGGCTTGGAGAGCAGCAAGCCCTTTTCATCTTTTCATTTTGGTGGCAGTGAGCAAGTGGATTGGATCAGTTGCCTGGGAACCTTCATGGGAGAAATAGAAATAGAGTAATCATCTGTGAAGCAAAGGACACCAAAAGAAAAATGTGCTGGCCTGAGTTCAAATTGATATTAAAATTTGTTTATTTAGTGATGGTACAGCTTGCATGCTAGGAACAGTTTGTTAGAATTAATAACCTGCTGCCCAGAAATCGGTTTCGGTTTTCCTCCTGAGGTAGGAGAACAAAAGCCTTAAAGATTTACTAATGTATAAATGGCTTGTCTGATATTTCAAATGTAAAGTATTTCATCTTTAAAACAATTTATTCACAAGAAAGTACACTGCTCTGGGGGAGTGTGATTTTTTTTTTTTTTTTTCTGGCAAGCCTGAAGTTCTCCGTTAGGTTCAACCTTCTGAGTCAATTTGTATGCCTCAAATTTTATCAAATGAATGTTTAATTCAGTGGATTCAGTTATTCAGAGTTTTATCCCAAGTATCTACATTATTCCTGTTAGTTTGAGGCAGTATGAGAGCTCTTGATCGTAGTAGGTGGCTAAGACTTACTTCCCATCACAGTCTAAAGCTTTCTTAGAGCAAAATGAAGATACTTTTATTTGTTTAAAATTGGTGGAAAAAAATCTCATTGCAAGTAAAATAAGATGCTGCTTAGTTACTCCTGCAATAACTTGCTGTTCTCCAGAGAGAGAAATGGGCAGTTTACACTGTGTAGCTCAGCAGAGGAATGAACACTTCACAAAAACTCAGGGATTCTGCCTGTAGCTCCTCCTCAAGCCACCTGCCAGCTTGAGGTGACTCGTTCAGCATAGCAGGAGCGTGGCAAGAGAAACTGCTTGCTTCCTGAAGAGCCCTGGCTGTTTTGTGAAGTTATCTGTGTACACTGCCTGCAGTGACAGAAAGGGGCTTCTTAGCAGGTGGAAGAGCTTTCCTTCCTGTTTTTCTCAAGATTTGGGCAATTAATGGAATTAATTTGGTGCCTTAATGGGAGGTAAACACTTAGTAAAATTGTCCAAAAAACCCCCACCAACCCACAAAACACCAATGCAGTGCACCATCTAGATTCCTCTCTGTGGGTTTTACATCTAAAAAAATTCCCTTTCAGGAGCTACAGGAGATGGCGGGAGGAGCAGGAGAGGGGACTTAGAATTTCTGTCCCAAGCCACCAAAGGTCCTGCAAGCTGCTTTGGTGGAAACTGTGTGAGGAGTGTTGGCCCTGACTAGCATTGTGTGTGTGTTCAGAGTGAGTATTGTAGTTACTAAAAGCAGCTTGTTTACATTAGGAATTGTATGTGCTAGCTCTAATGGGCTTTAGGAAGCCCAAAGCACAGCTGTAAAACATCTGTCTCTGGGACCAGATCTTCTCTGTCTGATGAATTTTTGTCCTGCAATTCATGTTCAGATTCAAAAAAGAAATAAAACATTTAAAAAAAAAAAAATAGAAAAGCTTTTAGCTGTCCCGCTTGAAGACTGGTTTACACTTGAAAGGCTATCATGCTGTTGTCTTGAATGCAGAACTTAAAATAGTGACTCAGTATTAACTTAACTCCACTTCCTCTTTAATCCGATCATCTTGCTTGCTGTATGACCTTATAACACCTTAATTTAAAGGCCGCTTATTCCAGTGGATTAAATTTGGAGGTGTCTGGAATGGTGGGCATTGCTACAGGAAGGGCTTAACAGGAACTGAGAAATGAAGTTGCCTCAACACCCACAACCCCCCCCCAAAACAGGTAGGGGGGAATGGGAGCAGCAGGGGTATTTTCCCACTGGCTGATGCTGACTGTTGCTGATGCATGGTCTGTGCAATAGCATGAGGCTTGCTGAAAGGTCAGGAGAAGTTTTGAGAACGTAATTCTGCTGTGCCATAAGAAAAAGTACATTCATTTCCAGTGAGTGAATTTGATGCTCTTTGCTTCAATTACACACAGAAGTGAGAGAAGGCAAAAGTATCTGTTGAGCACATGCATCTCCAAGTGTTTGGGTGGTTTTCCTTCTTTTCAAGGCTAGTGGCCTGAGCAGATGGTCGGAAGCCAGGAACCCGAGTGCTACTCCAAACTGGCATACCAGGTTCATAGTGACGTATTTGAGGTCTCCCATATTGGGATTTCTAAGAGTTGCTGTTTACCCAGCAGCTCTCATCAGACGATCATGGTTCTTTAACAAGTGTTAATTTTGCCTTACTATTGGTCTCATGAAGCAGAGGTGGTCTATTATTTAGCACTTAACTCTTGAAACAGATTTTTTTTTTTTTTTTTAGAGTCTGTGTCTGAATAGCCTGCTATTTTCCAGAATTTATGTTTTCCTTTAAATATTTTTCTCAGGAGTAAATTCTAAGCAATTATATGTTGTGTATTGAGTTTAGGGACTACAAGCCCCGCTCCTTCCCCACTTCCTACACAGTTTCCTGAATGAGCTCTGCCAGGAGCTGTGATTATTGTACGTTGAGCTTAGGTTTAGAAGTAGGAAGAGTTTAGATGGTGTACTTTCTGTTCTATGCTACGTCACTAGCTGTTTTGACTCACGTTTACTGTAAGGTTTTTCTTCCCTCTCAAGTCAAGTATTTAACTTGACTAAACTAAACTACAACTGAACAATCTCTTTGAAGAACTGCATGGTTCTAAGCAAGGGTATGTAATTTCTTGGGTGTGATCAGGGGGTTATGGTGAGTTTTACTGTACCTGTGAAAATTTTGATTGCTACAAGTCCTTGAAAGTAAACCATTGGCTTGTGATGCCTCGTGTCTGGTGGAGGTTTAAGGAGAAGGCCCGTTCTGCACTGGGCATACGCTGCTGTCTGCAGCACCTTTCTTGTCCTGGAGGAAGCAGGAGCAGGCTGGAACATGCAAAGAGGCAGAGTTCTTCCAGTGCTTACAGCAGCGATCGCTGTGTCTTCTGAAGTTCATACCTCTAATTTGGGAGATGGGCACGGTCCCCGCCTTATAGGTAACAGGGAGGGTTTGTTTTCAGCAGCTAAGATGTTGCACAATGACTTGTGGATTGGAGCTGAGGATTGAATTCAGTCTTCCAGTAATTCCTTTAAGTACTTAACCTAAATATGTTGTAGTTATTTTAAGTACCTTTTTTATAACAGTAGTAAAGCTTCAGGCCAGTGCTTAGAGCTGATACTTAAAACTGCTGTTTAAATCAGAAAAAGTTTTGGGTTTTTTTCCCCCACCACTTACTGTTGTTTTTAATTCTCCTTCAAAGGTGGGAAAAATGTTTTTAATACAGGTTCAGTATTCCTAAAATTTCAATGTGTAATGCAACTTTGTTTCAAGTTATTCCCAAACCAAACTTAGAAAGTACTGCAGATACTGAGTAGCATCCAGAGAAGTACTGCTTGTGCTGCAGTATTGTCAGCATTTCTGTGACTACCCTTACCCACCTGTGTTTTTTATTCCCTCAAGGGGTTAAAAGCAGATCATAAACTCTTTGAATTTCTTGTTGTTGGAATAGGGTAATCTGTTATATAGGAAAGGCAGAATTTCAGCAGAGTCTGATACTTGCTATTTTGGGTGACCCTGTCTCATTTCATGCTGTGGTCCTCTCAAATATTGTAGTCTCATTTGCATTCTTGAAGTACTGATAGCATGGACTGAAATACATACAGTTTCTTCATGAAACGAAGGTGAAATTATTTACAGGAAATTGTGTATTATTGATGTAACATACTTGTTAAGAGCTATTAAAACCAT
The DNA here is from genome assembly GCA_035590215.1 of Microhierax caerulescens. Taxonomy (NCBI): domain Eukaryota; kingdom Metazoa; phylum Chordata; class Aves; order Falconiformes; family Falconidae; genus Microhierax; species Microhierax caerulescens. Next base: position 44,318,391 of record JAVJGJ010000037.1, on the reverse strand, counting down.
GTTACAAATACAATCTTGCTTTTTTAGTGCTAGAGAATACCTCTGCCAGTTGAGACCAGAGGTTTGTATCATCCAGAATCCTGTTTCACAGTGACCATGGTGGAGGCTGTCCAGAAACAGAGCCAAGCCCCTTAGCCTCCACAACTCTGCAGCTCAGAATTACTTTGGAAAAAGTGATAGGTAACACCTAATGAATTTTTCTTGCATGAATTCATCTAGTCTTTTCTTGGTTTGTGTAAACTCTTGGCTTTCCATTGGGACTGTGGCAATGAGTTCTGCAGCTTAAGTACACATTGTATGAAGAACTGCTTCCTTTTATTTGTTTTATTTTGAACCTACCACCTGCTAGTTTTGTTTGATGTTCTCTAGTTTCCTTGTTAAAAGAAAAAGGGATCAATGGTTCACTACTTACCTGCTCCACGTTGCTCCTGATTTTGTAGAGTCACTTATTCTCTCTCTGGTTGTCCCTTGTCGAGGCTGGAGATTCTGAAGGGTGTTCAGATGCCTGTCATCCCCTTTTGGTCCTTCAGTAATTTTACTTTAGAAGTGGAGGTGGGCAGAGCAAACACTGGCACTGCAGATAGGTACCTCATAGCCTTGCGCATCTCATCTCTCATACAGTTTTATGTTTGGATTTTTTCTTTTTTTTTTCTTAAATACGCTTAGCATTCTGTTTACTCTTCTTACAAATCTTGTCTTCTTAGATCTATTTATTCTAGCTCTAAAATCTCTTTTCTTGCCAATGAGGTAATCGGGTCAGAACTCAGTAAAATGTATGTAAAACAGTTGGATTGTATTTTCTCAGGTGCATTGCCTTCTATTTACCTACACTGAGTGTCATCTGCATTTTATTACACTTTCACTGTGTAAGGTGAAGGTCTGCTGCATCCTGCATAGTTGATTTTCGTTTTTAGCAAAGTGAACTTGTTAATATTATCAGCAAGCTCACTTCAAGGTTTACTGCCTGTTTCTAGATCTTTTACGTGCATGCTAAATAACATGGGTCTGGAAGAGATTCAGGTGGTTTCCTAACTTTTTTTTTTTTTTTTCTCCCCTCTCTCTCTCTCTTTTGAACCGGTTACTTATCCATGCATGGGAAGACCTTCCCTCTTTGCTGTTGTAGCATCGTTTCTTTAGGAACTGTTGGTGGAGGACCTTTGTTCAACGACTGGCACGTTTTGGTCATCCAAGTTAGGTCACACTCAGACCACTTACCAATTGTTTCAAAGAATTCTCCCATATTAGTGAGACAGAATTTTTCTATGGGAAAGCATCAATGTCACTTTTGTAGCCTGTACTTACAGCTGTGTGCCCATTAACATTGTTTCTTATATTTTCTACTGATTTGACGGTCTAAAGGTGTGACAACTTTTCAAAACTGATGCACCACTGATGTGAAAGCAGTGTTTGACGCCAAGACATTATATGGTATAGTGGACAGATAGGCTATTTTTATCCTTCAGCTTTTTGGAACTCTTGGGTGAATACGACCTTGTTTTGGTAACTTGCTACTGTTTGCTTTGGTTTAAGCTACCTCTGAGGCTTTATGAGATGAAAAAGATGAAAGCTTCCCTTGGCTTCTCCAATGACAGCAGATGCAAAAAACTTTTAAGGTTTTTTTTTATTTTCTTGTAGTGTTTCTTTCCTATCTTGGTTATATGTTAGCCCAGTGGATACTCTAGCGGGCTTTGTGTACCAGGCATTTGTGAGAGGACTTTTTATTACTTTGCCCCTTTATGAACATAGCTTTTGTTTGCAGTTCTACTTGCTAGTTCTTTTTGTCTGGTTTATCCCTCTCCTGATGAAAAATATTCTTACTGATAGTCTCTCCAACTTGTGGTTTACATGTGATTGTTTTTTTTTTTTTCTCCACTCCCTGCATTTTCAGTATAGTATTTTTTTGTCTGTTGTTTCCAAACGTTTTGTCCGACTGTCTCATTTTGTTTCTCTTGCTAAGCTTCCTCATTTTCATGCATTTTTCTCTTTGAAAGTAAGCACTCCAATAACGCATTTTTGTTGCTGTTGGGGTTTAGGAACACTAAGCTTAAATATATTTAATAGATTTCATTTGCAGTAGTTGTGAGTCATGGTATAGTCAAGGCAAATATGACATGGACAGACCTGAATATAATTTGTTGGATGTTGAAATAGTCCATAGTCTAGTTAAAATGCAGCAGTGTTGCCCTATGTGCTTCACTGTAACTTTGAAGAAGTTGTTTGATAAATATGGTTTATATGCTTTTACAGCCTCTTTTTTTTTTCTTGCCAGCAAACCATTCACCTTACCAAGTTGTACAAGTGGCATGGAAATTTGTTTTGAATGCCACTGATTTATTTAAGAATGACACAAAGTATATGACTGTGTCCTTCAGTTATAATTCCCCATCAATTGTAAATTGATGCATTTGTTCAAATATACAGTATAAAACAGTATTATAATCAAGCTGTAGTTATCATGGGAATCATAACTTTTCTTTTTCTTGGCTTCCTATGTGAAAAGCTGTACTGTAGTGTATTATTTAATTGTTTAGTACTGAGGTCTCTCTGTTTCATCATAGTATGTGACATGCTACAGTACCACTCTGTGTAAAAACCTTTGGTGCTTGAAGCAGTGGTGGAACAGTAGGAGTTTATTCACGTCTTCACATATAGATATGCAAGTACCATATTTAGAAAAACATTTGCACAAATAATAACCACTTAGTACTTTTTTTTTTTTTTTTTTTTTGAGAATTTGCTTTGCTTAGCTGAGAAGTACTTGGGAAGTAGCAAGTCTGTAAATATGAAGTCATAGGCATGGATTGTATTTCGTTTGATAATTTGTTAGAGAAGAGGCTACTCCGAGAGTTACTTGGACTTTCAAAGTAGTCTGTAATACACATTCATGCAGTATTGCAGCATCATCAACCCTTATTTTGTGGAGTTTTACACTTCAGCAAGGGAAAAAATGTCTGCAGTGTAAAGATCGTGAACTACCTGAGACCCCATAGTCGTGAGTGAAAGTAGGCAAACTCATAAAGAGGGAGCAGTTGCATTTTCAAAACGGGTGCTCTGAAAGGTGGTAAGTATGAGTTCATAATGCTTAGAAATAAACAAGATTTTTACAAAATTCTTTTGTTTTTTTCCTACCAGGAATGCAGGTGTCACAAAAGGCTTGTGCACATTCAAATTGTTGAGGAGTCACAGTTGTGCTTTGATAAGTGAATTTTTAAACTTTCTCATTAAACCTACTTCAGCGTCTAGATAGTGTGCCATACGTACAAGATAATCTCGTCACTTGTTTTGTTGCCATCTTAAAATAAGTTAAATTGCAATCAACTTGCTTACAGGTAGATTTGTTGAGCATAACAGGGAAAGAGCCTATACAGAAGTACAGGTTTTGGTTTAAGAAAGAACTTAAAGGAATTCTAGGATGGGGTCGTTTCTTAGTTCAAATAATAGCAAAACAGCTAGAGTAAAGTGGAAGGGTGGTTTTCTGTCTGCAAAGTACAGGTTGGTAACAGAATTTGAAGTAACAAAGGTTGAAACTAATCCAGCCTAGACACAATCAAAAGCAGCGTGTTGTGAGATGGTAAATTCTCTTGGGTGGTCTTTAATGAGGGGTGCTCTTGCCATTTTTTATACCACTTCCTGAAGTGACACATTTTGAACTTCTCTGAAGTAACATTCAGAGGGAGAAGCGGGAGAAATCTGCAAGTTGTTTGTTTGAAAGCTGCATAGTTGTGCATTAGTGCAGTGTGTCTCTGCTATTGGAAGATCACAAGCCATCGGTCACTTACTGCCCCAGTTTAAAGGGAATAGGGGCTTTTATAGGCTGATTTATTAGAATACATTGCTTATAGGCTTGTTTAAAAGTGTCACTAGCAAATTTGATATGAAAAAACGGCTTGGAGACAGTCGGAGAATATTTTGTTATGGTCCATAGCTGATAAAACAAAATGAGGTGCTGTAATGCTGTCTTTCCCTCCCTTAACCTCCTTGTCCCCTATCCCCCCACGCACATGGGATTTTCAGTGTGGCACTGGGAGGGGGAAGTAGGTTTTAATCTAGTAGCATGAGCAAAGCTACGGATTACAGGTACCTGCTTCTGTTTCTGTGATCCTCGTCAAAGGCATATCTCACTCTTGTTCCCCCCATCCCCCAGCAATAAGGCAACATCTTTTGGGGCTGGCAACAGGCTTTTAAAAGGCTGTGCTCCATCAAGTATGTTCTTAACTAAGACGTCTGAGTAGCTGGGTACTGTATGACAAATGACAATTGCTCATTAAATTGTAACTTTGAATTGCTGAAAATCAAGACAACTGTGTATTAGGTTTACTTACATTAAATTATGTCAGCAGCTCAGTGTTTTCAGTTTGAAATACGCAAAAAGATACCAAACTGAAAGGCAGGACAGCCTTTCTGGAGGCCAGAGGAGTCTTTTGGGTGTTTTTAGTGTTGATGATTTAATGATCTTGTTAGTATTATCTTATTTTTAATTGAGAAGGCATGTGTGTTGGTGAATAGTATGAAATGAAATCATGTGCTTTGGGTTGCACATCCCTCTTTTAGAGGATTTATGGAGCAGTTATGCCCTAGCAGAATAGAGTCCCAGCATAGTGTTTGTTGTAGGATAAATCAAAACTGACTCTTTGACAGTAAGTTGTCAGTGTTCCTTGCTTTTTCAAAGCTTGGATACATATTTGTTCCTTCTGGTCTACCCTGAAGTTTAACAGGGCATTAGGGCTCATCCTGAATTTACTATAACAGCAAGCTCTTGGAAATTTTGTGGAAAGCACTTTAAAATGTTCATAAAGACAAACTATCCTGCTGTGGTTCTGATGCCACCTTTCTCCCCCCGTGTGATTATTGATCTGAGTCAGACAGGCATGTGATTGGAGCGTGAGTTGATTTACATTTGCCCATCACTCAGCCTCATTTTCTTATTAATGAGATAGATAAGGGTAAGTGCAAGGAAATAAATTATTTGTTTCTATTTAAGCACAGTTTTTGCATGGTTAAGAATGGTGCTGATTCTTTCCTCTCTTCTTCCCCTTTTACACTTATATGTCTACAAAATAAATAGTCAAACTACCAGTTATGTGGTTTTAGCTGGAAGAGAGGGAGAATAATCCAGACATTTAATATATCGGGTATAAAAAGAAGATGCTTATCTGAATATTTGGGTAGATACTACTGTAATAGAAAGAAGATGTAAATTTGGGGTAACTTCTGGAAAGCATGCAAGTGCAAGGAAAAAGAGCAACCAACAGTATGGCCCACTCTTCCTTTTTTGAGTGGTCACGCAAGTTGGGGCGTTAAGGTGAAGGGTCTGGATAGCTTCAGTTTATGGGAATGTAATTTAGTCATCTGGCTCGCAAGGAAAAATACCACTTCTGTGTTTAAATGGATGCATATTTAGAATTGGTAACACTGTTGACACCAACATTACAAACACTTTGCATTTTTGATGCACTTTGCATAGACTGAAGTCCCATCCATCATCTGTAGCCTCTCCCAAAAATGAAGAGAGAAGGATTCTGTTAGTATAGTCTGTCTTGTGATAAACCTGATTGTATCTGGCTGTTCTTCTGGTCATGGACCATCATTTGCCTTATGTGATTACAAAGCTGTTGTGCATTAACTGATAGAATCCATAATATGTTTAAATACATGCACAACTGGCATTTTCTATGTTAACAAGCCCAAACTTCATATTTGGTTTCCTTAGGTCTTGTAATACCTCTTTAAAACCTTTGTGAAATTAGTAACTTGATCTTGTGTGTAACTAACAGCATCCATAAAATGATCTGTGAAGGAAAGTCCATTTGGGTTTTTTTGGAGATGAACAATACTTAAAGTCATATCTGTTGTGCACCTTACTTGAAGTCAAGACATTTCTGTTACATGAAATGTCATTCACTGGAATTAAACTGATTTGATACTCAGACTTCTGTTTTAAGATACAGGTATTTTCAACGGTGGAAAGTTAAAAATGATACCTTGAAATATGTCTTGAGTCAGCAGCTAAGTCAAGTTCTGGTTTTGAAACCTGATAGATCGCAGCCTCTGGTATTCCTTCAAATAAAACTTGTCTTTTGCTCAGAGACTGAACATTTGGAGTCAGTCATAGATGTGAGCTTTGTGAAGTTGTGAAAATGAGGCTCGGGTTACAGAGCCAGAAATCACTCTTTTAGAAGTCTAATTTGTTCGTTCAAGAGATTTGGCATAGTCAGGGGTAGAAACCTGTTCTCTAGAATGGCGTTCACTTTCCCTATATCCATGTGTATAATTCATTTTTTGTTGGCTAGCTAACTGACCGCAGCAAAGTGATTATGTGAGGTAAAGCAGAAAAATTACAAAAGAAAAATTGTCCTCTTGCACTAATTTTTGTATATTAATTACAGGTTATTCTTCATTTATGACCTTGAAAATCCACATTTCCTACTAGAGAACCAATAAGTCTTCAGCAGATACTACAGACAAGAGACAGATATTTTAAGTATAGCCTGTGATGTAGATATTTGCTGTAAGCTTTAGAATCGGATTCCTGTCGGTCTAGATTTTTTTAAATATTATTTGTTGAGTATAATTATGATTCAGTTGATGATCACTGCATAATTGCACTTGATAGACTGAGTGGATCCACTGCATGTAACTTTAGGTAAAAGATCATCTATGATGCTCAGTGATAAAGACACTGATTATTTTCCTTCAGCAATAATACTGCAATTCAGTGACATCACAGTTGGTTTTCCTTTAAAAACACTTCTAAATTGTTGGAGAAGTATTCTGTGTGATAGCTCTTGTATTCAGCGAGTTCTTAGATGTTTCTGAAAGATTTATAGTGAAGTCCAAAGCATTTCAAGGCCAAGTATAGCAGTCTTGTCAGATACAGCTTTACAGCCTAGTGACTTATAATGAGAGTAGAATGTAATTAGAAATTGTCCATGTCTTTACTGAGTACTGATGAAAACTATGGCTCAAAGGTTAATTCAAATAATAATTAATATTGGTTTCTGTCAGAACAGGGTGGTAATGAAATCTTTGCTGTACTGTGAGTCTGATTTTAAGAAGTGGGTGCATAAGAAATAGGGGCTACAGTTTACCTTTTCTGATTATATTCAGTTATCTTACAATCAGCATGGTAGCTTGATAAAGCATAATTTGAGGGCAATTTAAACATACTCAGTAATATCACATCCTACAGTGAAAATCATCTAACATGTTGCATCTGTTTAAGGAGACAGATTCATAGCTAGATTGCTGAAGTAGATGGATTCACTACAAATGATCCTAAGAATTTTTTTTTGTTGTTGTTAATAACTGAGCAATACCATGTGTTGGTGGAAAGTATTCTTAATAAGATTTGCTAGCATGAGAAATGTGGGATGTTACATTGATGTTTGTTTAAATTGGACTAGTTTCAACGAAAGCGATAGACCAGGTTTTGCTGGCAACCAAAACAAATTCTGTTCAGTTTCTTTTCCTGAGTTGAAATTTTCTATTGGAAAAAAAATAAATGCTGTTAGCTTTTGCTTCAGCTAAAACAATAATTTTTCAGTTTCAAGTAGTCAGTGAGCTACTAGACCTGTTATTTTGAGAGGCTTTTCATGAATACTTTTCTGTCTTCTGATTTTTCCTGTATCTGCTCTGGTCCTTAAAATCTGCCCACTGAAAAAAGCTTCTCCAGAAAGTTAGAGCTATAGCTTGGTTTTGTGGGTCCAAACAATTCTGCATAACATGCCTTTCTCAGTCCTTTCCTTTCTATTTGATCTGCTTGTCTTAACTAGACTGCCTCCCACAATTTTAAACTTGCTCTAATTTTGAGGCTGTTTCCTCTATTGCTGAAAAGGAAACTTAAATGTCTCTAAATTAGATCTGACAAAGATCAGGTATTTTCATTCTTATGCTTGTGAAAGTGATCAGAAGACCAGGGGGATTTTTCCATGTTTTTTCACTCATCTTGAGCTTTCCGTACAAATAGCTTAAATTCTTGGGAAGCAAGGAAGAGTCCGCAGTCAAGATTGGACCTCTCAGGAGCAGAGGCACCCAATGGGAAATGAGTTACATGGCAGAGCAGGAGATGAGAAATGGGGTGTGCGAGTTGAGGGGTGTTTTGAAACAGTTGAGATGAAAGATGGGAAGCATTATGTTGATTCCTCAGAGCTATTCCTGCTGTTCTTGCTTCTTTCTTCATATGTTTTCTCAAAAGCCTGAATGAGAGAGTCTGTGCTATACTGAAATTTCCACTAGATAAGGTAGAAGAAAAAAAAAAACCAAAAAACAACCCCAAATTTGAACAGCCAGCCAGCAGCACTGAGGAAAAGCTCACTATGGAAGTTACATGCTTAATTTTTCTCTTCCTTGTTTTATTGCAAGCAAAGAAATACTGGCTTGGGAACTGAGCTGTACTTCAGTCTTACGGACATGTGTGAAGCTACGGGGTTTGAAAACTTTAGTGAACAAACTTGATCTGGTAGTATCTAAATGAAATGAAAATTAAATCCAAAATAAAATCATAGAAATTTTCAAAAGTTAACAAAAGAAAAAATCTAAAGGATGGCTGAAATCATTCTTGGTGAATTAAAGTTGTATGCTTATGCTTAATGATTTAGTTCTTTAAGAGAATCCATTGCCTGGAGAGTTGGTTCCACATCTGTAGATCTGCTGTAGTGGTAGTGGAAAAAAAAGTCTTTCTAAATCTGAAATACTGTGAGATTTACTGAAATGTAAACTCCCAATACAAAAACGCTTCACTTGTAGCAAGACCTAAATGTGCCAGAATTTGTGCTAGTACTTAAAGGTGTCGGAGTACGAATGTGATTAGATAGAAATTTAAAGGGAGATGCTTTGCTGAACATGCCCCAAACATTTTTTGTTTCTGTATATTCCTCCAGACAGCAACTTGAACCACCCATTAGGTCATTCTCCTAGTCCCTTTCTGTGGCAGGTCTCCTTGTTGACTTGGTACCTCCAAGACCACCCTAAGTTAACTTAGAGATGCATGCACTGATGTAAATACTCCATCTACAAATAGCAGTGAGATTACGTAGTGGGGAGGGGGGGGAAGAAAAAAGGAGGATGGGCACCGCAGTTCATCTTTTTTTAATGGTGTAAGTGGCAAAGTTGCTTGGGTTAGGTCTGCTTGAAACATGCCGTAGACTGCCCTGTAGCTTGCTTTCTCCAACCACTAGAAATTCTTTGCGAAGGGAATCTTCCAGAGGATTGTATCTGTGCTGTGGAATAAACAGTTGTCGTGTGAAACCGATGTGAGCCTTAGTTTTACTCTGCCTCCACTAAAATACACTTTTACGGTAGTTTGTGCAGGATCAGCACAGAGGAGTACAAAGAGGGAGCTTTTCAGTACAAAGGCTGCCTGTTTGGCCTGCCCAAACCACCGTGAATGTGTTTAAAGGGGACTTTTATTACCATGGAAACTCTCAGACAGGAAGGAATTTGTCCTGCCATATCTAGAAAATAGTCTGTAATGGTCAGCTCTTGGAACAAAAGTGTTTCGAATAGTGGGATATATTTAAAAATTCTTGTGGTGAATATTTTTTTTAAAAAAGAATATGTAAAACTTAATCTTATGTTAATGGGCTTTTATTTCGGGGATTTGGAGAAGTCTGCAGGCAAGTACAATGTGAACAGGGAAAGCGTTATGAGAAATCTAAGAAAGTTTTACCTCTTTGTGTCTAGAAGGCTTCCTAGGTGTTGAATGGATGCAGATGAAATATTCTCCCTTCAAGTAGCATGTTTATCCATCACAGCCATTCATTGAGGGACTGTGCGTGTGCTTGGCTTGAACTGCTGGAGGCACTCCTCTGAGCACCGTGGATTAATTGCTTTTGGAATGTCTTAACTAAAACCTGTTCTTTGACTCTCTTGACAAATATCTTTAGTATTCACAAATGGCCTTTATTTTCCTAAATCACGCTGAGATATAACGTTTCTTGTCTAAAAGAAATTCTTTCACAGAATATTTGCACATCCTTGGCTAGAGTAGTACATTGGTATGAAGTAACTCCAAGTCGGCAGTCTTCCCTTCCTGCCAGCAGGAATAGCTAGCGGTAACTGCAAGATTTTGTATGCTTTGTGTAGTATTCGGTGTTGATTTGATTGTATGTTTGACCAGTTACATGCAAAATGTTTTTTCACATATTTGATCAAATTAGAATTTCTTTTTTGTTTTTCCTCTGGAAGTCATACCAGCAGACACTGGTTTCTCATGTTCTTTCTATACAGCAAATCTCTGGCTTGTTTTAAGGCTGTGCTTTTCAGGTTAAGGTGTTGAGCCACCTGGCCATGGCCTGAAGGCAGTTGGAATGAGTGGTACAGTAATAAACTGATCCAATGGGTTGTGCTGCTTGAAATCAGCCGTACCATTCTTGTTTCTTCCCTTGTGCTGTCACTGCTGTTCAGCTGCCCCTGTGGTGGTGATCTGATGGCAACTGATGGTTAGATTAGCTTACCTATATTGTCAGGGTGTACCTGAACATTTTCTTGAGATGTTTAGTTTTAAACAGTAAAACAAAAGCATCTTGTTTGTGGTTACGAACAGGAATAACTAAGGAGGAAAAACTGTCATGAAAACTTTCCGCTGTGCTGTCAATTTTGCACTTGCTCACAGCTGCTGAAAATCGATGTTCAAAGTCTAATTCTACATGGCAGGCTGGGTAAAGAACAGTTATATATATATAATATAATGGAGTATTTCTGTGTGCCTTTTCCAAGCATTGAATGACCTTGTTTGTGTTATCTGGGTTAACACTGTAATCTGCTGCTGTTGTATGAGGACTTCCGTCTTACGCGTTGATCAGTTTAGTTTCTTGTCTCCTGACTTGAAGAGCCAAAAGGATTGCAGAAGGTAGTTCCAACCAGGATTAAAAGAAACAAACAAGAACAAAACCCTGCCCCTGCTTTTCTTGTACCTCTGCTTAATGGCTCTGTTCCCCTCAGGGCTTGGTCCATTTCCCTCACCTGGGAACTGTGGGTAGGCTGCCGTCCAAACTGTGCCAGGGGGTGGGCATCTGAATCACGGACAGTCGGTTGTCTTTCCAGAAGTGTAGAAACTCCTGATAGATGTATTTCCCTAATAGTTAACTAAGTTGAGGAAGGAAATACTGGTGACATCATGTATGACTTAATATGGTTATTAACTGCGCAGGTGTTGTAAAGCTGTGAGTCTGAACAGTGGTGGATAATTGTACCATATGTCAGGGTTTTCTGCAATTTTTATTCTTCCTTATTTACCATGTTTGTTTTTTCGTCTTTAAAATGGTATTTCTGTGGTGCTTTGGTTCTGTAATAGCTCTTACTTAAAAAAGGAGGAGGGGAGAAAAAAAGCATTCCTCAAACCTTGACTGGTTTTGATCTTAATTCACCCACTGTTTCCTTACTTGTTTCTCCAGTATGCATACGTAGTTTTGTCTCTGTCCTCACCGTTCCAGTTCTAGGCTCTCTCAAGCCAGCAGTTCTTCATTTGCTGTGCTTTTCATGAAGACAAATGCCCAGCTTGCCCTTTTCCGCTACCTCCTGCTCTTCTAAGGAGCTCTCACCCAGTGCTCGCAGGTCTGTGCTGCATGGCTCAGTGTTGCTGTCCTGATGAGAAGTCTGGGAAGCACTAAATCATCCGGCCACGTACTGCTTCCTTCAAATTTCTCCCCAGCAGATCCGTGGGCTGAGTTTGCAGTACAGTGTGATGGCTGCACGCAGCTTTAAAGCTCAGGAGCAGGGATGGGCTTTCTGCCCCCACCCCACCCCCTCGCCCCATGTCAGCGCAGACATTTCCCTGCTCTCCAGCTGCTCTGGTTTCCATCTGTTACAGGCCCTTCTGGTGTGACTGTTTCCTCATCTGCCGAGCTGAGTAAACTGCTGAAGGACCAGACACGCTGGGCTGACCCGGGGAATCAGGGGGGTTGTGGTTTTGTAGAAAATGGCTCACATGCTTATTTTCTTTTCCTCTCAGAAACTTGGCAAGCAAGACGTGCACTTCTAGTATCTTGAAAAACTTCATTAAGTGAATTTTAATTTATTTGTAATGAGCATGTTTACTCATCTTAGTTGTGTATGCGATATTGTAGGCCTACCCTACGTGGCAGCTGCCCCTCGCCCTGGGAGGAGAGCCATGCTTCGATCTGTGATGGGCTTGGCAATGATGTACAGCGATGCTAAATGTTAACTTACAGCAGCCAGTGAGAGAAATAGCTGAAGCCTTATCTTTGAAGACAAAAATATGCAGCTAGTAAGAAGTAGCAGGGAGCCAAGGGAAGTGTTAAGAAACCTTGGAGTGGCCATCGCTGTCTTGGCCCAGGAACTGCGGAACTTTACCCTGTGAGGTGTCTTCTCTTTTGGCAGGCAGACGCCTGCTGCCCATCTTCAGACTGCTATTCTAGGCTGCTCCTGTCTTTAGCACTTCTTCCATCCTGCAGTCGCTTAGATTATCCCTTTCACAGACTGCTGGGCTGTTGCTCTCTCTTGAGTGATACTAGTAAGTTACTGACAGCAGCAGAGATGGTGGCAATGCAGGCATGCAACTGAGAAGTATCCCTGTAAAGCAAAATAGGTGAACAACAAAATGCCCACTTTATATGTGAAGAATTGTAACCACTTTTGACTTGCCGGTAGGCAGAGGCCCTGCAAAACTTCATTAATTACTCCTGCTGAAGCATATGAAATTGTCAGACTGAGGTCTCTTACTAGTCAAGTTGTCCCAGTGAGTGATAGCTTCCCTTTCTCTGACTGTTGCATCTTCTTCCTTTTGGAAGTAGTTATTTTTTGCTTTAAAATAGGTTTAGACACTGTCAGATTGGTTTGGATTTCAAAATTGTACGTGTAAATGAGAAACTTACCTACCATCCGCTTTCGTAATTGAACAAAGCTTTTATTTCTTGAACCTGACTACTATCCTCAGCGTGCGGGAGAAGCGTGCTCTCACAACTTGGGCTGTTTTTTGAGGACTTCTGTGATCTCACTGAAGGGTTTTAGTATCAATTCATCACTCGTGTTATGGTTGTGTTTTGATGATAGTCACTTAGGAGATGGGTGTTAGGCAACCAGTTGAAATTTTCTGTAATGTGATTTATATTTTTTTTAAGTGGTTCATACATTCAACTTGAAATCCCAGAGCACATTAAAAGTGCTAATGCTCGTTCTCCTGAAAGCAGGATTTCTATGTATTTCTCAAATTAGCCCCCCTCTCTCCCCAGATCCCAGCTAATATGGTATATGTAACTTAACCACCGATTTCTAACTGGGGATCATGCATTTATTAGCTTGATGTTGGCAGAAATTGATAATGGAGAAAAAAATATTGTAATAGAGTTGCTGATAGGAGCAATTGTGTTTGCCTTTTGGGACAATAGATGTAATGCATTATCAGAGATGTAATATGCTTCTGGATGGTTTTCTATGCAAGTGCATGACTGTCAGCGCAGCTGCCATGCATTTTTCCGTGCAGAGTGAGAAGAGAGGCTCCATGCCCACGGGATGTGTTGACTTTTTAAAAAACATGGAGCAAATGAAACTGCGACCAAGAAGGAGAGGACTCCATGAAACAGGAATGGTTATATTGATGGATAACAGTTGTGCGACTCAGCACCACCAGTTGTGTGCTCAGTTGTGAGCAGCTGTTACGTTGTTAATAGTTAAGCAGTTCAGCTGAGCAATGAGAAAGGGTATGGAGATGTTAGGTAAGAGGCTCTGCTGTGTTTTGGAAAGAAGCTTCCCTACCCTGTCTTCTGCACTTGGAGTATTACTAGGGAAGGTATGAGGTCAGGATCAAGGGGAATCCAGCTTGTGATTTCTGCAGTTTGGTAACAACAGAGTGGAGTGAGTGTCTACTGATGGGTTAAAGAGTTAGGCTATTTAGTATGCTACTCTATCTAGCTGCAAGGCTTTCAAGTTAAGTAGCTACTGTATTGCGCAGCAGAAATGGGAAATTAATTTAAATGGGTGAATTAGTAGTTATCTGGGTTTGAATTTGGTTGAAGCTGCAGATGCCTCAGACAAAAAGAAGTAGGGGAGACTGGACAGTCTCCTGGCTCCAGTGAAATGTGAAATTTGTGGTAAGCACTGTGAATTCAGTGTGTTCTGTAGCCACATTTCATTTGTATCGGTTATTATAAAAGGTGGTACGTCTTTTGTGAAATAACAGATGGACACTGCTTTTCTAACGAAGTGTAAATGATTGGACTATATTGCTATCATAGGCTTGAAATACAGGCGCTACATAGATTTCTATCTTGTAGATGTTCCTTGCATCACTGCCTTGTTGATGTATACTTCCTCCCTCCATGCCTCTCAAATGATAACTGTCTTTAAACTTGTTTTAGTTGGCTCTATCCCTGGGAAAGGCAGCTTTAGGGTACTGCTCTGGACCTTACCTGTAAAGTAACTTTACCTTCAATGCAGTTACTTCATTCACTGTTTGAGAGGGTGTGAGAATTTTGTCCCTGTTGTGGAGAAGACATAAGGAATGGATATAAGGCACAAAAAATTAACTGAATGTTCTCAGGTAAATTAGTATGTCATAGCCATTTCAATAATCTCAAATTCCCAGATTATCAGCAAAGGCTATTTGTGGACCAGGCTGATAGCATGGAGCGGACTCTCCTGGTTTAAATGAACTCAAATCAATTACATCTTTAATGTAGACAGAAAAAGTAATTTAGCCTGTTTCTTAGTAGAGCGTCTTGATGTTGCAAAAAAATTTAGTAATCCCTCCTGTATGTGATGCTGCTTACAATCTTAAGATCCCTAAAGGATAGGGGAATTTTTCCTTTTAAGCAGACAGATGTTGAAGTGGTTTTGTTGGGTTTTCTTGGTATTTTTTTTTCTTTCCACCCAATGCTTCCATTATTATTTAATAAAAGTATTATAGATGCATAGAAATTCCTTGTTTCATAGCATCTTCCATCCCTTCTAAAGAAAATCTGGTTTATATGGAGGTATCAGGAAGAGTTACTAGAGCAAGTACACCATGTAGCATTTAATGTTACCAACACTTAACTGCTTCTTCTGTAAATGCAGCTGACTAAAAATGTAGGTATTGAATAACCAGAAGAATAAGTCTGATGCCATTTATGGTTTTGGATAAGTACAGATACTCTCTTTTTTGATAAGAGGCTGTCAATATTGTCTGAGGCTTAGAATTTGTTCAATAAAACCTTCACTTAGCCTGCCCCTAGAAAGTTACTTTATGAGCAGCCACACGTCAAACACACATGCAGTCTTCCTCAGAGGAAAAAAAAGACACACAAAAAAATCTTTATTTTAAAGAAATACTTCTAGGTTTTGGTAGCAGCAGCTTTTGAGTAAGTTCAGAGTGCAGCCTGTGCTGTAACCCAAGCTTGCCATGAAAGGCATGACTGACTAGTGAGGGGTTCATTTGAAAGGGAAGGTGGCAGGTGGCTTACCTGGATGCTCAGAAGCCAGCTGGAACTGCTGACGACCCTGATGAAAAATCCGGTTGACAGCTGTTGCTATTGCTACTGTCTTGCAGACATCCCTTGATTAAGCTCTTCCCAGTATCTTTTGCTTAATTTTTCTCTTTTGGTTTTTGAGTAATTTGCAGAGCTGTGCAGAATATATTGGATGCTACGGAGATATGATAGGTGCGGTTGGTGTTAAGTCCTTCTGTTAGCATCCATTATGCTGAGAAGTGACCTGGGTTTGAGGGAATTCTGAACGAAAGAACCTCCTTATCATTTTTTATAAAGACCAGGTGGTAGAAGATCAGTCTTACCAAGTTACATCTTCATGTATTTTAGAGTGGTAAGATGCTGAAGCTTCTCAAATAGATTCTCACCCCCCGGAATATCTTTTTCTCATCCAAGCTTGGCACACTGGTACACAGTGTCCAGGGGGACCTGATTCTGATGACTGAGGTGTTTCATTGCTTGCTTTGCTTTGAAGCTGTAGTCTCAGCTGAGGACATAACGTACTATTCTAAGGTGATCTTTCTTGCTTTTATTTCAAGACGAAGTGCAGTGATCACTGTTGTCGGAAAACACAGAGGTACATGGATTTCAGGTGCTGAGCAGGGTAGGAAAGGAAGAGTCATACTCCTACGTGTTTGAGGGTTTTGGATGATGCTTTATGATCAGATACAGTAAATTCAAAGGTGCTGTAAAAACTTGGTCAGGAAAGCCTGTTGTGGAGGTTTTATTAGTGACAGCAGGCAGTTCATCATGCCTTTTCAAGTGCTTCTAAGTACTTTTACTTTCATAACTAGTTTTATATAGTATATATAATTGGGGGGACAAAGAGCTAGATTTTATTGCTTTGCAAGCATCATTAATTAAAGTTACTTGAGTCTAAGCTGTAAGTCCAAATAATACTTGCTTACACAGCATAAGCATTTCATCTGTCACTAATTCCTGTGACTCCTAAATCAATTGATCTCTAGCAGAGCCTCATCCATGCTTTCTCCTTAGCTGTGCACTGTATTCTTGGGTTCAGGTGATGTAAGTCTGTGCTATAATAATGCCACTTACTGTTTGCTTAAGCAAAGTAAAACATAGTGTAGGAGTTCATGGTTTTAGTCTTTTGATAGCTGTTCTATTCTGAGTGAGGGTTTCTTTGCAGAGATGAAACAAATTTGGAAATGTTGTTTAGCACTGGAACATCATAGTTTTTTGTACCTGTTCCAGTTTCTCTCTCTATGTAGTTAGTAAGCAAAAGAATATGGTATTAGCTATTTGAGTTTGTTCACCTTTGACCAGCAGTTTTTTGCCCCTTGATAGAATAAAGATTTTCCTAGTAGTGCTTCTGCATAGAACTGTAGCATAGATAATACACTAGCTGTTGCAGGTGTTGTTCTGACAGCTGGACTCTGATCAGTAAGTGAAATAGCTCCAAACTTGGCTGGTTACACAAAACTGTATGATAGCAGTCTTCATATAGTACTTAAGAGTCCTGAATTCTGTTGTTCTGGGATCTTTGCTACTTATTGGGTTTTTTTATGAGCCATTTTATGGGTCAGAGTTTCACTTTTCCAGGTATTTACAAATACAATATAAAGAAAAGGCTAGTCCAACAAAGTTTGCAATCTAAACTCTTTTCAGTGTTATCAAAATAAAACTTCCTATTTCTCACACTTGTAAAATAGTACTCTAGTCAGCCTGCCTACTCCTTTAATTCAGTTGCTTTTCTTACTTAAAAAAAAGTTACAAACACCCACCACCACCAAAAAAAACCCCTCTACACTAAATTTTAATCTCACAGCTTTCTAGTGAGTAGAAAAGACGTTTTTTATTTTTTTTTATTTTTTTTTTTTTTTTTTTTTTGAGAGGAGGGCAGTGTTGGGAATGTGTCTGGTTGGTTGGTTGGTTTGTTTATGTAAAAGGACTTGGAAACTTCTGGTCCTCTTGTAGATGCTGCAGCAAGATTTATAAGTTGAAAGGTAAATTCAAATGGAATGTGAACCATTAGGAACAGTGAAGATAGTGCTTTCTATTATAAAATTAAGTATAGCTCTGCTTTTTGAGAGGAGGTGGAGCTATCTACCGTGAAATGGAACCAATTTCCAAGTTTGTTTTCAGATGAGTAAAAATTTCCTTTCACATCTTATCCATGAACGCAGTACTGCTCTTGCATGTTCATCATCAGTCTCTGAAAAGCTTGCGGGGAACTGAAGGGTAGCTCAAGGAGTTTCCTGTTGGGTAAAAAAGATTTTGCGGTAGATGAATGTCAGCTGCTCCTACTGCTTGCAGTAGCTTGAATGACTGTGGCTCTGGGTACTGGGTCAATAATTATCTTTGACTTGGAAACTACTTCCAGTATCTTCGAAATCTTGATGAGAAGGGGAGTAAGATGCGTAGTTCTAAAACTCCAGATGACAATTTTTTCCCTGGAAGGCTTTGTCTGTCTGAGCATAACTGCGCTGGAGTCATTTTAAGAGTGCATATAAATTAAGCAGCACACTTGAAAACACCCTGTTCAGTTTTCTTCTTCACTGGGAAGAAACTGGAGACCTACTGAAGTTTTTCACAAGAAAATTTGATTCTCTTCCCATTGAATGTCCCCTGCTTTCATAGAGGAAAAGCATTGTAGCTCAGTCCTGCCTAGAAAGAAAAGCCACACGGCACATATTGCCTGGTGAGGGTTGCACTCATCTGACAGTTCCTGTTCCAGTGTGTAATTCCTGGCACTATTGCTGATACTGCGTAGGCACCTTTTTTCCATGTCTAGTGAACTTGAATACACAACTTGTTTACTCTTTAATATCTTGGTCTTATACACTGGGAACTGTTGAGAGCTCCAAACTTTTCTTCTATGGCATTCTCTGCTGGAAAGAACATCTTGGTATAATCATGTATGTTGTGGTCTAAATAAGCACTGATTATCACTGTGAGCCAACCATTATGTTAAAAACAAACAAAAAAAAAAAATCAAGCTTTATTTGTATATGCAAGAGCCTGCTTCAGTTCCACAGACTAAGAATGAACCACCTTTTTTTTGCATTCTGCTTCCTCAAAGAAACAATAGGACATTCAAGATGCATATCCTATTTTTGTTAAAACAAACTAAAGTCATTTAAGTAGCCCAATAAATAGTAGCTGTGGAAGCTCTTTTGGGTATCTGTCCTGTATCTCAGCTGTCTCCCATATTCTGTGGGCTGTTATCAGACCTACTTAATGGTTCAGGCAGGGCATGAAGGTTCATGAAATCCATTCGCTCCATCTACTGCATCATGCCCTGCCGTGTACCATCTTTCTCCACACCCTCCCCCCCCCAGCCCTCTTTCTTTGTTGTGGACTTTAACTTAGGGAAATAACTTAACACTTCTTTTAACTAGTCCGTTGTGTATCATAAAATAAATAATTGGTCTGGTACTACAGGCCTTTTTTGTAACAAAGTTGAGATTTGTGGAATACAGTAGATCATTTAATTTAAAATACTTTGACACATAGATGTTATTTTTTCCTAAAAAAGGTAATTTGTAATCCTTTCCCAAGGTAATAGGTAATTTTTCTTTTCTTTGCTGAAAGGTTCAAGACCATATGCTTAAGTGTATTGGGCAAAAATGATTATCAATACTGGAGGCTGAATAAGGGTTTAAGTTCAGATGTAGGATGATTCATCTTGCCACATGTGAAGAGCGTAAGGGAGAACTACCATTTTGTTCCACAGTCCTGAAGTATGTTCCCTTTAGTTCTGTAAAAACTCTGGCTTTTCACTTTGGATATATAAGGTGTATTTATCTTCGCAGAAATGAGTGTGGATATGTGGTTTCTGTACAAGTGCAGACTGTGATCTACCAGTATTTATGAAGAACACATGTACAGGAAAATTACTTTTAAGTACAAGTCATAAATTGAAATGATTATAGAATATACGTGGACAAATATACCATGTGTGGTATTGGTAGACTGTAATTTCATCAAGTGGTTTTTCAGACTTCATAAACTATGAATGAAACATGATTGTATTGGCCTTATAACGGGTAAAGTAAAATATAGGGTCTGGCTACTTTAAAGCGCTTATAATTCTATAGCTGGAAATAGCCTTTTGGGATACGATTAAGTTTTAAAACCTGCCTGTGATTTAAAAAATACATTTCACTGAAAATCACATGTTTGGAAGCGCTGGGAAACACTCGAGTACCCACCTCATGAATTTTTGCGGTGGCAGCGCGGCGGGCGCAGGCCGCGGGGGCTCGCTGCGGCGGGGATGTGTGTGTGTGTGTGTGTGTGTGTGTGTGTGCAGGCCCCGCTCCCTCGGCTCGGCCCGGCCCGGCCGCCTCCCGCCGCCCTGCACAGCGCGCTGGGCTCCGCGGCCGCGCGGGGCTTTGTGTCCCGCGGGGTGCGCCCAGGCGG
>JAVJGJ010000037.1:44253796-44298489 GCA_035590215.1 Microhierax caerulescens | reverse complement strand
CCGGGCCCGCTGGCCTGAGGCGGCCCTGCGCCAGCCCGCCCGCTCGCTGCGGCGACCTCTGCCCTCCGGTATCCTGTGACACTCGGCCCGGCTTTGTGCTCAAGTTTATCCGTGATGGATACGTTTCCCTCCCAATCGCATATGCCGGGAGCCCGGCGGAGCGAACAGATAAATTATTTTCAGCTGCGGGCCTGGCAGGCCTGAGCTGGGGGAGGAGGGCGGGAGCGGGGCCCCTCTGCACCGCAGTCAGCCGGACGGGGTGCAGCCTCCCCTTCCCCCTGGAATATGAAAGGGGATGACTCCCGGCCTCTCAGATCCTTTTTAAATGCAAAAGAATGTAGGAAATTGCCAGATCAGTTGGTTAATCAGTGACAACTGCAGTAGGTGCACAAAAAGCACGGCCCTTAACAAGAGTAATCAGTTGCGAGGGGTGTTTTTTCAGTGCCTCAGCGGGTCGCCGCTGGCCCCACCTCTTGAATCCCCGGCCCGGTTTAGTGTCAGCTTCATAAGAAGGTAATTGCTGGGAGATCTCGTAGTGACTGATGGCAGCAATGCTGAGTCTTCTCCCTGACACCGACACTGCCGCCTCCCCCCGGCCCTGCCTGGGCGTTGTGCTGGTGGGGCCTGGGGCCTGCTGCTGGCCCCCCAGAACCGCAGTCGGTGTCCCCTCAGTGAGCAGCACTGCTGGCAGGGTCTGGGGCCGGCCTCTGGTCCCCTGAAACTGCAACCTGTATCCCCTCGGTGGGCAGCGCTGCTGGTGGCCAGAGCTTACTGGGGTCACGTTAGATAGGTCACTGTTCCCGTTTTAGACCGTTATTTGCAAGGTAACACTGTTATCAAATATTTTAAAGAGTATTCCTGAAATATTTTTCTGACTGCGGTTGTTTCTCTTGCTTATCTAGGACTATTTTTAGATAAACCTCCTCCTCGCATCTGTATTTTAAACTTACGTTGGGAGAGAGGGTGGTCATATGACCAAAAAAGGCCTCTTAAAATTCCAGGCAGTGTAACACTACAACTTAAGTGTTTCTGGCTTAGGCTTGTTTGTAATGTACTTAAATGTAAAAAAAGCCTATTTAAAAAAAATACTTATCTGGATACCTCATTAAAAACCCAAATACATGCTTGTAATATATGGGTATAAAGTTTCCACTTTTTCGATTGGACTGGAAAGACATGCTGAGGCTTCTTATTTAGTGTTATAAGTGCTGACTTAAAATTAGCAGTGCCCCGTGTTAAGGAAAACAGTACCCAGCTGGTATGGCGAATGCAGAAGTCATTTGCAGCAGGAGCATGTGATGTAACAACGAGGCTTGGTGGGTTTGCTTCAGAGACTCCTACGTGATGCTGTTGTGGTCTCGTGTCAGAGCTTCTGTGAACTTGAATGACGTAGGATATTGTTTCCAAATGTGTGGCACAGGCTGAACTCTAGCTGGTCATTCCTGCATCAGCTGCTTGACAGCAACAAGCTGCCAAATATTCGAAGGCTGTTGTGCCCTCAGTTGCCTCTGTAAAAGCCTCTTCTTTGCCAAACGACATCATGCATTAAGGAAATAAAATGCAGTCTGGCTTCTGCTTAACTATTGTATGGGAAACTTAGGAGTTCATGGATTTCTTGCCCAAAAGATGGTACTAAATAGCGTTCAAGGCATTTAGCTGACTGCACATAATGCAAAAACTGTGACTTTTGAGGAAAGGCACATGATGTTTTTTGCTCCCGCTCCCCTTCCTCAATTCTTAGTCTAACAAGGGAGGATGACTGCCTTAAATTTGCCACTGCACGTTTCTGTAAGGATATGTTTCTGTGAAGAACTGATTTTTACTAAGATAGATGTGAAATTAAACTTTTCAGAAATGCTTATACCATGTTTGTTGACTCTTCCACTGAAGGCAGAATATTCCTGATGTGCAGGAGGTCATTCTTTTCGTCCTTACAAGTCCTGTCTCCTTCCTGGGGCAGAGGGGACCAAGAGTCCTGCCATCCTTTGATCTGATACAAACTATATGGACTTCATTTTTAACACAGCTGTACTGTGTGAAGCATATACCAGGAAAGCATTCTATATGAAGGGGGGGAGGGGGAGGGGGGGAAAGCATCTTTAAGCATTCAGATAATCAAGTTTCTTTGCAAGCTATGGTTAGAAATCACATTGTGATTGCTTTACAGATCTGCTGTTATATTTTGGCTAATCTATATGCAGGAGGAATGTACCGTGCATGAAGAGTTGTCTGTGACAGCAATGAGAACTAAGCATTAAAACACACAGGAGACTAGGCATGCTTCCCATGGACGAGGTCAGGCACTTGCATAACTGTCCTGGCATCAGCAGTGCTGTTCGCTCAGTAGGTAAATAAGCTGAAAGGTAGAAGTCTCATCAGTGATCTTCCCCAATTGGAATGTTTTGACATGACTTTTCCTGTGTTGTCAGGGTGTTACAAGTGTTTATGAAGTTTTTGGTGGATGTTTTCCTCCAACTTCGCTCATAAAATAAGAATGTGACTTTAATTGCTGTCATTTGTGTCATCTACTTCCATGTGGCAAATGCTTAAATTACTACCCCTAACAGCCAGCAGGAGCTTAGCAGTTTTGAAAAGCAGTTTAAATACGCAATGTTTAAATGCAGATTTAGTAGCCTAATGTTTAATCCTACATTTTGAGGCTCCCGTCTCAAAATAACCTTTGGCATAGCTTTGGTTTTTAACATGAGAGGTCTTTTTAACCTAATTCTTCAAAATATCACGGTGTTTGCAGGGTTTATTGTATTGGTTTGTAGGTGCATAGTTCCTTTACCTGAGTAACTGTTTTGTTTGTGTTTGTCAAGTACTTAAGAGTTTTGTCTGAGATACCAACTAATAGCTGTAAAAATTTCAACTTTGCACACATCTCACTTCAAAGCTTGAAGCAGTCGGTATTAGCTGCCATCTCATGTTCTGTTTATTTAGTTTACTTGCTGCATGGCCACTGAGAAATGCTGCTAAATTTCTTGTATGTAACGATTGATAGTTGATACAAGGAACCTGTTCATTTACAAGAAGTTCTTCTGAATAGCAGAATGTGAGGATGGTGTTGTGGAGGGCATGTGCTGCCCTTGCTGCTTCCTGGTCTTGACTGCCTGGTTCTGCTGCTTTGGGAGCAAGACTAATAAAGTTCAGGTTTTAGTGTTTGCAGCCTGAGATCGGGTTATGTGTGTGCAGCAGCCAGTTTAGTTCCACTCATAAAAGTGGGAAGCTGCCCAAGGCTACTGAGTCCACATAGCTCTGAAATATTAAGTTGAGCAGTCGTTAACTACTACTTAATTTGAGATCTAGCTGTTTAGGACTGGAATGTTGCAGACTGGAGTAAATTTAAGCTTTGTCTGTTGAGGTAACAGGGTTGTTAAACAATTGGCTGTGTCCGGGTAGTTGGGATCATACCATTGCTTTGAACAGAAATAGGTTGTCTAGGCAGTCTTAAGTAATAAATTTAAAAAAAAACAACAAAAAAACCAAAAAACCTGCTGCTTTTTTTGTGTATGGGATTTCTTTTGGTTTTGGTGGGTTTTTTTGACCAACCTTGAGGATTTATGCAGAGAAAATATGTCGCTTGTAGTGAAAGAAGGAAAGAAATGATTGCAACTTAAAGCTGTGCCTCTCATGACTTGTTTAAATATCTGGAAGAAATCTATCCTGTTAGTGTAGAAGGTTGTAGGCTTATTAGATAATTCCAGTATCGACTGTTTTCATATCAAAACATTGGTTAATTTATTTTGATCAGGCTGTAACTGCTGCTGTCTTTTGTTCTTTAACATGTACTGTTGTCCTTGTGTCGCATCAGAGGTGTGACTTTTATTTGGGGAAGAAGAAGGTTTGGTGAGAGCACAACTGACTGTAAAGGGCCATGGTCATTAAATTTGAGGCCAAACAAATACTACTACAATTTCGAGATATCTTCTCAAACACTTTCTCATGCTGTATTTCAAACCTAATAGCTTTAGGTTTAACAGCTCAAACCTGGAATTGATGCACACTTAGATTAAAATGCAGAACTAAAATCATAAAGAGTGGCAAACTGTGCTCTTAATTTCGATGACGGATTTGTTTGTGTACAAACTATATCATAAACTTAGAAGTTACTTTTCTTTTTAAAGTGTATGTGCTCAGGAAGCCCGTTGAATGCTAAGTCCATAGCGCGTCCCCTTCATTGTAGGGGGCAGTCCCTAGCCCAAACCTGCAAATTGGGATGGAGTCAGCTGGGCAGAAATAAGGTGTGTTTAATTAAACAAAACCCTTACCCTATTTTATTTTGGTTTTCTGGATATAGTAGAAGGTTGTAACTACTGTTAGATTATGTTGATTCTTGCCAGTGGCCGACTCAGCCCTGAATTTTATTGGAAGCCTGTCAGCTGAGAAACAGTAAACGAAGCAGTACGATTCAAATGTGTGCTGGATGCTTGTAACCTTGTTTCTGGAGATGCTGTATTAGTTTGTCTATAACAGATAGCAAAGAGAATTCTTTTATATAGACTCAAGATATTTTTATTGCAAAGTTTCATTAGTGCTTGAGAAGAGTAGAGCATTCTTGTCTTCAAAAATGGTTATTTTAGTAGGCATGACTTACGTAATAAAATGAGTGAAAATTCTTACTTGTTCATAATTCTGTGGCTGTAAATAGGTTTTCTGACAGGTGACGTTCTCTACTTGGCTCAAGTTTGACATTGCCCAGATTATGTTAGTGGTTGGGAGGTAACAGTATCTGTGCCATATGCTTTTTAGCATTTTCAAGCAGAGACGTTTCTGTTAGATGGAGACTCTCAGTGCACACTGATTTCCAGCTTTGCCAGTTCCTGATGGCAGTGTGTATCAACAGAGGCAGCCATGTCAGAAATCCTGCAGCAATCTTAAATCACTGTGGGCATCTTCACCACAACAGCATGGTCTGCTCTGGAGCCGTCTTCTTCACCAAAGCAAGTTTTTGGTATTAAGGCTCCTTCTTGCCTTGTTGGAACTTCCTTATACTGTGCTTTAATAAACTGATTGAGGTGGAGAATATCACAGATGGCTTATGCTTAATAAAGAAAAATAAATCAAAATAAATAGATAACAGAGATATGAAGATGGCTCATAGGAATTTACCCCCAAGTGATTTAGAAATATAAGTGTTAATATCCCAGCTGAGCGCTAAAGAGATTTAAGAGTGTGGTTTTAAAGGTGACATTCAAATGCTATTTTAAGAGGAGTGATAAATGCATGTGCTTTTCGTCTTGCCCTCTGCTTCATAGTGTAGAAGGTCCTCTTGACAATGGTTACAAGAAGTGTAATAAATGTGCTGATGTTTTCTCCCTAAAACTTGTCTGGGACAAATCGCCTTCAATTGAAATAGTCCGCCCTGGCATTTTGCATCCAAAATGACTGAAAGCATCCCTCGTCGACAGCAGAATGCGAGATGTGAAAGTACAGACTTGTAAATCTTTTCTTTGATGACTGATGAAGGGCAAGTTGGTATCTGCAAGTACAGTTGCCACTGAATCACAACAAAGATGCAAACCCAGTTGTTTTTATTTGATATGTGGATGGGCTTCCTTGACTATTGTCTTGAAGTTTATTTTGAGATACAAGACATAGCATTTAAAATTCTGATCTTAAGTAGGAAAGATAGCGTTAGACTAGTTTTGTTCATAAGAAGCAGATCCAAACAAAATCTTTGGAGTTGTTGTGGGGAGAGGATGCGGGATGCATTTTGGAAATATCAGTCTTCCCTGTGAAAAACCTAAATGGGAACTTTTCTGAATCTGCACTATTACTATGTGTTGCTTTTTTCTTTTTTTCCAAGTCCAAGTGTGTACATTATTAGGTTAGCATTTTGTTAAATTCTTTTGCCATTACTAATTCTCCTGAGTGAGTTTTCAGGATTACAATTCTGGAGGGGGCAGAACTTCAGTGTGGTCTAATAAAGTGCTGTAGTTGCAGTTAGTAGCATGATTGTCTGAGGATGAGTAATGAACTCCAGTGATAGTGTTCCTGTTATCATCAGGAGAGAAATTAGGGTATGAAATGAGAAACCTACTGTATCATAGGATGAAGCTTTTGAATTTATTTTTTTTTTTACACAAAACGAGCATGTAACTTTGCTTAAATGGGAAGAATCATCATGTCTTTCAGTTTACAACCATTAAAATTAACATAACCTGTGTGTTTAAAAAAAAATATATATTTTTTTTTCTTCCTAAATGCTAAGTCTTGGAATTTGGTATGTTTTAGAGGGCCATCTCTGTGTGCGTTTGAAAAATCAGTTGTCTGTGTAACTAACTTCAGTCTGTTGTAGGACTTGATGCTTCTGCTTGCTCATCTGATTACGCAGCTCAAGGGAATAAGGTTAAGGACATGCTGTTGGTAACTAGAGCGTTTTCAGGGCTTTAGTTCAGCAGATGGGCTGCTTGGCTATATTCATACATCTGCCTACCTGCTGTGGCAGCTGCTGCTGCTGCATGTTCTGTTCTTTTGTTCTGTTCCATCCAAGAAAGGAGCACTAGGAAGTGTAGTGAATGGATTAATTTAAGGTTAAGGCTAGTGTTTTGCTAGTTTCCTAACTATCACAATAAAGCTTCTGATAAAGCTAATGAGTCCTTCGTAAAGTGAAATAGATTTTTAAGATTTATTTCAGGGGCTGAGACTAGGTAGCATTGTCTGAAAAACAGTCAAGTATGTTTTCTTTATATTGCCTGACAGTATTTATTTCAATATCTTCCTCTCTTTCTCCCCCTTCCCCCGCTTTTTCTAGGAGCAGTAACCAGACTTTGCCTGACACTGCGTGGTCCAAAAGAATTAAGGAAATATGGAATGACATGAAGGAGATTAGTTGAGGATTAAAGGCTTTGAGGACAAAACACCTCGCCGAGGTGAAGCACAGACTAGCATTCTAGTTGTAGCTCTGAAGAGCTGTGTGCTGAAAAAAGATGGCAGATCCAGGAATGATGAGTCTGTTTGGAGAAGATGGGAATATTTTTAGTGAAGGGTTGGAAGGTCTTGGAGAATGTGGATATCCTGAAAATACAGTAAATCCTATGGGGCAGCAAATGCCCATGGATCAAGGATTTCCCTCTTTACAGTCATCTCTTCATCATCCCCCTGCAAATCAAAATCAAGCCAAGTTGACCCATTTTGATCACTATAATCAATACGAACAGCAGAAAATGCACCTGATGGATCAGCCAAACAGGATGATAAGCAATGCCCCTGGGAATGGTATAGCGTCTCCTCATTCACAGTATCACAACCCTCCAGTTCCTCAGGTTCCTCACGGCAGTGGTGCTGGTGGTCAAATGGGAGTCTATCCCAGCATGCAGAATGAAAGACACGGGCAACCCTTCGTAGACAGTGGCTCCATGTGGGGACCACGGGCAGTTCAAGTGCCAGACCAGATAAGAGCGCCGTACCAGCAGCAACAGCAGCAGCAGCAGCCGCAACCGACACAGCCACCACAGGCACCCTCCGGACCCCCTGGGCAGGGCCATCCTCAGCACATGCAGCAGATGGGAAACTACATGGCTCGTGGTGATTTTGCAATGCAGCAGCATGGTCAGCCACAACAGCAGAGGATGAACCAGTTTTCTCAAGGCCAAGAAGGCCTCAATCAGGGAAACCCTTTCATTGCCACCTCAGGACCTGGCCACTTGTCTCATGTGCCCCAGCAGAATCCCAGTATGGCACCTTCTTTGCGACATTCAGTCCAACAATTTCACCACCATCCCCCCACTGCTATCCATGGAGAATCAGTAGCCCACAGTCCCAGATTCTCCCCTAATCCTCCCCAGCAGGGTGCTGTTAGGCCGCAAACACTTAATTTTAGTTCTCGAAGCCAGACGGTACCCTCACCTACTATAAACAACTCAGGGCAGTATTCTCGATATCCTTACAGTAACCTTAATCAGGGATTAGTTAATAATACAGGGATGAATCAGAATTTAGGCCTTACAAATAACACTCCAATGAATCAATCTGTACCAAGATACCCAAATGCTGTCGGATTTCCATCAAACAGTGGTCAAGGACTAATGCACCAGCAACCCATCCACCCTAGTGGCTCACTTAACCAAATGAACACGCAAACTATGCACCCTTCACAGCCTCAGGGAACTTATGCCTCTCCACCTCCCATGTCACCTATGAAAGCAATGAGTAATCCAGCAGGTACACCTCCTCCGCAGGTTAGACCTGGTAGTGCTGGAATACCAATGGAAGTTGGCAGTTATCCAAATATACCCCATCCTCAGCCGTCACACCAGCCCCCTGGTGCCATGGGAATTGGACAAAGGAATATGGGCCCCCGAAACATGCAACAGAATCGTCCATTTATGGGTATGTCTTCAACACCACGGGAGATGGGTGGGCACATGAGACCAAATGGTTGTCCAGGTGTTGGCCTTGCAGATCCACAAGCAATACAAGAGCGACTAATATCTGGCCAGCAGCTTCCTAGTCAACAGCAGTCTTTTCAACAGCAAATGCCAACCTGTCCTCCCATGCAGCCTCATCCAGGGATACATCATCAATCTTCACCACCTCCACATCCTCATCATCAGCCTTGGGCACAGCTTCACCAGTCACCACAAAACACACCACAAAAAGTGCCTGTCCTTCAGGTAAGCTGCTTCCACTGAGTAGAAAATGTTTTAAATTGCTATAAATGCATTTCAGGATACCCAGGATCTGTGGTTTCAAAATAGCTGCTCCTGTTTGACTCCACTGTTTGTTACTGGTTGTATGGCTTGCTTGGTGCAAAAACCTGAGGGTAAAATGAGGTTCCAGGTAGCTGGCTAACATCCTTACAGTAATTTTTACAGGATAACATGGATAGACTGAAATGTGCTACAGCAACATGACAAGCTGAATACCTGCTTTTTATTTGTGTGGTGGTTCCTTTGAGGGGAAAATGGAAAGCATGTGAGAGAATTGTCATTTAAACTATTAATTTTTGTATTTTTCAACTTGGAGAAAGAAGTATGCGTCATAATATGTTTGTTTTGGTCAAACTGAGAGTTTTCTTTAAATCTTGAGGGAACGTTTTGTGGTTTTAAGTTAAAGCTGAAATTTTTACATGTGAAAAAAATTCTAGGATGAACTTCTTCAGCATTAAGTAATGCAACTGAGAAGTGATGGGGCAGTAGTTCATGCAAGGAGAAGACAGCAGATGTGAATCATAGTCTGAAATCAAACCTGATGCTTAAATGAAATCTGAAATAGGATAGAAGTTTTATTTTACACAGTCTGTGATCTTCCAGGTTTCAATGAAAATGTATTGCTTTCATGTAATATTTCAACTAAAAGCTAAAAATGGTAAAACACCTAGATCTGCTGTAGCTTAGCAGGTTTGACTACACGCTAGTAGTCAAATAAGCTTCAGCTGAAAAAGTGCCTTTTGGGATCTTCACATATGCCATTACTTGCCTCTTGCTCTATTGGTCATCATTCAGGAGGTTTTGGTACTGAATGAGTAGGTGGTCGGGATATCAGTGGTTTAATTTTATTTTATTTTCTTAAACCAGTTGGTAATTAATGCCAAGTAGCTCTGCCTGTAAATATTTGGAGACAATTGTTGGAATGCAGTCATAATGATGCGATGCTACAATAAGCTTAATAAATCATAAAAACAGCTGTCCTAGCCAGTGTCCCGGGCCTGTGCGGAAAGCAGCTGTTCAGCAGTCCCCTGCACTGCTGCCTGCCGGCTGCTTCTGTTAGCCGCTCTGCACAGCGTGAGGTGGGTCTGGGAATCAGATGTATGCACTGCAGAGAGGCAGCTGACAAGGAGTGGTAGATGGAGCAGCTCAGCAGCTGGGAGAGGCTTCCACATTCCCCATGGAAGATAGGAGGGGGGAGCAGTGGAGGTGCCATAGGGTGAGGAAGCCCTGGGAAGGGAGATCAGGGACTAAACTGGGCAAGGGGAAGGATACTGTCTTTCTCAGAGGGAGGAGGAAGCTGTCTTCTTGAAGGGGCAAAGAATATCTTCAAGACTGTCTTTCTCTCCTGCCCCCCTGAAAATCGGTGTTAAATTTTATGCCTGTTTTGGCCCTTTCTCTCCTCCAACCTCCATACACAGACTTTGTTTGGAGAACCTAAATTACAGTTCTCTTGGCACATGGAGTTCTGTGTTCTTGAGAGAGCAGCTCCTGACAATGCCTCTTGTGTTACTGACTGTGCAGCTAAGCAGGATGAAAAAGGAGAGAACTCAAGACTATATGAAAAAAACAAGAGAACGAGCAGGTATTTGGAAAGGGGGTAATGACAGTGTGGACAAATCAGTACAGAAAGACTGGGGATCAGAAAAAGAAGCGCAAGATGTGGTTTTTACACTGAAGGTGAGAGCTGACACATGTAGCAGAAAAAACTTGAAAGAAAATTGTAGAAATGGTAATGTAAGACTTACAAGACAGTAAAGGAACAAAGCCCAGCATCACTGGGACCTTTCACAGCTAGTGATGGTGGGATTTGCGATGGGAAGACTTGAGATCAACCATGCCCTCAAGCTGTAGTGTTCTTCACTGGCATTCCTTGTTTTCATCTGACCATCCAGTAAACCTTTTATGAGCAGTAAGAGGTGGTTTGGGAGGAAGAAGGTTTACCTGTGGACTGGACAGGCTTGTTAGAAGTTTTTGGGACATTCATTTCTCTTTTATTAGTGAAGAGGTAAAATGAAGGCAGCTCAACCCTTAAATGAGCTATGCAACCTATTACAAGGTTCTGAACTGCAGATGAATAGCTTGAACAAAGGTAAGTGCTGAAACTAAATAATTAGAGGAAAACCACATGATAACCCAAGGTATTTGATTAAAATCAGTAATTCAAACAGCTGTAGGTAGCCAAGTAATTTCTCTGTTAGCCTACTTCTGTTAAGGTTTTATTTGGTAAAAGTTATAGTTAACATACCTTCCCATTAAGTAATTAGCTTGAGACCTGACTGTAGTAATGAAACTCTTGAAGGCAGGCATTTCTCCTTGAAAACTGTTTGGACAAAATAAATATTGTTCAAGTCAATGAAAACTCAACTCCTCCCCACTCCCTGCGGAAAAATGCAGATGTGTGAACCCCCTGCTCTTAAGACTGAATAGAGAGTTGGTAGCTCTCCTGTGTCGTGGTTTTCCCTTCATGTCAGTTGGCAGAAAACTGTTCACTGAAGAACAGTTAAATGACTGGTTTGTTTTTCTTTGTGTAAAATGAATCAGCAAAATGAATATAGTCAGTGAAATGGAAATCACTATGTACTTTTAAATCAACAGAAGCCATCTTAGTAATTATTTTTCAGTGATTTGAAGCTAGCCTTATCATGGGAAGGCTGTAATACTTGTGGTTAACCAAATTACTGTTTTGTTTTTAGATACATTGGAAGGAAAGTGAACTTCTTTTGCTTTTAACTTGAAAGAAATTGCCATGTCGGTTCTAGGGCTTGTTACTTCTTTTTTGCATGCAAAACTGCAAATTATTTTGGCTGGGTGATTGACAGTTCAGCTGGTTTAGAGTAATAGCTGAAAACTAGACATGGTTATTAGGACCTTGTTAGCAGTAAGAACCACTGTATAGCTGGGACATTCAGTGTGCTTGGTTTTTCAAACCCTCATTTGAAACATTCTTCACCAAAGGTTTTCAGAAGAGTTCAGTGGCCATGGGGTGGAAAGGTGGGTCCTGTTGTGGCAGGGTAGTCAGCCAAGGTGCAAAGCAGAAGGCAGGAGTAGCTTGCTTGTTTTCACAGTGGAGGCATCTGTGTTGGGCTTGTGAGCTTGTGCTCTCCAAAATACTCGTAAATGATCTGGAGAAGAGTGAAGAGTCAGATGGCAAATCTTGCTGCTGCTGCTAACATACTGAAAGCTGAGTGCCAAGTGCAGACAAGGTGAAGCGCCTAACAATAATGAAACTAAATAGTTTGAACAGGAATGTCAGTCACTTGGCTGTAAGCTGTATGAGTGAAGGCATGGCCAGGAGACGTTTAGATTGGACATTAGGAAAGCTTTCTTCACCAAAAGGGTTGTCAAGTATTGGAACAGGCTGCCCAGGGAAGTGATTGAGTCTCCATCCCTAGAGATATGTAACAAACTCATAGATGTGGCACTTAGGGACATGGTTTAATGGTGGACTTGGCAGTGTTGGGTTTACAGTTGGACTCAATGATCTTAAAGGTAATTTTCCATTTTATATGATTCTGTGGTATCTGAGCAGTGAAATAGCAGGCAAAAAGCTCTCCTTAGGAACCGGGTCTTGGTGTTAGATGGCTATCTGAAAATGTGATATGACAGTCAAAGAAATGAAATGGTAGGAATTGTTATGGAAGTAGTGGAGGGCAAACCCAAAGATTGTTATCATGTTGCTACATGTATGCATGGTATGCTGATGTGGGAAATGCTGTGCAGTTCTGGATCCTTTCCCCAGGCCTCATAAAAATACAGTAGTGTGTGAAAAAGCACAGAGGGGGATGAGTTAGGGGAAAAGGGAAGGAGAGAGGTGGTGAAAGCCACTAAAATCGTGAGTGATACGGGTGCATGAAGAAGGTGAATGTGAAACTAGGGTTCTTTGTCAGTTGTTTTTGTCTCCTTGAATTCTTTTAAGGTGTTCAGCAAATTATCAGGTGGTGAACTCAGAACTGCACGTTAAGATGCTGATCTCTGAGGTGCAGTGCAGAAAAAAGAATCATTGTTTGCTAAACATGAAGGCACCACATTTGGCTTGGAAGATCTGTGGCATAAGTGGCCGAGTTTGTTATTGGAGTGCATCTGCTGTGTGTGTCTGGTTCTCTTACTCTTCCACAGACTTTATCAGAGAGGGGGTATCAGATTAGACATGCCTCTGGGGGTCTAATGCTATGTAGTTGCTCTTGCATATTGTTATTTTCAGAAAATTTTGTTAGTGATAGAGCAAATGTAGGAGTTTTCTCTGCCAAGAATAGGCTATCCTGGGTGTGTTATTATACAGAACTTCTTATTTATCCACAGCTACTGTGTGGGCTGAAATTTTGAGTCCTGTTCATTAATAGTGTTCCACAAATGTGATCTACATTATTTCTAGTCAAACATAGGAGTACATAAATGACAAACAGTTATGGTATAGCCTCCATGCTTGACTTCATGGTAGAGCTCAGTGGTGGGCACCAACAGTGTTGATGGGTGCTGGGTTGCAATGGCCAACTTCTTGTGGAGAAGAGATTAATTTTGTGTGTGTTATGGGTTCACTGCCAGGTTTACTCTGCTCGCCTAGCTGTCTGTGGGCATGTGACTTTCATAACTCATAGCTGTGTTTGGTATGAACACATTCTTTTGACATTTCCTGCCCTCCCTTGTAGGGGAAGAGCTTGCAGGGAAAGTCCTGCTGAGTCACCAGATGGGTCACCTTTGTCACAGGCCCTTCCTGCATTTTCAAAACCTGTGTTGCTGCCTCAGTTTACTTTGTGCTTAGATATACCTGAATGAAGAGTGGTATTAATGAAAACCACTATCAGCTGGAGTGGTTTGATGCAATATTCTAACCTGACAGAGAGTACAGGTTAAGTCAGTTACTGCTGGCACACTAAAATGAAGTTGGCTTTCTCCTGAGTATTTTAATTGTTTTAATGCCTAAGAGTAGTAAGAAGAAACTGACTCCTTACTTACCTCCTTATTGTCTTCACATAACCAATTACCTTTTAATGTGCTTCCTATAATTTTATTTCGTAAGATATAGTATCATTTCAGATGGTTCAGATTTTTCCCATACATTAATATTCATAAGGAATGCCTCACAGCTCCAGAGAGAACTGTTAACTTATTCACCCCTTGAGTGTTTAGCTTTTTGGCTATTTTCCTGTCAATAAGTAGAACAACTCCAATTTTTTTTTTTTAACTTGTCAACACTGTTGGGTACTCTTTGCTTTGATACAGAGGCTATTTCATGTGACTGCTAGCTGGTCTTTTGGGGTACCGTATGTGCTGCATGTTCAGCAAAAACTCATGGCTGTCTCTGGAAATCATAGTTTCCCTTTTCAAGTGTTCATAGACCAGTGAACTAGTGTACGCTGGCAACATTGTTGAAGGTGCCAGGCTAAATGGAATTAAAAAAACACTAATACTGAACCTTGATTGATTAAAATTGATTACAATTGTGTATTATTTTTATATATAGATAAGTGTGTGCGCGCGCATATTTATGCAAAATATATGTTAAAAACCTAGGCCAAATCAGTTGTGGAGAACAACGAAAGAAAAGCTGAGAAGAAAATCCATAGTATTCACCTAAAAGTAAAAGCTGATAAAAGTTTACAGGCTTTTATTGTATTTTGCTGAGGCTCTGAAGAACTCCTGTGTTTGAGCAATATATGCAATGTAATTAACTATAAATTTCCAAATAAAAGCAAAGTAGACTATTAAAGCTACTCTGAAGAGTAGAGAATAGCCTGTTCCATCCATGAGCTGGTTCACATGCAGGTCTCTCAAAGGATATAATAATTAATATTAAATACTTTGTCCAATAGAAGTTTTATGGTCTAAAACTCCCTAGGTATATTCTAGTCGTAACAGTTAATATATCCAAAGGCTTATTTCTTCCACACCCTTAAGAAGCCTATATGTTCTTTCATAAATAAGGGGTTGCAGTGATTCTGCAGTGAATAGACCTTTGGGCCAAAGACTTGTACTTTTGAGGTGGTTTTGCTATGGATTTTTTGGTCTTTTTTACTGTTGTGGAAGTAGAAGCAACTTGAAGAATACTTCTTCCCTCAGGCACCATGATTTGACCATGATGAAAATTATTTGTGCTGTTAAATTACCTGCTTTGGAGTTTTGGGTAAAGCCAGTTTACCACATTAGCATAAAAACACAAGTTTGCATCAGCATACTGATTTTGTAGGCTTAAGAGTTACCAGACTTGTTCTTCGGCATGAATACGTTAAAAGTTTCTACAACATGTTGGTGACCTGAATGTGTGTTTTATTGAAATCATTAGCATTATCTGAGGAATTGCCTAACTATAAATACATCTAAATTTATGCTTCTGTTCAGTATTTCAGTACTGTATTCTTATCTGCTGATGATAACTACAGTGGGATTTGGCAGTCATCTTATTTTCCCATGGCCGAACACGTTCTCTTATTTTATATTTATTTGAATAAATTTAGATCTGTTGTTTCAGAGAACTTTTTTCATGACTGAAAGCTGATAGTCTAATACAAACCCTCACATCTGTAATCATCATCAGCCTACATAACTTACAAGGATGGAAAATTAGAGCAAATGAAAGGAGAAATGCTTGATTATTTGTTTTACATGTCTTTATTTCTTTAAATACAATGGCAATCTTAATAAGGAACACGAGTTCAGGCAGAGTAATAATTTCCTGCCTTTTTGTTATGGATCCTGCTCCTGGTCTTCCATCCTGCTCTTTCATGTGGAATTTGAGGCATCCATTTATTTTAAACTAATCTGCCTTTGCCTGTATCTTGAATGCAGGTGTCACAATCTTGCATGTGTCCTCTGTTTTTCTTCTGGGGGGAGTAAATGTCCGGGTTCCCATTATGATGGGACATCATCACTTTGAAGTTCCATTTTTAACTTTTGTCTATGGAGTTCAGTGAGCCAATGCTTTTCGCTTTTAACTTTTCATATTAGAGTTATTATGAAGGAACTGATGACCCAACAGATATGAAATTAAAATACTGGAAAAGTATTTTAAAAAGGGACAGTCTCACCTGAACAAAGTACCAGAATGGATGCTAGTACCCCTCCTGTTCCTTTCTTTATTCTCTTTGGGAGCTTTCCTTTCTAGGTATAAATGTTCTTTCATTTGTGTGTTGATATATATATATTATACAGGTGGTAATGTGATCTGGATTTGGGGGACAAACAGCTTGTTTTTTTTCCTTAGAGATGTCATCTATAAGTATCTGGTACCTTCTTTGGTCAACAGAGTTGTAAAGTTTGGTAGCTGTGGAGTGAGATTAACACCCTTGAGTGATTAAAGCATCTGTTTGTGCACATCTTACTTTTGAAATATTCCCAAGTTTGCACGTGTGGTTTAAAGATGGTGAAGCTGCTTCTTGGGAGTTGGTAGGACCAGAGTAGGAAGCATGGGCAGGAAGCAGTGATCAGGGAGAGCAGCGAAAGGCTGAGCTGATGGGGCAGTACTGAGCAGTAGAACAAGAGAGGAAATGGGCAACATCGGTGTCAAATTGGGGACAGATAAATTCAGGGAGTGACCCCTCCTCTCCTGCACCAGCTCCTTGAGGCACCTGCCTCTTGAGCCCTTTTGCCAGAGGTAGCC
Source organism: Microhierax caerulescens (assembly GCA_035590215.1). Taxonomy (NCBI): domain Eukaryota; kingdom Metazoa; phylum Chordata; class Aves; order Falconiformes; family Falconidae; genus Microhierax; species Microhierax caerulescens. The sequence continues at coordinate 44,282,241 of JAVJGJ010000037.1, read as the reverse complement.
ATTTGGCACAGTGGTGCCTGGTACTGCTCAGCACACTGCTTCAGGGTGCACCTTTGTGTTGCTGTGCTGTGGGCAGACGGTCTGCTGACAGCTTCCCAGTAGTTGTGTGAACTGAGTGACTCTCAGTATCTAATCTGCTTATATATATAAAAAAATAATCCGTGCAAATAAAGGTGGCAGAGGTCTGGGATACATAGCCATAGCTCCTTCCTTGCATCAGCACACCTGATCATTTGGTGAACTGTATCTGGCCAGCTTGCTTCTGGCCAGGTCATGTTCTTGGCATATCTTCACTGTGTGACCACAAGATCACCAGGCTGGTTAGTGTGGGAGTAGGAATGCTTGGTGGGAGAAAATGGGGATGGCCTCTTTGTCTGACAGGGAGCTTTCAGGCCCCTTAAAAAAGCTCAGGTTTTTGTAGCACTTTTCCTCAGTAACCAGTCCTTGAGTCCTGCCTCAAATTTTGATAAATTACAACTTCCATTAGAAGTCAAAGCTTTGTCTTGTTTCTTTGAATTAGTGACAAACAGGCCACATTTCAACTTCTCCCAGATATTGTTTTTTAACTCTCACCTTTTGTTCCTTTTTTTTCCCCACACAAATATAAACAAATGATTTCGTTTCAGAGGTGTGGTTTCTTTTTTAGAAAAGGAGAACTTTTTCCTCTCTTCCAACTGAAGTATTTGCAGCTATTTTGTTATTGAAGAGACGAAAGAACACCCCCTTTCTAGCAGAGAGCTTGGCACAATTTCATTAGATGTGCGTCATGCGCATTGAAATGAGGGAAGATGCCTCCAATATCTGTCAATAAATTGTTTTCCATGAGCACTGAGTGGGATTTTTTTCTTCAACATAGAGAATCATTTAAAAGCATGAAAAGTTAGAAATAAAACTCAGATTAATTTCTTGGTCTTCTTTATGAGGAAAGAAACCTGAGAGAGAGGATGGCTTAGTGATCTGAGTGTGGGTTTGATTTATAATACACTCTGGAATCTGCATTCTTTCTGGTTTTGCTGACCTTGATATATCACCAATTTAGTTAAAATTTTCTCAGATACTGGGCAAGGTTGCTAATAGTGTTGCCCCTGTTTATGAAGAGGAACATATAGATGATCGGCATAAAGACTGTTGTTTATTCAAAACCCAAATTCATAAAAATTCCAATTCTTAGTCAGATGTCTGTTACTCTAAAATGTGCCATCCCCCTGCTGTCCTTGTGACTCCTTCCAGTACTGCTCTTGCGTAAGAGTGCAGATGAAGGTAGAGATGACTAGTCTTAACAGTTCAGAGCAGGAAATCCCACTTCATGTGTTGAAATTTGGCAATTGTAGAGGTTAACCTGAAAGTAGTGCAGGTATACGGGATATGGAAGAAAACAGGTAGATCTCTCTCTGATCTTCCACTGTTGGGTTGGGTTTCTTTGTTGTTCCATCTCCTGTTCCTGTTCATCCCTGAATCACTACCAAGGATCAGGATGCAACTCTTTCCTGTACTCTTCCTCAGTGGTTTCATCGTGTTAGCCAAGTTTAGGAGACTGCTGCTCATGTATTACACTGGAAAAGCACAAAAATTAAGTACTACTGCGAGTGGGTTCATATTGCATGGGTTGCTGCTGTAGAAAGCAGGTATCAAGAAATTGTAACTTCTTGAGCTTGGTAGGTTTCTATGGAGTATTATTAACCTCTTATTTTTGGAAAATTGCAAGTATATGTCTTCAAGTGCAACACTTATTCTTCAGTATACAGCACTAAATGTATCTTTGCTATATTGGTATAACATGTTGTAGGGAGTGCCAAAATTTTACCTAAGTTTAATCTTTCACTTTTTTTGTATTTTGTTAAACTCTCGGGTATTTAATCAGAGAGGAAGTTTTCACATGTAATACAAGAGTTCCCAAAAGGAATGTACACCCACCTACAATAGACTTATTTCTTAAACCAGACTGAATAATTTAAATCATTTAAATCAGAAGAACATTAGTAATTTTTAATTGTGCTAATGAAATTGCGGGGGTTTATGTCTCTGTAACTCCCACAACCAAAATAACATAATCACCACAGTAACTGAGAAGTTAATACCTCTGTGGAGTTTTGGATTTGGTGTTCCTGTAAGGAAAGAGAGAGAGGACCCATAACAAGCTCATAACAAACGTCCTAATATCTAGTTGTCAATATGAACTCTGTTTTTTCCACTGTCCTTTTACATCTCCTTTCTCTCCAGATGGCCCTCCATCCACTTGCGTTCTGGTACTTCATATCTTTTTTGGCCCTGGAAGACTATGATAACTGTGATAATACTGTAATTTTCCTTACGTGTGAGTGTTGAATGATATGAAGTGTTTTATTTTATTTTTGGAAGAAATCTTTCTGTACCAGCCAATTGTTGCTAAATATAATGGGAGGCTTATACAGTGCATGCTTGAATTTAAAATGACACCTTACCATAAAAGGTTGACATCACAGTTTACTTGTACAGCTGTATATGAAAAATACAGTCATTAAAACTAGTCTAAAACTTTGGCCTTTATAGTTGTTTCTCACATCTTACTCAGTTTGTTAATGGGATGTTGCAGATGTTTACTGGGGCAAGCATTGTCAGTTGTGGACATAGGGATAAACGCCTACCATAATGGAAGACTACTTCATTATAGTCTTTCTCTCTCCTAGTCTCCTTTGAAATACTTCAGGAAAAGTTGTTGAAAACCAGATAAATCTGTAACTAAGACACTAGACTGGGATTCGAGGACTCTTTGCTGTCTGACACAGGTTGCTTGTTTCATGTTTGTATTGCCAGTATTACTGTTGGGTGTGCTTGAGAGGTGCTCTGCAGCGGTGGTGAGCAGGGGACAGCAGAGCAGTTCTTGCAGTTCCCTGGCATGCTGTACAACATCGCTGAAAAACGTAACTCAGAAATATTACTGGCAATGAGGGGTGAGTTATAAAGGGTTGCTTTAGACACACCTCTCTGGTTCTAATATAATATTATGATATAAAACAAAATTATACCTGATATCGCTGTAGGCACATCTGATATAAGATCTGTGTTTAGGGATTTTCACATTTTACTGTAGGTTCTATATGGAGCTATGATACTAAAGATACCTGCAGTAAAGATAAGATACTTGATGTTTTATAAAAGAATGTTAATCGAACTGGTTGGAGAACTGAAGTATGATTTAATCATTATAATTAGGAGTTACCTCAATTGGTACTGCTAAATGAAGTGTTTGTCCACAGGAAAGGAAGTGTGGAGTTATTGGTTGGGTTTTTTCTTTCTTTTTTTTTTTCCTCCCCTTCAGTTCTAATGACTCTTTCTGATTTAGTTGTTAATTTAGCTCAATTACTAAAGGAGCTGGGAAAAGGCCTACCTGTGACATGCCACAGATAACATATTCAAAGTCTTTTTTCATTTGTTGCTGTGACTAAAGAACTAGAGCTTGAGAAGTATCTTGCACTCCTTGACATAAATGGATCTTGGGCAGCATATATAACATCAAAGGCTTTTTAACAAGTCTGTGATTTCAAGCCCACTTTGTCATGCTGCAGTTAATAAAATACAGCAATGGAAAGGCCATTTGGAGAACTGCTGTCTTCACACCTCAGCAGACAAATAGGGTTGATTACTGACAATCTCTTTTGGTTTTGTATCTCACGTGTATCCATTAAGATTTCTTTGAGTTGGTGGTTTCAGCCTGTCTGTATACCTCTGAAGTCCCCTGTAGACTGCTTTTTGGTCTATTAAGAAGAGCGGGTTTATATGCTAAGCATCAGTATGCATATGGGAAGGTTTTAAAAGAGAGTTAAGAGAGTTACATCTCTGTTACTAGAGGCTTACAGGTTTAAAAATTAAAAAAAGGGGGGTGGGGGGTGGATAGACACAACAGAGTTCTGTGTTGTAATGTAAAACTTTACGTCAGATGGGATCTGCTTAGACTGGTGTCTGAAATGACGGCAGTTACACCTCAGTATAAAGTAAAGTGTAGGGTCACCCTGTCCTAGCAAAGTGTATTGGGACCAGTGCTGTTTAGTATCTTCATCAACAACATAGTGGGATCGAGTGCACCCTCAGGAAATGTGCAGACTACACCAACCTGAGTGGTACGTTTGACACACACGAAGTATGGTCCAGAGGGACCTGGGCAAGCTGAAGAAATGGGCCCATGTGAACCTCCTGAGGTTCAATGAGGCCAAGCACGCAAGGTCCTGTGTCTGGGTTGGGGCAACCCCTGGTGTCAACACAGGGGCATGATGGGGTTGAGAGCAGCCCTGAGGAGAAGGAACTAGGGAGTACTGGTGGATGAAAAGCTGAATATAAGCTGGCCATGTGCACTCCCAGGCCAGACAGCCCAACTGTATACTGGGCTGCTTCAAAAGAAGCATGACTAACAGGTTGAGGGAGGTGATTCTGCCCCTCTGCTCTGTGAAACCCCACCTGGAGTGCTGCATCCAGCTCCGGAGCCCTCAGCACAGGAAAGACCTGGACCTGTTGGAGCGGGTCCAGAGGAGGGTCACAAAAATGATCAGGGGGGTGGAGCATCTCTCCTGTGAGGGCAAGCTGAGAGGGTTGGGGTTGTTTAGCCTGGAGAAGAGAAGGTTCCGCAGAGACCTTATTTGTAGCCTTTCAGTACTTAAAGGGGGCTTATAAGAAAGATGCAGACAAGCTTTTTAACAGGACCTGTTGTGGTAGGACAAGGGGTAATGGTTTTAAATTAAAGAGGGTAGATTCACATTAGATATAAGGAATTACTTTACAATGAAGGTGGTGAAACACTGGAACACGTTGTCCAGAGAGGTGGTAGATGCCCTATCTCTGGAAACCTTCAAGGTCAGGTTGGATGGGGCTCTAAGCAACCTCATCTAGTTGAGGATGTGTCTGCTCATTGCAGGGGGTTTGGACTAGATGGCCTTCAAAGGCCCCTTTCAACCCAAACTGTTCTATGATCTCTTCAGGGGAGAGTCCAAATGGTGAGTTCTGTGTTGGCTGATCAAGGTGGTGTAGCCTTATCTCACCTGGAAGTAATGGATTGTACGGTGCCACCTTTTTTGGAAAGGTTATGGAAAGACTGAAGAGAACATAGAGTAAAAATGTATTTGCCTTTGGATTTGAAGGAAACTGGGCCTAACTGAGCCTTTCTGTGAAGTTGTGAATCTTGCAGTGGAGTGATGGCATGAAACCACAGATACCTGAGTTGTCTGGCAAGTTAGCATTAGTAAGCCAGCTCGAAAAAGATGGCTTTAGCCTGTGATATGTACCCTCTGTGTCTGTTAACTTATTCCATCAGAGAACCTTTGAGTAATTTGAGTCAGTGGGAATACACTAATGGGGTAGGCAAACCCGATCACTGTTTCCATTTGACAGAGTGGAAACGTGCAGCTGGGTAACACCTGGGGTTACCAGGCAGCCACAAACCTCCTCCTTATTCTGTGCCTCTGCTGTCCTGGGCAGGCTCCTGCCTGAGGGGTGCCAGCCTCAGGGGCCCTGCCTTGAGAAGAGTTAACACTGTGTGTTCCTCAACTCCAGCATGTTTTCTTGAAAGCCAGCTGTGCATTTGTATGTCCTCAAAAATGCAAAAAGCCTTTGGATGTAGTCTTCTGTTTTGCTTTGTCTTTTAGTATATCCAAAATATAACCACTGCACTGCAGCTTCAGAAAGTAAAAGTAACTTTCTGCATTTAAAAGGCTTTTACTAACTATGTCTAATTGGATAACCAAAAGTTCTTGTGCAAACCTGTAGGGCCTCATACATAAAAAGAATATTAGCATGAAACATGAAAATACCTACCTTAGTTCAATCCTAGAAAACAAGCAATTTATTTCTTGCAAGTCACAAACACAGATTTACTTGGATCTTGATCAGCATATATTCCTTTTAACTCAGGAACGTACTCTCTGAGTTGTAGATGCTGAAGAGGTAGATGCTTGTATTCCTAAGTAAAGCAAAGAAAATGGGGGAACGATGACAGGGAAGACACCATTAACTATTGTACAAGAAAACCTGCACTCTAAGTAGTTGGAAGTATGAACTGCAGGTTGTCTTGCTCTTTCAGTGCTTAACTGCATAAATGATAAGACTTACCAGTAGGTGTAAAAGATAAAAACTCTTACTTCTCTCCATCTCTTCTGTCCCTACACCAATTTGCACAAATTTAGCCCAAAACAAAGCACTCTTGTAAACCAGCTAATTGTCTCAATGGGTGGGGATGGGAGAAGGGGTTTACATGGTTAATTAACTGGCTTGGAGAGCCATCAAAGCAGGTCAGGGGTTTCTGGTGTGGGAGCACTAAGGTAATTTCTATGAAAAACTACTCTTTCTTTTCTGTTTTCTCCCTTTTTTTTTTTTTTTTTCTTTTTTCTTTTTTCTTTTTTTTTCCTTAATTTGTTCTACCTTCATTTATCCTCTTTGATTCAGATCTCTTGTATTTTAGGGATGTTGTGTGTAGGGAGCCCTTGAGGAAGATCAAGTTTTCTAGCACAACATTAGAAAGAAATTAAATTCTCTTGGGAGCCTTTTTAGTTGCCATATTCCTGTTGCAATTTCAGACACATGCCCAGCAATTGGATACCAGCATTTCCTGCACTAACCCACTCCTTACAAGTATATCACTAATAGTAAACTAACGTAACAGTGTAAATGAACAACTGATGACCGGTAATTTCATAAATTGCTTGCTTCCACTTTTCTCAAATCTCTATTGTCTGCAGTACCTAAAAATAAAAATGACTTCTGCATTTTTTTGGGAGAATTGTCCAAACTATGGAATAGAAGAAGCTATTGCAAAAGGACACTGGGACTGTGGCATTTTAATTTAAAAAGTAACCCTTTCTGTTTTAAACAGCACTGTTGCCTTTTGTATGATAATCATGATGTGAATGAAGACAATTTCTAGTCAAAGAAAAGTGACGTAAGTGCAAGCATTTGAAATCGTGGAGGTTTTCCTTGGAGTATCTGAGTAGTCACATTCATAGCTATGATGATTTGAGGATGTGAATGAAGTAAGACTGACGAAAGGGGTAATACTTAAGGGTTTTTTTCTGACTATATCGGCCAGTGTAATTTCAAGAGCTTTTTGGGTAACCAACCTCTTTTTTCAGGTTTGAAGGTAAAACTTCCATGACCAGAAGCTTCTCTTACCAGTCAGTCTGCTTAGTAGGGATTTCCTTCCCCTAGAAAATCGAACAGAAACGGTTGTTCTAAGCATATTTAACTCATTTCTGAATTAATTTGTTCAGTGTTTGTCATATTCCAAATTATATTTGTTAAAATACATTTATTTTTTAATCTAAACAAGATTTATGCTGTTGATTTTTACTGTCACCATTTATTAGGAGCGAAGTACTTGTAATGGTTGTCTGAGCCATTGAGTTGAGCCTCTAGCTGTCACATGTACTGTCTTAGAAACTGCTTATCAAACTTCAATTTAAAGAGCACTTGGCCTTTGCTCCCAGTACTCCTTTTTTTGAAATTCTTACCCAAATCAGATTACTCTGAATGTTGGAACAGGTATCTGATTTCCTATCCTAAATTTATTAGTCACTGGTTTTATACCCAGTTTGCTCCGGTGCCAATTTTACCCATATTAATTCTTTTTATTTCCTGTATTAGGATCTGCCAATGTTTTCATAAAGAGCAATCTCTCTAAAGTAAGTGAAATGCCCTTTAGACTTTGCCTTCAAGATAATCTGTACTGTGTGAGGTCTCATTGTTGATATAGATGATAATTTTGTACAGTGTTCTATGATGGCACAGATAATTCCCTGGGTTTACTGGAAGCCATCTTGAGAGGCACTTTGACATTTTAATTTTCTTCTTCTCATTGTATGTTGCACCAGTTGTTCACAGACATCCTATGGTTAACTACAAACTGTTTCAGTCTTCAGCTACACGATTTTATGTAAACGTAAATGAATACTGAATCGGGTAATACCATAGTAGAAAAATTACAAGTACTGAAGTATTTCAAGTTTGGAAATGTATATAAAATGCTAGTTAAATTTCTGAGGGCTTTACGTTGCTGCGCTTCATTTCTTTGATAGTGTTTTGAAGTTGTGAGATGTCCACAACTAGGATTCTGAGTAAGTGCAAGTGCTTTACTGCTGCTAGTTTCGTAGCTGCATGATGCTTAAAGGACATCTTCCTTTGCAGTAACACTTAATTCTGCAGTCCTCTTCCCACTGCTTGAGCTCAGGGCTGTAATGGAACCTATTATAGAGAAAAGGTCTATGACTTAGCCATTGAGCCATGCAAATTCTTGGCTTCTTTAATTGGCACCATTAAATCTTTAGTAGTTTTTCTCTTGTAAAATAGATATCGTTGGTGTAAAATGCATCACTGCTGTAATTATATTGTGCCTTTTGCCCTCTGATCTCCATGAGTTGATCAACTATAGGTGTTTAAAGGCTGGTTAATTGGAGAGGCTTTTCTAGGATTGCTGCTTTTCCATAACTGTTTAGGAGTGTATCTAAAAATGTAGAGAAAACCATCGCACACATTGTTTTCAGGTTCTTTTCCTTTTCTGTTCAGAGACAGGGGAGGGAAAAGAAAACCCTGCCTTTCCATCATGTTTTGTTTTATCTTCATAGAACTTTATTTAACCTGAGGACTTCTACATGCCAGGATGGAAAGCGTTAACTCTTTGAGTATGTAGCCAGGGAAGAACCCACACCATTTATCTGATTATTCCTTTCTGTTGCAGGTTGGTTTTGTTGGTGTTTTTTTGTATATATATTGGAAAGTGAATATGGAAACACCTGCCGTTTGGGAAGAGGGTCACGAGGAAACTTAAAGAACACTGGAAGTTAAATGTTTTAATAGATATGTATATATTTGTAAATATATATGTATGTAAGGAAAAAAGTAGCTTTTAACTTGTGTTGTCTTCCCACATACTTCGTATGAGACACGTTAGAACTTTTAAGTATTTATATTGCTGTAAGCATGAATGCCTCTGAAAGGGATGTGATGAGGATACGCAGAAAACTGTTCATTACTGTCTTTAGAGCCTGCCTTGCTTATATCTACAGTTGGCAAAAAGGTTTTGGTGGTTATGTTTTTATATACTTTGTTGAAAGTAAGTATCAAGAAACAACAGTTACAAAAACGTTAAACTGTGTAATTTAATACACATTTTAAGTGACTGGGCTTACAGTGCTAGCAAGCTGCAAAGCTCGATGTTAAGAATTGAAGTAGGGCTGCAGCTACTTGTTCTTTGTACCAATGAAACAGGATGTAATCCCTGTATGCAACCATGTTTTGTCTGTTCTGTTTCTTCTGCTTCTGGAAGGTCTTCTGTGGGTGGAAGTAGCTGCTTAATTTTGGTTTTACTATTTGAGGTATGGACTGTATACTGTCCAGTACATCTAATCATGAATATCACTGTATCTTGTATAACAGACTGACTCTTCCTACAAACACTGTCTCTCTTCATATCTTGGCAAAGAATTAATAGCTAAATGAGCTTCTTTATGGTAATTTTAATTGTAACATAGAAAAATCTCAACAACCACCAATTCATTCATCTTCTAAACCGTCCTACAATGTGTGTTCTCCATTTTACGTACAAGGAAACCAGGACAGAGCGACAGGGAGTTGCCTGAGGCCAGAGTGATAGACATGGGATTTGGGGCATCTTAGGATGTGTTATGCTGGGCTGAAGCCAATACTTATCCAAGCAGGTACTCTTGCAGTTATGGTTGGGCACTTCTCAGTAAGAGGGTTCGTGGCAAGTCCTTTGATGGAGAACCATGTTAGAAAGAAAAGAGCATGGAAAAAGAAAAAAAAAAACCAAAAAAGAAAACACAAAAAATACCACAAAACCCCTTCAGGAAAAAAAAAATAATATTACCATGGTGAGTTGAAGCTGGTGGAAAAATCTTGCCTGACATTCACTGCTTTATCATAGACCATCTCCTTGCAGCCTTTCTCTTTTCTGTACTGAAGTCTTCAAGGTAGTATGAGCCTTCTCTTCAGGATAATGTCTTAGCCATTCAGATCTGATTTAATCTAGGAGTCTCATCCAGCCTGTATGCTGAATGAGGCAGAAATTCTGGAAGTAACAAGGGAGGAATCACCCTGTGAAATATTATTGTATAAAAAGTTAAGTACTAGGAATTAAATTTGTTTTGTAAGTGACACTAATGACATCTATTCTTCTGTTTTCAAGTATTGGAAATACTTAACAATTTAGACTGACATTTAAAAAAAGAAAAATGTGTTTATAATAGTTTTTCTTAGGGTTACAGTGAACTTTAATTTTTTTCCAAGAGAACATTGCATGTTTACTATTTCATTTGCAAGTTGACTCATTTGGTCAATGTTGACTCATTTGGTCAATGTCTGAGGAAAGCTTTTGAATTTCTGCTGGACAAGAACAGTTTAAGGTTGGATAAAAATGGGTTAGAAAAGTCACTCCAACTTATTAGGTACAGCTATTAGAAATAAAAGTGGTAGTGGGATTTTAGAGGGGTTTTTGTTTTTTGGTTTTTTTTTTAGTCACTTTGTGACTAAGGAAATGGCATTTAGAATGTCAAAACAAAATGCTGACTTTAAAGTAATTCTACATTGTGAATCTCCTAGTACAAAGTGTGCTCACCTGGACTGTGAGACTGAAAGAGCAACAAGTAAAAACACTTGGAGAGTTGGAATAGATGTAAACAGTGGAGACAGGACGATTGATCTACTGTGGATATCATGATATCAAAAAACACCTACCAAATACAGCCTTTTTGAGGAACTTCTGAGATGAGGCCCTCTTAATCAGAATAAGTCAGTAAGCTTAGATTAAAAGAATGAGTAATTTAAAAAGTTGGTTTGACTGGTTTAACTTTCATTTCCTTGGTGCTGTCTTATGTATTTTACAGTATTAGAAGTCCATGGAATTGGAGAATTCTGTGTGCTTTTTAAAATTTGTAGCAGAAAAGCCTTGAGTGCAAGTTACAGTTAAAATTACACAGGAAAAAAAAGGCACCAGCTCAACAAACAAAACAAAAACATTTCATCTTTTGACTGTGGATACTGTGCAGTTTCACCTTGCAGAGGCTGTGGATGACAAGGGACAAAAAAGTGCGTTGTATTATTTGTCTAGTGGGGTCTGTTGCAAGTCATCCTTGTAAAATAGTGATGAACTAAAAGTTTGTGAGCACCAAACTGAAATCAAAGTGTGGTATCTGTGCTTGTAGTGTTTCTTCTAATGCTTTAAGCTCATCTTTCTTAAGCTGGTACACTCTATCTGCAAGGTATCCTGGTGAAATTGAAAAAAAAAACAACAAAACTTGCTGCAAACTATGGAAGAACTCGGGATGATTTATTATGTAATAAAGTACTTACAAGTGGTATTGTGGAGGTATTGTGGGACTTCAGTGGGACCTCCTTTCTAGGGACAGGAGTAAAAACTCAGGAGTTAGTCCTTTGTTGCATCAGTTGAAATAAACATCTAAGACCGTTGCCCTTTTCTTGTGTTATTATAAGAATGTGATATGTATTTATACCTTTGGGGAAAACTTGCTCTTTTTTCGTAAAGGCTTGCAGATAGGAGAAGTGATAAAGTTCTTAGTAAAAGCTGTCTATGAATCGCATCTTCTTTTCACCAACTTCTTAATCTGGTGCATGTTTGTCATTAAACTGTCGATTTATATTTTTTTATATATATATATATATGTATGTGCAGGCTTCTTAAACACGCATGTTTAGCAAGTCTAGAATCTGAGCTGGGGGAGCTTTTAAAACAGTAATGCTGGGCTTTTGTTTTCTGAGGTATATAAGGAAAGGGCTTAGGAAAATGATAGAGAAGTTAAGTTACCTAAAGTCTTCCTAATGTATAGGAAAAAAACAGTGTATGCTAATAAATGCAACTGCCTAAAAATACATTTGAAAGCATTTTGCTGGTGGTTGCTAGATCTTACTGTTTCGTGAATGTATGAAGTAAAGCCCTTCAGTTGCTGCCCTCATTAATATTTATGAGACAGGGCTTGGTGGGCAGCTGAGATTGCCAGCTTGTCTCCCAAGAGCCAGCTTTCCCAGAGGTGGGCTATAGATCCATTGAAGGCCCTGGCATTAGAGAGCCCTCAGAAGAGAGGCAAGAGGCGGCCCCGGGGCAGGTGTGCATGGCAAAACAGAGCATGGCTTCCCATGAGAAGGCCAAAGGAACTGGCTATGGCTTGTGCCTTTGTAAGGCTCCCCCAGGCTGGTAGGGAGAGACTGCAAGATGACCAAGCCCAGAAGAAAAAATACGTATGTGTGCACTGGTTGCAAGTAAACAGAATGGGGCAATACACATTTAAATCCATGCTGCTCCTGTCTGTGCTCATCTCTTTTCCTGGTGTACTTCCTTACAGTCTTTATTGCAGTTTGTTCCTTTTGTTTCATTGATGAAAAGCATTTCATGTTGTCACTACAAGCAACGGACAAGGGCTCACCGTATGTCCGTCAAATAGGTGGTAATTCTGAAGCTTGCATTTACTTGATCCTCAAGCGCTGCACAGCAGGTAGGAGAAATAAAAATTTCCTGGCCTGCTAGTCTTCAGCTTCATCTAGTAAAAAAAGAAACCCAAACACACTGCTTTTCTCCCTGTTGTTGTTCTCCCTTCCTTAGATTAAAATGCACTTTATTTGATATAAGGTATGAGACAATAAAGTGTACTTCATGTGAATTCTGATAAAGCATACATAGTTTATTAGACATTTTGCAAATCAGAAGAGAGGTATCACTTCTGAATTTACGCATACACCGTATATTTTTATTCTGTAATAGTTTGTATCTTACGTAAACATGCAAGATGCATACATGTCTTATTACCTTTCACCTTATATTTTTTACATATATAACCTGTTAAATAAGTTTTCCTGTTAACTCTTTTGGGTGTTAGAAGGGGTGGGGGGAAAAAGTACCAGAATAGAAACACTTACTGTTGCGGCATGTAGTGTTACTGCTTGCAACAGTAAAAGCACGGATGGAACTTTTTGGGTTGTCCGTGGTCAGAAACAGCAGCGTTTGTACCACGTATGCTAGTCTTTGATTTTCTCCTTAGTCATAAACCTGATGCTGTTTGCTCTGTGTCACTGTGATTAAGATTTGATAATGCTAGAGAAATGTATTGATAGAAGTAGATGTGAGCTAATTAAGGTCCCTCTTTAAATGGTTCACTGAGTAACTTTAAGTCTTTTGTAGAAAAACAAAATTTTAGGGGACTCTTGTTGCTTTAATTACTGTGGGCAGGCTGGAAGTGCTCAATAGGCAAAGTCAGACAGGACAGTTTTGTTAGATTTTCTTTTTCTGGGTAGGGAACAGGGTGTTAAGTGGAAATTGTAGTTGATACCAGAGCGTCACAACCTGTGGTGATGGCAATGCAGTGTGATGTAGGAATGGATTACCCTTCAGAGAGGATAGATTTCTATGTATTTGACATTCCGTAACTGAATGGAGGGAATTCTGCTGGCAAAGGGAGGTGGCTACATGTGCAGAGCAGTACGCTTCCCCTCTTCCCTCAGGACCTTGGATTTCAAAGTGTGACTGTGAAACGTGCCCAAGAGAGGGAGGATGTTCCACATTTTGCTGTTTCAGAGGAACTGTTTTGCTTTCACAGTGGAGCTGACGTGCTGTGGAGAACATGGAGGCAAGGCCAAGAGCAACAACTCAGCCTGTATATATGCTAAAAATGTTAGGTTAATCTTTATAATGCTTATGTATTCAGTAATGGCAGTTTCAATAGTACTGTTTCAGTTGAATATGTGAAGGCCTTTCCTCTCCTATTCACCCTTTTTTGGAGAAGCTGAAGTATTGTACTAGGTCTTCCAGAAACCTTTTCATCCTGGCATGTTTTTGCTTTACTGTGTGACTTCCCTATCTTGCCTGGAGATGTGCAGCCACCACCTTGGTTTAGAGGGGTTGGAGAAAACTGGTGGTAAACCTCCTGGATATTCCTCTGATCCAGGGAATTCTCTGGTAAGCTCAGGGTATCTTGATAGCAGTGCTTGGGCGTAGCTTCACAAAGAAAAAAGCCACATTTTTGCATGCAGGTCTTACTTGGCACAGAAGTAAAGTGTTAAGAAAAAGATGCTTATAGGCCACTTTACAATAGCGCTCTTGCTGTTGTGCCTGTCATTTTCCTACTGCTGATATAGACTGTGTAGCATAAACTCTGCAAGACTTCTGTGGTAAAACTCACATTGGCATGATTCTGGCATGTCTGTTGCTTGGTAATAGAGTGTACGCAGAAGTGAGGTTTCCTTTTACTGCGGCTGTGCAGTGAAGGCAGGCTTGAGGTGGACAGCCTGTCAACATGAGCAATATGGCTTTTGCCAGTAGAATTCAGTACCTAATTGCTCCACCCTTTCTATGTGTCTCTGCAGCTAGAGCTAGTAAAAACTGGCCAAAATCCTGAGTCCTTGAGCAGTCTACATGGTGATGATGGAAAGTCTGGCTACTGTTGTGTAATATTTAGGACCTGCCCTGCTTGCATTAGGAGCGAAGTAATCCATAGCAAAAAAACTCTTAATAAAATGCTTTTGTCTTGTGGACCATCACATCAGCAGTTATATACAATCCATGTGGTAGCTGTTGCAGTTTCTTACCTGGAAAGCTAATGTGGAGTATACACACTTTGCTATCATAGGAGTGGCTGTTGTCTGAGATTCAGATCAACCCTGATGTTGATTCTGATTGATGGACAGGAATGTAAGAGCTCTCTTACAGGACAAGGTAGTTATTTTTGAGCTGTGAACAATGACCACTGGCTGGTATTCCATAGGTTTAGCAATATTTCTTACATTGTGAGCATGAAATAGCATTGCTACGTGACATTACTGTAAAAGATAATGGGATCTTTGCTTTTTGGATGGCCACATTAGTATCATTCATATTTTGTAATCTGTGTTACTCCACAGAGTACATGGCCAGAAAATAAATAATTCTGATGCTGTAGCTGTGATAAGATGCAATTAAAGAACTCTATATTTTGTATAGCATGTTTTTGTTCTTCCACATACATTAATTGGGGGATATTTTCAGCTCCACCAAATCAGCAATGACTGTACTTTTGCAGTGGTGGCTGAGGGCATTAAGATTGGATTTAATCACTTCCACTCCACTGTTAGGATGCTGCTGGCATCAAAATTCTCTTTGTTTTGACTAAAGAGTTTTTCTGAAAACTTCAGATCAGCAAGTTTTAACTTTTTATTAGTTGCACCTGTTTTTTAAAGATGGTCTCCATTACTTGTAACAGAGCAGAAAGACTTAGGAAAGTCTTAAAGTATTCTATTCTGTTCTGAGGCTTGCTTAGGAAATAAAGTGTTATTGCAGCAGCACTTCACTTTTTTCATGCAAAGTGATTTTTAATTGTCAAGTTTTGCTAAGAAGGTGTTAATAGAACTTTTGTTTTCCATACATCTTCATCTGTGTTTTGTAGAAGTACAGCAAGGAAGTTAGTAAACTACAAGGTTCCTTGTTGAGTCATATTTGAAAAATTGACTTCTTTCACTCTCATTTGGTGTGATGCCTTTCCCTTTAGTGTGGAGAAGATTAATGACACCACTTACTGGTTTACAAATGTCACTTTGGAACTACAATTTTTTTGGAAGGATTTCTGAAGCATTGAGATACCAGTTGTTTCTAAACAGCATCATATTGCCCAAAATATTTTAAGGTAGTACCAAGTATTTCCGTATAGTGAAATAAAAAAGACATACATATCTTCAGTTTAAGGTGGTAGTGTCACAGAAAAGGGAGGGGATCATCACTCACAATATAGGAGAAGAATCTGATTGGTAAGATTTTGGAAAGAATTCTCAGTGTGCAGATAGTCTTGAGCATGTTTCTGGACATTAGCTACTGTAGGAAAAAACACTGTACAGCTGTACTGTTAAGTGTAGGTACTGGTACTCTGCAATTTCAGAGGTGCTGTTGATCCCATTTTACTCTGGAGTTTTTACTGATATGTGAGCTTTGCAGGTGGATGATGTCTGAAAAATATGTTGGTCTAGAAAAGCTGAAGCATGCTTCAGATCAAGGGAACACCAAGACAAGCCTAGTGCTGAAAGTGTTGAGACAAGTTGAGAATTGCAGGGACAGGGCAATGTATAGAGAAATGACACGGAAACTTTCCAAATTATTTGTTTGGAGGATAGTCAAGAGTAGTAGTTTGTTCTAAGTAACCCTGAGGGATGATAAATACTTTTTTCATTAACCTTTAAAAGGAAGCATCGTGGAGCAATTTCTGCATGTGATGGCTTTTAATGCCTTGTGGACTGCTACCAGGAAGGACCCATATTCAAAATGAGTGATCTGTGCAGCACTAGGTTGAGCTGCTTCCAGAAGCAATGCTGTAGGCTGTCTTCTGTTTTAAAAGACCTTCCTTTTGCTGCAGGTTGCTGTTCTAACTTTCCTGAAGTGAAAGTGATAATTTAACAGGACTGCAATTGCTGCAAATGAGAATATTCAGTAATGATTTACCTAACATGAAATTATCCATTGTATAGATATCATATTGGAAAGACTTGTATTTTGGAGCCAGTAGGCACTGACCGAGCACTTGCTCTACTGTTACACAACTCAGTTAATAAACCAACATTCAAGAAAATTTAAATGAAGTGTGGTTATAGCAGATCTTTTTACAAATATGTAAAAGACCAGGAAGTCTGGAAATACCTATGAGGGGAATGCAAGTAGTCCTGGTAAAAAGGTTTTTTGGATTTTTTTTTTGGGGGGTGGGGTGTTGGTGCTTATGTTCAAATTTCACAGAGTTAGCTGAGTCACGTTACATACTTTGCTGCTCTGGCTTCATACTTCTTAAAGCTCAATATTGGCTGAAGTTGCTGCTGCTCTGCTAGGGAAGCAACACTCAGCTACTTTCAGTGCTTAAGTACAGTTGATTGTGATTCAATCCTTGTTCAAGCAACAGAAAGATTCTCCTTAACCTCCTTCCCTGCCACTAACCCTCACTAGATTAATCCTACATCCTGTCCATCTTGCTACTTCACGTCTACAGGCCTGGTTTGAGACAGCTATATATGCTTTGGGCTGTAGAGAATGAGCTTAACTCTAAAAGCACAAGGAACTGTGAAATGCAGGCAGCTTCATTTTTAATTTTTCAAATCATGGTGATACATGTTTGGAAGTTTAAAAATAAGTTTGAATTCCAGAAAAGCAAGATTTTTGCATTCCAGAATCAATTTCTCAAATAGTGTTTTCCTGTATTACATGCTTGGCTATTGTTGGATTTTATTGATAATGCAAAAGCATATTACTGTTCTGGGTAACCTGTTGAGCTGCAAATTATTTTAACTCCTTAGAGTTCCTGAAGAATCTGTTCTATTCTAATAAGCTGTGATCTTTAGGAGTGTCCTGCATTGTGATATTGCACGTTAATAGCATTGATTAACTGTCAAGCAGTGGAAATTGATGAGGAAATGTCCATTGTAAAATCAAATGGTAGTACTGAAGACCATACCATGCTGCTGGTTAGGGAGGTGACTAGCCCCAGTAGTCGGTGGTAGGAGTATTAATGTGAGCTCCAGGTTTTTTCGCATGATTAAAACAGGCCATCTGTTCTTTGTTAAATGTTTACAAAAACAGCTTTTCTCTAAAAGATTTAAAGAGATGTGGGTCTAGTAAACACACCAATATTTTTGACCACCTTTTCCACCTTATTTCAAATAATACCAAAAATAATACTGCTGCAATATCAAATAGGATGAATACCTATTTGTGTTTAATCTTCGCTGGTTTCTTTCCTGTGGAAGATTAAATTCTGTACCAACATACTAAATTATGGCTTTGTTACTACTGAAAGTGCAGGAGAAGTGATTTTGATTGCTGTGAAGTGTGGAGATAATTTTTTTCAGTCTTTTGGTAAAAACTTGTAATGTACTTTTTAAATTTTGTAAATGGAAAATGGGGTTCTTTCATTAGAAATTGTGACCCTGTAACTGGAGTTAATCCTTTGTAGATTTAAAGAAGTAGAACTATTTGAAATAATTCCCTGTGGTAGGCTTAATCTAATATTTACTAGTGAAAGCCTGTTCTTTTTCCTTTTCTCCCTTAAGAAAGAGCAGATAACTGGTTTGGAGTAAGAAAATGCATCTTTCAAGCTGTTTCCGATCTCCTTTTCTCACTAGGTTTGTGCTGCTCCTACACAGCTTCACACTAGGGAGCAATGTGGGGTTGTCAGTTAGGGATAAACTGTTTAAGCATATTGGAAAAGTGTAGGCACAGACTTCCTAGAAGAATAATCACACCCGTTTCTTTGAAAGAGTGCTACACTTTAAATGATCACATATAAGTGATTTACAAAATGTGCCAAACTGCAAAGGGAGTGGAATGTGGCAAAAGTAATGTATTTTCAAGTAATGGGAGATATAAGCAAAGCCTAATTAGGGCAGAGTTGGCTTTTTGTAGCTTGATGTTTTAGGGATGATATGAATCAAAACCATAGTATTTTAATTTGTATGCTTGGTAGTGTATATAACATGGGTACTGTAAATAAAAGGCAGTAAGGTTTTCTTTTTTAATATTTGTTTCATGCATAACATTTGAGTCTAATCTATAGTCTAAGTTGTTTCAGAGCCTGTGAATGACTTTTATGGGTAAGCTTTTTGAGGTGGTAAAAATCTGGATTTTCATAAGATGACATCTTCCAGAGTGAGTTACTGAGTACTTACTACAGTGTGGCAACAATCGCTGCCATTCTCTGTGCTTTACCTTCTGGCCAGACCTTACATTAAAACTACGAATGTCAGATCACGAAGGGCTGACATTGCTGTTGTAGAGACTTGGAAAGCTGTCCACCTTACCTTCAGATTTGCTTATAACTGCACTAAAAGCTGTTGTTCAGACTTCTAAAATAAACAAGTAAACAAACCAAAAAAACAACCTACAAATCTTAGAAAGGAGACAAGTATTAATTTTTTTAAGTAGATTGAAAAGATAATGAGCATACACAAGCATGTATAAAACTTCATATTGATTTCACTGACACAGTCATATCTCCAATGAAAGGTACAACCTTGAAGATTTTATAGAATTACATTTACTTGGCATTACTGCATTTCTTGTGGTTTTTAATATTTGTTGGCTTGGCTGCTTCACATGCTTAAGAGAAAGAAAAATAAATTAAACTACCAATTCTAGTTTATTCTAGAAAGTTGTGCCTTATACACAAGCTTTTAGATAGTTGTAAAAGTCTCAATGTGGCAAACAAATGCTGTAGTGCCAGACACAAGGTACTTGCTCAATACAAATTTTACAAACCATGGAAGGAATAACTTGGATATTCTTGTAAGTTAGATAACAGCAAGTGAACAGTGTCTAAAAAGAGGACTGAGTATGGTGGTGGACAGCTCAGTGAAGACTGATGAAATTTGCACACCAGGTCTCTGAAAAACATAGGTGAGATATGAAATGGCAGATAATATAGAAACATATTGACTACCTTGGGAAAATGAAGGTTAAAAGTACTGCTCTGAAAACCTATGTATAAGAAGTACTTACAGGTGATCTGTGTGACATTCCTGTCTCTTTCAACCAAAAAATAAGCGTTAGTACAAATACGTAATGGTCTGAGGAAGAAGACAGTTCTGTTCTGTGTCACAGAACAAATCTGAGGAGACATTCAATTCAATTCAGTCAACCAAATTCAAAACCAATTAGAAGATTTTAAAATTACTCTACTTTATGTAATGCGTAATTGGACTGCAGAATTCATTGGCACCACTGACTTCCTGGGATCAGCGTTTTCTGTACAGATACCCAGTCTTTGTGAACTTTTCCAGCATGAAGATAGGCAAGTGTTTGGTGACTATAGATTTCTAGAAGAGGTATTGGTTCATACTTCAGGATACCTAACATAAGATTGCCTTTGATGTGATGCTAATGCAGCAGGTGTATCAGGTTTGTGTTAGAGCTGAGTTTTCACTGCAACTACGACCCTGTTGTGCTAAAAAGTATCTTAGTAAACAGGTGGAGGATAGAAACATGCAGAAGTCACCCTGGAAGTTTTTAGTTAAGCCACATAAACCCAAATCTTCAGTTCGTCACATCGGCCACCTTCTCTTGTTCTGGAGTCTCTTCCATAAGAACTGTAGCATCTAGCTTGTACTGTTGAAACCTCTCCCAGACAGCAATGAAGAGTTGTTTTCACTTCTCGACAGCCTTGCTCCTTCTGCTGCTTGGGTCGCTTCCGAGTATCTGAGTATAATCAGGGCACAGCATCTTTTACTGCTATAAAGAAATGCTGAAAATAGGACTGCACTGGTTGACTCTGTTTACATTCAGAAAACTATATTAATATACTTGAAAAAATATATATGCATTCACTTTCTTGTATAATGATATTAAGAATTTTACTTCCTAAATCTTAAGTGCATCGCTTTTTAGATGCAGGTGGCTGAAGTGTATGTCACTGTATGCCCATCAGTTCTTCTTATGCTCAGGGACTGGGTTTGTAGTCATTTGTTTGCATGCTTGCCAGTCCTAAGTAAGTGCAGTTTGAAGAAAAAGTGGAGAAAAGGAAACGTGGATAACATCACAAACAGTTACACAGGCACTGCTATTCCTAGAAGTAAAATTCTGATATGCTATAAACCTTTCTTCTCCCCAGTTCGATTGATCAAACATCTCAAATGGCTAGACATTGTGACCACAGCTAATAGGGAGCTTTTCTGCCTAGAATCATCCGGACTTAATTTTTAGAAAAGAGAAAAGGAAGAGAGAGAGAGAGAGAAAGAGGATGGGAAGATGATCTGACTGTATATGCAGTTGCAAGGAAGCATCAGTACAGTGTCATGCTATTATTTTTCTTCTTGAGAAGCGCTGTTCTGCATTTATAACCATGGGCAGGCTGTGAGGAGAAGCAGGTTAGAGCTTTGATATGCTGCAAAGTCATGGTAGATCTTAGACAATTTTTCACTGCAAACTCATGGATCTTTGTGTAGAAGAGAACCATTAAGAGGATAAAAGTTGCAGATATATCCAATATGTTTAGTTGAGGCACCTGACATTTGTGTAATTACATGTAAGTTTTCATGTACTTTTTTTAAGTCTGGTATAAATGTGATACGCTATACAGACTTTGAATGAGGGTGGTTTTGCAGGTTCACAAACACTTAAGGTAGTTCTGTCCAATCTGTAGCAGGAACAAATCTGTTTGTTACAATTAGGAGCTGTGGGATCTTTGACATAAAATATAACATTATATTATGGTTTAAAGTCTCTTAATCCTTCACGTGCTGATCAAAATACATCCTGTCACAGCTGAACCAATATAAATTGCTTTGATTATTTTTTTATAAATACAGCCTGTGAATATACTTTTATTTTCCTTTGCATGTCTAGAAACAAACTAACAATTTTTTTCCTGGAGGACAAAATTCCAGTGCAACTAAATAATTTGTAACAAGTTATTAATTCTACTAACAACTATTCTGAAATATTTGAAATAACAATTGATTTCCTTTTGCATCTAAATGTTGACAGCTGTAAATATTTTCTGTACTTCCACTTTATATACCAGCTTTAGAATAATTTACCCTTTTCTGGTTATTTTGCTGCTGTTTTAACTGCAGAAAGCTTTGGTTTTCTACTGGTTTAGTGTACAGTGTTTCAGATATGCTACTAGGTTAATCTTCTGCTTAGTATTTTCTCCCTCTGTAACCTCTTGCTCCAAAAGAGCAAAGTTCTAGAAATCAAGGTTGCAAATCTACAATTTTATTTCTGTTTGTCTCTCTCAGCATTCTCCGTCGGAACCCTTTTTAGAGAAACCAGTGCCGGATATGACTCAGGTTAGCGGACCGAATACCCAGCTAGTGAAAAGTGATGATTATCTGACATCAATTGAGCCGCAGCCACAGCAAAAGAAAAAGAAAAAGAAAAACAATCATATTGCTGCAGAAGGTCCCAGTAAAGGTTTTGGTAAGGAGGACTTTCCTGGGGGACTTGACAGCCAGAATCTAAGCAGAAACTCAGTGGATTGCTCCCAAGAAGAGAAAAAGAAAAAGAAAAAGCCCAAGGCAAAAAAAGAACCTAAGGATCCTAAAGAACCCAAGGAAAAGAAGGAACCCAAGACCCCCAAAGTCCCTAAGACCCCTAAAGAGCCAAAGGAAAAGAAAGCAAAAAATACCGCGCCAAAACCCAAGACCAGCAAGAAGGCTAGGTAAGTCAGGAAACTTCTGTACATGATCAGAGAAAACCAGTCTCTCTGTGGGATTTCTAGAGCATCTGGGCTAAAAGGTGTGGGTGGAGAGGAAATCTTGTTTTATCGTTTGCCTGCTACTATCTACAACATCATGTTTTTGAGGAACTTGGGCATATTTCTCTTGTTTGGCTTTCCTGTTTATGGCTTCACAGTTATTTTAAACAAGCTGGAAAGGCAGAGGGTTAATTTTTCTTTTCAAGGCATAAAGATTTCTGGATGCATTAGATTTCAAAACTAGCTCTTTCTCTTCTGTCCTCATGTGTGGTTTGTGTATTAAGAAATTAAATTGCTTCAGCGTTAATGTAGGTTTGACCAAATCCAGAGATGAAGGCTTAGAGTAAAAGGTTTGATGATGTTTTTCTCTAAAGTTAGGTACTTAGCGTTGTTACAACCCTTACAGACACTGTTTTAGACTGACACAACCCGTGGGCTATAAGCTCTGCTGTTAAAAAGGCATTTTTATATGGATATTGATGTATTCTCACTGTAGGGATTACACTCATTTTGCTATTTCATGTAAAGACAGTTTTCATAGCAGAAAATCTTTGTGGATGGACCAGATGCTTCAACCCTGTTTCCTAACTGTTTTCACTCAGCATCATGTCCCTTTATCAGGATAGGCTTAAAATGCTACGGAGCAGTAAGAGAAAGAACAAACTGCCGTTACACATGAGTAAATGCGTCATAGATAATAACACAGATTCTTTCCTTACCCCTCAACTCCCTTAACACCATCATTATAAATGCCAACTTAAAATAAAACTGAGAGGAAAAAGACATTAAAGCTTTTTTTTTTGTCATTTGTACCTAGAATTTCTTACAACTGTTCTGAATTTGTTCCAAACATCTGAATCTGTTTTTCAAGATGTGGCTAGTGTTATAAAATATAACTTCCAGATGGAAGCACAGCCAGACTTGGTTAATCCAAATCAGTTTGCAAAATCCATTTGTATTAGGGTTTAAAAATTGCAGTTAATGAATCAGCTTTGCATATATTCTACAAGGATGACTGTTGGTTAGGTTTGATACAGCTATATGGCTAAATGAGGCATGGCCAGTAAGATGTTACTTGTTCTTTCAGTAAGAAAGAGAAGTTTCTGTATTGGCAGAGATGATGTTTCCTGAAGAATTTATAAACGCTGGCTTGTAAAATCAAATGTTTCCCTGAATGGGTTATATTAACATTTCAGTAAATTACAGTTGATGAGCCTATCCCTATTGCAGAAGTTACTTTGGCTGCATTCCAGACTGTTCCAAGGATGGGGTTTACATACATAGCAAGTTACAGCTTAGAAAAACCTCTCTTAAGTTGTGTATCTCCTACTATGTGTTTTTGAAACCAAAATACTGTATCAGCTAAAGTAACCGTTTTGTTCCACTTCCCTATACTCACAGGTTTAAAGGCTGACCAGGCCATATTACTTGGTATTGAGCATCTCCCAGCAATTTTTGCCACCAGGAATTAAAAAAGCTTTTTACTGCAGGACTTCCCAATTAGTGTGGTTTTACAAGGTCTTGACTACACTGAAGCTTTGTTTAATAAGCAGTGGTTATAAGGCCTCAAAAACATGCATGGGTTCCTGTGCCTGTGCTGGACGTCAAACCTCAGAGCTGGTCTGTCCCATCCACTCAATCCTAGTATCTCTTTGTGCATCTTCTCTAAATCTTGGGACATGCCATGCAGGTTAAACGAGCAGCGTTTCCTTTGAAGGGACAAATCACTGCTTGCTAAGTTGTATTTGTAGGAGAGTCTTTATCTTCTTTCCCATGCAGTGACTCTTGTCCCTGGGTGGTTGTGTTTGTAGGAGAGTCTTATCTTCTTTCCCATGCAATAACTCTTGCCCCTGGGTGGCTAGATGACTTACAGTGTTCTAGTAAGTACTAAGCCCTGTTGTTCTACCTGTGAGAGAAACATTTTTGGAGCAGCATTAAGAGCATTTGCTGTTCTTGTGCTTACTCAGGGGTGTGGAGAGAGTCCTACTTTTCCCATAATGGGCTTGTGTCTCTGTTACCAAATGCTCTCTTGAAAACAAGGTTGTTCTCATTTTGTGGTCTCGTCAGCTTCAGTATCAAACTTATTTGAAGAACTCTGAGGCTGTGTTGTGATAATGGGATGCCAAAGAATTTTAGATTGGTGAAAGAAATTTGCTTACTTTGGCAACATCACAGACTGGAGAACCTGTCCAGTGACAGAGCACTGAACTAAGTTTTTAAATAAATCAACAGTCCAAACGTTTAATCATCTGAGCCACAGTATTTCAGCAGACCTGACTCTGGAAAGGAAGTATTACAGTAGCTGAGATGAGTGAGATTATCGCAAGCTAATATAGATTATGGATGATTATGTAGAAGTAAAATATTTTGATAAAGTTAGTACCTGGCATGTATTTACTATTACTGCTTCTATTGCTCGGTATTTTCCTTCTAAGCATTGAAAGTAGTGTGATTTTTAGATTTCTAAATGCTGTGCAAAACTAACAGTTTTCATTCCTGAACAGTTTTAACAGAAGAGTTTTGCACTTACGTAAAATTCAGGTAAATAAAGACAGACATAGGAAATGTATTCGTTGGAAGAGCCACAGTTTTTTTGGATAGAGCTTAACAAGTCCTTGATAGTCAATTTTGACACAGGCTGTATTAGAGTATACACATAGATAAAAAATTCTGTCTTTGTCTCCTAAACATTTTGTTTATTACATTCTTGTGATTTAGTATAGCTCATAATACAACCCTGTTATTTCAGTTCCAGTTTTGGCTAACAGTATAATCCTTTTTTATTACACAAACAACGAAACCTCAGAAACTTTATCTTTCACATCTCCTCTATCTTTGGTGTTAACTTGTGACAAAATGAGCAGCCTGACTCACTGAAATGCACCTTCATGTGAGGGACAACAGTCAGACTGGAGAATGGAAGAACCTGATTAATTTCATGCTTGTCTGAATTGTGTGTCCCATAGCATCTTAAAAAGAAAGAAAACACCCAAATGGGCTTCTAGTACACTATACTGCATATTTGGTGATCTTGAAAGATAACACAGTAATATCATAGTGTTAAACTTCTAATGAATATTAGTCCAATCCTGCCAATACAGAATGACAAATGCAGTGGTGGCTAGAAAAAAAAAATAATTTGCAAAACAAATCTATTGTGGAGCAAACTAGATGGGTCTGAAAGCAAAATGTAGGTATACCTAGGATCACAAATGAAGGGTTTTCATTAAATGGTGGGAGTGCTAAGGCTTAAGTATTCTGTGAGCTATTAACATTATAGAGCCAGCTTCAGGTGCATGCAAAGTAGGCAGCTTTTTCTAAAAGTAAATGGACAGGGAAAGGCAAGTGAGTAGTCTTACTGAATTGCAAAGTCATGGCTCAGATGTCTGTTCCTCCTGTGCCTGTCCCTGGAGGAGATGAGGACCACCTGTTTGAGAAGATCACACTGCAGCACAGCTGATCTCTCTCCTGCTGCTTCCTATGAAACCCTAGAGAGTGGCCACCGATTACGGTGGGAGAAGCAGTAATTATTTGTGAGGGCCAAATGGTAGCTTTTGCAGGAGCTTGTCCCTCCTCCCATCTCCTCAAAGCAGTGTGCTGTGCTTTGCAGGGCTGCTCTTATCTTTTTTGGCGCACAGATGCGCTCTTTGTTGTATGGGAAAGGGGATGGCTCCTGGCCGCGGAAGTGGGAAGAGGCTGCTGCACTGGGGGAGCGCTGTGGACAGCAGCACACAGCACCCTGGGGAGCTGGAGGACAGGAAGCGAGGTCCCGGGGCGGTGGTGGTAGTTTCCACTCCCAAGCTCAGATCATCCTGAGCAAGGCAGGAAGGGGCTGCCTGTGGGATAGAACAGGAAATCGTGCGAGATTTCCATGTGCGTGTCCACTGAGGCTGTTCAGTTCACACCTTGTCCTCACCTCCCTTTTGAACCAGCTCAGCTGCCAGATACTTACCTTTGCTGCAGGCAGGCCTTGTGGGCTTTGCTGTTACCAAAGCGTACTCAAATACAAATTTGGCTGAGTTTTCAGGCTGGAAAAAACCTCACTGTGCTGGTTTTTTCCCCCACTTTTGTGACATGTAAAAACTGATCTGAAAAATATAAACAAAAAGGTTTTAATTACACTACGAGCTTTAAAAAAAAAAAGTTTCCTCAGGTAAGGCAGGTAGAGAAATTCTTACAGCTGACATTTTGTGAGGGTGGGATTTTTTTTTTAATGGTTTTGATGCTCCACAGTGGATGTGTAACTTTTTGTTTTCCCTAGGCCAGGTTGCAATCATGAATTTGTCACAGGACAGTGTTCCCAAACAGTGAAATAGTGATCAATAGTCTGTCTGACTTATTTTATGTCTGTAAATTGCAGAAAGCATCATCCAAATCTTGATAGCCATCATAAATTACACTAATAAACAGATCTGTCAGTTACCCAGATCAGATGAGGTAGTTGCCCAGTGTAAACACACAGGCTAATTACTTCCCCTCTTAATCCTGCAAAGCATGCCATGCCTTTTGGGATATTCTTGAGTTGGATGGTTTGGCCTGGTATGTCCTAGAGTTTGACCTAGCTCTGTAGGTGGCTGCTTGACTAACTGACACAAAACACTTTGTCAGAGTTTGGATGCTTGTTCTCAAATTGTAATTCAAGCTTTCCTTTCAGTTGTCCTACTTACTGTTTTCCTCCTCAGCCCATTTTCCTTCGTGTCGTTCACCCGTCTGGCCTTCTGCAGGTTGTCATCTTACAGATCCCCTTTGGTCAGTATGCTGGGCAGTCCTTGGGGATAAGAGGATGAAATCAGAAAGTGGTGTTGGACAGCTAGGTCATAAGACATCTCATCTGTTGGTGTTTATATCACTTGAATAGAAGGACTAGCTTTAGCTGACAGTTTTAAAATATTTCAGTGTTTTGTGTGTGGCAAATAGTACTTTCAGTTTCTCACAGATTTGTAGTTCTTGTTTTGGGACTGGACACTAGCTTTGCTCTAGTGGGACTTGGCTGAATTTTGCATTCTCATGTGTGTGAAAACAAATAAGAGAGAGTTGTCTAAATGTGTATATTACAGTTTGCCTGCCTTGCTGCCAGATTTGTGAAGTAATATCAGATGCGCATCCAGAGTTAAGCGTTGACACACAGACCCTAATGGCAATGGCAGAGTCTCTTAAGATCAGGTTTTTACCTGCCTGTACTTCCACGTGGAAGGGTAATTCTAGTGCAGGCTAATAACATCTTTCCTGAATGGCCTGAGTGTAATCTGCTGGGAAGTGGGAAGGTTGAGTCAAAAGTGGGTACGTGTAATTGACGGGAACAAATCACACTGGCTCAGTGGGAAGATGGAGAGGAACACTTGCTGACAACTGGAGGAAGCTGGTGCTCCCACTGGCTGGGGGAAGCAAGCCTCCTGGGTGCGTGACGCACTGGGAAGCAGTGTGTTGCCTCCCTCAAAGGGATGGTGCTGTTCCTCTATGGCTTATTCTTTCCTTGAAAGAAACTGTAGCCGTGCATTTTAAAAGAGCAATTCTTCTCCCGAATTCAGAACTTAAAATTTCCCGGTGGAGCTGCACGCGGGCTTTGTTCTTCCGAAGTTGGTGGCTCTTTCGTGTGTCTGTTTCCAACTGGTCTGGCAAGGGGGGAGATGTGAAACTTGTGCCCGAATCGCTTCACCCGCGTCTGTGACAGCGAGAGTAACTCGGTGCGCTGGGCACGGCTCGGGGGTATATATAGGTCACGAAATACTCTTAGCTTGAAGTCTCTGCCGCTACGAGCAGGGAAAGGTCTTAACAGAGGCTAGAAAGAAACCTTTGTCGGGGTGGACCCGCCGGCAGCGCCGGAGCCGCCGGCGGGGCCTTTTGTCTGGGCCGCGGCGAGCGCCGGGGAGCGCGATGGCGGGCGGGCGGCCCGGGGCCGGCGGGCCCTCGTTAGTGCGGCCCGGCCTTTCAGCAAATTGCCGTTCTATCAAACCTAGGCCACGCTATTCTTCCCGACTTTAAGCCTGTTATTCATAGGCGGCGGTGCACCCGGGGCACGGTAACGATTACTAAACTTAATTGCGCGCCTTGCTCTGATTTACGGGGGTCAGGGGCGAAAAGCGCCCGCCTGTCAGCTCGCTTCACCTGGCGGCCGTCCGGCGCCCCGGCGGGCTCACCTTTGATTTAAACAAATCCGAGAAATATGTAAAGTTTGTTGGTTGGTTGGTTTGCTGTTTGGTTTTTTGTTGTTGTTGTTGTTGGCTTTTTGCCCTCCCCCCCCCTTTTTTTTTTTTTTTGGAAGCGGTTTCGCGC
>JAVJGJ010000037.1:44208048-44252662 GCA_035590215.1 Microhierax caerulescens | reverse complement strand
CCCCCCACAAGGCTGACCACAGAGGGGAAAAAAAGGCTAGCGAAAACCCACACAAGACTCAAAGGCTGAATGTGCTTAAAATTGCTAACTTGTACCATTGATTCTTCTTTGTTGCCATTTAAAAATTTCACCCCCGCGATGCTGAAGATAGTCTCAGTGTGTGACTCCGTTGACAGTGTATTTAAAGCTGTATTTTGGTATGTGCATCCTCACCCATTTCAGGCCTCTGCGTGCAGTTGGAGAGACGGGTTCCCAGCTTCTCAGGCGGTGAACGGTTTCATGGGGGAGGAGGGGAGAAACACCTCCCAAAGCCTTTTTCTACTGTCAGTGGATATAGCTTTCTAATATCACATCGATGCTGAGATAGCAGCTGGGTGGTTTTTTCCCCTGTGCAAGCTGCAGTTGTATGCATTGAGGCTGTATGGGTACCCTCAGAGCTGACACAAAAGCGCCTTTCCGACTTGGAAATAGCAGGGATGATGGAAGAAAATGAAGAATTTTCTCATTTGGTCCTTTGTTTTGGTAGTGCTTCATCTGGTTCTGCTCACCTGGTCCACACAGTTAATACCAAGATAAGTGGATGCGTAATCCTGTTTCTCCTGACATGTGTCAGGCTGCCCAAACACCGCTTTGAGAAAGCGCAGGTTCTGAAGAGCAGCTCTTCCTTTCCAGTCTCATTTTTAGTTTCTTGTTTAATATGTATTCAGTGTCACTGTCTAAAATCTTGAAGGAAAAAAGCGAGGTGTCCAATGTTAAGGAATGGGAAATGTATAGTGATGGCCAATGCATCGCTGATTTTACAGTTATGCTTAAATACTTTAACAAGGAAGGCAGCTGAAAATAACGAAGTCACTGAAAACAAACATCTTGCAGATTAATACTTTGTTAAGCACCTTTTGCTTACATTTTTGTACAAATATTAATTAAAGATACCTCTGTTTCAGTAGCAAGAAACCGGATTCAGAAACTAGTGCTGCAAAGAAAAAGGTTAACAAGGGAAAGGAAGGTTCTGAAAACTCAGATTTGGAAAAAACTCCACCACCATCACCTCATCCTGAAGATGAAGATGACCCAGGGGTTCAGGTAAATCTGTTATGCAAGTTCAGTGTAGCCTTTGACAATTCAGATGCATAAAGTGGTGTTCTCGTGGTCTTTGTTACAGAGATACTAATTCTCTGTGTCACTTAGAATGATGTACCAAGAAGGTGAGAACTGGAAATCACCATGGCGAGTATTTTATTAAAACAAGTACTCCTCATCATAATTTCACTTTGCAGTCATGTTATCTGCAGATACATGGATGGTGCTGCAGAGTTTTCATGTGTTCTCTTCTGTCGCTGTTGCGATTATGATGCTGAATTTTCTGTTCTGTAGACTTAACGAACCATTATGAGATCTTGCTTATAAGCCTCACGTTTCTTCTTGCATTGGCTATGCAAACCTTCTAAGATCAAGAATTAAGACATGACAAAGCAGAAGCGTGCTTGTCGGAAATGTGGATGTTAGGGACTTGTAACTGTGCTGCTTTAATGGATGAAGGACCTTTTTGTAGGACTGCCAGTCACCTGCTAATGTTGATAATTTGACCATGGTGCACCTATCACTTTCTGTCCAAACTCTTATTTCATGTAAATAAAGTCTGGAAATACAAATAGCATATCAGACAACCTCTGTGTGCTCTGTCATTAACCATGTGAAGAAGTGGTCAGCTCCTGGTTTGCTTCTGCTGGCAGTGGTCAGAGCGGGCATTAACAATAAGAATTCCTTAGTGAAGGGGCAGAGGCAAATTGTGATGGGGAAAGTATGAGACTTCTAAATAGTCATGTTGGCATTACTAAAATATCTTTGACATTTGTCTGTTGACATCAGTTGTGGATGTCTTGCTTGTAGTTACGAGAGATGTTGAGACTGATGATCACTCAAGAATGCTCAAAGCAGCCTGGTGAAGCTGTTACAAACAGTGGTATCCTAATGCAGACATGGTTTATGCCTTCCTCCTTACTATTTTCCAGAAGGATATAGAGCATAAGGATATGTAATTAATTATTATTAATATATATTAATAAAATATATGCAATTAAAAGCAGCAACAGAAGAATGTGTTATTTTTGATTTGTGAAAAGTTGAGATACACCATGCAAATGTTAAAATATTTGAAGAGTAAGTTTTCTGTCCTGTGCCACAAATCTCTCCCTGATTAATGGTGCTGGCAAAAGATGTAGAAGAAACTTTTGGAGCTGATGGGGGTTTTTTGGCTTGATTTGCATATACATTATATACTGTCTACAGTTCAATATAGATGCATGGTTTGATGGTTTTCAGTTCAGTGGGACAAAACTTTCTCTGTGAAACTCAGTTGGGTGATAAACTTTACATTTGAAATATTTTTTTCTTTTTGTAAATACAAGTGTTAGGCTATCTGTATCGCTTCTTAATCAAACGTAACCAAGAATTTCAGGTAATTTTTAATTTTCTTAATACTTTCTTGCACTATTAATGTTACACTGCACCCATATTTCTTTGCATAAACTTAGGGAAGGATTACAACCATATACGCTAGGACAGCTAGAATAAACTTGTTACGAGTTTCCCAACTGACATATGCAGTTCTCTAAAACCCTGTTGCATTCTTAGTGTTAAATACTGAGTCTTCTGTAATGATATTATGTAGTGATGCATTGTTATCTTTGGAGAGGAGAAATACTTACTTTTGTGTGTTACCATACAGGGCTTTTTTATATTCCATTATCGAGTCTATTACTTGCCTTTCTATCTATAGATCAGTTAATGAGTAAAAGATAATCTGATGCAGGTAAACACATGCACAGTTTCTGACAACAATCCATAACAATTGCAAAGCCTTGTCTGGATGTAAGAGGAAACAGGAAGCTAATCAAGTCAATAAAAATCAAATAGAGGAGTACCATTATATTTTAGTCATCCTTTCTATTAGGGAAATAGAAGAAAAGATTTTTGGCACCAAAAATAATGGTAAGACTTGCCTATTGAACCAAAAGAAAATTGGTATTTTCCCATCAGTGATTATGGAAATGAGGGTGCAAATTTGCCAAGTGGTATCTGTCTTCAAGTGTAAAAATATTGGTATAGTTTTGTGGGAATCCCCTTAAGTTACTGTGTTAAAGGTAGAAGCCATGCCACCATTGTTTAAAAGGGTGATGTAAGCCTAACTTTTTCTCAAAAATTAATTTTCAGCTAAAGAATTTCTAATTTTGTGAAGTACATCAGATATTTGTGCTTTAAAAACTATGACTAACTGTGTAAAAGTAAATATTTGACTTTGTGTACGTTGAGAAACCTGGCTGAATAGATCTGTTAAACAAGCTGCATAAGTATTTGCATGTACTGGTGAAGATGTGTGTTAAGCTGAGAAGGATATAAAAGTAAGTAGTGTATCAATTCATAAAGATGGGAGGGGTTTTAACAGTTGGTATTCAACATCTTTTTTAATACATACCTCAGTCTGTTGAGAAATTTGAAGCTCAGTTAACAGTTTCCTTCAGCAGCATATGCTCTCAGCTTTTCAAAATATATAACCTGATGCAGACTATCTGGGAATTTGAATTTTATTGTTGCAGAAAACAGTGTCTGGCAATGAGCATCAAGTTGCAGATGCTGTCAAATGCATGCCTGTATATTTTACAGTTTGTTTTCCGTGCTTTCTCAGAAGCTTTCTCTCCTCCTGGAGATGAAGGTATGGTAACACAGAAACCATGCTTTCAATTTGGGGTGTTTCAAGTTTTTCATTCTCCATTTGGGGTCTTTTCCCATGCTGTGCTGCAGGATGTCTTTCTGAACAGTGCTGGGTCAGTGGAGTGAGGAAATCATATTTCATTGTATTTCCCCTACAAGCTAATCCGGGTACAACTGGGCGGATGGGGAGAGCAAGAAAGTGTGTTGTCACTGCTTAGCAACACTGTGGGCCGTGCTGCGGAAAGGTGGTGCTTGGTTCCTGCATTGGCCATCTGTCAAAGTTTGTTGTAGATGTGAATTGAGAGGTGCAACTTTGTGATTTTTAATTGCTTTCTGAGATACATATGCTTTCTAATTTTCTAATGTGGTTTTAGTAAGAAAAAAAAAAAAGATTATCACTTCCCAACTCAGAACGTACATGAAATGGCATGCTTTTTTTTTTTGTTGTTGGTTGGTGTTTTGTGGTTTGGGTTTTTTTGTTAGAAAATTTAAGATCAGCTAACAGGCAGAAATTCTGAATAGTAATGCCTTGATTTCATTATTTCTACCAGGGTGCTGTAAAAACAATAGCATTCACTATACATTTGCTACTGTATATGAGAAACACAAAGAATTTTTTTCAGTTATTCTGCTGCTTATCAGTTTTGTTTCTCATTAAAAATATCAATGTTTTCTATTTAGAAGCGACGCTCCAGCAGGCAGGTAAAGAGGAAGCGTTATACAGAAGACCTGGAGTTCAAGATTTCAGATGAGGAGGCTGATGATGCTGATGCTGCTGGAAGAGACTCTCCTTCAAATACTTCTCAATCAGAGCAACAGGTCAGATACAAATGAGCTTGAAAGGTGGCTGTAACTACAGCATTTAAATATGGGCCCTTTTCCTGAATGATGCTCGCCCATGGTTGGCACAGTGTGCCCAGGAGGCATTAGCATTTTACGTTCTTAAAGAATATATTAATTCATTACTTTGATTACAAGCTGATGATACGCAGTTCTTTGAAAATACTGGTCTCTATGTAAAGGAAATCTAAATAAATGGGACTACTAGAAGTCTTGAATTTACTTTTGTGAATTCAGTGGTCTGGCTTCTGTGACTTTAATAAACCACTCAAGCTTGTCCCCTGCTGCTAGGCACCATAAGAACCCCTTTATGAAATTACTGCCTTGTAGTACCCAGCAGGGTACACTTTATTCTCTGTGCAATGTAAATGATGGATAAAATAGTTTGAATAAGATGAGGGGTAATACCGTAGGAATGACTGTTGTAACAATCTCATTGTTTTGTAGTGCTTT
The DNA here is from genome assembly GCA_035590215.1 of Microhierax caerulescens. NCBI lineage: Eukaryota > Metazoa > Chordata > Aves > Falconiformes > Falconidae > Microhierax > Microhierax caerulescens. The sequence goes on along the minus strand of JAVJGJ010000037.1, from coordinate 44,247,658 downwards.
TTCAAAGAACTACTTCACTTAACTGATGACCTATTGGAGAATATATACATGTTCTTTGCTATTTCATTTGGCAATTTGTTAAGCCCTGTGAAATACTGTATGTGACCTCCATCGTTAATTGTGTCTTAGCAGAAGGAGAATTCGGTAGGCTTGCCTTCAGTTGCAATAGTGAATTAATACAATAGGGAGTTGCAGGCAATTTTGAGAGCTATCATTTGGACACTTACACAGCCAACTAAAGTTTTTTAACATCTTCTAATATCTAGACTGTATGTTATTTTAGTGTGTGCTAGAGTTGTGTTAGTGTGTAAAAAAAGATCTTAAACAAGTATCCTTCAGTCCTTTATTATGGTATTAAATCTATTTGAATCCTCTAAGTTCTTATGCTAGAGGGAAAAAGTCCTCCTGTGTATTAAGCTCCTGTTGCAAAAAAAAAATATATTTGAAGCTTTTCTAAGGAAGGAAATCTTTTTAAGTGGCAAAGATGCACTCCCATAACTCTTGTATGGTATTTATGATACAGGAATCTGCTGATGCTGAAGGTCCTGTTGTGGAGAAAATCATGAGTAGCCGTTCAGTCAAGAAAAAGGTAAAACAAAACAACGCCCCTTCCCTTCATATTTTTAAGCAGGCTAAACATATTTCTGAAGCCCCTAGTAAGTTCTTAAAATACCTTGGATATTCCAAATTCAAAAACCTTTACTGGGTAGAGGAGGTTCCCTGAAAGTGTCTTTAGATGGTACTTAACATGCTTTTGGATAGACACACACAACAGAGATTACTTTTTTAGTCTTCTGCTCTTTTCTTACATTTTCTTTGGATGAGAATTTTGATTTTTGCGAATATACATGCCTAGGCAAAATCTGCAGTGCTGTTCAGTTCCGAGTGATGTTTCATGGGAGTTTGAGGAGTGAGAGGACTCTCCTGCATCCTATGTTTCTGCCTTTTCTAATAAAGAAAAGTCCTTGCCCATAGTCATTGTGTTTTTTAATAATGGTTGTGCTTAGCAGCTAAAACAACTTTATGTGATTAAGAATGTTGCATGCACAGGTGGTTAATATCTTCCTTGTCACTATGCTAAGATGGTGAAAGAAACACTTCCTTTAAGTGTAGTTCTCTTTTAGTTCTGTCCTGCTTGCTAGTTACGTTCTTACTTGGTTTAGACTGTTCTAATCTGCTTCACAACTTGATTGGTCTTTGCACTTCCAAATTATTACAGTTCTGAGTAGGAAGTGGACAAAAACTTGTTCCAAAAAGGGCATTATTGCATTTTATAGACTCTTTCATGTACCTGATTCTCTGACTTGTACTGCAGTTAGGCAGAAAAACTGTCTTTAATATGGCCATTAATATAGATATGGTACTCAATCTTGATCTTGGTTAATGAGAAATATTTCTTTGCCTCAAAATGATAAATTTCAAATTGGAGGAGGGAAAACTGCCTTTATTCATGGATTTATTGTTATCTTTTATGTTGTGGTGTTTTGGTTTGCGGGGTGGGGTGAGGTATTTTGTAAACCTAAAATTTAGGTTTACACCTAAATTACAATTACAAAGCACCTTTTGAGGTGCTTTGTAAACCTAAATTCATGCAATATCATGAATGGCTGTGATTGAATTTGACCTGTTTCTGCAGCTTTTACAACACAGAATTTCTAGGAATTTTTTTGAAGTCTAGAGCTATATTTTATATTTTAAACCATAGGCTTATCTTTCAGATAAACCTCATGTGATATAAACTCAGTAATTAGTTGTCCTGATGGTCTATTAGGCAGGAGAGGAGAATGGTTTTTTCATAAATGTCTTTACATTGGAAGCTGTTTTTCACCAATTATTCTTCTCTTCTTCCTCTCCCCTGCAAACAAAGGTGTGATTACTCATGGGGAGTGTGTGTTTTGCTGCAGTTTGTGGGAAGTGGTTTGTCTGCTGCCTACATGTCTTTGATTGCAAGCTCTGCTGGAGGCAAGCTCTATTTTGAGCTCTTTCTTTAATGTTTTTTATGGATTTTATTTGCAGGTTTGAGGGGTGTCTCTTCTTTCCCTGCTCTTCTCCCCAACCCTCCTCTCCAAAATAAAAAAAAAAAAAAAATGGATTTCAGGATGTTAATATTTAACATCTGAAGTATCCAACTGTGCTTTTATTAAAGGTCTTTTACACTCTTACTAACGTCATCAAAACCTTGGTTGTTAGATTACTAATCAAAGTAAAATTGCTGCGATCAGGACCAGTACATAAAATAAACATGAGGAAAGGCTTCACTAGGAAACCTTTCAGTGGATTAGTTTGTAACAAAGATGTTGTGTTCAAGTAAAGGGTATTAGATAACAAATACACTTTTGGAGCAGTATTCTTATCATAAAATTACACTGGTTTTCTCAGAAATGGCCTTAGTCTACTTTTGGAGTTACCAGATACGACACAGCACTTGCTTGCAGCCATTTTTGAAATGCGTGGAATAAAAGTTTGTGTTCCAAGTATAAAAGAAAGACAGTGGTGTTTTTAACGTGGAATTTTGAATTCTGTTATACTCTTCCCTCTTGCATAAACCATTAACATGGTCCTGATGTCTTCAGTTTGTATGTGGAAATTTTTCATTTTTCTAATTATTTTCTTGGCTAGTTTCAGTCCCCTTTGAATTTCTGCTCCTTAACTTTGAAAAGGAATGGCTTAAAACTAAACATGCCATTCAGCACAAATAGCACATATTATGGAAAGATGTGGAGTTTGTAGAACTGTTATACCTGCATGTGACGCATCTGAATTTCTCTTTTTGCCTACCAGTACATGGTGAGAATTAGATCTAATTGAACTGAATCTCTTCCACAAACTGATTAGTTTACAATCTCGTGCTGTGTGATGTTTTGGGGGTTTTTTTATGTGTTGCTTTGTATCTGTTATTAATGTGTTCTGTCTGCTATTTTTCTAGCAGTTGATGTTTCTGGGGCCTTTTTGTTTTGCTTCGGTTTGGTTTTGAGCTCACTCTTTTCTCTACACCTGAGTGGCTTGCTCAAATAACTTTTGCATTAGCATGTATTACTGTATCGCCTCTGTGGCAATGGCAGTGCAAGATTGTGTGCTTTTAATTATTTGCTTGAAAGAAGGGATCATTTATGTCTTCAATTATCTACAGAGATTGTGGATCAGATTGTCAGTTGTGGAGACACCCGAATTGTAATTTGAAGTGTCCTGTGTTGGCCAAGTCTGCCCTGCCATGTGCTCTTTTGGGATGGTTGCATAATCATTTTTGGAGAATTTTGCATAAATGTTCTATCTCACCTTTTTTCCTGGTTAGTGTAAACATACATGTTGTGGGGGATGGACAGTGACGTCAAAGGCGTAAGCTATTGTCTTACTTCCTAAACTGATGTGTTGTTAAAACTTACTTGAGTGCTGGTGATTGTAACTTAATCAGAATTTTTTTTGGCCATAAGCCTGAATGCCAGGGTGAGATTTTAAAAATACTTTTAAATCAGAGACTTGGCCGTAATACATTTCAGAAAATGAAGTTGATGTCTTAAAATTAGGGATGACTTCTTAAAAGGCTGATTTTGCCTCAGGGTAGTGAATAGATTCAGATAATGGGATCTCCATTTTTTAATGCTTTATTTAAAAAAACAATTTTGACCTCTAAATATTAATACCTCCTTGATAAATACTGCCCTTTAAGTTTTTTGTTTTAAAAGTAAATCTTGGTGGTCTTGAAATTCCTTCCTTTGACAGTATCTTTGAAAGTGACAGAGAAGCTTCTTCCCTGTGTTTAGTGTTAGGGGATAGTTTATCTTCTTCAACAGAGGATTCAGGAAGATGTAGCAGCAGGAACTCTGTGCCTCTCTCTAGAAAGCAACGCTAACAGACTGTACTGGAGTAATGTAACAGCTAAAATGATAAAATCCATTGCTAGTCTGGAAAAGAAGAAATACTATGTAAATCTGGAATTAGGAATGCATTAACTTTTTCTTTATTGTGCTAGAACAGTTCAATGCAGCTGCTCCTGTTCTTTAACTGCACTGCTATGGAAGTAATGTCTAGCCAGCACCTTCTCTTTTGAGAGAGAATTTGGAAGATGACAATTCAAACTGGTTTCAGAGTAGTCTCTCTTCATGTATTGAAATATTTTTTCTCGCTCTCTCTCTTTATATATCTGTGGGGGGGGTGTAGAAAGATAGAGGATGTTGACTTATATAGGGGTCAACAGTTTTGTCTGTTTAGCACTACTGACAGTATTACAGATGATGTTGTCCCTGATAAAGTGTGTAAACCAGAAAATCCTCTTCTATTTAAAATTGTTCCAAAGTTCATTAGTAAACACAAACCGTTAATGTTGTGACATAAACTGAATTCTAAACGTGTGCCTGGTGCTCTGTCCTTAGTTTGTCCTATGGCTGAGTTCAGGAGTAATTCAACAAAGTATTACATGCCATATGTTATGCAATACTTTGGCACTAGGGATGAGTTAAGGGTAGTCTCAACCCTTAGCACTGAATGCCCTTGGTTTTGCTGGTTTATATCACAACTTTAACCTTGCTTTAAATGTAGGTTTTGGGTGTTAATTTAATTTGGCTGCTCTGTATGTGAGACATCTTGCCTGAGTGAATTTAATTGCACCATTGAGTAAAACTAAAGCCATGAACACTGATGCACTAAAATTCTAGCAGAGGTATAAGGTTTAGTTTTATATGGCTTCTTGTTTGGAGTTATTAACTATATGGAGGAATAAACCCCCTTTAAAACTCTTTTTTTAAAACATTACAAAACCGACAATGTAAAGTTGCCATGAGCCAGCCAAAAATAATACATATGGCATTCAGGAGTGCAGTTGCTAATTGGCTGCTGCCTGAGAAAATGGTACACTTGGCTTCTACTTAACACTGTGGGTTTGGCAGAAAGCCAGGTTTGGGGTGAGGTTGTGAATGAAGCTGCATGTGGTTAGGGAGGAGTTCAAATGATTCATGTCTTGGAAGTTGTAGTAAGCAGTGCAGTATGTACTTGGGTAAGCTGTTGGAGGAAACTCCTCACCCGTGTCCTCCCCCCACAAACTCTTTCCTACACCTCCACTCGTCTCTGTATGTGGGGACTGAATTTTGTATTTCAGTTAGTTTTAATCATTGACTAAATTGAGTTATTTAGTGGTTTAATTCACTTTTCAACAATTCTTTTCTTATAGACGGAGAATGGAGAAGAGGTAGAAATAGAAGAATTCTATGTAAAGTACAAAAACTTGTAAGTAAAGTTATAGGTTAGATTACTATCTCTAAGTTCACATAATTTCTAAATAGTTTTTAAAAACTGATTTTGTAAATGGTGTAACTGTTACTGTGCTACTTTTAAACATTTCTAAGGTTTAATCCAAAACAGTGGTGAATAAACCGGGAAATACCTTGCACTGGTGGTACTGATAGCGTTGTCTTAATCTGTGTTCTCTCCGAAATGAAATCCGTAGGTAAAATTGCTCTGCTATTAAAAACTTTAATCTAAGGCTCATTATGCATGCAGATTCAGCAGCAGGTACCTATGTAGCTGTGTAGATGTAACTGCAACTGTTGAGTAACCTGCCTGCAAACTACTCAAAACTAACCCTTAACTTTGTTTCAAAAACAAGATTTGTGTTCAACAAAGTATCTAAGATAACAAACAGGATGGCAAATAAAATACTGGACAGCTGTATGAGCTCATTTTGCTTTGAGAAAAATAGCATAACTTGTTTAATTTCAGCAAATTTTCCATCTGAGAGACAGAAATCCACTTAAAGTGAGTTTCTTGCAGCTAACTGCAGATAGTTGACTTTGCTTTAAATATGCTGCTACCTTTGTACCTTTTGCACTATATTGATTATTGCATGATGTTTAATAGCTTAATTATGCTTTGTTTAGTTTTATTACATTGGCATGTAATTTTTGTATTAACTATTTGTGACTTAGACTTCTTAGCAATATAACTTCTGACACTCTAAATTGATAAAGTGGGACTGGTTATTTTGGCAGAGATGCTGTTCCCTGCTTTGTGTTTTCTTAAAGATGAATTATTTCCATGGAACTGCATTTACAAGGGTTTCTCTTTTCTTTCTATTGGTGTTAAAACTTAATACGGGGCTTTTAATTACAAGGCTGGTCTCACAAAAAAACAGTGCAGAGCACGTTAATATTTAAAATGTTTGTATATTTCTATTAGCTCCGAAACCCCCTACTTTTTGCTGGAATGTAACGTTAAATAGTCACATCTATGACAAATGCCTTGAGTAGTAATTATATTTTACACATGCCTAATAAAAATCTTACCTTTGTACCAAACACTAAATGTATGAGGTATGTATTTAAATATTGAGTGGGAGTTGTTTTTATTTACTGACAAGTTTTTCCATTAGTAAGTATAATTACTTCCATTTGTTGATAACCTATATGATGAAGACGACAGTGTCCAGTTTTCCAAGTGTGGCACTACAATGTGCTGGAAATATTTAGCTATGCTACTGGGATATATAGGAGTATACAGTGGAAGCATAGTTTTGAATAAGATTTTCTGTTTCGTTTTCCAGTTCTTACCTTCATTGTCAGTGGGCATCTGTGGAAGAGCTGGACAAAGACAAGAGAATTCAGCAGAAAATTAAGCGGTTTAAGGCAAAACAGGGCCAGAGCAAATTCCTTTCAGAAGTACGGTTTGTTTGGTTGTTTCTTTTAGGTATTTAAGAAATGTGCTTATGAATTCTTGTTCTGTATACAAGCAGAAGATTGTGAACAACTGTGTGAAAAATCAGTAGCATTTATTCTAGTATAAAGTATAACCTTTCTTGATCCAAGTCTTGCAAGTTTATGAAACTCAAGTGATCTATTCTGACTGTATACTTTTTACTATAGTTGTGTGTTTGTGTTTTGTTGGTTTTTTTTTTAAAGTGAGTACTTAGTTGTTTGCATTGTAAGCATGATTCTTGCTGAATCAGTACTAGGTCTCTTTTCTCAGGAGCTGATTATGCCAGAAAAATGCGTCACATTTTTCTGTGTTATGGATGGCTGCTCACTAGGGATTCTAAGCTTTTTATCATCAATTTAATTTCACTTGGAGCCATAAGTAGTAGTGTGGCAGGGGTCCTGTCAATAAAAGGCCAGATCTGCTGATTTGTGTCTCTGAAAGCTTGCCGTTCAGTAAAAGGCTGTCTTTTGAGAAAAAAAATAGGTTCATGTGCTACTGTATTTATTTATTTATATTTATTTTTACTATTTCAAGCAGATCAAAACCTGTTGCAAATTGAAAACTTCCATCTGTTCTAAGTGAAGATACCTGGAATTGCTTCTTTTTTTGAATTTTTTTAAAATCTGTTTCCAAGTGGGTCACGAGTTACTGTAAATTCTTGGAATTTGTTCCTGTTTTTGAAAAAGCTATCAAAATATACATAGTCTTTAGTCCTTTTGACTGCCTTTTCTATTGGAGAGGGGATATTAAAAGTATAAAATGAAACACAACACTTTAGTACTCAAGAAAATCTTGTAAGTTGTTGAAGGGATAAGACAGAACATAACAAATTGTGATTTTTGGAGAAACTGTGTATGCGTGCAGTGTCTTTTCTATGTTTTTGAAATAATAATCTTTGAATCTTGCTTTTAAAACAGTTAGACAATTCCTGTAGTTAAAATAATCCAAAGGCACTTAGTGTACAAGGCTCTGATTTCCTTATTGCAAGCTGTAGTTTTCAAGAATGCTAAATGCATTGCATGCCATAAGCCTTTTCGATTGCTCATTAGTGAATTGTAATTTCACACTTCATTTAAAATATTCTTAAACATTCTCTCACAGTAAAAGGTTTCACACAGTAATTAAGAGGCCCAGTTAACAAAGTCTGAGAAGTCTGATTCCCTCACGGGGAATGATCTTGCTGAATTGTAGCATTTCAATTAACGTGTTGGAGTTTGCCAAATATAAATTCTATGTCACCGTGACCCAAAATATTGCCTGGTGAAATATATAATAATTTTTCCTCTCAGGAAGGGCTAATAGAGATATCTTTCATAATTTTGCTCTCTCCTTGAACAGATTGATGATGAGCTTTTTAATCCAGATTATGTGGAAGTTGATCGAATCATGGATTTTTCACGTAGCACAGATGATAATGGAGAGGTAAAGAAAACCTTTAGTGTGCCTGTAGTCATATAGACACTATGCTTAGAATTTATTGTTTAGAAGTGAATATATTGAAATTTTCAGAAGCTACCAGAGTATATATGCTTAGAAAATAGGATCATGTTTGAGAAAATATTAATACAGCAGTTTCTCTAAAATAAAGGGCTTTAAGTAAGAATTCTGAACTTAGGAGTTACCTGTACGTTAAAAAATACAAAACAAAAGAAACCCCAATAAAAAAAAAGCCCTCTGATACAGAGTTCTAAAGTGGTATTTAGAGTACTGTTGAAGTACAACATCCAGGCAGGTAATACAGAATTTAAATGAAAAACGCAAAAATCTTAGCTAAATGTTATAATAGTTTAGACATTGTTTAGACTGTGTGTTGCAGAAGAGCTCCTAAATTCACTGTTTCTTACTTTTTAATGACTTATTCTGCAGGACAAGATCACTTTGTCTTCCAGATTTCTTTTTGGTCCTGGGAGAATAGAAAGCTTCACTGGCAGTGTCAGGGTTTCCATATTGCTCTATCAATGAATAGTGGTGGTTGGGTTGCCTGTTGGGAAGTTTCTGATAATGCTGATAAGAAAAACAGCTGGCTGTTTAAATATGTAGCAAAGCATAGAAATTGTAGCAGTTGGAAAATGAATATTGTTTTACTTCTACGTTTTAGTCTAACTTCAGTGATTTTAAAGGCAGTGGTATGCTCATTTTGGTGGTAAGCCTGCATTCCCCGTCTTCTAATCTTACTTCGTTAGGTTGTCAGGGTGTCAACTTGCTGTTAGCTTATCCTTTTTGGCTGATTCAGACATTCAGGTCTGGTAAGGCTTTTTGAATTGTATCTAGCCTGCACATCTCCTGTAAAAATGGTTATGCTTTTATTCTTTCTAAATTGTGATGTAATCTTATTTTTGTCTTAAAGCCTGTAACACATTATCTGGTGAAATGGTGTTCGCTTCCTTATGAAGACAGCACTTGGGAGCTCAAGCAAGACATAGACCAAGCTAAGATCGAAGAATTTGAGAAACTGATGTCTAGGGAGCCAGAAATGGAGCGTGTGGTAAGAATTGGCTCCATATAGAGGATTTTATTTGAAAATAGTAAAGTAATGTGGTCTTTCAGAAACCACTAATGGGATTTGCTGTATTTGAAACAGGAGCGACCTCCTGCCGATGACTGGAAAAAATCGGAGAGTTCCAGGGAGTATAAAAACAATAACAAACTCAGGGAATACCAGTTGGAGGGAGTAAACTGGCTTCTTTTCAATTGGTACAACACGTACGTAAAACATTGCTTACTGCTGAATTCTGCTTTGGAAAAGCTTTTACAGCTCATTTGAAACAATAACCTTTTAAAGTAATTTTCGAAAGTTAGGTTTTAGAGTTATTTATGTCTCACTTTTTGCTGCAGGAGTCATACACAAGCTAATTTTGGGTGGATAACATAGCATTACATAAAACATGAATATTTTGGATAGATCTTGTGGCATGCTTTTGCATATGTTCACGTGCACCCCTGCTGCCCATTCCATCCCCACGTGAACTTGAGAGTTACATAAAATGGATATATCCATGCTTGTTGCATCACAAATCACAACACCTATTGAAAATGCAAAATACGATGTCTTTTCAGTGTAAACTCGCCATTCTAGAAATTTCTGGTTTACTCGGTTTAGTTCCTTACTGATTTTCCATGTTTTAAGTTAGGAATAAATCGTTCAGACTGGTTTTATTATTGTTTTCAGACGAAACTGCATTTTAGCAGATGAAATGGGGTTGGGAAAGACTATCCAGTCCATTACGTTTCTCTATGAGATATATTTGAAAGGAATCCATGGTCCTTTCTTGGTTATTGCACCACTGTCCACAATTCCCAACTGGGAAAGGGAGTTCCGCACCTGGACAGAGTTGAATGTGGTTGTCTACCATGGGAGTCAAGCAAGCCGGCGGACCATTCAGTTGTATGAAATGTATTTCAAAGATCCACAGGTAAAAGCTCGTAATGCTTTTTCTTTTGCTCTTTTTTGTATATGCTTTGCTGTTGTTTATTAATCTAAGCATCAATTAGTTTTTTAGTAAAGATACAGTAAATTTAGCTTGTAATGAAGGCATATGTATTAACAGAGAGTGCTTTTTAGTGGTAGCAAAGAAATAGCTGGAAATGGAAGGGGACCAACAGTTACTGAGGTTTATTCAGGGTTTCATTGTTTCGTGCAAGGTTTTCGATATTTTGCATTTCTGATGAGAGCTGGCAGAAAAGATTCTTAATGGAGAAACTACTTTAATTGGAACTAAGCTTAAAAATCAATCTTTGCCTATCATCCCAGGAAAATACCAGCTTGCAGAAATTAAACTTGTTGATGCTTCTTTATCAGATTTTGTAAGTTAGATATATTTTGAATCTGTGTTACTGCATTCAGATTGAATAATTCTTATGAGAGAAGGAAAGCAGATACAGGAAAGGTTGAGGGTTGAAACAAAATTATTTGGAAAACTGAAGAGTAACAGATAAAGAGCAACATATCTCTATGCTGACATGCATGGCCTTGCCCAGAGCAAATAAACAGGGTTGGGGGCAAATAATGTGCATATATTGAATGTTATAGCAAAACAACATAATCCTCCTCACGTAAGAGAGGAATAGAGTGGAAGTTCAGACTGATTTGATATATTGTGGAGTATTCTTTCCAACAGCTTAAAGAAGTGATTGTGGTGAATTCATACATCTAGATTTTCTGTAAAGCATTTGATTTTATGCCACTAGATATTTTGATTAATAAACTAGGATGATATAAAATCAATATGGCACACATTAAGTGGATTTAAAACTGGCTAACTGATATTTCTTGATGTAATTGTAAATGAGAAATTATTTGCATTTCCAGCATAGTTCTTCAGGGATTGGTTCATGTCCATGAGCTATATAACACTTTTATCAATGACCTGAAAGAAAACATAAAATCATTACTGAGGAAGTTTTCAAATGACACAAAGATGGGGAGAGTGGTAAATAATTAAGACAGTTTGTGGATACAGAGTAAGCTGTATTACTTAATAAATTGGCTCCAAGTTAACAATACTAAGAACAGCTAAATAGAGAGCTATCTGTGGACAAGGAATGGAGATGATTCTTACAGTAGGGAGAGCTCAGTTCTGGGAAGGCTACAAGACAAATGCACATCCTTTTGTGTCATGACACACAACCAGTTAAACATGAGTTCATACTGTGAGACTGGTTAAAAGGGCTAGTCCTAGTGCAAGTGTATAGGAGGAAAGAAATCTTTATATTAACGAGTAGAGAAGTTGCAGCATTCTTCTCTTTGTCAGTAATGTGGTGGGTAGTCCAGTTCTGCCTCTGCCTGCCTCTCACTTCCTGTCCGCAAAACCAGCATTGAGAAACCAGAGTCTTAGAGCAAAGGTATGAGGATGGTTGGGAGAGAGATAATATGCTTTCACAGGGAATGAATTGAGTAAAAACTGTTTTGAAAGTGAGAACCGTGGCACAAGTTGATGTGCCATTAGAGCAAACAGAATCACATGCTCTAAATAATGTAGAAAAATATTTAGTAATGTATAGTAGTTAGAAGTTATGTCTGTTTGGCCTAGAAAATAACCATTTTCTCAACGATTTATCAAAGAAACTTTCAAGTGAAAATCATATACACTGTTGTTAAAGAAGATTGATTTGAGTAACGGTTGCTAACACTAAGAACTAATGGCTTATATTCCTTACAATAATAACCATATTTAGCTTCTTACATAGATGTGTAATACACAAATGAACTGGAATTGAGTTGTACTTTTTCTGGCTTTAAAATTATTTCTTATCAGAGATAGATACTTTATATAAAATTTAAAAATTTGTGTTTGTCTCTTGTGAAATGTTTCCTGTGTTAAAAATAATGTTTGTTATTTAAACGGTGCTTGTTCTCAGCACATTCTTCCCCATAGGATGCAGCAGTTACATAGCATAAAACCTGAAGGAATGTCATCAGAAAAATCCCACTTACTGTGCAGATTCTTGGTGTTACTTTGACAATACTGTTTCGTTGATTTAACAGCAACTAAAAGGATCTCAAGCAAGATGCTGCAGGAAGTTTTGTTTCCCCTGTTGTCATGTTCTTGACTTTTCCCTTGCAATGACCATAGCAGTCATTTGACCCCATAGCGAGTAATGACAAAACACCCCTGGCACAGAAAAATGGATCATTTTCTGCTAGCTTTGCTCCCTGAACTGGCTTAAAATGAGAATCAGACAATTGCCGTGGTTGGGGATAAAGGAGAAATAGAGTGAACTCGTCCTTTTGGTGGAAGCTAGCTTAGATATGTCATGAGATCACCTTCTGTGTTCCGTTGTTTGTAAGACAGTGTCAGCTGTGAAATGCATGGTAGAAAGTGAATTACAGGAAAAAAAGTCTCTTTATATTCTGACAAAAAGAATCCCCATGTAGTGTTCGTTCTGGCATCCTCTAAAGTACCATCAGTGGGCATATGAAGGGGGCTGAGAAGGGAGAGAAAGCAGGCAGGCTTTGGCAGTATCCTTTCTAGTTCCCTTGCCAAACTCATCAACCCAGACGTCGGCATCTTTGGCTTTTTAGGCCTTAACATGAAAAGAGGCATCTCAAGCTGAGCTGTTTCTCAGAAAGACAATTGAACGTTGAGAAAAATCTGAGTGGCTTTGAAGGGCAGTAATAAGACAGCATGCATATGAAGCACCTACCCCATCTGGAGTAGTATGATTTTTTTCAGAGTCAACACTGGTAACAAGAGTCAAGTTGCTGTGAAAAGCTAGAGAGGAGTCAGTAACAAGTTACATATCTGCAGTGGCGTGACTTCAACACTAAGGACACCGTGTGACTGGAGATGTTCCCCTAAAGTCCCTTACTGCTTGTGAGGGTCATGTAGGAAAGCCTGTTCTGCTGTTCTTGAGCAGTATAGCTGAAAGGTCCTTCTAGACCCCTTCCCTGGTTGGAATATGAAATAAACCAGTTGGTTTTCTGTAGTATTCTACCTCTGAAAAAGAGTTCTGTTGAAAGATCAGGAAAATTATATATACCAAATAAAACTAGTAGCAGAGCCCTGCAAAAGAGTTAACTTGTTTGTGAGGGAAATTTACTTCACGGTGTCACGAGGACTAAAAAGATAAACCACCTGGCTCACGTGTAGAAATTGCCTTGCTTGATTTTTAACGAAAAATAATGCTACTGATGTTCAGGACTTTTTCTGGCTTACTTGTTTCATTCCTTTTGGGCTCAGTGGGTGTTAGCCTAGAATATTTTCTTGCCTGCGTGGTGTTCTTCCCTGCTGAGAAGCTACTAAACTATGAACGTGCCATCAGCATAGGATTACCTCAGAGTCCTGCAAAGAATGGTTAGCATGCAGCAGTTTAAGGTAGAATTTTGCCAGCAGAGACTCCGTCTTTCACCAAAGAGGACGTCGAATTACATTTTACAAAGTGGCTATGACTTAGTTTTCCAGATGCCTTCCAGCAGTAATTGGTTAACATGCACATTTCTTGCATCTGTTTTCATGTTCCTCAAACTGCAGTCTGAGGTTGGTGGGAAAAGACTATAATAATCTTTCATGGTTCCCATTGGTGGCAAAGAAAAGGAAACTGCTACCTATTAAGAAGATTGATTTCCTCAATGGAGGACCTTTTCTGAGTAAATGGATATGAAATTCCTGTGGTTCCAACATCAGAGAACTTCATTTGAGTGCCACGCTGCAACAGGATAAATTGATTCCTAGTTGCCTAAGAATCCACCTGTGACATAGGTCACTTTTCTGATAGTTTCTGCATTTGAATTTCTCAAATGTGACATTAATAGGATTACTTTAGGATTCTTTCCCATACTCTCCCAAGTGCTGGAGGCCTGCAACTGTTGAAGAACAACGTCATTCACCTTCTAAAGCTCTTGAAGAGCTTTTGGAACTTCCTGCTTGATTTACTCCTGTGTTCTTCACTACAACATTTGACTGTCTTTCAAATAATGTGAGCTGTTGTGGCAAGACCACTGTGCCTATTTTAATGTGAGATTTAGCGCTAAATATATAATCAAGGCTCCCTCTTACTCCCAGGTGAGTTTTGCTTCACCTGGATATGCTGCTTTATGTAGTGATAATTTTTGAGGAGTACTGCTTGCCATACAGTCATGAGGTTGCTCATGGGAGTGTTCTCCGCTACTTGGAAAGAATTTCCTGGGCTTCATTCTTGTATTCTCACAGTTACAATTGGCCCATGAAAAGGTTACAGCATTTCAAATTGCTGGCTTTCTAAGTTGCCCACTTAGTGTATCTTCATCTGCTGTTTGTTGGGTAACAATTCTTTTTCTCAAGATACATGTTTCTGGATTATACCATGAGAAAGAACTGTTGCAGGTCATTACTTAGTCTGAAATACTCTTGGATGTGCATGGGCAGATTTAATACTGCGTTCAGGATATCAGGTTTCCAATCATTTTATTGAGTCAGTAGCCAGTTCTGACCCCCACAGTTTGGAGCAGATTATGTGCAGGCCACTTATAAAAGGATTCAGACTTGCACATGTTTGAAGGAAGAAATTATCACCTTACTGTACAGTACCTGTTCTTATGAAATATATTCACCTGTGACATAGTCATGCTTTGAAAACATAGAGTAGCTTTGAACTTGTTGAGGCCCATCCTTAAAGAGACAGCATTTCTGCAGAGACTCAGTGACACTGGAGATACCAAGTTATGTATTTCTTTGAATAACATTGGGAAGAAATATAGCATAATGTCAGAAAGGCGTTAATTTCATTATCTTGAGTAAAGTTTATTCAGGGTTATTTTTGGAACAGTATCTTAGTATCAGTCCTCAAAATAAAACCCTCAACTAACCAAATAAATAGTGAATATGGTGCCAGACACATGTAAATTGTCCCGTTGAACTTTGCTTGACACAAATTTACAAAAATGACAGGGAAATGTATGCAGAGATATACGTTCTCCATTTAAGAGTTCAGAGATTTGCTTGTTTTCAAAGCTGTTTACTAGAATTGTAGATGTTTTGGATACTCAGTGTCCACCAGGAAAAAATAATTGTTTATTGGGAGCAAAATGTTCTAATGGTAATAAAAATGAAGCCTTAACATACTTCGGGCTTATTTGGGATGACCATCACGTACCTTAGACTTAAAATTCTCTTGTCAGAATCTGAAAACCTTACTTGAGTGTTGCAGCAATACATTAATGCTTCAAGGCATTAGTATAATCCATATGAATTATGACTGAAATACTTCTATAACATGTTAGTAAAGAATATGCAGTGATTCTGTGAATCTGTTTACAGGATTAAAAACATAGCTAGCATGAAACCAGTAGTAAACTTACACATTTGTATTCCCTCATTGAATCAACGGTTATGACTACATTTACTTAACTATCTTCTCATTGTACTGTTCTGTATTTTTATGGAATTAATTTTGAAAATGAAACAAATGCACTTCCTTTCTTTGCCAGGGAGCTTACTTCAACTTTTTCTGTTATTTTTAGGGTCGTGTGATAAAGGGATCCTACAAGTTCCATGCCATTATCACAACATTTGAAATGATCTTGACTGACTGCCCAGAGCTGCGTAACATTCCATGGCGTTGCGTGGTCATTGATGAGGCCCACAGGCTGAAAAACAGGAACTGTAAGCTTTTGGAAGGCCTCAAGATGATGGACCTGGTTAGTGTGTACATCTCTTACATTTGCATCCTCTGTGTTTCTATTACTCCTTATCTACAGTTGCATCACAAAGTGAAATAAAAGGTTTTCTTCTCAAGTAAAATCATCAAGTGCTAAGAAGAATGAGGGGAATGCATATAAGAAAGTCTTTAAAATACCTGGAAGCATATGCATACCTTCAGTTTTTGAGTGCTCATGTTTCATAAGTCTCTTCTTTGGTTTAGACCTAGAATTATGTGGATTCTGTTAAGATAATCAGGGTAAATTTGTGCTTTCCTTTCTCTCTTTTTTTGTGACTTACTCCATAGTCGCTTCTTCACATAGACATTTATTTAAAGGTATAATGTGGTCAGGTGGCCAGATACAGGTGTAAGAGTTACACTGCTGTGCATTAATGTCAACTCTAATGTTAAGTTATTTCGTGGCCATAAGGATGTTCTTTCAGGCTGACTAAGGAAGGGAAAAGTGAGTTGATTTCTGATGCTAACATAAATGTTATATGAGTAAAATACATGTATTAAGCACAGAGAAAAATAAAATGATGGTTTTTAAAGGTTTTATCATCTAAAAGGCAAAATATATATTATTTTTTTTTCCTGATCAGAAGATTCTTTAAAAATGTGAGAGGAATGCCATCATGCAAAGTTAAAACCTGGAACTCAAGATGTCTTATTTCTGATAATAAAGAGGAATAAACATTAGCTTACACAATCACTGGTGACCTATAGGTTGCTTTTAGTTTCTTTTTCCCTGTTTGTTAAACAATACTTTTCTTGAAGGAGTCTGAAGACTTAGTAAGTGAAAGTTTGTAAAAATGCTGAATACAATTTATTTTTCTTATTATAGTTGCTATTAGAGGAAAGCTTAGCTTATAGGTGTGGCTATAGATGGAGATAGGGGATTTCTTACTTCAGTTCATGTTCTACTAAATGTATTTTTGATCTTGTGTAGTTTCTTAACCTCTCTGGGTTATTCCTGTAAAGCAGTATGCAGCTTTTACTCTTGTCCCTGCCAGTCTTATGCTCTGTTGTGTGTAGATGTAAAGTAAGACTCTACTTCAGGTTTTCCTGTGTTAGAAACTTACACCTGCCCTGAAGAGTATGCACTGAGTCTATTGGAGGTGTGGTGAATCAGTGGATTTATACTGGAAGTGATGGGATATGTTCAGCTGTTGTTTTGCCATGTAAAGTTCATTGTATTTGTGAAACGGCTGGGATCAGTAAAATCTCATCTTTATCTGGAGGAATTTTGAAGGTGCTTAAGTAGCGAAGTGTTTTTCTGGGCTATCACTGAAGGAAGGCCAGAATACTAGTTAGAAATGTCTTGAAAAGACATTTTGTGTCTTTTGTACAATAGTACAAAAGTAAGTAGCTGGGGGGGGGGTGGGGGGAGGGAAGCAAAGATGAGAAATAAACAGGTTTTTTTTTTTCTATATGTATTTCTCCATTGCAAATTTATTTAGATAGATTCCTAGGTAATTATTTCTTAACCTTTCAGGAACATAAAGTGCTGCTTACTGGAACCCCTTTGCAAAACACAGTAGAAGAGCTATTTAGCTTGCTTCACTTCTTGGAACCAGGTCGCTTCCCCTCAGAAACCACATTCATGCAAGAATTTGGTGATCTGAAAACTGAAGAACAGGTAAACTTCTCCTGCATCCTTACTTTTCTATTTAGGTACTGTGAATTTATCCATTTTATTATATCTGAACTTCACTTGTCTTTACAAATAATACCTATTTACTTTTTGGAAGATCTAAAAAGTTTTATCCCTGTTTTTTTGTTTGAGTTCATTTTAAGTTTTTTGCTTTTGACCAAAAGGCTTTTTTGCCTTATCACTGGGGGTTTTATCCTTTGTCCGTTGATCATGCAGAAACAGGGAAAGTTTCCTCTTATTAAAATGTGTTACTTGAAAATGGGGAATGGAGTGTCTTCTAACAGTTGCTGGATGAAAATAGTTTTAAATTGTTTGTTCACTCTTAAAAGAATGAATTTGTCAGTTGACATTCTTCCTTAAGCATTAGTATCAGCATGAGGAGACTGTCCTCTGTAGCTTCTGTTTTATCAATGACTTCTGTGCAAACAGGAACACATTTGAAACCTAGTTTAGCAAGAGGTAACCAAATGGAAGGAAAAATTTTTGACTGACTCAGAAACAGATTTCTCCGGCTGTCCAATAAAAGAAATGCATAAATCAGTGCAAAATGAAAGACTTCAGTGCAGCATGTTTTAGATCTAAGATGTAAAAGCCTCTTATGATCATATGTGATTTATATATTATGGTTTATATATAAAATTTAAATGTCATCTTGTATGCAGGAAAATGTTTTAAAAAGTCAATAGGTAACAGTCAAATCACCTTAACATTAGGAATTAACTGAAGCATGGCATCTTATTTTAGGCACCTTAATTGGGCCCTTTGTACCCTGTGATAAAGAAACTTTATGACTGCATGCATTTTGGTGTGCAGCTTTGTTGGTTTTGTCTGAAAATTCAATTTCTGGTATTTCTGACTTTTGACTGCTTGAATTTGTTAACTTTATTTGAGAGCAACTCTTCCATTCTTTCATAGGTAGTAGTCTAAATTACAAACCAGCTTTCCCCTAGCCCCTTACCTCCTGGAAAAATCATAGCATGTCCCAAGGGAATCATAGGATATGTTTCCACAGATTGTGCAGGCAGTTGTATGCCAGTCAGAATGGACTCTGACCTCACTGGAAGTGAGCCAGCTCTGATCCAGAAGCCATGTAGTCCTGTTAATACAGTGTTTAAGCTGGAGTTAATATATCCTAACTCTCAGCTTTTGTCTGGCCAGCTCAAAATGTCACTAGAGCAGAACTGGGAATTTTTGAAGCCATACATGGAAATATTGCTAAAATAATGCCATCAGCCATGAACAGAATTGGAGCCTGGATTGCTTGGGCCAATAAGTTTTAGAAGAACTGCCTTCTTTGCTGAGACACCATTGGATGTTTTAGAATTTGATTTATTTTTCAAGTGATGGGAGAGATTGTGTTAATGACTTGGGTTTTTTTCTCCATTCTTTGCAATCCTATTTGATGTGTTTTTTTAATGGTTCATCCCTTTGTACTAATTTATCTTTTTCTCTTAAAGTTGCTTTATTATTAAGGGGATTATGTGATTTCAGGAGAAAGTGTTTTTTGTTCATGTTTCTGCTGTGCAGCTCTGCATCAGGACATGATAACTAATTTCAGGGTGAATTACCAGCTTTTCAACACAAGTGGTTTGTACTTTGACAGACTACCTAAACCAACCTAAACTCCAGTCTGTTTCTATATGGCATATGTTTGAGCTTTTAATTAAAGGACTTTACAAAAAACTGACAAAATTTGGTTGGTTTGGGGGGGGGTTGTTGGGTTTTTTTTGAGGAAAATAGACATTTATTCTCCCCTCTCCTATTTAGGATATATCTCAAAGTATATATTGCAAGACCTGGAGACACTAAAATGATTAGTGTGTTAAAAATTTACAAAAATAAAATGTTTTCATTTTGAGACCAAGCCTAAATAGTTTTTCTATTTCAGTGGATGTCAAAACTAGGGAAATAAGAGAAGAATTAGAAGCAGATATATAAAGAAGAAAAATAGCATTAAACACTGTGTTTAGTGTTTAGAAGTTAACTGCAAAACTTGCTCTTACAGTCAGATTTGCTTATATAGCTCTGCTTACTTGGGGTTAGCTCTGGATGACTGGTGTGCAGTACTGTCCTTGTTCAGTAGGATAGTTCTAAGCAAGGTCTGTTTAATAACATGCACTAAGCAATAGGGTCGCATGCTAAAAATTGACTTTAGAAATGTATATGCTACTGAGTTAACAAAGAGAACTCAGTCTTTAGGTCACTGAGGAAAGATGGTTTTATAAATGTCCCCTACATGGGATCTGATATAGGAAACAAGGATTTTAGAATTAAGGAAGTGGAAAAATAAATATTTGAAGCCTTGCAGTTTTCAGTCATTTACTGAAGACATATTTCCTAGGTGCAAAAGCTCCAAGCTATTTTGAAGCCGATGATGCTGAGACGTCTCAAGGAGGATGTAGAAAAGAACCTGGCCCCCAAAGAGGAAACCATCATTGAAGTTGAGCTGACAAATATTCAGAAGAAATACTACCGTGCTATTCTTGAAAAGAATTTCACGTTTCTTTCCAAGGGTGGAGGTCAGGCAAATGTGCCGAATCTTTTAAACACTATGATGGAACTAAGGAAATGCTGCAATCATCCGTACCTTATTAATGGTAGGCTGCCTGTTTTTCTCCTCATTTGAAAAACGGTTGTAAGGAAGTTCAGTGAACTAGAAATTATATTCTAGTGTGACTTCTTACTTATGTATTTATTTTAATTAGAAAAGTGAGATAACCTTTAGGTTCTCTTTGGTATGGATATCTGCTAGCCAGGATGGCATTGCTTTTGAAGACATTTTTTCCAAGGTTTCCTAGCCCTGATGGACTTAGTGTTGGTATTGTCAAGTTTTCCTTCCTGTTATTTCTGACAAACAAGACTCCAGTTACTGTGCAGGTTGTTGGCTGCTGGCATAAATATGGCAATTTTTTCTTCGGAGTTACGGTTAGCTGCTACTTATTTTCTTGCCACAAAATTTTAAGTACTATCTCATAAAGTTTCTGAATAAAGCTTGTGGAAGATCAGGCCTGTTTTTATGGCCATGTATTGTCTGTTCGTTTTCCTGATTTAACTAGTTAGAAAAAGATTTATGTAAATGTCATCTTAGACTTCAATGATAAATACTGTTTTTCAGTATGATGCTATTGGTTTTAGATCAGGATTATCTATGGCAATTACTATAGCATCACAGAATATCTCAAGTTGGAAGGAATCCACAAGGATCATTGAGTCCAATTCCCTGCTCCTGGCAGGACTACATAAAACTAAATCACGTGACTGAGAATGTCATCCAGATGCTCCTTGAACTGTGACAGGCGTGGTACTGTGACCACTTACCTGGGGACCCTGTTCCAGTGACCGACCATATGATGAACCAGCTTGCTACGGCTGTCTGAAGTATGCTAAACTTGAACGTGTTGGTCAAAGGAAATCTTCCCTCTAAGGATGTAACACAAGCTTCCACACAGGGTTCCATTCTGCTAGCTTCTAGTTTCCCAGCTCCATTTCCTTACTGTGTATATATAATTTATGCTACAGTTGGTTTAATGCTGGTTGTAAGCATCATGATAAAGACTGGTTTGTTCAAGAACCATATGTGATTTCAGTTTTTTTATTGTATGGCTTCAATATTGCAGTGCTTACGTTTTTTTCTTGACATTTTTTGTTTAAATGGGAGCAGAAAAAAATGCTTAAGCTGATTCATGAAATGACATCTAGTAATATTTCATGCGCAAGCAATTATACCAAAGACGTAATATAGGGTTACTCCAAAGTACTTCAAGCCAGTCATACTGGTGGGCTGCTCAATTTCTAAACTCAGATGAGCATACAGTAAAGTAGCTTTGTGTAGGATTTTTTTTTGTTTGTTCTTTGTTTTAAATAAATCCATTATATTAATGAGTTTGTCAGAAAATGGTTTAGATGTTCAGGTTATGAGCTTCTGAAACTTGATGCTTTTTACATTTCTTGATCTTCAGCTAGTTTTAACCTTGCCATTATTTTTGTTTTATTTCATGTTTGCTAAAAGAAATAAAATGAATATTTTGCTGCCACTTTGTTTTGTCAAATAGAGTTCATGTGTAGTGCTTACAGTGTTGCCTACAGCAGTGATTTATTTTTTTCCCCTCCCCTCACAAGTTTTTTTATTATTTATTGTCTGTTAAAGAGTGCTGAAGCCTAACTGGCTATATAGAAAATTTCAAGTATTTTTTGATGACTGTATTTTAACCCTCATAAGGGGGTTTGTCTCTTGAACACTTTTGCCTTTTGTAACCCTTTTGTGACTTTTGAATACTTGGACTTGCTTGGTGTCATGTAGCAATATGGCAGGCAGGTCAAGCCTTCAGGTTTGAGGGGAAAAATAAATCCTGACTATAATTAGTGTGGAGATGGAACTAAATAAGTATGTCCTTTGTAGTTCTAGGACAGAAAATACTCTTAAATCCTGTAGTTGTCTGAGCCTGCGGTTTTGTTTTGTTGATTGATAATTAACATATTTATACTTAGAGTGGTAGCATAAGTTTATTGTTAATTCTACCAAGAGGTCTTGCAGTGCTAGTACAAAATGTTGCATAGTGTTCTCCTGATGAACAATTTGTTGCAG
The DNA here is from genome assembly GCA_035590215.1 of Microhierax caerulescens. Lineage (NCBI taxonomy): Eukaryota > Metazoa > Chordata > Aves > Falconiformes > Falconidae > Microhierax > Microhierax caerulescens. The sequence continues at coordinate 44,225,618 of JAVJGJ010000037.1, read as the reverse complement.
CAGCAGGTTCTCAAGACTGAACTGCTTTTATAAAGGTGTCTCTGAATTCTTTTCATTTTCTTCCCAGTTAGCAGTACTGCACTGTGCATTTGAATATATCTAAGTAGAACACTGTATGTTTTGTTTTGCATCAAAATTGCAAGCATGTCTTCTAGATAATCTTCAGTTAAGGGCCATAGAAAGCTATATGATGGAATTAGTATGGTAGGAGTTGAATGTGAAGTGTTTTTTTATTTGTTTCTTGATTGTTAGATCTGTTCTGTGGAGGGGAGAATGGTGGTCTGCTGAGACTGTCTTTGAGTAGACTTCTAGAGGGAGTTACTGCGTTGGGTGTTCTCCAACCAACTTGGGCAAAGCATTGTCTGTCATTTTTCTTAGAGCTGGACCCCTTGTTTTCTCCATAGCAACCATTCTCAAGTACTTCTACATCATTCCTCTTTCTCTGTCTCGGAGAGGCAGCAGTGGGGAGTGCCTTTGTACTTGCACATCCTAAAGTGCTGAACATTGGAAACATTTCTGACTCTGTTCCTTTTGCCCTCTTGTGCCCTGAAAGTCTCTCCTAATTAGGAGGGAAGTGGGGGTTTCCCTAATGAACGAAGCACACATTCAAACACCTTCCTTTCATCCCCTACTAAAAATCAGCTAGGATAGGAACTAGCGTAACAAATCTACAGGTGCTACTACAGGTGTAACTTTTGTGTAACAGGCTACTCGGTGTACATCACTTAATTGCATTTCAAGGAGAAATGAAAAAGACAGGGTGGTCTTGTACAGTATTTGGCTCAGACTGGTTTATTGAAAGAACAGATTTTTGAAGGTCATGGTCTGCTATGGAAGTGGGTTTTGCTGTGACTAAACTCTCATACTGAAAATTCACCATTCATTAGACCTGTTTGTGGGTTTGTTGTGGTGTGCTTGGCTTAGGTCGTTCGCTTTTGCACATGCTGTGTTTGTATATTGGTTTACTTAGTAATAAAACTTAAATTTGGGCATCACAGTTGACTAAGAAATGAATTATGTAACTAAGAAAGATTGCTGAAGTTATATATGAACTACTTGATAGCCTACTAGGTCCTGAAATTGCCGAAGCTCAGTACAGAATCTGAGATTTACTACCTAAATTCTGGCTGTTTCACAAGGAGGGGAAGTGTTACGATTGAAGGGAACTTGAAGGAGTGTCTGATTGTACTGTTTTCACATGGATTTATTTTTCTTATGTGCAAACCATTAGGATCGGTAATGCTTGGAGTTGGGAATCCAGATAAGGAAAATTCAGCAATGTAAAACTGCCTTCAAGTGCAGTCACATCTTGAGTCTGTTAAGTTGTGTAGAAGCTAGTAGTGCAAGTGTACTGAGTAACACAAAGCTGTCAGCCTGCTTAGGGTGGTATCTAGTTGAGACACCACATTACGGTAGGCACTGAACCAGCAATCACACAGGGAGGGTGTGTTTGCATGTTTGTTTACAGGCATCTACTTAAAACTGGGATATGAGAGAGATGCTCAGCAGAAGCCTGGCAGTAAGCTGTTCTTCCCCCCTCCCCCAACCCTCCCACCTTCCCTTGTGGTACTCAAAAGCAGTATTGAAGCTGAACATTATACAAACCAGGAATACTTTGAGCTACGTTTTGTAAAAAAAAAACCAAAAAACACCAAAACCAAACAACCACAAACCCCCCTAAAACAACAACAAAAAAGAGGGACTGAAAAACACAGCTCCAAAAAAAGGGTTATTTAGATGTGAAATAAGCTTAGAATGAAGATTCCTAACCCTTTACTTAGCCAAGAATAGTAATATGATCATTCTTGGAATAGTCCACTGTGTGTAGAAGTGACATAAAAAAATGAGATAAAAGTGTAGGAGAGGTTGAAGAGAAAACTTGAACTTGATCTATAGTCTTCAGGTAATGAGCAGTACAAGGATATATTTGCATGTCATTCATAGGCAAAGAGAGTGGCAAGAAGATCTTTTGACTAATTCTGGAAAGAATATATACATTGGATAGTTTCATCAAACTGAACAAAAAAAATACATTCAGTGAGAAAAGAAAGCTAAATAAAAGGTAAAATAAATTTCACAGCTACTTATTCAGACACACACATCCCAGTTAGTTTTTTCATTGTTTGAATGTTGATTCTATAATTAATTATGGAAGGATCAGGTCCAGGTCATGCACGTGTTTAAGCCTTGTTTTGGTTCTGGAGGCACAGACATCGTATGTGACTTGTATTCCTTGTATTTTCCTGTGGAAAAGAGGTATTTAAAAATGGGACAGAAAGTCCATTTGATCAGTTGCAATATGGTTTACATTTTCATCTTTTTCCCTAAATTTTAATTAAATTGAGCGCATCCAAGAGTTGTATGAATTTATTTAGGAAAGGGGTTAGTCTTGCTTAAAAGAGGGGGAGGAAAAAAATGAATGTTCAAAGTTATTTTTTATTTATGCTATATTTGTGTAAATGTTTGCTTTAAATTTAAGTTTAATATTTTTTATAAATGTTTATTCACATAATACATAAAACATTCCTGCAGTTTCTATAGGGTATTGAAGGCAAGCTCATTGTTTATTAATAAAACCCTTTGCAGTGTTCATGTATTGCTGTCCAATCTTTGCAGGTGCTGAAGAGAAAATTTTGGAAGAGTTTAAAGAAACACACAATGCCGACTCTCCAGATTTTCAGCTCCAGGCAATGATCCAGGCTGCTGGCAAGCTAGTACTGATTGACAAGCTGCTGCCAAAACTGAAGGCTGGTGGCCACAGGGTGCTTATCTTTTCCCAGATGGTGCGCTGCTTGGACATACTGGAAGACTACCTCATTCAAAGACGGTGAGAGCAACAATATAATACAATTCTAAATAAGCTGTGCTTTCCTCAGTGGCTGCAGTATTTAACCTGTGAGTAATCCATATTGAAAAGGAATGAAATTCAAACACTTCAGACAGATCACTACAGAAAATACTGGAAAGGGAAAAGCATACCTGTAAGTTGCCAGTACTGAGATTTTTGTTTCAGCTGAATACAAAATGATGTCATGTGGAGAGCTTTAAACTTCTTAGTTCACTACTCAGTTAAATGTTTTAGTGGCTCTAGAGTTTTTTAGCTTAAGCTTGAATGTTTATTTCATTCCATGGATTACAAGTCTGTTCTTTACCAAAAGATGTGAAGCAGGAGACAAAGTAGTATGTCTTCCATTGATGAAATTAGTGATACAGGAACATTCACTCAGTCTGTTGTAGTTCTTTTGACTCTATAGTTCTATAGTTGCATATTTTCCTCTTTTTCTGGTTTTGTTTTTTTTTTCTGTTTTCTGGTTTTGTTTTTTTCCTGTTTTTTTTCTTTTTTTTCCCCCTTTTTTTTTTTGGTTTTTTTTTGTTATTGTATATTCTTACAAAGAAACAATGTAATTGCAGTAGTTCTCCTTATAATGCATCTTCATTTCAGGTACCCATATGAACGAATTGATGGCCGAGTAAGAGGCAACTTGCGTCAGGCAGCTATTGACAGGTTTTCCAGACCTGATTCTGATAGGTTTGTTTTCCTGCTGTGTACAAGGGCAGGAGGTTTGGGCATTAATCTTACTGCTGCTGATACCTGCATCATTTTTGATTCAGACTGGAACCCCCAAAATGACCTCCAGGTAATATTACAAGAGATTATTTTATTGAAAATTTTTCTTTGCCTTTTTGCTGTGAAATTTTCTTCACCTACAAGAGAAATTATCTGTTGTCCCTCTCTTGAAAGTATAAAGATTATTTATATTGAAAGCAATAACTTCTAAAGTAAGTTCTTTGTATTGATTATTTAATTTTTTTTTCTTCCTTTTGTTACCTCTGTGTATCTGTCTTTGTTTCATCAGGCTCAGGCACGATGTCACAGAATAGGACAGAGCAAATCAGTGAAAATTTACAGGCTGATAACAAGGAATTCTTATGAAAGGGAAATGTTTGACAAAGCTAGCTTGAAGCTGGGCCTTGATAAGGCCGTGCTACAGTCAATGAGCGGAAGAGAAAATGCTACAAATGGGGTGAGAATTAATATACTAAGGTGCACAATCAACAGATGCTATGAATGTGTAACACTTTTCTTGCTTGTTTGCATTTTAGCTGGAGAACGGTGGGTTTCAGATGGAGTATGGCATGTTCCCTCAATCCTCATCCATTCTCATCATTCCACCCTTTATATTATTTTGATCCTGGCACTTTTTGGTGATCTTGTAGTCAGTTTTTTCTGGTGTAGCCTATATGCTTTGGACTTTCTTTGCTTTAGCTTTTTGTCAGATTAGTATGTTAAATCTGCTCTCAGGAGGAGTTTAGCAGTCATCAGACCTAAAGTAAAGGGATTCAGTGACACTGAATTATTAAATCATTTAAACAGCTCATATAACTTCATCCGAAGTGTTTTGTTGTTTGTATTCTTATTTTAAAGGTGACTTCAGCATGAATGTTTAATTGACCGACACCACATTATCTTAAGAGTTTCAGTTCTTAAAATGCTAAATAAGAGGACAGTCAGTCTGATTATGCTGTCAGATGTATACATTGTCTGAGGTAAAAAACCCACTAAACCCTTCTTACATGTTACAGGTGCAACAGCTTTCGAAGAAAGAAATAGAAGATCTTCTGCGTAAGGGGGCATATGGTGCTCTGATGGATGAGGAAGATGAAGGGTCTAAGTTTTGTGAAGAGGATATTGATCAGATTCTCTTAAGGCGAACACATACAATTACTATTGAATCTGAAGGAAAAGGATCAACATTTGCAAAGGTGTGCATTGACATTCAGAGGAAAATTAATAAAATGTGATCAGGATAAATGGAAATAGTGTTAAATTGCCTTCTGTGTCAATTTAGCTTTTTAGTGTACTTGTCTTTGATATTTACCTCACAAATGTTGGGATATCTGTATTTCCAGTCATGGTGGTTTTCAGGCTTACCTTTTTTCTTTCTTGAAACTACCACTCTGTAAGTCCTAAGTATTGTACTTAGCAGTGAAAATAGGTATTATTTATAGCATGCAGTTGAGAAACTAATGCATGTGTTTTCACATTACTAGGCTAGTTTTGTTGCATCTGGGAACAGGACAGACATTTCCTTGGATGACCCTAATTTTTGGCAGAAGTGGGCAAAGAAAGCTGAACTGGATATTGATGCTTTAAATGGAAGGGTAAGAGCTTTATGATACTTCTAGTACAATAATGTAATTGTTCAGTAATTTAATTGAAGATTTCTTCACCCCCCCCTAAATTTCTACATTATCACTTTAATTTTAGAATAATCTGGTTATTGACACACCAAGAGTAAGAAAACAAACCAGACTTTACAGTGCAGTCAAGGAGGATGAACTGATGGAGTTTTCAGACCTGGAAAGTGATTCTGAAGAAAAGCCTAGCACAAAGCCTCGTAGGCCTCAGGACAAATCACAGGGTTATGCAAGAAGTGAATGTTTCAGGGTGGAGAAGAACTTGTTGGTTTATGGGTAAGGATATACAGATTAAATATATTGATTGTGGCTAAAGAACTGAAAATATGGAAATGGTACATAGTAAATAACTCATCCTTCTCTTGGACATGTTCACATAATCTTTTACTCTGTGTAACCTTACCTCATTATGCTGTATACATATCAGTGAAGTTTTAAGTTGCTATGTGTATATATAAAGTTGTTTATATATGTTATTTAGCTTAAAGTATCTGAACGTGCCTCAGATGCCTATGAACTCATTGGTAAAATACATAGTTCTGTGATGATGAAGTATTTGTTTCTGGTTTCTCATAGTGTAAAGAATTCCTGAGTTACCAAGGTTTAGTCTCTTTTCTAAGTGTTGTGGAGAATAATAAAGTGTATTATAAAGAACAATGTGGTTGTGAAATTGACAGGCAATCTAGAGGTTTTCAACATAGATTCTGGTATTTTGGCACCACTTAAATTCAGCTATTTGATACTTTATAATTTTCCCCATTGGATTTACCAATTTGAATTTTATCTATTTGCAAGCAAGCAGCTGTATTTGACTGCTAACACGGTGGGCTTCAGAGTGACTGTCTTTATTTTAGGAGGTTGCGTACAACAATTGGTAATAATGGATTTCAGGGTCAAAATAAGAATGATTCTGTAAATCACATGACTGTAGGAATTGGTTGAATTTCCTATTTGTAGCTTATTGGGACTGTTAAACATATGTACTTTATTATTTTGAGTGTAGTTCAATTGCAGGTTTACGAGCAGTGAACTTATTGCCTGTTCTGTAAAATAAACATTCTCAACTCTTTGGTGCTGGAGGTTGGATTCCCTGACATAACCTGCAAATGCAGAATGCATTAGTGGTAACGCAGGAGGTCCCAACTTGCCTGGTACCAGGAGTTAAACTGAAAGTCACAAATTATAATACTAGTGTCCTGGCTGTTGTATTGAACATATTTTTCTTATAGCTGGGGTCGGTGGACTGACATCCTCTCACATGGGCGCTATAAACGTCAGCTAACAGAGCAAGATGTAGAAACCATCTGCCGGACTATCCTGGTATATTGTCTTAATCATTACAAAGGGGATGAAAATATCAAAAGTTTCATCTGGGATCTGATCACTCCAACTGCAGATGGGCAAACTCGAGCTTTGGTTAATCATTCCGGTATGTCTACCACAATCAAATAATGATGCTAGTAAATAGGATAGAATTGCTTCAGTCATGCTATGTATTTAGTTTAAACTATAGCCATTCTGACATGTCGTAGGATCTTGTCACATTTTATGAGTAAGGTGGGCTTTGACTTGGTCTGTACTTAAAGGGGAAGACTCCATCAGACACTTTCTAGAGTGCAATGCTCTTTCCCTTAAACCAGTTTTGAACAAGTATTCTAGCATATTTTTTAAGTGGCACCTACTGCTGTAGTTAATCTCTTTTGAATTGCCATAAATCAGAAAGCTTGTTTCCTTATGGCCATTCAGATTCATGAGAGCTTTTACAAGAAATATTTATATAACACCATTTTCTGGCTAGTGTGCTGAATTCTTGAAATCTTCACACCTAAATTTGCATGAAAGTTTTGGTTGATTTTGTTACTTGCAGTTTCCTGTAGTAAATTATGTGGCTGTTCAGTTTTTGATGGTTATGTTGCCCACAAGGGAATTAACATGGTAGCGATACTTAGCTTTAAATGTATGTTTGTAATGCAGTTTGGGGTGAGAGCTTTTCTATTCAGATTGTATAAGAAATATTGGGGTTTTATGTAGGTCTGTCTGCACCAGTGCCCAGAGGGAGGAAAGGCAAGAAAGTAAAAGCACAGAGTTCACAGCCAATGCTGCAAGATGCTGATTGGCTCACAACCTGTAATCCAGATGTATTATTTCAAGAAGACAGCTATAGGAAACATCTCAAACATCACTGTAATAAGTAAGTACTAATGAATGTTTCATTTGGAGTTGGTTGGGGTTTTTACTACATGCTTTTGAAAAGTCCACGACTTCTTTTGGATATTTTTATAGAACAGAGGGCCATTTAATAGGATGTAAAAGCCGTTATTACTTTTTAATTTGGGGATAATCATCTTAACAGATATCTGGGTATTTCTGTAGGCTCTTTATGAGTGATCAGTGCAGTTCTGAAGAAAATTGTTTTCTGCTTACTAAATAAGAATGGAATCAGATGAGGTTATTCTTTTTGCCATATAAAGGAAAGACTATATCCCTACACTAAGTCTATTTCTCTTGACAATTGGCTGTCTTTAAACAAAAGCTGTTTGTTTCTTACCCTTCTTGTGGGGTCTCTCAGGCTGATGTTCTTAAAGTTCTGTTTCTTAGATGTTAAACTCAAATATCCAGTTCTTTGTTTCCAAAGTTTCATGTAGTAGTTCATGTGTGTGTGTGTTCTCTTTGTTCTTTTTCTCCCTTCTTCTCTTGGTTTCCACATTATACAGAATATTTTTCTTCTTTGCTTGACATAAAATTTCTCACTGAGTTGTCTTGCCTGAATCAGTGCCTTGATTTGATTTTTGAAATCTAAACATATTACTAAACTGAAGGCCTTTGGGGATAAAGATAATTGTATTTTGATTTGAATGTTATGTTGGCTTATTGTTGCATGAATATCTCTTAAGAGCCTCTCTTACAAAAAAAAAAAAAAGGCTAAAAGAATGTTATGTCTTAGTTATTTTTATGTCAGCTTCCTCTGATAGTGTCCTGGTTCTCCATCTGAGTTGTGCTTACTGTATTCTCCATTATAGACGTTGAACCTAACCCTTGTCCCAAAAATACCTTGTTTTGGGGTTGGGGAGGAGGTAGTTTGCTTTTTGGGGTTGGGGAGTTGTTTTGGTTTTAAACTTACACTCTTCATTGTATATATACCATACAGATCTAACGCAGTGTTACTGAAAGGTCATCATTACTTTTGCGGGTTTAATATATAATATGTCTTACTAATACTGTTTATTGGAAAGACATTATTGATTTGAAAAGTACCTGTGGCCTGTCAATAGGGGGTGTGATGTGAAGGAGGAAAGGCATTTAAGGGGTTCATTAGCTCCTGTCCAAATGCTAATCAAGCTTAATTCTCAACCGATGAAAACAGATACTTACAGAATTATGTTAGCAAGTGCACTTCCAAATAAACTGCTTTCTGATTTTTTTCTGAACTGTTACTCAGATCTGTTATTACATTTCTCTTGCTCATAAAATAATTAAATTCTTTCCTGTAACATTATTTTAATCTCCCAGGTAACATGTCTTCATTACTTGTTATATCACTTTGCAGATCAGACATAAATTCATTTTAAAAATACTGCTTCTGTAATAATACAGTAGAACAATTTCAAGGATACTAGTCTCCTGTGCTTATGTAACATGTATGCTGGATTAATGCACAGGACTCCTGAAAGGTGCAAAGAACCTCTGGTTTTTTGTTATGGTGGGATTTTTTTTTCCTGCTCCTCTTCTTTGGCTTGACGTTAACAGCTGTTATTGCTTAATACTAAGATGATAGAGACCCTCAACAGCTTATTTACATAGCCACACAGAGAGCAGGGACACCTTAACTGGTATCGTGCATACTAAAAAAGCAAGTCTGACCTGTTTTGAATTGCAGACATATGACCTTCATTCAAATCCCTGCTCTTCCAACGTTTGCTTGGATAACATGTAAAACCAGGCATTGCTCTACTTCCATCAAATCTCTACTGAGGAGCTCCCCAAACTGGTGGTCGTCTAAATTTTTCATGCAAGTGGGTGATCAGATTACTGCTTCCCTGGTCACCCTTGCTGTACCAGGAGCTGCAGTAATTCAACAGTTGCTGTGATGGATATGGGTACAATGAGAGGGCAAGCTGAGTAATCTCCGTTTTAGTTGGTACTGATTTTACTTCATGAACTAGGCAGCAGGGGGTGCCCTGAATTGGGTAAACATAGGAGAGCAGGATTATTTTCAGGTAGATACTTTACTTTTTTTAAGGGATGACCTCTTTTCTAGTCTCCTTGAAAAGCCAGTCTGACATTCTCTCTCTTGCCAGCTTCAAGTATGACCACAACACCTGACAGCGCTTCCAAAAATGACTGTAGTACTGCAGAAACAGGGAAAAATAACCATGGGCAATGAGGATTTTTCACTTCCTTGTAGCAGTTAGGTTGTGCACAGGTAAAATTAAATGGCAGTTTGAGCTATGAAGAGTAAAAATAGTTAATATCTCCCAGGGGAAATGGGGGATTATTTTTTCCCCTCATTCTCGGAAGCAAAAAGTTGTATAATCTGAAAAACCTGACATTCCATATTGAGGGTTTATTGTAAGGTAGTAAAACCAGATTTTATATCTCGTTTATTCCTACAACTTCTGATGTGCTTCCAAAAATGGTATTAAGGCAGCAGCTGAGGAAATTTTATGAGATAATGAAGCAGAACAGTTACTGAAAGCCATCTGCTCAGTTGTTTACAAACTTGCTTCAATACTTCAGAGGCAGTGGTAGAGTACGTGTCTAAACTTCACAAGCTGCACTAGGTAGAACTAAATGAAATGCGCCGGGGCTGGGCTGAGCTGGGTCCCTCTCTGTGCAGTGTAAGCAGTTGCCAGGCAGGCCTGTTGGAAGCCAGCAGAAAGCACCACACAGAGGTGATTATGTGCCACCATCTGTCACGCTTCAAGCCTACCATACAGCATGGCTAATCAGCCTTGGCAGGATGATGGATGAACAGCAGCAGCTGCCAAAAGCCACTGTTGGCAAACAGTCCTGAAGTTAAGAACTTTTTCCCCCCTCTGCCTTCCTCTCCAGGGTCCTGCTGCGTGTCCGCATGCTCTACTATCTACGACAAGAAGTTATAGGGGACCAAGCAGACAAGATCTTAGAGGGTGCTGACTCAAGGTTAGTGCAAGTGCAGGTTTATTTTTTGCTTTATGACGTTGGCTTTTATAAAGTACACATACTGTAATAATGCAGCGTTTAAAGGTTGTCGCGCTTTAGCTCTTAAATGTCTGTTCTCAAACAGCCTTATTATTTTATCAGGCGCAGTGAGTAATTTTCTTGGGGGAGGAAAACGTGAGAAATGACAGAAGTGGATTTTCAGTTCTGCTAATATTTAAGGATTATTCTATCTCAATTTAAAAAATATAAAAAAATTATACTGAGACCTTAAATGAATCTTACTGGAATAACCATTGGCATTCCACTCCCAAAATAGCCTGATGTTTGGGGTATTTTTGTGGTGGTTTTTTTGTTCTGTTTTTAGTTTGTTTTGTTTGTTCAACCACCCTAATTATTTTTCAAGGTATTTCAGTTTCTATGTTGTGTTTGGGTGTTTTTTCCTCATTCAAAATTCATATTTACAGAACATTGCGAACCACTTTTTTTTTTTTCCTTCAAACATCTTTGTCTAGTAATAGCTTTGAGAATGTATATAATGCTGTCTTCACAGTGAAGTAGATGTATGGATACCTGAGCCATTCCATGCCGAAGTTCCTGCAGACTGGTGGGATAAGGAGGCGGATAAATCCCTTTTAATTGGAGTATTCAAACACGGTAAGTGATGTCTCATTCTGTACAAAACTCAGTTGTAAAGCTTTCTGTGTGTAGGACTGTTCAGTCATAATATTAACAAGTATTGTTCCAAAGAACTGTTGGCTTGTATCTCCCTTTTTTTCTTGCCTGCATTAAAAACCTAATATGAGCTGTAAATATCAGATGCTGTTTTTAAATGTTTGCAGAACATTTGAGAAGAAAACATTACTTTCATGGCTGTAAATAAAACAAAACCATATTTGTTTAAATAATAGCCAAATAGTAAGATAGATCTCCATAAACTTTGCTTCCAGCACTGCTTCACTTGCTAACTCTGCCAACCAGTGTCAAAGTGGACGGTGGGCTTAACCTCTGCTATTAATCTGTACAAGTGCCTCCTGGGCTTTGTTCCAAGCAATATTTCACAAATGTCAGTGTTGAGAACTCCCGGCTCCCTTGAGTGGGATGCAGCCTTGTTAACTTTGAAAGGCTGGGGATGCAGAGCTGGCATGATATATACAGTGAGCGATTCCTGATTATAATCCCAATTCTCTGGAGGTCGCAGAGGTATTCTCAGCAGCCCAGCCTGACTAAAGGGGAGAATGATGGCTTATAAAACCTTTCATGATTACAGTTTGGCTTGAGGCTCTACAGCAGTTAGGAGCAGTGTGTTGTAGTACAAATCCTAATTGAATTGTGCTGTTCTGCCTATGTACAGCAGCTCTGTGTTGTGGGCTCAGCTGAGGCAAGTCTAGTCTAAAAATCATTTTCCTGCAGTGCACTGTTGGGATCTGCCATTTTCCATCTAGTCAACTTGGGCAGTAAAAAAGCAAACAGCAGTTTGAAAACCATAGAGGGAACAGTGTCATCTTACTGACATGCATCATCCTAAACCTAATAAGACAGGTTCGTTGGCCTTACGTATAACCCATGTATACAGCATTTTTGCAGCCTACATTGTGAGGGTTCCAGCAGGGCTGGAGCTATAGGAAATGCATGTGTGTGTGTTCCCATTTGCATCTGCATGTTTCCAGTAGGGAGTATTAAATGTGGAGAACCACTGCAAAAGTCGTGTAGGAAACTTGAAGTTTTTCACTTGTGAAAGATTTTTACTTCACCTTATAAAGACATTAAATTGAATTCTTTCTTCAGTATCCTACTATTTTTTAATGTTACTGATGTGAAAATATTTCTGTGCTGATGCAGTTTGCCAATATGAAAAATTTCATTACGTGAATGAAACGGTTGTTTCCAGCACGGTGACAGCTTCATTGTTTTACTTAAAAATAAGTAAATTAATCTAGAAAATTGTACTTCTACTCCCTAAACCTGTTCTATTCACAGCTGGTCACAGGTTTTAAAAAAATTTGTCTTGCACTCTGCATGCAGGTTATGAGAAGTACAATTCTATGAGGGCTGATCCAGCGCTGTGCTTTCTGGAGCGGGTTGGCATGCCTGATGCAAAGGCCATAGCTGCTGAACAGAGAGGGACAGACATGTTAGCAGATGGTGGTGATGGGTAAGGAGGACATGAAAAAATTAATAAACTTTATCAGCATTGTATATGTTGGCATGAATTCATATGTCATATTTTTCTTAGATCTTGCCTGAGGATCTGAAGTGATTGTATGATGTAAAAAGTACATAGAATTGTTTACACAGTTGGGCATGAAATGCGAATGTGTAATTTGGTACACCATACTGATTGCTTTTGTAGCTTTTTTGCTTTTGTCCAGAAAATCAGCCTCCTCTCAAAACCAATATATTTTTTGAAAAATCTTATTTTAAATATTTTATAGTGGTGAATTTGACAGAGAGGATGAAGATCCAGAATATAAGCCAACCAGAACGCCCTTCAAGGATGAAATTGATGTAAGAACTTCCAACTTTCTGTAATTACAAATTTATATAATTATAACTGATTCTCCCTGTTTATTTTCATGTGCACCTCTTCATTTTAAGAGCTACCAGATAAACACACCTTACAACAAAACACTTGTTTGGTGCTGTGTTTGGGAGATGACATGTTTTTCTCCTGAAATGATAACATATGGTCAAGACTGAAAACTAAAATAACTTCTCTCTTCTCCCCAAGGAATTTGCAAACTCGCCTCCAGAAGACAAAGAGGAGTCCATAGAAATACACCCAAGTAAGAGTATAGCAAAGAAATTAAAAGGCAAAAATGCACCATTTAGTGAAAGGTGGAGTGTTCATACTGCCGCATGAGGGGATAGGTGGTGTTTTGGGAAAACATCACAGTAAGCTTTTTACTGCCAAATCTCTTCATGTTTCACATCTTTCAAAACAATTATTTACTGTCTTTGCATAATCCACATTATGGCTTTCTGGATTTCTAATCACATAGTAGAAATTGTGATGATAAAGACCGGATGTTTCATAATGCAGCCGTTGATGGTTTTGCTGAGATAATGTTGGAAGTTGTAGATATGTTGTTTCCTCAGTATGGAGGAAAATTGCCAAGTTTAAGTGAGAATAATAAAGTGGGAAATCGTAAGTGTAGGTGTTTCCTCAGAGGCAGAACAATCTTTGTAATATATTTAAAGACGTATTGCATTAATTTTAATACTTACAATATTCATATGTTTGCATTCATAACATTGAATAATAATGCTTGATGGTTATCTCTGAATGCTTCACAAGCATTTCTGAGTTCTTAAGAGTTGGATGTTGTTTGATGCTATTTTTTTTTATCTCCTACCAACATGTAGTTATCCTGTTTCTGATTTGTTATGCACCAGTATTAACAAGGCCTATGTTCTTATCTGATAAACAGGAATCCAGTTATAGCTGTAGAAACTTTGAAACGTTTAGCAGTGGGTTTGCAGTGCACAAATACTTCTCTATTCTCTAGACAAACACACTGAAAGCAATGCTGAGTTAGGCCAGCTCTACTGGCCCAACACTTCAACCCTGACTACCCGTCTGCGTCGCCTCATTACTGCCTATCAGCGCAGCTATAAAAGGCAACAAATGAGGCAAGAGGCACTAATGAAGACTGACCGCAGGAGACGTCGGCCTCGGGAAGAAGTGAGAGCACTGGAAGCAGAAAGGGAAGCTATAATAACTGAAAAACGACAAAAGTGAGTTTCTCGGTGATATCTTTCTTTAAATCTCGTGCTTATGTCTCGCCAGTACCACTCCTCTGTTCTGAAAGAATAAACTAAGGGGATTTGGGGGCATCCAAACTATGTCTGGACTCTTGTTTATTCAGTGGCCTCACTTCTCTTGCTTCTTCCTTGACTAGGTGGACAAGAAGAGAAGAAGCTGATTTTTATCGTGTGGTGTCTACTTTTGGAATTATTTTTGATCCTGTAAAACATCAATTTGACTGGAATCAATTCAGAGCATTTGCCAGGCTTGATAAAAAGTCTGATGAAAGCTTGGAAAAGTATTTTAACGGCTTTGTGAATATGTGTAGACGAGTGTGCCGAATGCCAGTCAAACCAGATGATGGTAAGTTTTAACTGACAGTAGAAGTCAACTTGACTGTTATGAGACAGTGGGACTGTTAAAACTTAATGCCCAGGTGTAATGATTTTGAAATATGTATACTTTTAATCGATGTTAAACAACACAAATTGGTGTCGTTGCAGAGCCACCTGATCTTTCCACTATGATTGAGCCAATCACAGAAGAGCGTGCTTCTAGAACTTTATATCGCATAGAACTGTTGCGGAAAATCCGTGAACAGGTTCTCCATCACCCACAGTTGGGGGAGAGGCTAAAACTTTGCCAACCAAGCTTGGATCTGCCAGAGTGGTGGGAGTGTGGTAAACATGACAAAGACTTACTGATTGGTGCTGCTAAACATGGAGTCAGTAGGACAGATTATCACATTCTGAATGATCCTGAACTCTCTTTTCTTGAGGCTCACAAAAACTTTGCTCAAAACAGAGGGACAGGTAATGCAAATACTGTCTCTTCTGTAAACCCTCTGGGTGCTGGCTGCAATCAAACACCGCTTGTTGTCCCATCCACACCAGTACAAGAAGAAAAAGCTACAGAACAAGCAGAGTCTAAAGTTGAAGGGTCTGAAAATCCAGCAGCCAAAGAAAAGTCTGATATAAAAGAGGAGGCAGATACTGCAGATAAGGACACTAAACCAGAATGTGAAGCTGAGGCTGAGCCCGGCTCTGTAAAATGTGAATTGAAAGACATAGAAATGAGTACAGATGTAGACCCAAAATCTATTTCTGAGAAAGGTTCGGAAGAAGATGAAGAGGAGAAACTGGATGATGATGATAAATCAGAAGAATCCTCCCAACCTGAAGGTAATGCATTGGTCAGATCAATTCTGTGTGCTTAGCATGAGCCCCACAGCTGTTGTAAGTTGTGCCAGCTGGTAAGTGGCACACATGGAGCTATTATGGAGCTTTGGATAAGCTACATGGAGCAGTTCCTCTGCCCTTCCGCATATTCAGGTGGTTAGATAAGCTTTCGTAAAAAACATCCGGCACTAGTGGGGTATTCCCCCACAAGCGATGATTTCCAAGATAGCTTACTGAGCCAATAAGCATGGTCTCTGTGCCAAATGCAGAAGGCTAAGGCTCTGCAGTATTAATTACTGAACAAAAGCCTCAGAAACATGTCAAGCCTGGTTCTCTTAACCTATCTAGTTAGGTTGACATTGGGGGGTTGGAAATTTTTGTAGTTAATGCCTGGTCATGGTTGTTATTCAGCAGGAGCAGTTTCTCAGGGTAAGAATTTTGATGAAGAAAGCAATGCCTCTATGAGTACCGCAAGGGATGAAACACGCGATGGATTCTACATGGAAGATGGGGATCCCTCTGTGGTTCAGCTACTTCATGAGAGAACGTTTGCCTTCTCTTTCTGGCCTAAGGTTGGTTAGGGGTAGAATGGCATGTGTCTTTTTTCCCATAAAATATGGGAACCATGTTTGCAAAATAACAGCAAGTTTTGTACGATGCTGCCCTTGTAGTGGGCAAGGGACTTTTTTCTATGAATGATTTGCGGAATAGTGTTTTATTCTTTGATTTCATGCAGATTAGCAGGGGAAATGAAAGAAATTGCTGTACTGTAAATAGTGTCATTTGGTAAAACAAATGACTGACAGACACGAGTTCCTCATAGGCTCCATAACTGTATGTCAGCAGAATCACACCTTTCACACCTCTATTGATGGAAGCAAAGTTAGGATTTTGAATTATGGATTTCATCTGCAGAGCAATCTGCAATGTTGAGAGCAATCTGCAATGTTGAGAGCAGAGATTTTGTAAGTCACCTTTTTATTTTGGGGTGAGGAGATTGTAGAGGAGCATTGGTGACCTACATGATCTAAGCCATTATGTAATGTTGACAGATGTAATTGTATTAAGGTATCCTGCAAACATAAGCAGCAGTTTTAGATAGGATAAAGCTATATCTTATTTTGGTAACAATGCAGAAAATTATCTATTACAAAATGTTTTAAAAAATATGAAACCGTAAACTCGTAATAAATCCATACATAATTTAGTACTCTCCTTTGCAGTAAGGGGAGAGAGAGAAATAAAGTAGTAATAGTCTTAAGCTTACTAATCACCATAACAGGGCCATCTGGTTTGGGATGGGGGAGCAGGGCGGGGGGACCTTGCTCTTAATAGGCTTATTCCTGGGGAAAGCAAGCAGTCTGTTGCAGCTGCTGAGGTTTGCTAGTGGCTTTTGCACGGTTTTGCTGTTCAGGAAGCTAACTGATGCTCATATTCCCTAACCAGCAGTATTTCTCAATAGTTCGGAAGTTTCTACTACTTCAGGCAGGCTAGAATAGAATGTGCTTGAATACTGAAGTGGAAGAAATCAAATGATACTCATCTTTTTTGCTTTCAGCATGTGTTTTGGAAACATGGACTAAAACATTATTCCAGTCATAGTGTAAAAGTAAAACAAAAAATCCTTCATCTGTATAGGTTCAGCATAAGTAGACTAATAAACATAATTAGAGATTTTTAGTGTACACGCTTCAGTGAAATTTGAAGTGATAATGGGCGTGGAATGAAAATTGACATTCATTAGATGTCCCTAGGTTGGTGCCCGTTTCATAATGTTGAACTTTATTAATAGTGACGCTAATGAGGATCCACTTCCTAGGACAGAATTGCAGATCCAGCCTCTTGGATCTCGAGAACTGCAGCTTTAAGATACTGATTGCAGATGTTTTGATTTTCCCTTCCTAACTGTTGATTTTGTTAACTAGTGCAGCATAAAACAATAGTGAGTTTCTGTTAAATTTGTCAGTTAGTACATGGTTGTACGGAAAACTTGGTCTTTCTCCTCCCCCCCGATACAAATGCAGCTTTTAAATTCTAGTGATGTTCTATTCTACAAAACTGTCTGTGTATAAGCTTCTTGTAAGGCAGTCAGCTTATCCTGACCTGCAAGAGAATAGTTGGTTTTGAATGTGTTTCTTAAGCTGTGGAAACTGGACTCTGTTGTTACACTCATTTGAGTTTAAAAGGCGACATTCACACTGAAGGTTCATTACATACTTTTCCTTTATGCAGGACCGAGTAATGATCAACCGATTAGACAACATCTGTGAAGCAGTGCTGAAAGGGAAGTGGCCAGTAAATAGACC
>JAVJGJ010000037.1:44185079-44207948 GCA_035590215.1 Microhierax caerulescens | reverse complement strand
CCAGTAAATAGACGCCAGATGTTTGATTTCCAGGGGCTCATACCTGGGTATACTCCAACAGCTGTGGACAGCCCTTTACAAAAAAGGAGCTTTGCAGAGCTCTCCATGGTTGGTCAAGCCAGCGTCAGTGGCAGTGAAGATATCACTGCCTCTCCTCAGTTATCAAAGGCAAGGCTGCATCTTTCTCACATGAAATATTTTATCTTGCATGTGCTTCTTTTGCATAATAAAAAAAAATTATCTAAAAATAATGAAAAAGCGTTTCTTTGAATAGATTGAAGGCTTTGTTTTCAAAGTTATGTGCTTGGACTTTTATATAAATGCAGCATAGCAAACAGAGCTTTACTAATGTTTTGAAATGCTCGTTTTTCATTAGGAAGATGCACTCAATTTATCGGTTCCACGTCAAAGGAGGAGGAGACGAAGAAAGATTGAAATTGAGGCTGAGAGAGCTGCCAAGAGGAGAAATCTTATGGAAATGGTTGCCCAGTTACGTGAGTCTCAGGTGGTCTCAGAAAATGGACAAGAAAAGGTTGTAGATTTATCAAAGGCCTCACGAGAGGCAACAAGTTCTACCTCAAATTTTTCATCTGTTACTTCAAAGTTTATCTTGCCTAATGTCTCCACACCCGTATCTGATGCCTTTAAAACTCAAATGGAGCTGCTGCAAGCAGGTCTTTCACGCACACCCACAAGGCATCTACTAAATGGCTCTTTAATAGATGGAGAACCACCCATGAAGAGGAGGAGAGGAAGGAGGAAAAATGTAGAAGGGCTTGATCTGTTATTTATGAGCAACAAACGGACATCATTGACTGTAGTAAGACAGCAACCTTTTTGTCTCATATTTGTTCTGTGTCTAGTACTTTCTGAATGTGAGTTTAAAGTGTTGTTATACTCTCCCCAGCAGTAACGTAGTTTTTACCTTTGTGTTTAGAGCTGTTACTTTATTTGAAACAAACAAAATGTTGTTCACATCAAGTTTTTACTCTAGTGAATTGCAGCTGAGTTTTAAGTAGCTTGTACTTCCAAAGACCTTTTTTTTTTTCTAATACAAAACATATAATATATGTATAATATATATTTGGAGGCTTAAGTATGTCTTTCTTACTGTGTAGAAAAGGGAAGGTCATGGGGGCCACTAACTGGAAATGCACGAAAACTGCTTTCTCTTTAGCTTGTATGTTCTTTAATGTTCAAGCATGCTAAATTTACAAAATTCCCTAATGCAGTGATATTGCTTTACATAGTATGAATATTTAAACCCCATTAACTCTTGCATATGCAAAATCTCCATGAGCATTTAGCTTCAGTCCCTGCAATTGTTTCTCCCAGGTAACTGTTCCCTTGAAGTAAGAATTAAAACAAACATTACTGTTTTCAGGAGGATGCAGAAGTGACCAAAGCTTTTGAAGAAGATATGGAAGCCCTACCAGCAAGGAACATTCCATCTCCTGGTCAATTGGACCCAGACACTCGCATCCCTGTAATCAATCTAGAGGATGGGACCAGGCTGGTGGGAGAGGATGCTCCTAAAAACAAGGATTTAGTTGAATGGCTTAAACTGCATCCTACTTACACTGTAGATATGCCAAGTTACGTACCAGTAAGTATGTGATTCTAAAAGTTTTATTGTATTAATACAGAAGTTAGTTTTACAGGCATCAAAATTAATTTCCTCACATTGGGCATAGTCATTGGATTTTTCAACTGTTGGTTTCCAGTAAAGGTTTTTTCTGCAGCCACACTGACTATGATATCTAAACACCCAGGTGGTATCAGGGTGTATAGGTTGCTTTACCTTTCTTAATATTTGTATATAACAATGTGTGTTAGTACGTTGTTTGTGTCAAGTTCTGCAGAGTTTCTTCATCTGATAAGAAAAAAAATTCTCTCAGATAATCTGATGGTAAAGTAATTGGCCCCTTAAAGTTGTTGTGAGAAGAGGTTCCATGATTGGTGATTTTTGTCAAGAAAAAGAAAAACTAAAAGCAATATATTTCTCCTTTTTCCAGAAGAGTGCAGATGTGCTGTTTTCCCCATTTCAGAAGCCGAAACAAAAACGACACAGGTGTCGAAACCCTAATAAACTGGATATAAACACCTTGACAGGAGAAGAAAGGGTACCTGTTGTAAATAAGCGAAATGGAAAGAAGGTAAAAATTAAGTTAGTGGACGTCTTTAATAATGTCTTTGCATGTGGAAACCACGTTTTCTACTCCAAGCTTTCTTTTTAAACGTTTAGTAACTTGGCACCAGCAGTTATCCTTACTGGAATGTACCACCCAGTTCCTTTAATTCCTTCTTTGCTCTTCTGTTATGTTTATATTAATCACTTGAGTGAATAACAGTTTTTTGAAACTGTATAGTTTTTCTTTTTAACATCTTTCCCGTATATCAGGCACACATTTCGTTACTAGCCCTGCCTAAGTGGCAGCATTTTACAGTCTTTTTAAAAACATCATCTTTTGAATTCTAGTAGTATTAGCTGGTCTCCATGTAGTTTTCCACAGTCTGAACTGAAAGTCTTTACTCGCACCCTTCAGAAATGAAAGTGTACAGATAGAAAATGTCCATATAAGTAGCTGTTTGGTTTCTTTTGTTTTTGAAGTGTTAAACTTGTCTTTTGCATTAGATGGGTGGAGCTATGGCCCCTCCAATGAAGGACTTGCCGAGATGGCTGGAAGAAAATCCTGAATTTGCTGTTGCTCCAGATTGGACTGACATTGTTAAACAGTCTGTAAGTAAAACTTTCATTCCATGCTTCATTGTAGATTATCGCACAGAAAAGTTGAAGGCTGTGTAAATTGATGATTAAGTCTTTATCTCAAAGCTGGTTTTGAGCTGAGGAAATTGTAGTGTCTGGGTGGGAGTTACCCAGCTTAGGGGGAATGGGGATAGGAGACTGCTGCAGAGTGGGATTAAAGTACACTCAAAAAATCAGCTACAGTGAGGCAGTCTTCAGCATTTGTTTTGCTTTTTTTTTTTCTGATAAGCAACAATCATTAATAAACACGGGTATTCATCCATTAAAAACTTAGAAAATATTTGTCATATTCATAACAGAAATAAATTTATCATCTTGGTAACAGCATCAAAGGATTAGGTTTTCTGCCTTTTATTTTACATCGGTTGTTTGAAAATAAAGGGTAAAATTCTGCAAATACTTTAATGAAATATTACTATACTGAAGTTCAGTATGAGGTACAAAGGTATAGATTTGCAGTTGGGTTATGTCAGGGCATGTATTTTTTTAATGAAGCTACGGAGTTTCAGCACATGCTGTTTTACTGTTGTGTTTAAATGTAAAAAACCTATGACTTCCCTTTCTTCAATTTTTCTTAGATGTTCTACTGCTGTTCACTTTAGTAGCTGGCTAGTTGTGATTTGCCAGGGTTGAAAAACAAACCACTGTTGGAGTATGCTGAAATCCCTTCTGTTTCTTCCATTGTCACCAGTTTATGGTTGAAAGCTGTAAAAGCTACTGGAGAATAAAGCTTGTGTTTTCGCATCTCCTTTTCCAGGGTTTTGTTCCAGAGTCCATGTTTGACCGTCTTCTCACTGGACCTGTTGTGAGGGAGGAAGGAGCAAGCAGAAGAGGAAGAAGGCCAAAAAGTGAAATTGCCAAAGCAGCTGCAGCAGCTGCTGCTGTAGCATCAACGTCGGGAATCAACCCACTACTAATGAACAGTCTGTTTGCTGGAATGGACCTCACAAGCCTCCAGAACCTACAGAACCTGCAGTCTCTCCAGCTCGCAGGCCTCATGGGCTTCCCACCAGGGCTAGCAACAGCTGCTGCTGCTGGAGGGGACGCTAAAAATCCGGCTGCCATGTTGCCTCTGATGTTGCCAGGGATGGCAGGATTGCCCAATATGTTTGGACTAAGCGGATTGTTGAATAACCCGATAACGGCTACTACTGGAAATGCCACTACTGCTTCCGGTCCAGGAGAGACTGAAGATGGTGCTTCAAAATCTGAAGAGAAGAAGAATGAGAATGAAGAGGAGAACAAAGACTCTGAGAAAAGCACAGACACTGTTTCTGCTACTGACTCTGCAAATGGATCTGTCAGTGCTGCTACTGCAGTGACTACTGCCACTGCCACCACTACCACCACCACCAACACTGGATTGCCCACAAACCCTCTGGCCTTCAATCCTTTCCTGCTGTCTACCATGGCTCCTGGCCTCTTCTATCCATCTATGTTTCTACCTCCAGGACTGGGAGGATTGACTCTGCCCGGTTTCCCAGCACTAGCAGGACTTCAGAACACAGTGGGCTCCAATGAAGAGAAGGCTACTGACAAAACTGAAGGAACTGCCTTTAAAGATGAAGAAAATCTCGAAGGCAGTGATGCAGAGGAGAGCCTTGATAAAACTGCAGATTCCTCCGTTTTAGAAGATGAAATAGCACAGGGTGAAGAATTAGACTCACTTGATGGGGGGGAAGAAATAGAAAACAATGAAAATGATGAATAACCAGTACCAGTTACAGTTAAAGTGTTTTAAACTTTTGACAAGTGGTAGTCCTACTGTTTACACTCACAGTTAATGTCCATACTTAGTTTTTATAAGCTGTTCTGTAACATAGTGTAGCAAAAAAAAAAGTTCAAGTCATGTTATACAGATGTGTCAAAAGGTATCTTGGTCATTAAGTATTGTGCAGTGCATTATTTATTATCCCTAGGAGAGATGAAATTTGAGAGGTGATCATGTCTTTTTAAGGAAATTGACATAATGCTCTGCTTTTTTTTTTCTTTTGGTACCATTGGTATTATGAATTACGCAGCAATTTGTAATGAAGTGGCACTAATAGAAGGAAGTGCTGCTTAAAGGAAGGATGAAGTTATATATTTAATTTTTTTCTTTTTTCTTTTTTTTTTTTTTTTTTTTTTTTTTGCTGTGAAGGTCAAGATGAAATTTAACCATACATATCGTACTTGCGCTTCATTTTGACTGTATGGGAGTTCACCCACTCACATGTGCGCACACACCCACACACACACACTCTCTCTGACAATCTTCATGATAGTGTGAATGTCTCTGTCTGGAGACGCAGCAATAATAAGGCAGCTGTTGAATGTGAAGAGTACCTTTTGGAAATTAACCCGTGGAGAAGGTTCTTACAGGATAAAGCTACAGTTTAATCGTCTCGTGATCTTGTAATGCACTGGTATAAACAAAAAGAAAAAAAATCAGGTACCTTTTTTAAATTAAAGGACTTTGTTACTTTAGCCACAAAGCTAAACAGCATTACCTCAACTCTAAACTAGCCTTGAAGTTTACAGACATGACTTTGTAAATGTATTGTTTTTCTTTGTTGTGATGTCTTTTTATTTTTTTTTCTTTGGAAACTGCTATCATGTAAGATAAGATGTAAATTGCTGCCAACTGTAGTAATGATGCTTTTAATAAAAGTGACCCATGATATGCAGAGATGTAATTATAGAATGTAGTGTTTAGAGACATCAGAACTGGTGTTTGCTTTCTGTATTTGCATTGTGGCTTTTTTATAGCATTTTCCTGCTATATTCTTTATAGATTAGTGGCTGTAAATGCTGAACTGATCGTCTTCAAGGGACTAGGCAGGAAGAGAAACCATGAATTACCTTCATATTTTCCACTCCGAGTAAGTCTACAGAAACGCACACTAAAACCCCTACTTCACTCCTTCAAAGGGGCATGAGAGACTGAGAATACTTTAAAATGTGTTCAGCATGTGATAATGTGGTACACTAAAGAACAAAAGGGCAAAAGAAAAATGAGGCTTTAATAGGCACAATATCTAGGTCATTTATCCTTGGTTAATGGGTAGAAAAACACAATGCTGTAATGACAGCAAGGGATACAAAGGCTCTGTGGTATCCTGTAGACCAGAGCTTCTGATGCCAGAAACCACTGTGTCAAACAACCTACATGAAACTAAAACTGACCCACTTTTCATAAAAAACAGTGTCTCTTTTGGAGGGCTACAGATTTGTACCCTTTTGTGACCTTTTGATATTCGAGATAATGTACCATTTCAGAACTTCTGTTTTCACAGTGTTGTCACCTTGGCACACACGTACACAACTGTCTCGAGAGTGGGATAAAAGGTTAGATATTCAGTGGAGTACATGAAAAATTAGCTATTTGAGTTGCCAGCTGTGTGTGGACCCCCGTCTTAGGACTGATATTATCTGTGCTTTTGGAATGCTGGAGAGCTCTAAACCTCACTCTTCTGTCCACTGTGAATTTACACAAGAGCTCAAATGGGCAAGTGTTGCAAGGCCAAAATTTGGTCCTGGGGGGGGACACATAGGAAAAAGGGCTGAACTATGGCCTGAAAAGAGCATTTGGGGAACGATGAAAGTAGATGAGAAATGAAGGCTTAGGAAGTGAATTTTGTGTGAATGAATCACAGGCACGCACTGCTGAAGTGAATAGATGTCAGGATGTCTTGTACTGCCACTTAAATAGATCATGCAGAGTTAATGAAGGTCAGGAAGGATTCCCCCCGCCATGTACATCACTGAACAGTTGACGAGGTGTGTTATTCCTGCCTCTTTCTAAAACATCACATGTAGACCACGTCAAAAAGCAAGAGGCTGAAAGCCAAGGTACATTAACTCGATCAGGTGTGTTACATACTCTGTTGAATTCATTCAAGCTGTTACTTAAATTCCTCATGTCTTTTTTCTTCTACTTACAGAGCTCCCACTGTAAAAGTTGGTAGGTGCTTCCTGTTGTGTATATTGCACATACTGGCACCCAATAGCCTTTTTTTTAAAAAAAAAAAAAAAAAAAAAAAATCAGTTTTGTAATTCCCAGCAAAGATTTACACAGACTAATGATATCCCTTGGGAGGGCCCTTTTTAATTGGCAAGACTAGAAATTGTATTGTTAAATGCTACACTAACCTCCTTTCTCCTCTGTCGAAATTGCTGAAATGAGGGGGAAATTCTGGTAACTGCCTATTTCTGCCTGTAGGTTTTTGGCACAGAAACATCCAAGTCATGACGTAGGGTGTCCAAGCGACAAGTGCATCTTGCCCCATTGTAAGTGTTCCTCCTTAATGGTATTGCTCGTTTGCCTTTGCTAATTGAAGAAAAAATGAAACTGGAGAACTGCTGCAACAGAACAAATGCCATGCTAACGGGGGAGCCTCTGTATTCTTGACTGTGTTTCCTGAACAGCCTTGCTTCCTGCAAGCCAAACAGACCACTCGCCTGTTGAAAAGGTGACATTTGATTTTTTTGGAAGGGTTATGGGCCCCTGGTATGAAAAATGAAGTGGGGGGATTGCCATCTAATGTCCGAGAAATGTATTACATGAAAATATGAAGGTTTTTCTTTGATTTGACACAGAGTTTTTACATGTTTAATTATTGCAAAGATTCTTATGGAGTTTTAAAGTGTGTCTAAATGAATAAAAGCTTACATGAGTAAGATACTTAGATCAGATACTATTCTGCACTTGATTCACCTCTGGAGCACCCTTTTTGTCTGTCTCTGCGAGAAGCCTGTTTTTTGCTACCAACCATTTTTTGCTGGTCCTCCTAATGGTCACAGAAATGTTAATGGGGTTATAAAGGAATACAAATTACTTTTGTTGTTGTTGTTGCTTACAAGAAGAAAGTACCTGTGTCGAAGTACAGCCATGGCCTGCTTGCTACCACAGACCTTTGCTGTGTGCACGGTGTGCAGTCTGGCCAAGGGAAACAACAAAACAGATCTGCTCAGGCTGTTAAAGACATATTTTTAAGAACTGGTCTGTAAAGGAGAACCAGTTCAAGCATGAGTGTTGAATACGCACTGCTGAAATAGTGGACAAATCCCTAAACTAGTCCCAGTTATCTTCTGCAGGCTTTGGTCTCTTGTTTCATATCAATGTCAGTGTCGAAGTGTACTGAATATTGGAATGACGCATGCTGCTCTGTTGAGGATTTTTGCCATTTAGTACAGAAAAATAACCGTTTGAGAGAGGCTTAAGATTTGGAGGCAGGGGGTTAATAGATTATATTTTTATTACTAAGCTTCCCCTTGAGTTTTGTATTGCACGCAAAACTGCTTGGGATGTTCAGGACTCCTGTTGCTCTGCAGCACACAGCTCAGCTACCTCTGAATCCTTGATGTTGGGGCTGGGGGTCTGGTAGTTTCAGGGCATCTGAGGGCACTCTGTCCTGCTGCCTGCAAACTGTTCCCTGGGGGCCTGAGAGGTGCCAGCCTGTGACTTTTTTTCTGACACCCCCCCTCAATGGGAGGGAGCGCTGGCTGCAGGTTTTGCTGTACGTGCTATGTGAATAACCTGTTGTACCCCTCTTTGGCTTAAGTGATCATGCTTTGGAGAGACCTGAACTTGGCTTCCTACCTAGAGAGATGGCGGTTCAGGCATCCATTCTAATCACTAGCTTGAGTCAGCTGTTCTGAGGAAAATACGTGAAGGAAATGAAATTTTCAGGACCGCTAGTTGCTGTGATCAAAGTTCGATGGCAGATCCTGAAGCAGTTGAAAACCTTCCAGCTCGGTCTGCATGCAGCTTTAGGTAATAGATTTGATGCAAAATACTAAATATGTAGGATAACAGGAACTATAGTGCAAAAGTATATTTTCTAAAGGGGGATAAATTCATGTCGCTGAATGGTTTTGTTTGTATAACTTTGATCAGTTGCTGCCAGCACTAGTAAAACTATCGAATCTTAATTGTTTGAGCCATTTGTGTTGCAGTAGCTCAGTGCTGGTAGTTTCCAATCTATTACTTGTACTTCCTCAGTCTTTGCATAAAAATTTCAGCTATCGGTGATAGCTGCAAGTCAGAGACTTCATTAAATCCTGGTAATTGTAGTCAGCGTGGAAAAACAAAAACCTGTCCCACCCATTTAGAAAGTTTGCTCGGAGTATGTGGATGCAAGCATTGTTAATTGGGGTCTCACCATAGAAGCTCCTTTTTTCTTTCAGTTCAAACTTTCTATACGTGAGCCGTATTAGCCTAAGGGGCAATACAGAGATGGTGAACCGTGGATTCATCCATCTTTTGGGCAGTTGCATCTGCAAACAAATGGCAGGCAAACTGTAAGCTTTAAAATGTCTAGTAACAGTGTGCTCTGCAGGCAAGAAGTGGTCAGCTGTGATACCAGTGCTTTTGCAGTTCTCTTTTTGGATGATGCTTTGACCTTCCAGATTTTGGGAAGTCTGGGAACCTGTGGGCTTTGCAGGCGTAGGAGTTAGGATCAGCATCCACCAGGTCTGTGCTATCGGTCTCCTCCCACAGGGCTTCTGCTATTGTTGGGCCTGGGGAAGGATTTGCATATCTGTGAGCAAAGAGCTAATGTTAGCTCCCTCTGCTCAGAGGCCCTGCAAGGAAACTCCATGATCCTTCCCTTTTTTTTTTTTTACCTTTTTTTTTTTTTTTTTTTTTCCTAAGGGCTAGTAGAAAATAAGAGGCAGCCATTGTATTTCACTGCAGTGGCATTGTTCTGCACCAGACAAAGATGGCATATTTCTCCAATCCATAGTTTCTGCTCCTTCAGCCATGGCTGGCTACTGATGAGCAGCTGTGCAGACTCTGAATAGCCTAAGGCATTTCCTAAAACCTTTAAAAATATGAATTTTCCCCAAGCATGTGCCAAACCCCTCCCAAAACTATGTGGCAGGAGAAGGGAAGCAAAGCTTTTGCTCTTTGTCCAGAATATGTTTTCCTAAAATTAAACTTTCAAGCCATGCCCACTTTCAGAAAATGCATGTAAGTTCTCACAAACATATCAGTTGATTCCTGAATGACTTATATAAAACCTGTTCAGAAGAATATTTTAAAAGAAGAAATGGATTATTATGTTTTCTTTAAGGATTTTTGTGAAGGAAAGAGGTGAAGGGTTTAAACTAAGCTATACGATTGTGTTTTATGAACCAGACAGGTGCTCGTAATAACTAGTTGAAGAAAATGTTAAAAATTAGTCCTGTTCCTTATCTGCCATGCATCTGACATTTCCAAAATATCATTTTGGGCTGTCACTGTAAGAACATGCTTTTTCTTCCCAGTCGTCTTCAAGTTCTTCTCAACCAGACTGGCCATCTTCTGCTGTCTCAGTCTGCAGCAGGCTTGCCATCTGCTATATGGCTAATCAATTCACAAAGGTGCTGCTGGGCAGTGCAGACTCCCTGTCCTCTGCCAATATTTTCTGGAAGTTGTCAAACATAGCTGAATTTGTTCTCAGCTGTCACAACCATCGCATTGATTCCAGCTTGCAGCACTCCAGTGACCAGTGGGGTACGCGCATTGTTTCACCAGCAGCGTTTGCTCTTTTGTGCCCATTTGATTAGGCTGCAGCTATGGCTGGAGTCTGGGGCAGCGTGTCTCTCGGGCTGCAGGTAAAAGGTGCCCTTTTACTGTTTTAAGCTGCCTACTCACAAGTTTGAAGGGTGAGCCTGTGGGCGAATCGGCAGACCAGGACTCCAGATTCCATTTCTAATTCTGTCTGCTTCCCCCAGGCAGTTGCTTTAATTGCAGTTTCAGAACGGAGAATGACTCTTGCCTTCTTCACGGAGATGTTGTGAGGCTAATGTTAGCAACAATCATGTGGTACTGAGGCCACCCTGACTAGGACTGCCTGGGTAAGAGACTTCAGCTCATCCTTGAACATGACAATCTTCATCACATCTCAGGCTGTCATTCTGCACCACCCCCCTCAATCAACTGCTGCCACTGTACGATGGCAAATCTGCTGCCCCACTGTGAGATACCAGATCTGTCAGCGTCTTTCTGCTGTCTCCTGCTTCCATGGAAAACCGCGTGCCAGGCTTTGGGTCTCGCTTCTCGCTGTCCTGTTGAGTCCTGCTTTCAGGGCAGGACTGCAGCTATTGCTTCAGCTGTGCAACTTGCTACTCCTCGACCTTGGGTGCGTTTTCTGTTTTGACCGTGTAGTACATCATAGAAATGTGAACATAAATCAGTACGCTGACTTCTTCAGGAGGAGGGTTGGTTGTCGCTCATGTTTCTTTAATGTTCCTTTGGCCATACCTGGATCTGATGATGGAGCCACTTCACCTGACTTAGGCTGTTACCAAAGCCCCGTGTTCAGACACTGGGTTTAAGCAGCAGGATTCAAGGCATTACAGCTTCATGCTCTCCTCATAAGGCTTCTGCTTTACACACTGCTCTGCTGATGGGGCTAATCCGAATTTAAGATGCTAGATTGCTGAAGCTTTAGTATACTTCAAACCCACAGCTTCTCTTTCTCCTTGGTCATGCAGGAGTCCTGGGAGGTCCTTCCCTAGTTCTTCCTTGGCTTTGTTTACAGCTGCCTCAATAAGGGAGCTCGTGGATACATTCGGGACAGGCAGAGAGATGGTAATATCCCTAGTTTTTTCCAGCCTTGTCTGCTTTCTGACAGATAGCAGGAAGTGATTGGCTGAT
This sequence comes from Microhierax caerulescens, assembly GCA_035590215.1. Lineage (NCBI taxonomy): Eukaryota > Metazoa > Chordata > Aves > Falconiformes > Falconidae > Microhierax > Microhierax caerulescens. The sequence goes on along the minus strand of JAVJGJ010000037.1, from coordinate 44,196,558 downwards.
ATTTCCAGTGTCCACTGGTCTTTTAGGAGAAATTCATAGCTTTAAAAAGGCCTGAAGTCCAGCTTTCCAAGTACCAGATCCTACCAAGGATCACCTTCTGTCATTGGTGCTGTACAACTGCACCAAAAATGAGCATTCAGGAAAAGAAAAAGGCATCTGCTGGCTTTAAACACTCGGTGTTTCACTTGAGCAAGCCTTTTCATTGCCCTATTAGTTTCCCTTGCCACATGAAGAGCTGCCATCATTTCTTACCTACTGTATATTTATATTTAATCCACAGGAAAAAAGCAATTTTCTAGAAGCCACAAGAGGCAAGCTCCAAAAGATCTTTCAGCCTGTTTTCGGTACGTGCTGCTAAATACCTCATGTTTGTCAGCTCTTCTTGGCACCCTTTCTGTGTAACAGCCTCTAATGAATTTGGATTAGCTTCTCTGCTGATGGCTAGTAGGGATCACGCTATGCAGTAACAGCCCTTGAATACGTGTAGAATTTGACTGCAACCATTGCAGAGGTGGATGTTTTTAACCTGGATTTGGAACAGGATTTGCAGAACTGTTTTCATCAGATTTCATTGTATACAAGCTGAAGGATGGGTGGGCTTTCTTGTGCACTGTTTAATGAAGTCTTCCTAAAGCAGTTGCAAGTTGGCACGCCAAGAGGATCTTAACTAAATTGGAATAAATTACACTTCTCTGCCATGCGCTTCGTTTATTCCTCATGGAGAGGTAGCTGTTTGGATCTCTCCGTTGGCCTTATGCCTGTGGTGACCCAAGCAACATTTGCATGCAGTGATATCAGGTTTTCTTGTGGAACTTTGCTGTTTGCACTACAGAAAAAATCTGCAACTGATTGTGGAGCTGGTTTTTATGCTTGTCTTCGCTCCTTCTGATAGGTGAGGGAGAATATGCTGTGAGCAGGCAAAAGCAAATTAAATCTGCACTGATCTCTCTGATGACCAATGTGGAAAAGGGTTGTCTGCTGTTTGTAGCAAACAAGAATTGTCGTGGGGAAAATCAGAACCAGAAGTTCTGGGGAGAATGTGGAGATTTCTTTGGGAATGCTTTGATTTCCCTCCCTGATTCAAGGTGGCAGTGATGCCCTTCCAGCACAAGGTGAAGACTGAAGGGGTACGTGGCCGATGCAGAGAAGGGGTCCTTGATGGAGCCTTCCTTGTATTGGTGCTCTTTGGTAATGGAGACTAGAGGAAGGGCTGGAAGAGCTTCCCTCATCAACTCTGTTATCCTGGGAAAAATGCATGGACAAGGCCGGCACAAGAAGGCTCTCCCCCTGTCCCATCCCAGCCAGGGCTTCTGACAGAGAAGCCTCAGGAGGGAGGGGACCTAGAGGTGACAAAATCCTCTCATAACCTATCAGAAAAGAATGCCTTTGTCTGCAAGATGATATATTGCTGGTATTAATCAGTAGCAAAATGCAGGGCTTTCCCTCATGATTCCCTTCACCTGCCATCAGCCACTCAACCCTGGACACGAGCAGTTAAAACCTCCCTGCAAAATGTGTGTAGATGGGAACATGTGGCACAAGCTTCTCTGTGCTCAGTAGATCGGTGCTGGGTAGTTTTCCATTGTGGAGCACGTTTTTAGCTGGCGCAGGCTGTATGGATGTACTTGACTGCTGGGAGGACGGAAAAGGTAAGGACACCATCCTGAAGACCAAAAAGTTACCAGGCCACCTACTCCCTCTGGACTAACTCTCCATGTTCCCTGAGGTCCTGGCCAGCAGATTTAGTGGTTTTTACAAGCTCATTTTCAAGTTATGGTTTTATCTCCTGTTTTATGGTATGTTTATTCCCTTTGGGTTTATTACTGGTTTACAGCTGTACAATTATTGTTTGCTGGCTATCTACAGCTATCATCCCCACAGCTAAAATGCTAGCGGCAGCTACTGAAATCCCGGCAGCAATGGATGTAACGCCACATGTAGCAGAGGAATCTACAACTGGGAAAACTCTGCTCCTTTTGATATTTTTGCAAGTTTGAGTCCTGGCCCCCATAGAAATAAAGGCATAAAGCTAAAAATTAAAATCTCACCCCCAAATACAGGCAAACTGACCATTCTGAATTTGTTTTGGAATCGCATTTGACTCTGAGAAACCAGCCAGGCTGTGCACAAGTAATTCAGGAAGATATAAATGGCTACATTATAATGAGCAGACACCTTTTTTAAGCATGATCTATGTTTTTAAGAAAATTCATTACAATAAGTCTTACAATACCAAGCTCTTCAATGAATTTTTCATGTCTGCATACCAAGATATATATAAAATGATCATAATCATACACCTTTGGGGCAATGCTGAGCACCAGCTGTTTCACTGATGATTTATAGGTTGCCACGTTCAAGGTTAATAATCAGGAGAAACAGGTTACAGTATGCAATGTATTTATGTCAGGTTAGAAGTTCAGTAGTGAGGATATGATGTTAGGATGATATGTGCTGTTTTAATTAGCTACATCCCAGTTTTCTGGAAAATCAAATGCAACCACTTTCCAAACGTAAAATCTGTGAAAAGTTACCAGTGCTAATTTTTATTTCAACTCCGTTGAAATTAAACCAGCACAATATCCTCTTGGTCTCATCTGAAATCTGCATGCAAACTGCCTAAGTGGTCGATTCATAATAAAAATTCAGTACTGAGGTGGATGGAGATTCTCCCAGGACAGAGAGCAGGATGGTTTAAACTGCAGATGCAGTGGCACTCCACGCCTCGCGAGCTGCCTTACGCTGCAGCCCAACCCATTAAGACAAGCCATTGCAGCCTGCCAGGGTACAAGCCTTGAAGCAGCAATGGAGATGGCGGTCACGGGACATCAGCCCGTGTGGCCGCCCCAGCAGCTGGTAGGGGCATTGCTGATGGCTGTGGTTGTTTCCTCCCCGGTTCCAGCTACATCCATGAGTCCTCCTGCAAGAGGACATTTCTAACTGTGTTACTGCCAGGATCTGCTCTTCTGTGCAAGACGTTTACTTTAAACAACAAAAGGAAAAGGCTTGGAGTCAACAATTGATGCTACGGGCCTTTTTTAAAGTTTCTGAATAGTTACCCCTTGGTTTAACTAGGGAGCTGCCTGCAAACTGACAAGCCGAGAGCCCAGCAACGTGGAAAAACCTTTGCCTCCACCTCAAAAGAGAAATTTCTAGCACTGGAGTTTTCTGACACAAGCAAAAGGTGCAAGCTTTTCTACCAAGGCCCGGGGAGCTTTAGCTGCTTGCAAACACCAGAGTCCCAGAGCAGGGCCTCAGAGCATTGCCATCGCATTGCATTGCTTTGCAAAAACCTTTGCTGCTTCCCTTCAGCTTTCCTGAGCTCCCTCAAAGCTGAATGCTCGTTCCCAGAAGTCGGCAGCTTTCTCCACACAGTGCTGTGATTATATTCACAACAGGGAACTCCAAATAAGGTGAGGAAAGGGGCTAATTCATTTCAGAAAGATGGCTTTAAATCTCACCAGATTCAGCAATGGCAGGCTCATCTTTGGATGAAAACAGTTGATCCGTCCTATCTTTGCATTTTCAGCTGCATTTGCCCACCAGACTGGGAGTGATGGGAGGTGTGCTGGTGCTGGGGTACCAGCCCTAGTGGTCAGGCTTTATGCCCTCAGATTGCTGCATCCAGCTCTTCCTCAGGGGCTGATCTGTGTCTTAGTGGGATTTGAGTCTTGGACCACCGTGAGCCCTGAGGATTTCCTTGGTGCTGAGACGCTACGTGCAGCAACATTCTCGCCCACAGACCCCCACTGCACGCTTTGACTGTTGGATGTCGTGCATTCAAGGCCTGCCTCCACTCCCCGCTGTGCATTCATGTATGCTAAACAACCTGTTGAACTTACAATAACGAACGCAGCCTGCCCTCTAAACAAATGGGAAGAGGCACCCTCGCATAATAAAATCACCAGAGAGAGGGCAAGGAATAGGACACAGATGAGATTTCATTCTCATAAATTGCCTCTCTATTACACTTGGAGTATATTCACAATAGGGAACTCCAAATAAGATGAGAAAAAGGGCTAATTCATTTCATGAGGACGGCTTTAAATCTCGGCCTATATGCTAGAAAATTAATTACGGCTATGATGAATGAAAGGAGAAGTTATACCAGTAATGAACATCACCATATCCTGCTTTCTTAGCCCAATAAAATTTTCTTTAACTGAGCAGTGGCATTCATAAATGTCAGCAAAGCAAAACGTGAATATAATAGGACACGTTGACCTGGGTGCAGGCAGTGGTGCCTGTGGGTATGGGAAAAGCTGTTGGAGCCCTTACATGTTTGCGTGTAATTTTAAAAGGCCAAGCTGTCTTAGGCTTTTCACAGAATGACTGATCAGGCGTGGAGAAATAGCCAATAAAAATGGGTGATATAAACATTATTAGTGAGAGTTGTGGTTAATGGTGGAGGGAGTTGGAATCCCAGGGTGAAAACTTGGCTGTATCAAAGATAGTAGTAAAACTCATCGTGACTCTGGATTCTGGTCTTACGGCATCCAGTTCCTAAACAAAATACCTGAAATTGTCCTATTAGGTTATTAGACTGTGTGCCCTAAGTTATTACTGAAGGGCTAGTGCTCAAGCATTTTATTTCACTACTATGTGAATGTATATTTGCCTCTCAGTGGCCTCACAGGGGCGTTTGAAGGTCTAACAAGTCTGTTGCCCTAAAAGAGGGCTAACCACCCTTCAGGCTCTTCTGATCACGTTTGCTTAGCCTGGTCTTAAAGACCTCGAGAGACAGAGATCCCACAAACCATGCTCGCATTTTAGCTTACTCTCCTTGCCATAGTTTTTGCCTATTCTTGTTACTCCCGTTCTCCGTGAACTTGGAGAACCAAAGGATCTCTTTTGCTTGGCAGCAGTGTTTGCTACCTTAGAAATCTGTTATCGTGTTCCTCCTCAGTCTTTTTATCTTCAGACTCAGCCACAGAGAGCCCAGTCTTTCCCTGCAGGTTGTCCCAGTTGTCCCTTCCTGACTGCTCCCTTCAGTTGGTCTTAAGGCAGGTCCTGGCACTGGCCACCCTGTTTGGGCTGGGACATTCCATGTGGCCAGTTTGCTTCACCTGGGGTTCAGGTCTTCCTGTTCACACCTCCCATTACTCAGCTTTCCTCTTCTGCCATGGTGTGCCATTGTTTTGTGCTCAGCTTGTGACCCCCGGTTCCCCCAGCAGTCCCCCTGGTGTCCCCTAGCCAGGCATCCCTCCATGCGCTGTATCTGCATAACTGCACTACTGTGCTGCTTCTCGTCAGGCTGTATGAACATTTCTGCACTTCATCATTTCAAATGAAGCCCTTTTCTAAGCATGAACATTGCTGTTCAAACTATTTCATGACTCTCCGTGAAGGCATGTTCCCGGCTCCCTAGTAAACACTCCTTGCACCAGGTCCGGGGAGGCCTCGCAGAATCTGCTTTTGACCGTAATCTAAATCCTTTCCTACAGCTTGCAAGTTGCTTTTCAAGTTGTGTGGCAGAAGTTTGAGCTAGAGCGTGCCTCTGCAATTTACTTAGGAGGATGTTTGGAAGACTGTGTCAAAAGCCTTGATAGCCTTAAGAATATCCACGAAGCCTATTACTTTACCACACAAGGAAATTAATTTGATTTGAAGCAATATGTTCTTGACAAACCCATCTTGGCTGCATCTCATCTCCTTGTTCTCATCCATGTGCCTACAAATAGTTTTTTATTTTCCTGGGAAATGAAATTAAGCTGACAGTGGTTTATAATCCCCAACCCTCCTACCCCCTCGCCACTCCCCACCTCTGTGCATCCTTTTCCTTTCTCCAGCCACACTAGAGCCTCTGTGTGTTGGTGCTGTGGCAGTCTTGAGCCTGCTGCTGAAATTTCCATCCATGCTTTCCTGTCCTCTCTTTTTTGGGGGGTGGGTTTTTTTGTTTGTTTGTTTTGTTTTGTTTTTTGTATTCTTCCAGTGCAGTAACCCTCCCTCCCCATCCAAGCTCTTCGCTCCAGGGCTCCCACAGGGGATGGAAAGCTGCTGTTTTCCCTCACATGTCATGACATTTGACCACTTCACCCTCAGCCAAACAGCAAGAGGCTCGCTGTTTAATTTCAGGATCCAAAATACAATTGCTTTTTAAACTCCCTATGGACTCTTTCCAGGCTACTGCACAAATTAAGCCTGTTTCTACTCCTTTCCCCACCACTTCCTTTCCTTACAGAGCAGCAGCCTCTTCCTTCTTTTTAAACTTTTATACAGTGCTATAAATTTACGTGGAGAATTACAGATGCTAGATAAGATCTGCTGGCTGCCCAGAAGAGTTTTCACGCTGCTGCCTGGCTCCAGTGAGAGAAGGTCTCCTCTGCAGGCTCTACCCTCCCTCTTCCAGCAGCAGCTCCGAAGCCAAATGGGAGCAAGGCGTCTCCCTCTTGCCAAGGGATCTGCAGCAAACAGTGCCACCCTATCAGAAATTGTTACAGCCTCCTGCTTCTCTGCGAGGGTCTGAGATGCACGGGGATCTGTGAGTCTTCTGCGTGGCTCAATGGTCTCCTGGTTTGCACCCAAAGCAGACCAGGAGCTGCAGTTTCATTTCCTTTACATGTTGATGAGCTCAACTGTTCTGACAGCAGCAAAGCCATGTGGGGGGCTCAGGTGTGGGCTCTGTGCAACCCCCAAAACACTGGCAATGTCATCTCTGAAACGACAGAGAGAAGCCCCGTGATGGAAACCAGCCCTTGCCCACCCAGCCTCTGAGAGCTGTAACCCAGCTCTGTGGCAGCAAGGGTGACGGCACTCTGCAAGCATGGGACCCGGCAGGCCGAGGGACTCCAATGTCTTTTCTTCTCTGCTGACTGGAGAGGCTTCATGAGCCCATGGCTCTGGGAACCATCACCACCATGGCAAAGGACCGAGGGCAGTCGTTCAAAACTTGGCCCCCAGTCATGTGGTTGAATTTGGCTCCCATCTAGATTTTGTTTTGAAGTCTACGTGAATAATTTTATCTTTGAGTCTAAATATGCCTGCTAACCGAGCTGAGTTTTATGTGGTTTTGTCATTTGTGCCTGCAGCCATTGCTCCGCTGTCTTGCTAAGCATCTGGAGACACTGGTTTCTGCAACAGAAATGAACCTGTGAAGACCCTCTGGCTAACAAATATGAAAAACCCTCTGTAAATATGGTTCACTATGGACATTATAGCAAAAAAAAACCCTCACAAGTAGCAATGAGTGAAAATTAACTGTTGATATGCTCCTGCTTTGGTGCTTAATATTACCTGCCTAAGTGCCTATAGAAATATCAGCGCTGAGGATGCACAGCAATACAGATTTGATGTTTTACAGTGGTCTGCTTATCTCATCAAAGCTAAAGTAGCTGGACTGTAAAACTTGTCTGGTGAGTTAACAAATCCTCAGCAAGCAGAAGTCACAGGGGACATCTGCTGTTTTGATTTTTAATCATTTTTGGCTTTGAAAAAAATACTCCGCTTCTCCAGTGTACTATAAAACCATCTTGGTGTAGATACTTGGTATGCTGTGCCATTCACACCACCAGCTCAGCTCCACAGCCCTGTTACTAGGTGTTACATGCTTATTTAAAAAAAAAAAAAAAAAAAAGCAAAAACAAAAAACCAACAAAAAAAACCCACAACAACAAAACCCAAAAACCAAAACCAACCACTCACCAAACTGCTTTGTGTGGGGACAGCTACAAAAACCCCGGGTGGGCGCCGCCACGTCACAGGGTCCCATGGCCACATGTGGTCCGGTACCTGCAGGACTGGGGCAGCCCCAGCCCCGCTGTGTGAACCTGAACTTTGGTGTGAACCTGAACTTCTGCATTTCCTGCCTTTGTGCTGTTTTGTTTTGCTCCATTGTTGGCCTGCCTGGCCTCCCCCCTCGCCTCGCCAGCGGATGCACCCTGAATTCAGTGTCTTCCTATTCTTAGAATCCCTCCCTTATTTTCTCCTCTTCAGGCTGCAAACAAACTTTTGTGCCTTCTCCATGTTTTGATTGATTTTTTCCAGCAGCTGAGTCAGCACCTCCCTTTCTCTGTGAGGCAGCAGCCCTTTAAAGCCTCTGTTATCTTGCGTGCGTGCCATTTGCTACAACCACCACCTAGAGCGTCTGAGATAAGTAAAGCAGTTGAGGGAGTAACCATGTCCTCACAGCCCATGAATGCTTCCAGTCAGGTCGGGAAATAATAGAAATATTTATTCTCTGGAAAAGCTTCCCGCAGCTGCTCTCACTCCCTCTTTGTTTCAGCTGGTGCTGCCCGTCTCGGTGGCAAACCGCGATGGAGCTGGGAAGGCCCGAGCCTGCAGTCGCGCCCGGCTCTCCTCCTCGCTAGCAGGATTTGCAGTGAGCACCAGACTAAGCAGAGACCAGCTTTGCTCCCGCTCCTCCATGATGTCCTCGGCCTCTGGTGCCGCCGGAGGCACCTGGCAAGAGACAGGGCGGCACTGCCAAAACCTCCATGGCAAAAACCCTGTGTGATGAGCCCCCGGTTTCGGGGGGCAGCGGCGCACCAGCCAGGGGCCACGCTGGGGCTGGGGGTGACCCTCACTTCCCTTGCAAGGGCCGCTGAGCGCCGATCGCCTCCCTTTTTCCAGTAGGATATAATGGCGAAGAGGCTGGGGCACAGGCGTGGGGAAGAGTTTGCGCTGTTCACAGGGCAGAAGGAGGCAGCGCTGGCGTGGCCGGCGTCGGCCCAGCTGGCCAGGCTGAGCCGTGCCAGGAGCAGGTAGAAACAACAGGCAAGGGCCAGGCATATACTCAGCAATACATATGTGCCCACTCGGAAAGGGGGTGAGTGCTGGGGGGGGACACAAGCATATATTTGATATTTGTAAACTTTTCAGCATCCTGTTTAGCTTCTCAGGATGTAACCCTCAGGGTAGGAACTCCAACTGCAGCTTAGCTAGAAAAATCATGCAGCACGTATGATAAACACCCGCTAGACCTGTGAGCTCATTTTGTGACCCCTTCCTTGTATCCCTAACGAGCCTGCGCCCAGGCTAGATGGAAAACTAGTTTCATCTGCTCTTCCCTCTGGAAGTACCTGTCATGCAGCCAGCCCCTGTAATGAGGAGGCAGCTGCTTTTGGTGAAGGCTCCTGCTCCAGGAGGTACAGGGGATTCTGCCATTTTTATATCAGACCAGCAACTTCTACATCAGCTGTTTGTGATTAACCTTTTTTCTTCTATCTCTTCACAAACCAGCTGAAGATCAAAGGCTCAAAGCCAGAGCACCAGGTTTATCTCAATATGTTGTGTCTGAGCCATGGTTTTTGACAGGCTGAAAGTGGCTGTACAGGATCTGGGCAACAGTTGCTCCCAGTCCTGGTTTTGCACCCCTTTCTGGAAGGGATAACTGGGAAGCAGCCAGTGGTGTGTCAAGAGGCCAGGTACTATGGCTTGTCAATGAAGTTTGTGGGGGTTAAACAGCGTACTCTCTATTTCTCAGCCGTAGCAGACTTACAAGCGCTAGCAGAGAAAGCTCTCATGCCAGTGTCTTTGTATAAATACGTATTTACCATTGTACTGAAAAGTGCAGGGAGTTGCCATAAGATACAGCTGCCCTTCCCGGGGGCTGTGGCAACCTAAGGATGGGCAAAATCATCCCCAAGACTTTTTGCTGTTGCCTACATGCCTGCCTGTGTCCTGCTCTGCTCCACTCAGTGCTGTGCCCTGCTGGGGTGCAGCTCCCTGTGTGCAGTTTTGGGGGGTTCATTCCCTCCCCGGAGCCTGCTGGAAGAGGCAGGCTCTGGTAGGTCTGAGCTGTGCACAGCCTTCACGGGGTTCTGGCTCCCCTGAGCTGCAGGGTCTGCAGGCAGCCAGCTGTGCCTCAGGACCCCTCCATCCTTCTCATCCAGACACTTGCACCCAACGTATCAGGTGGAAGTGCTTGGACCTTGACCAATTTTTAATTACCAGAGCACTGATTGAAACGGTGGCGGTGGCAGCTACCTGGAGTCAGTAGGAATTGACTCCTGTCATGTGGTGGGTATAATCTGCTCTCGCTGTGATCCTGCCGTGGGACCCATGCCAGGAGAGCAGAAACCGGATTTTCAGAGGCGGTGAAAGCCTGCAGCTTCTGCCAGCAGAGCAGAGTGTGACAGCTCCTCCATGCCACTGCGAACATCGGGCCACAGTCCCCGGCCAGCCCTTGTGTGTGGGGGACCACTGTTAGATAGCGTTGTGGCATGCCATGCGGTGTTCTCAAATAAAGAGAGGAAGGAAAAGGATTTTAAGTAAACAAGAATGGAGCAGTTCACAGAGCCATCCGCCACTGCCAGGCAGCCTCGTCAATAACTTGCATGCTTGCCTTGGACTGCAGATTATTTCAGTGTCAGCACAGATGCCATTTCTGGAAACTCCCTGCAGACCAAGGACATCAGAGGAGCCATTTTATTGTACTTGATGGGTGAGCGCAGGAGGCAGAGGTTAATACGATTGGTATCATGCACAGAGTATGCAGAATAAAGGAGGCAGTCTGAAAAGTTCGTGTGAAAAATGTTTCATTTTCTCTGTACACGCTGAAGAAAAACACATCATTTCCTCCAATTCCTGTTTTTAAATGCACATTCATGATTTTTGCAGCTGCTAACGTGTGTAACGTAGCACCATAAGGCTCTCCTGAGCATAAGACTTCTCACCTAATACACACATACTTAACTGCCTCTGAAACTCATTTATCTACACCAGCTACTTCCAGACTCCCTGGCATAAAACAGTTTTGCACCAAAGCTGTGTTTGTATTCTCGTATGTGACAACACCACATGAGGTGTTTTGGTGTTATTTTGTAAAGCCTCTCTTTTTCCTGCACATGAACCACATTTGTCTACGGGTGTGAGGAAGCCCTCCCACCTGCTTTGGCTTTGGAGAGAGATTTGAGAAAAACAGTAGTTGTGTTTTGAATACTGCGTCAAATTAAGAAAAATAGAATATTTTTCTACATACTCTAAAGAATACTTCAGAGCATAGAAAGGTTTTGGATCATGTTTTCAGATACCCTTACCAGAAGTCACAGCAAGTTTTATGGCTGTGGAAGCTTTCCAGACCCGCCATGTGCCCAGCCCCGGCAGCGTGCTGCTTTCAGGGCACCTTGGTTGTGCCATGACACCCAAATGCCCAAAACCACCTTAAGCACAAACGTCGTTGCACGTGCTGGAGCGCTGCCAGCACAACCCCTGTTTGTAAAGGTGACTTTTGTGTCAGAGACACCGGGCTGTGAAGGAGTACCTGCTGTTCCTAAATAATTCCTAAATAAGTCTTCCTAAACCTCTTAGGGAGCAGCCCAGACAGGAGAAGGAGAGGAAAAGGGTTTGCTGTTGCTAACCTGGGCATCTTTGCAACACAGTGAAGGTAAAGCTTAGGGAGATGCTGGGAAGGGATGGGAAAGGATGCTCAGGTCACTAATTATTGTGTGGTTCTGTCAGGCTGAACGCTTGGTGCAGCAAAGGTGAATATACAAGCCCCAGGTGATGACCTGGGAATGGGATGGGACGGGACAGGACAGAA
>JAVJGJ010000037.1:44107169-44164456 GCA_035590215.1 Microhierax caerulescens | reverse complement strand
GAGTGGTGGTGGTGGGTGGTGGGGAGGTGGGAAGTGCAGGGCTGTGTGGGGGAAGTGGAGCCTTTAAAGAGCGATGCAAACCACAGTGCTTCTGGGAAGCAATCAGCCCTGTTTACTGCAGGTGAATCAGAGCTCCATGACTGGTGAATCACTGGAGTATTTGACATGTCAGAGCGGTGGAAAATGATTCACCGAAGGTTTGATCTCTGGAGAACAGGTTTTTTTTTCCCTACCAAGGCAATTTGGGATTGCTTCAGGGTTTGCTTAGGTCCCCCCCTGCCACTTCCAGGGTAACAGCCATTCACAAAGACAGGCAGAATGGAGGCGGGGGGGCAGAAATTTAAAGATGCAGTTGGTTGGAAACAGTTCCCTCTTGCTGTCTGTCCTTGGCTATTGCTCATCACATGTATGAGGTGAGCCTAGTTGCCAGGAAGGGAGAAGCAGCTGAAGGCAGAGGATGTGGTTACTTCGCAATATACTATATCTCCACTAGAAAGTTGCAAATGCATCCTACTTAACCTTGTAAGCCCCTTGAACCCTCCCAAAAAGTGTAGGAGAAAAGTTCTTCTTTGTCTGCCCTTGTGTTTCACTTTCTACAGATGTATTTGTCAATGTAACGTTATTTTGTCGTCTGCGTTATGATCATCTGGCAAGAAGGCCTTCTAATTTGGGAATGAATATTCTCATCTCTAGGAATCGTAAAATGTAATACGGCTTTTGATGCAGCAGGAGCACTAACGCCCTCATAAAAAAAATCTCCTACTTATGTTTGAATTTGAACAAGGTATTACAATGATTTAAAGGGCACAAGTCAGAAGTATGCCAAGATTAGTGGCCTCCTATTGGTCTTAATCTTGTTCCCTTACCATTTTCAAAGATATATTAATAGCTTCAATTTTTAATTTGAATTTTCCTTCCCTGTAAGGTATCATTAAGTTGAAAGGTGCAAATGAATGACACTGGTAATTTGGTCTGCTTGAATGTCTGTGCCTAGTATCAGAGGGTCAGAGGTTTCCAAGTTGCTTCCCCATGTGGACATCAGTCACAGAGTGGACTGTGCCCTGTACCTCCAGGGGTGTGGAGAAGACAGTGGCCGTAAGTCACCTTAAACTTTCTAGGCTTTCTCTTTCTATGTTACTTCAGGGCTGGAACACCCCCCTATTACTTACTTTTGTCATCTTTCTTTAGTGCATGTCTCAGGAGACAGCAACACACTTGCTGGGTACGGCCCCTTGGTGTGAGTGTGGGTCACAGGACGGGTCCCCGGTTTGCAGAATGAGGCCGCCCATCACGAACACGGGCAGACAGAAGGGTTGGCTAATACTTTTTTGCAAAAGTTCTAAAAATGATGCTACCTAGATACTAATAACTGTTTATATTTTGCATCATTATGATTTTATTCTAATTAATACTGCGATGGATAAAAGCTTCTTGCACAATTAAAATGATGAAGTAATAACACAGAGGATGGGAATCTCTAGAGCTATGGGACAAAGGGAAGTAGCAATTAGTGGAGCTATCTTTAGCTCTTTGGCCCTTTGCAAGGACAACAGAGAGCTATTTAATATGGGGGTTGGGAAAGCGGTGTTTAAAAAAAATCTATTAGGAGAATACTTGTGTGCTAGGTTCCTCAGTTCTCTCTTCTTGTCCCTAGCATCCATTCACTTGTAAAATAGCCCCGTTTTTCTTAGTTTTTTAAGCTGAAACTGCCTTGTGTCCCTTAACCTTGTCTCCTCTGAGGGAGACAGAAATTCTACTGGGAAGCCCCACAAGAGATTAGCACTACTGCTTTACTCACCACCATAGCTACCACCTCCTTATTTGTCTAGGAGCATGCTGTGTCTGGCAGCTGGTAAGAAAATAAATAAATAAACCCCAGGAATCAAATTCCTGAGGAATCTGGTCATTTCAAGGTTCCTCTATACATTCACAGATTTTAAAGGCCAGAAGGGACAATTATATTCTGACCTCTGGTGCAATATAATCTATTAAATTTCTTCTAGTGTTGCCGGCATTCAGCCATATGAAACGAGTTTGTGCTCTTTAAAATCCTCTCCTCAGCTCTAGTCTCTTCTCTCACACAATCCCCTCTTACCCCTCATGCTCTCCTGTTCAGTACTTCATGTGTGGGCGAGGGTGTTTTCAGGTCTTCTAACAGTTGCAGCCCCGGAGCAGGATGCATTTTATTTTAAAATAGCACAGTACGATCCCTTTAACCTGTGCTCACCGCTTCACCTCTGAGACTTCACACGGCATTTCAGCCTGGCTCCCGGAGGTGGGGGTAGTCTTCACAGATGGATCATGGATATCTCCTGCCTGGGTCCCCTTCACGGAGCTGTTTTAGAGCAATGTTTTTTCCCCCTCAGGGAGGAGGGATGGTACCTCTGCCACATGGCCAGAGAGTAGTAGCCCCACAGCCGGAGGCTGGCAGGGCTGGAGCCACCATGGCATGTCTCAGTACAGCCTCAGAGGGGGAGAGTTCGTGACTTTTCCCTTTATTTATTCCTGTGATGGCTGCAATCCAGGGCTGGCCTGCCTTTCACAGGGACAATGGCAGCCAGGGGCCAGCCCAGCTCATGGATCTGCTCCGTGTGGGGTTAGGAGCGCATCGGTGTCGGAGGAGTGGGAAACCTCCTGCAGGCCTGGAGTGGGCAGAGTTGAAACCCTGCAAGAAGCAAAGAGCAGTTTCTCAGAGGCTGAAAAAGCTGGGAAGGGGACCTGGGTCAACATCACTAGGCTGGGGAGAGCAGGGACAGACCACCCTTGGCTCTGAGGCAGAGCAGCCCTCCTGGCACACCTGGGTGGAAGAGGGGACCGATTCCTGTAAAGGGGCTGAGTAACCCGTTTGTTTAGTCAGAGGATTATTACCTCCCCAGCAGGGTGGTCAGAGCCTGGCGGCTGCCTGTGGCCTGGCAGAAGGCTCTTAGCCAAGGGAGGCCTGAAGCCCCAGCACATCTCGGAGGCCGACAGCCGGCGGCGGCTGCTCGTTGCTCTCAGCCCTGAGCTTGCCGTGGCAGCAGCATTGCTTTACCTCGGTGCAGATGAGGGCTGAGCCTGGCTCCGTGTCTGCAACCCTTAAACCGGCTCTCTCCCTCTCAGTTCTCTTACGATGAATCCCACTTCCACACAGGCTTCATAGATTTAGCGGGAAAGTCGGAACTGAGATGCAGTCTGAATCCTTAAATGCTACAGGGTTGGAACATTCTGCACACTGAACCAGCAAAAGAGACTTTTTGGCTGTGCTTTACATCTGCCTGAAATTGTGTGGTTTTTTGGAAAGCAGCGTAGTTAGGCATACATCAAGCCAAGATTTGCCCTTCTACCATTCTGAGTGTGCCAGAGCTCCTGCAACTTTACTTGATGTCTCCAAATTCGTGTTACCTCTGAGTTAAAGCCTCACCTCTAGGAGCCGAGTGATCACAAGGGGCTGCTCTTCCTTTTTTTGGTCTGTTTATTTACTTACCTATTCATTCAGGGCAGATGTCTAGCTATTCTAGCTGGGCAGCAAAGCTTGAAGGCTCAGGCTAGGAAGCAAATAAAAAGAATCCCGACTGTATTATTTAAAAAAAATCTCATGATCTGTTAAGCGTGTCTCTGTCTGCCGAGGGCCTGGCTGGTGCTTTTGGAGTGATTGGTTGGCATGACTGCCATTTCCAACAGTTTTCCAGCCTTCCCACAGGAGCGGTGATGTGGTTTATATATTTCAGCCTGTGCTTCAGCCTGCTGCTGTCTTTAAAATGGCTGAAAGTCTTCAGTGTAGGGAGTAGGTGTGCCTAAAAATTTTTTCATGTGGTGCCCTTTTTCCTCAGCTGCTACTCACTTACCATTATAAACAATGCAATAACTTAATTCTGATGGGCTGTTTTAATGTGCTATAAAATATAAATTTAGGCAGCACATAAAATAAGCTTTTCCTGCCATATGACAGAAACCACAACTGTCTGGCATGGACACACAAGCCAGAACCTGAAAGGAAGCAAAGCACAAAGCCAGACATGATCTTTGATCATATGTTGTTTAAAATTAACAGCACAGATCATAACCACACTTAAATAACACATCTGTCTGGGGGTTAGATAGTAACACACAATATGCTTTTTTAATTCATTATGCATTTGAATCTCTCCCAAGTAACAGGTGGTTTTCTGACAATGAAGCCTGCCAAAAAAGGCTTGAGAAAGGGCTGGCTGATGGTTATCCTGGGAGGTGAGATAGCCTGGGTTCCTGGATAGCAACAAGCCCTGGCTCTCTTAACTCTTTTCCTGCTGGTTCTCCATCGGCTCTTGCCATAATTGATGCCCTGTCTGTGTTATGGCACCTATATTTGAGATATCGGAGGGGAAGCTGTGTCCAAAGGCAGGGCAGCAGAGGTTTGGGGTCTGTGCCCCGGGGCTGAGGACCCACGCCACCCAGGCACTGCTGCGGGTGCCAGCCTGGCTGCCGAGCCTGTTCAGAGAGGGTGGCACTAGCCTGACCAAACATGTCTTTCTTCAGGGCACGGGTCCAAGCTGGTCCAAACGGGACCATTTATGGCCACCAGAAAGGAAATGGCATCTTTGAAGGACAATTCGTCTGGGGCTGTAACTATCTCAGAGGTGGCTGTGCCCACAAGAGGCATGCTTGTCCCCCCAAACTATAAAGCAGGATGACAAGCTTGGACTGCGACATTTGTACCACAGGAAGGGGTTGGAGGGGCAAATCCCACATGAGCTGCTTGCACACTGCTCTGGGAGAGCTCAGGCCACCAGGACTGCATCAATGTGGCCATGTGTTGCCCTCTACTCAGAGCATCTCTGAACAGCTCAGGGCATGTGGACAAGAGGTCGGTGTCTGTCACAGCAAGCATGCCCTGGGCCTCTGCCAGCTGCTGTTCACGGACCCCTTTGAGGTGGAGGAAGGTCGTTGTTCTGCCAGGCTTGGTGTTCCCCTGAACGATGACTGGCACCCAGTCCGAGAGAGGGAAGTGTAAAACACTCCGCACCTTGCTTTTCCCTGTAAAAGGCTGCACAGATGATCCAGCTACAGCATGAGGCAGGGATATGATTAACTGTACCTCATTATGCATGACAGCAACCACTAGAGCTTATAAAATTAGCCACATCTTTTAAAAAGCTAGCTGTGATGTCTGGAGTCCAACACACATCCCACGGCATGGCTCCCTGGGGTCCTGCCGCGGGGTTTCTGGTGCGGAGCCTGGCAGCTCTCCAAGCTGGCAGGGAGGGAGGGGAATGTGATGTGGCCCCACTTCCGCCCTTGCTTCCTTGAATCCCCTCTGGGCAGGCTTTAGGAGATCTGTCTGTCCCTTTGGCAGTCTTGCAAACTCAGGGTAGGGGAAGAGCCCTGGCCTCAGACCTTGAGTAAGTGAGGTGAGCTCAGCTCCAGCTGTAATGGGTGTATGTCCCTCCGTGTACCCCAACTACAAGTCCGTCGTTTTGACCTGTTCCTTGTATAAGCAGCTGCTGTGGGAGGTGGGGGAAGAAGAGACATGACTTCCTCCAGGGCTTGCTCATAGTAGTTCCCTTTTTTGGCCAAATAAACTCACCAGAGGGTGATGGAAAGCCTTTCCCTCTTGCTGGGAGCTCTTTGATCCTTGCACCCCTAAAGGGCTGAGGGGAATGGCTCCCTTTGGGTGCTTGGCAGAGGCAGGCCGTCCTTGCCACCGGTGCTGGGTTAGACCTCCTCCAGACCAGCCAGACCAGGGCAGCTGAACTTCATAACCCGGGAAGTGAGCAGAAGACATTCAGCCTAGCTGCTTTCCTGCACCTAATGACATGTTAGCCCTCGGGGTCCTCCTGGGTCACTTGTCACATGTAGTTTGGGTTGAGATCTGCCCAGAACAGATTTCCAGATCAGCAGCTGCTGCTGCTGTAATGAAGTTTGTTAAAATGAACTTCTCAAACACGCTTTGTGAGGTTAAGTAGGGTGCATGGAGGCACAGGTAGTTACTGGGAGCTCTGGTGTGATTTGATCCTGGCCGTCCTGTTGGTCTCAAGGAGGCTTTGAGAAATCCTGGTGCTGAGCAGGCTGCAGGCGAGCCCTGGGCTTAGGCGGTTGACAAACCTGTGTCCTGCTCTTTCTTTTTGCTGTGAATTCCTCTTCCTTCTCACACATTTATCACACTGTTCTGCTTTGCCCAGCACCGGGATAGGGATCGGCACTGGGGTTATTTAGCACAGCAGAGCTAGTAGGGCCCCTAGATTTGCTGCACTGTAAATGGGAATGATATGAGACCCTGAAGACAAAGTATTTGGGTTGTGGGGCTTTTGTTTAAGCTTTTTGCCTGCTGGGTGAGCAGAGGCCTGTAGACCCTCTGATGCATATGCTCATAGACAGAAGATGGGCACAGTCATCAGCACTACCTAACCACAGAAGTCACTTTTCTCTCTGCTTGCAAATTAGGGGACTTTCTAGGAACAGCACCTGTGCAAAGGGCACACACGCAAAACAACACCAGTGCTTGCAAACCAAACTGGCGGGGATTGCCCAGGCAGCTCCCATGCTGCTGCCCTGCAGCACGCTTGCCCCCCCCCTCTCCCCTGCACCCCCTGGGCGGGGGGAGGGGGGATTTCCCCCAGGTCTAACGCCTGCAGCCGCAGGAGGAAGTAATTCCCCAGCGCTGGCGGAAGAGATGTGTGAGAAACCACATGTGTCTAGAAACCCCCGTGCGGGGTGAGAAAGAGCCACCCGAATGGTGAACCTGGTTGCAGGGGGTCTGGAAAAACAGGGTCCCCCGCCAGACAGGTCAAAAGCTGAGCATCGCCCAGCACATTTGTGCATGGTGTGTGGCACACGCTTGGCGAGCACCCAGCTGCTTTCGGAAAGGTGCGAAGCCCCCGCAGACCAGGGGCTCCCCACGGCCTCGGCTGCCCACCAGCCCGGCGTCACTGCACGTCGGCGGAGCGCAGCTGTCAGCAGCCGTCCAGGGGGACCGGGCTGCGTGTTTACATGAGTGATCATCTGGTAACCTCCAGCTCGTGGGCAACTTCGCAGGGTTACCTCATTTGCAGTCGAATTACCTCATCGATGTGAAATGCAGCGAGTGCAAGGCAGGAGCGAGGCAGGCTGCTCTCAGGGGCACTGCTCCCTCGGCAGCAGGCTGCGGAGGAGTGGTCCTCTGCTCGGCCGCTCAGGAAATAAACTTGAAATCTGTTAGTTTTGCAATTATCTCAATTGAAAAGGTCCCTCATAAATCAGCTGGGACCGTTTCACAGCGTGAGAGGGCCATGCGGGGGTGTTCATGCATGCACCCACCGGATCCCTGTGTAAGCAGTCAGCTGTGCGGGCCCGCAGTCTGGCTCTTTGCAATGCCCGGCTGCCGAGCAAAATCCCTGCAAGCAGTGCGGGGAGCAGCAACCAAGCTGTTATTCTTCACCGTAGGCTAAGACTAGGAAAGTGGAGCTTTCTGCATCCTTGGGCTTAAGCATATTTCTTGACCCAGACTGCCCTGTTTCACCTCTTTAAAAACAAACCAGCAAATTATACATGTATAAATAAAAAATTGCATGTGATGCCTAGGAATATATAATAAATTATCGGTGCCATAGGCAGGGGAGTTTATTAGCCCCTGTCAAGCTATTCACAATGTAAAGGACATACTGACCTAGAATGATCTCTTCCTTCCAATCAGCATTTAAACTGTAACAGGAGGAGAGCCAGTATTTGTGCATTGGTAAGATTAACCCTTTGGGCTACTCTTGCAGATATTTACTCTAGGATTTTGTGTACAATTCCAAACCAGGCAGGCCGTATTTATTTCTCATCAACCCTTTTATTAATCAAGGAAGCTGTGAGCTGGAGGCCACCACTTCTGAAAACAAAAATATTTTAAATTCCTTGGAGCAGGTATGTACGTATGTATTTCTGCGTGTGTATGTCTATATTTTTCTTTTCTCCCAGGCTATTTATCATGTGCAGTTGGACACATTGTGCGAGTACAGCTGCTCTTATCTGGCATGGGGTAGCATATTAAAGGGAAGATTAAGATTACCGTTTTGCTTTATTTTGTTTCTGAAAGCTTGATATGCATAGCCAGAACCTGTGCTTGTGTGTGTGTGTGTGCGTGGGCGCGTGCGCATGCATGAGTGCAGAATAACAGTTGTAAGTGGCGTTTGCACGCAGTGTCTCCAGGCATTAGGTAAGGCACATCTGGAGTTCGCAGCATCCTGGAGATAGTTGTTCGAATCCCAAGAGTGTGGGTCGGACTGGGAATGGGGGGCCGGTATCCATGGTGAGGCTCCCTATCTCACAGTGCCAGGTGTGTGTGTGTGCAGTTAGTTCTTGGTAAGGCCAGCCTCAGGGGGGAAAGAGAGAAACCAGGAGAGAGGTAATTAGGAGCTACCTTGTACAACTGAGCCAGCTCATCAGGGACGGGTACATACGGGAAGAACGGTGCTTGGAGCAGGTGACGTGTGCAGAGGTTTCACACAGCTTTCCAGAAGCCATGCTGGCTCTCTTTCTGTTTTTCTTTTCTTCTATTTTTCTCTTTTTTTTTTCTTTTTTTTTTTTCTTCTTCTCTTTCTTCTTTTTCTTTCTCTTTTCTTCTTCTTTTTCTTTCTTCTTTTTCTTTTCCTTTTCTCTCCTCCCCCCCTTTCTCTCTCTGTGTTAGCAGGAAGGAAAAGAGGCATCAGGGTGGAAAATGGAGCTTCTGAAATAATTCCAGAAGGCTCTGTTTGACAGCATCAGTGCTAGTTGTTCTCTGTCTTGAAACAAGATCCATATTCAGATCAATAGCAATTTGTGTGGGGAGAAGTGTTCCCTTTTATTTCTTTGTCAACTCAGTATGGCAGAGCTGCTAAAAACACACATGCTCTGAAAGCTACTAGCATGAGACTAGTTATTAAAACAAACCCTTTCCGTCTGTGCTGTGTACACTTCATCTATGTCCATATATAGGCCTAGAGCACGGCTGAACATAGAGCTGTGGTGTTCCATCCCTGCACGTCAAAGAGTGTGGCTATTCCACTTCTGGAAGTCTGGAGCCCTCTGAATCCTGCCTCAGCTTCCCAGCATCCAACAAACCAACAGCAGCATGGTGCTGCCTTAAGCTTCCAGCAAAAATTGGGTGAATATGGCTCATAATCCAAGCTTAAGTGGACTTATGGGGCAAAGAGGCAATCCTCCTTCTGTTCTGCGTTTCACAGTGCTGCTTGGAAAGAAAACAGACACATGACTGTATTAAACCTGTCCTCTGCTCCAAGCCCTACATCATATTGGAAAACAACATGTCCTTGTGAGGTGCTGAGCACTGGTCCTTGTGAAGCACTAGGCACCACGTAAGATCAAAATTTGATACAGGATCAAACTGGGAAAGGCTTGCTCTTAATTAAACTTACTATTCAAGTAATGCTCACTGGTGTCTTTCTCTGGAGCTTTGCCACTGTCTTCCAGTCAAGCAGGGTTACGGCTCCATGTGCTGGGGTGGGCACGAGCCTTCTTTTTGCAGGAACAATGGCGAACTCGAGGAATTAGGAGAGGAACCTGCAATCCTCTCATGCAGGTGAAATGAGAGAGAGAAAGATATGACTCATTGGTGGGGCAAATTGAGCCTGCCAGCTGGGCTCCATTCAGCTGAAAAATATGCCCCCATGGCTGCAGAGAAGCCAACTAGAACTAACCAGAGGGGTGCAAATCTTCCAGTCAAACTGCAAATTTGGAACAACAAAGCAAATCATTCAGGTAGAAGGCATGCAAAACGCAATTGGTTCTCTTGTGCTTTACCTTGAATGGATTAAATTTGGCACTCAATGCGCGAACCCACAAGCGCTTGAACGGTAGTAAGCTGGCATAAGGCTGGCTATAATTAGAAGTGATATCTGCTCAGAATTAAAGTGCCAAATGTGCCTTCAGGTGTGTTCATTTTCCATCTTGCTTTTTAGTCCAGGCCTGACACATTTGGGATTCTTGCCACAGGAACTGTACCAAATGACTCACTCACAGTGGTAGCCGTGTGCTGAAGACTGCATCCTACAGAATCAGTGGGCCTGGAGTTCAACCTGATAGGCAAAACCTCCGGAGACTGACATATGGTCACTTGGGTTGAATAAGCTCCTTCAAACTCGAAAATCTATCTGAATTTTTGTCATCTTTCTTCCTGCCATTTCTACAGTTGTGGCTTTTCTTGACCATTTCCTACTTTATTTCATTCTTCTCCGTCCTCTCATTCTTCTGTGCCCTTTAGTTTCGGTGTGTGCGGACAGTCCCCATTCTCAAATTCCTCTTTTTAACAGCAGGCACCACAAGCTCTCTGTTTTCTCTTGACTCCCTAACAGCCTCTGAGGTTTTATAGCCCCTCTGGAGGCTCAGCTGTAAAGACTGGAATGCTGTCTGCTAATTTCCCTCAGGTTGCTCTCTTCATTGCTGGTGTAATAAGGGACAGATCTGCAAAACCGCTTAGAGGCTGCTGAGGTGAGCTCTGCAGAGCCTGGCCGCTAGGTCTTTCGGTGGAGTCCGCAGCCCAGCATCAGCGGCTGGGCAGCCATCAGCAGGAGAAGGGTGGGCGCTGGGGCTCACCTGCTGGAGCAGGGAAAGGAGCACAATACCTCCTGCCTTATGGAGAGCCTTATTTTTCTCTTCCAGAAAAATCCGAGTGTGTTGGGTTGGCATTAGTTGGTTGTACCCCAGTATTGTACAAAGTAGTTAGTGCTGCAAGGACCCAGACCAGGGATTAAAAACCCAGTGTTCCTGGATCCAGTACTGTCAACAAAATCCAGCGAAGCTGACGTTGCTCTGTCTGCGCTCCAAGCTGGCCAACCTGATTTTAATGCATTAGATAAATTAAAATGCAGTTTCTCACATTTTGTAAGTCCAGGCATCCTTTAACACCTGTTGGTCTTTTAGGAACCATTTTATGGGTTTCGTAGCTTCTTGTGCTGTTGTGCTTGGCATGTTGGGAACAGAAGGGAAGACCTGCTCTTCACACAATTCCCCTCAGATCAGATTGATAATATGTATTGAATGATGTTGCTTAAATCAATGCCAATTGATTGAGGGCCTCAGAGCATCTGGAAGATAACAGGATAAGAGAGACCACTTTCCAGAAGGGATATTTGTGGCCATTTTTACAGTGCTGCACAACTTCTGCCCAAAAGTAAAAACTTGCAGGTCATTTGAGAGGATGCCATGCTTTGGACTGAAATGGAGAGCCTGCATAAGATAGGCAACAATGCTCCCTGAGTACTGTTACCCCTCTTATTACTTTTAACTCCTGTAACTGCCAATAAATTGTGTTGATCATCGGATTATGGTTAGCAGGAAATCTTAAAGAAAAAATTTGGTTGTCTTAATGAGGAATTGAGGAGGGAAGAGAAAAAGGGAGGGATTTTAATGGAGAAAACAAAGATCATCAAGACATCGGGCCATTTATTTTGCAGCTGGATTGTACTCAAAGCCAGGGAACCCAAAGAGCCAAGCTGCCGCTGCTGAATTTCTGTCCATCTCCACCCTGCTTATAGTCAGAGGCAGCTTACATAGCTGTCTGTGTGATAAAGCTTACAAGCAAATTGGACAGGGTGTCAGGCTGGCTATGAAATATGACAAATTAACAGCTGAGGCTGCTACTGCCCTGGTTACAGACACTTCATTTAGAAGTTATCATGTTACTGGATGCTTTCTGTTATTTGTGATGATACTGATTGTGATAAATTGCAAGATTCGGGTTAAAATTTCAGCCCATTCCTGAAGGTGAACATTAAGGGAGGAAACAGTTGTCAATACTGCGCCACTTAACTTCAGGCCCCAAATGAGAAAAGATCTCACAATAACAATAAAATTCTCAGTCACTGAGCAATGTAATTAAATTAAGCTAATTACATTACAATTAGCAAATCTTTAATTTATATTTAAAGCATTGATTAAACTTTATGTGGTAACCATAAAGCTTTCTGAACGGTAATCCTGTTGGGTAAGCACTGACACCAACCTGGGGTCATTGCTTGATTCTAGAGTATTTCCTGAAGTAATAAATAATTGCTTTTTATATCTAGCTTTTAAAGGTTTCCATACAAATATTTCAGGCACATAATTTATTCACTTCCTTCCCTTTACCTTGATGGCTGATAATGGAAAAATGAATACTCCACATTCCAGTCCACTCCATCTGTACCATGGATTATTTGCATGTTCCTTGGATTTTTTGTTTGTGTTTTAAAGTTGGCATTTATCTCAGAGGACCCCAAGAAGTTCTTATTGGGTGATTCACTAGTGAATTAGACATTGCTTCTCATTTCTGTAGGACTCCCTGTGAGAGAAGGCTGGGATAAGCGGCTCCCCGCAAGCTCTGCGTCCTAAATGTACCTGCATCTTGCACCGAGTGAAAGAGGGAAATTAGGCATGTTAAAGGTAGCCAGAAGGAAATTAGGGACCTGATTGTAAAGCTCTCTGAAGCCCGTGTTCAGCTCCCATCTGGTCTTACAGGCACTTAGACTGTGTAGGTCCTTCAGTCTTCGCAATCACAGTTGCCAAGTCACTTAATGCCATCGTGGAGCATGCCTAACCAGTGCTCCTGCCTCGACTGCACTGTGCAGCGGCATACTTAGCTGACATTTAAGGCAGATTAGAAACCACGAACGATGTGCTCATCCCCTTGTTGCAGGACTCAGTGTCACCACGGACACTTCAAGTCCACCTGCTGCACTCTGCCAGATCTGGTCCTTCTTTGACCATTAGGCCAAATGTTGCTTCTTTCTTGTCATGTAAATATGTATTTCCTACAAAGCATGAGTGCTTTGTAAAGAGAAGGGAAGAGTGGTCTTTCCTCAAATGCCTTAACAGGGTGACTGAGAGCTCTCTGCCCAGAGCAGCAAATCTCCTCAGGCAGAAAAGGGGACTAAGCACTTTCAGTGGGACTATTCTGTATGTTAGGAAAGATGGAGGAGTCCAGTGACATGGGTTCTTCTTCTGACCACCCTGTGTGACCCTGCTCAGTTCCGCAGGAAAGAGACATCTTTCTGAAAGAGGCGTCCCAAGTGGGAAAATGCACAATGTGAGATAACTAAGCTCTGGAGAGAAGAGGGATTTTAACTGCTGTTCTATCACCGATCCTCAGGGTTTTCCTAGAGGTGGGCTATGATGGCTCCTTACTCAGTCAGCTGCTTTTAAGGCACAGGCTCAGAGCTATGTGGATCAGGGCCAAATACTGTGATCTTACAAAATCCTGTCCCCCAGCTGTGCATTTCCCCTGTCTGCTGGGGGAGGCCAGGATGAAGGGGGTGCTGGAATCAGCACATCCCCACACCCCACCTGTCCTGCACAGCTGCGCCCACTCAGCTGATCCCTGGCTAAACTGGAGCCAGGCTGTCCCCGGCACCGTGCTGGGACAGTACCAGCTCAGCCCTAGGGGGAAGAATGGGCTTTTTGCCCTGTGTCAGCTTTACCGATGTAAAGCACCTACCCAGCTCCTGGGACGTGGGCTATTATCTCTGCAGGGCTCTCTGCTTCTTGGAGTAGATGTATCTGCCCGCCCGCCATTAGCTCCAGGCTCTCTCACATGGCAAGCACCAAGGCACATACATAGACACGTGCTGTAGCTTGGCTTTTTTGGATCTAGTCCTTGCTGCTTAGGGACCAGATGTAATTTGTTCAATGCACCTTGAGCTCTGCAGGTGACTCAGGAGCATGGGACTGGCCTCTACCTACATTCAGCATCCGTGAGAGGCAGCCATTCCCTGCAGAAAATTGATATGTCGCTGCCACACTAAATACGCTGAAAGGAAATGGCTGAGCCGGAGGAGCTGAGAACAGAGCGTACTCAAAACTGTGAATTTTTGGGCCCTTTTTCCTGTTTAAAATTTTGCAAAATTGCTCTGCCAGCACTGAATAATTATAAAAAAAAAAAAAAAAAAAGAATTGAAAAATGTGGTATTTTACATCTGACAAGTAAACAGAGCAGTAGCTCAGCACTGTGTATGGAGTGGCCTGCAGTCCTTGTTTTGCTTGTGTTGAACCTCGAACAACTGCTGTGTTTATTTTTTCCTGATAATCTCTCTAATAGCATGGAAAAAGAAGGCACAGACTGTGCCTTTTTTTTTTTTTTTTTTTTTTTAGAATTGAAATAATTCATGTTTCTCTTCTGTGGAATGAATTTCCCGACCATAATACCTCACGTTGAGTGTATCTGGAAAGGATGCCGCCTTGTTCGATGAACTGAATTGTGCACACAGTTGGAGACTCTGACAGTGCCAGCATCAGTGAATGCAAGTTGCATAAAAAAGAGGCAGCATCATTCATGACACTAATGAACAGTCCTTCCTCGTCTATCAGAGAAATCTTTCCCAGGGATAACGATTCTCCTAGCATTTTCTTAGCCATAAAAGAAGAGATTGTATTGGGTCTTTGGTTCTGTAGGAAACTATCAGGAGGATTCTTAGGCTGGGAACAGAAATCAATGTTTCTGTGATACTGTATTGGATAAATACTTAGACCAGAGAAAAAAGATTTTGTTCTGACTGCACAGTGAACTTCTTGTTTTGCTTTGCTGATACAAGATTGTGAAAATAGTGTGGAATTTAAGGGGACATATTTGGTTCTGAGCAAGTCTGCCAGCAAGTTCTAGTCATTTACTGCACTGCGATGTAGCTGGTTCAGTAGTATAATCCTACAGCTTTAAGTAACTGTAACTTCATTGATTTCAGTGGAATCTCGAGAGTAAAAGGGGAAAAGTGGTGTGATACAGCAGTGATTCAGCTTTAATGTATTTCCTCATTCTTCTCCAGGTATTTATTATCTTTTAAAAGACATCCACTTTAAATCTTTCTTATTACTTAAAAAAAGTCTCCTAAGATATGAACAAACCCAATACACATAACAGAAGGGTCTCTGGGGATCTATTCTACAAAATGACAATTAGACAAGTTCTAAACTAGCAGGTTGATTGTAACAGCTATTAAGGGTATGATTCTTTCTTTAAACTATTGAAATAACAGCTAAAGTGCAGATACAGTTTTCTTAGGAAATTATCATTTGCCTTCCACGTCTATATGAGAATTGTTGAATAAATACAGACTGTACCTACTTATTTATCAGCATATATTGCATCACCCCTAGAAAGCCTTGTCAGTACAAACCTACTACTGTAGACCTCAACCTGTAGTTAGAGCTATTTTATTTGTTTTACTGTGCCCCTTAAATATTTTGCACCTTGCTTCTTGCCCTTTGCATGTATTTCTGTGCAAACCCAAACAATACTTACTAGACTTCTCCTTCATTCAGTCTGTAATGCTCTTAATTTCCCAGAATTATGTGAGTGCACCAGTGCTGTGAAGTTAGATCCCGATCCATGTTAATTTGGGTGATCACACCAGTTTTAATAGCCTGTGTGTTTATTCTATGTTTTGAATGTGTGTGCAATGCCTTTCCGGGAAGGAAACTCATACAGATAGATTTGTCTAGAAGATTGTGTTTATGCTTGAAATAGTGACCGTAATGATCGGGATTATAGCAGAAAAAGTTTGAAGCTTGCTTTTTGGTTAGAGAGAAAAAACCCAGACCTTTTACCATCGACAGCATCTAGTTACCCATCATCTAGCTTTCTCCATTTCCTCAAGACAAGCTAGCATCTTCGAGAGAGGTGGATTTAAATAATAATAAAAAAAGAGATCTACGTCATGACTGAATGGTTTAACATGAGTCATTTAAAGCATATATTTTAGGACTAACTGTCATTAGGTGATGGGCTACTTTTCTTTAAAGTACATTTGTTACATACTGTGCATTAGTAACAGGCACGAGGCTTTTGTCACTGGAGGAAATCTCTTTGAAGGACCAGAGCAAATCCTTCACATTGGTGAAGTATCTGTAATTCCTGATCTCCCTCGCATGACTGATTTCTACAGGAGTGAAGCTTTTGTGATCCATGCATTTAGCAACAAGCAGCTAAGGCTACAGTAATTAAATGGTTTAAATCTACCACCCTTTATAGATCCACTTTGATTGCTTTCTTTTTTACGGTTCGTGTTGCTAGACTCCAGGAGTTAACACTTTGATAGACCCTGGAAAAGCCAGCTTTCCCCAATTCCTGCTGTAAAATAGACCCTGTTAGAAAACAAGTCATTTATTGGCATTGGGTTTGCATTAATACAGTAATGATATTTATGCTTTCAATCCCTGCAAATTATAAAGCATGATGCCAATTCAAGCAGAGGTACTATTTGGTGCTATTTTGTCAGCAAGTTTTTAATAGTTCATTGGGTTTAACAGAATTAGGGGGCTGCTTTGAGAAAAAAGTATAAAGCATCTTCTGATGGGTAATGTGCATTGGTAGACCAGCAGGTTGTTTTGAGTTGTGCCTTCGTTCTCCAACCAGTAAAGGCAATTGCTACATCTGGAAGAATTTTGACTCATGACAGGGGATATTTTTGTTGAAGCTGGCCCTCAAGATTTTGTCTGTCTAATCTACTGTGACAGAAGCCAAACTGAAAATTATCGTTACCCCTTTACATGTCTGGCAGCTTTGCAGATCAACTTCATGTCTAGAAGAGAAATCAAGTGTTCAGTGGCTAATACCTTTGTTTACAAAAGACACAAGTCTTGTCTTTCTCAGCCTCTCACAGGAATGTGAAAGCTTAAAACCCACTTTTTTTTCTTTGTTCCCAAACCCTGAGCTTTTCACCTGGGAAACCCTTCTAGGTCAAAGCTCCTCCTCTGAGACCATATGACCTTTAAAGGTGGGCTTGAACCTTTTTTTGTGCAGCTGCTCTGCAATACAAATGAACCTCAAAGCTTTAGCAGCCAGACAAAGAAGAGGTCTTTAACCCAAGCAGTCTCTGTAAGGGGGGTCATTTATGCTTAAATGACCCCTAATGGGCAAGTGATGAGTACTGTTCAGCACAACAATATTAATGGGCAGGCAGGAGCACAGTGCAAGGGGTAAGATGGATGTTTGCATGTTTCCATACCTTACAAAGCAAAAAGGGGTGGGCAAACTTACCTACCCCTTTCCCAAAGGACAGCCAATAGCATCTGAGTGCTTCAAAAGCGATGTTGCTTTTGTCAATTTATTTTAATGAAATGAAAAGATTACTAAATTCACATTTAATTAGGTAAGTTTAGATTTATTTGGATCATATAGCCCAGCTGATATGAAGGTGAGGAGAAGTAGAAAATTTACTTTATTTTCAATCATCTGATGTCCATTTCCATGGAAACAGAAATGGAAGCAGGAACCAAACATAAGCAGTCACAGCCCTGGTTAATTGCCCATGGCTGCTTTCTGTTTCCACTTCTATAGTGCTGAACTCTATGTTTTCTACTGACCCCGTTACTATAAAACAGCGTGTGTGAGAGGGGACTGGTGAGGGGAGACTGGGCACAGGAAGCCAGAAAGAGGAAAGATCTGAGAGGCAGCATACAGGCTCTCCAGGCTGACCAGTGAAGAAATCTCCTTTAAGGTTGGTTTGACTTGACTGGAAAAATCAAGGAGTAACATCAGCAAAACTAATGTTAATTAAGTTATTGCTATGAGCCTGGTGAAATAACAACTCTTAATGATGATCAGTGTAAATCTGGAGTTGCTATGTGAAAGTCAATGGCAATCTGACAGGCATTAAGAGCAGGCTCTGGCCTTTAATGAGAAATGCAAAAAAGTATTAATAGAAAGTGTGTTTCTATGCTTGCTGGGGCAGTGACAGAAGTGGTATAAGGAGTCAGATTTTCTTGATTTGGCAAGTTCTGAGAAGTCTACCATGCAACAGAGGTTTAGAGGTAAGCCAGCATATTTAATGATAAAATAAAAATTGAGTGTGGGAAACAAACTACAAGCAAATCTATTTCCAGGCTGCGAAACTTTTGTATTTGTTCATTAAAGTCATCAAGCACCTCAAATTTGGCCTAAAACCAGGAACAAAAAATAACACTAGAAACAATACTCCCTGCCCTTGTTGTTTCCAAACCCAGATCCCCCATCAGGAAGCAATGATCCCCAGAGGTTCAGCTTCATGGAAACCAAACCAGATCTCGGGCCTTTTGAAGTTTACCCATCTCTTATAATCATGCTGGCATCTGTCCTGTAACAGATTTCTTGCTGATACAGAACAGCTCGTTCTAACCTAACTAAGCTATAAACTAGCAAAAACCTGCTGTTTGGAAGAATTTGAAAAAGCTTGGAGTAAAAAAAGAGGGTTTTTGGGTTTTCTTTCCCCCCCTCAAATGTTTTGTGGACAAAACACTGAAAATAATCTAGCATTGCATTTTGATATGGAAGATAAAGAAGGAGAAAGGAGGACTGAAAAAAAAAAGGTCTGTGTTATAAGGGGGGTGTCCTTCAGCTTTGAGACGAGGTAGGCTCAGCAGCCTCTTCCTCCCAGTCTCGTGTTCCACCCCCCCCCAGTGACAGCCTGCGAACACGCGGTGCCTGCCACGTGAGCACGCCTCGTGCTGCTCTCTCCCTTTCTGCGGTGCCCTTCCGAGCGGACGCTACCTTCCTTTGCATCTTAAACTTCAATCCATTAACTATCAGGAGGCAAAGATGGAGTTGCCCATCAAAATATCCCAATGGTAAGCATTAAAAGACTAACTGCCAAAGAAGTACAAACTTCTACAAACCCTGTTCCATCAGGATGCACTGCAGTACCGAAATGTACTTGCATTTTCTTCTTCAAATAAATCTTCCCCTCAATTTAATACTGCCTGGGATATCATGGAAAGGGAGTGGTGATTTTAAGCTGGGCAATTTGTTCATAGTTTTTGGAAGAGCTTTCCCGATTGTCTAATTGTATGTAGCTTGATAGATTGAGTGAGAATTGTTTCAGGTGCGTAGAGTCAAAAGATCAGGTGTAAGTGGTGAGGGATGTCTGACTGCAGCTGGAGTGTGGACAGGCCAGATGGCTGTCGGGGAAGGAGGTGGAAACCTGGGGAATTCTAATGATGGGAAGCTCTGGGATGCAGAACAGCTAAGGTTTCTGGGAGATTTAGCAATCAGCCTCCATGCAGCTAGTGCAGGACATTCTCACACATACAATTGCATTTTATGGCATGGCATAGCCTTACAATCTGCGGCACACGTGTGAAATTAAAGTTGAAGCAAAAATGTCCTCTCCAAAGCAGCGCACATATTTCAAAATGGCACTGAGCGAAGTTGGATTGAGGAAGAGTAAAGAACACTTGCTTCCAAAATGTTCAGCTTTAAAATCATACATTAGCTCTGACTAAAAGTCTATACTTAAAGAAACCCAGGAAAACATAGATCCCTGTGGTGCAGAAACCTCATTCTGCATTTTCTCACACCTTACATTACCATGCTGTCATGGTGGTGGTTTACCATCATTCTGCACAAATGCAAAAGACAGTTTGTAGCATAAGATAAGGGAAAGTCAGGCTCAGTGTGTAAATAACTTAGTTCTGTGTCGTATTTTGCAGCAGAGAAGTATCAGTTGCATATGGTTTTCTGTAATTTGATTACTCACAGACTACTGGTGACCCTAAGCAGGGTGCTGTGAAGATGGGCTCTGACAAATTATGGCAGTCACATTCCCATCTAGGCTAACTGAGATGGAGATATGGGTTGTGCTCAGAGCAGCACAAGCCCCCTGCATCTTGACACTTCATCAGATATATCCAACATTTTTTTGCCTGTGGCTTTGCTCAACAGACACATTCATAGATCAGCAGTCCAAAGTAAAGGCAAGGGGTGCCTTCACTGTGGTTAGATGTCTGTTGCATTGTAAGTGTCAAGCCCCACGGTTGTAGCTTTGGGGTTGTGTTATGCCTAGAGCAGGCTGGGCTTCGCTGCCTGGGCATGGTCCTTCCTTATATGCTCAATGGCCATTTTGTATGTTTATTGCAGCTAAAAATCAGCTTAGTCACACTCACTGCTTCACACTTTCATGTTGATAAATATACAAATTCCTCCAATTTTATTTTTTTTTTTTTAAAAAAAAAGGAAAGAAAAAAGGAGGACTGCCAAACATTAGGGCTTTCCATGGGAAACTGCATCTGCATGTAGTATCTAGTACTTAATGTGGGAAACCCAGCAAGGTATGTAGTTTGATGGTTTCTGGGAATAGGAATGACACAGAAAAAAAAGAAAAAGAGAAAGTGCAGACATTGCAAAGTCCAAACCCTGGATTTCTTATGAGCGTGAAGGTACAACTTAGAGACTTACTTGACTTTGTACATACTCATCAAATATTAAAGTCCTAAAATACCTTGTGTCTTAGTAGCCAAGCAGTTACGATGTTGTTGAACTTTAGACTGTAATGCTCAAACGTATAGTAAGAAGCCATATTGAATGAATCTGGGTTTTTTCTGTTTTTTTTTTTTTTTTTTTTTTTTTCACAGTAGCTGTTTCTGCTTTGTTCTACAATATTAAAGGAAAAGAAGGCTTCCAGAGCAGTAGAGCTCCCAAAACAGGAGAGTGACTTGATTTCAAAGTGAAGAGCAGGTAACTGCCAGTACAGGAGCCTGCAGGTTAATTGGGTATCCTGACCCAGTCAAAACTCAAAAGAGAGAGCAGTTCAATTATTTCATTTTGTACATGAAAAATTGCTGTTTGTGTTGCACGGAGTTCAGTTTAATCAGCCCTGTGAGCCACTGTCGTATCATGAAGTGGATCACTCCTTCCCAGGAAGGAAGGAGGAGAACTATAGAGGAGACCCAGGAGAATTAAAAGATGGTAACTTTAAAAAAAAGTGAAGTTAGTGATTTTGAAAGGCACCAGATTAGCAGCACAGGAAATGGCCTCCTTTATTTAATCATACCTAAGTGCTTTGAGATAGATTCTTATTCCTTTTATCTTGATGAGTAGCACATCTCCACGATGGGCACAGCACCTGCTGGGGCAGCTGTGCAGGAGAGATAGGGGTCAAGCCTTAGGTAAACCCAGCCAGGCCTGTCAGCAGCAGGAAGCGGATAAGCCTAGCGTTGTTCCTCCGCCACCAATTCCCCTATCTACACATCTCGAGGTCAGCCTAGGAAAAAAAGCTGCAAAGGGAAAAGGTGTTTTAAGTGGTGTGCTGTAGCAGATTCACAGATGAAGAGCTAAAATCAGCTGAGACTTAGTGCTATCTGAACACTTTGAGATGAATGCTGACGGTCTTTCTTTGGACTAGGCAGTTTCAGAGTACTGTGGAAAAAAGATATATGGGTTGCTATAAACACGGCCTGTGCCGTACCCTATCCACCTGCTATCTCCATACCGTCTGCTAAGACCAAGCACCCACCTGATATTTGAATCTCAGCATCCTTTGGAAGGTACACTCCGGCCGTGCCCGTAGATGTGCCTACAGACTTGCAGTCTGCAGATGGGGGGGGGGGGGGGGCGAAAGCTGGCACTAAAAATCACTTGGTAGAATCACCTTAACTTTGGGCCATACTTCTGGTAGAGTTAGATGGTACTGGCACACTCCAAGTGAGGTTGTTAGCGTTTGATCCTGTCTCAAATGTCACTGTTAATTCATAGAGACCAGCTAAAAAGTGGTGTCAGAGTGATGGTCAGAGTGGTAACACCATTGTGACACCTGGACTAAGAGAAACTTAGACGGGTGTAAGACAGCTGTGAGTTACCTGATTTTTCAGTCCCTTGGAGCTGAATTCAGGGAGAGCACACATTCTTAGGTTCCACTGGAGTGAAGAGGTTTTCCATTAATAGGCTGTTCTGTTTTGTTTTGTTCTGTTTTTCTACAACTGGGTGAGCATAAGAAAAGAGGAAATAATATTGGAGGATAGTAGGAGAGCTGGAGTTGTAGGCATGCTTTACTGAGGTATATAGGAACACATTTTTGTGTAGAGTAAAAAATGTCATGTCAGGTCTTCATCTCCCAGGAGTAGTTAATGGTTCTTACCTACACATTTTCTTCAAAGGGTCTTGCTGAGGGATTTGCTTTTGGCAGAAGCTGCTCTGCATTTGGAAACACATTTATTTGTTCCTTTCCCCCTTTCTTCTGTGCCTTGTCAGTGTCCTTGTGAACCACCTCTAGCCCCTGTTCCTGGAGCAGGTTAGAACTTGTTGCTGTCACCTCTCTGCACACCTCTCCTCCCGCAGGAAGCCTGAGGAGCAATTGTAAGCACGCTGTTGCTTTTCAGGTCTGTATGAGAGTAGATCTCACTTAAGGTGCCTATACCCATGTGTGGATTTATTAAAACAGCAGCAGCTCTGGGATGACTGCTTCTCTGTGTAGTTAATCAAGAGTAAAAAAAGGGTAGGTGTGATTGTGGCTCTTGATTAGTTTCCTCACCCTCAATGGCTATTGGTGGCATGGAAACAAAAACTAGAGATTGTCCCATCTGCTGTCTGCACTGAGCTTTGGATTTGTCAATTCTTGACCAAGAAGCAAGAAAAAAGAGAAAGAGCAGAGTAGGCTGGAGGCAGTCTGTTGGATTAAACAATTGTACGCACAAAATCCTGCCATTTGGACCTCCCTTGAACAAGAACATATTTATAAAATGCCCAGCAGTGGCAGGTACCCATCTAAGAATGCATGGCATTCAGATCACATAAATATGCACATCTCTATGCATCCCATTAGTTATTGCTAATTCTTTCTCAGCCTATGGGGCTAATGACTAACCTCAGATCAGTAAAATCTTAGTTCCCTGTTGGCAGATTTCCTTTATTACAAGTGCTTTTATTCCTGTGGGTATCAAAATGATTCCAACACCCCGTAATTAGATCTCATGTCAGCCTAATATATGTGAACTTGCCTTATGGATTTAGTCTGCAACCTCATTAGCTCTGAGTCAAGTCAGTCTATTCTCAGATAAGACATTGGATAGGCAGGAAACTCTTGGTGCCACATCTTGTCGCAGAACGAGTTTGGTGACTTGAACATAAAAATACATGGGAAAGCTTCTCCTTGATAAGGAGCTTAATCCCAGCTGCATCACTAACATTTTACCACTAATTATTTTACCACCTTTGTAGTCAAAGAACTTTGGCCCAGAAACTATGTTATGAAATTACATACCAATTTCTTGGAGGTGGGAGATACATAAGTGGCTTGAACAGCATTCGGATCTCAAAACTCAGCAAGATGATTCTTCACAAAGTCATGACAGATGTATGCGAAGAAAGATCATCTCCATGAAGGCTTCACACTCATATCTGGATGACATCCACCTGAGGAATCCACATGGTCCTTCATCTCCAGGATCCGATCCTGAAAAAAAAAAAAATATGCAGCAATCCATAAGTAGTAAATTCAGACTGTGTTTGTATATGGAGGCAACAGGGGGAGGACTCCAGAACAGATTTGCTCACCTCCATGAATAAAAGCTTCTGCTCCAGGAGGCTCAGGTCCAGGATTGTTATTGGATTGTTTTTCTCCTGCTGAGCCCTGTATTATGCCTTTCCAGTAGCTCCCCTGATTCCCAGGGTAATCTGAAAGATCAAAAAGACATGATCATTCTCCAGCTCTGTACTGGCCAAGACAGTTCTGGCTGAAAGACTTAGTACAGATGGTCATCAGCCTCTGATCCAGCTCCTGGACTGCCTGGACCTGATCTCACAGCCCTGTGGCCAGATACTCTATCCAGACCCAGAGTCACTGCATCTGACAACACTGCTGTTGCTTGGCTTAGTAGCACTGAGAGACACGCATCCCTACATCTGTAGGGAACCTGACACAATGTAGAAAAACATAGAAGGAAATATATTTTCCAAGTGGAAAAAGTTTTCTTTATAGGCAGTCCAAAACTGACTGATCTGACCTTGCTACCAAAGGCGTTTCTCTGTATTTGAAACAAGCTGCCATTGTTCATCCTGGTTTGAACTGATTTGCACATGCCACCTGCTTATTTAATTATTCTTGGACTTTTCTGAGAGCACTTGCCCAGTGGCCAGAGACAAAACTTTGGCTTTGTATCCAGAATTAATATTCCCAAGACTCCTAAAATATCCCTTGTATCTTACCTCATTTTGAAGTCCATATTTCTAGTAGCTATCATCTAAACCATGAGGCTAATCTCAATTCTTTCTTCTAAATATTTTCTTTAAACTCTACCATGTAAACTATTCCTCAAGCCAGGTTTGACACCAGAAGAAAAGACCTCTATAAAAAAATGACAGCATCACACTGGTGTCAGCTGGCTGGTGACGTTCTTTCTTCCAAGACTAACTCAACATTCTTTGTCTACTTTAGAAATGAACGTAAATCCGAGGTTTGGCTAGAAAATTACTCCCAAACTGAACTTTTATGACTTCAGTCCATGTTCTTTGACTGAATCTGAAGCAGGATCTGGCTGTTTTGGCACTCTGACCAACATTCTGGTGACTTCTGTGTGATTCTGATTTTTTGATAAAGGTGGTGTACCTTTAGGAACCTCCTAATATTGTGTCTGATTTCTGCAGTTTGTATGCTAGGAGCACTCTCAAATCTGGAGTTTCCAGCTTAGCTGTCAGCTAGAATGACTGCATTTCCTAGCACTTACAGAAGACCTGCAACAGCTCCAGAGAATGTTATTTATTTGTTTTTACTCAGCTATATTTAAAGAGATCTAGGCCTTAACACTGGAATAGAAGCTACACTGAGTTGTAAAACACTTCAGGATTGTAAATCAGCTCAGCCTCTCTTTGCACTTTTGCTGCCTTAATTTCTGTGGAGCCACACCAAAACCAACCCAGCTAGAGGTTTTGGTCCTGACTAACTCTTCAGAGTGACAGTTCTTCTGCTGGTGTTTCACAGAAAAAACCCATTCAGAATCTTGACTTTGGTTTACGTTTGCAGCTTTCTTACTCTTTAATCTGCAAAGTTTGGCTTAGTGCATTGAGGATGATGTCACCAAAGAAGAGCCTGAGATTCAGCTGATCCTTCTGTAAAAGCAGTTTCTGCTCTGGTTTAATTTATGGTGGTTGCTGAATAGCTAGTTTGGTTTACCAGCTATGCTTTGTCAGCTATTAATAAAGGTGAATTTCATGAAGGGTATGTTTTTCTTCCTGGCAATGGGACCTAATTTGCTCAGTATAAATGAAAACCTTTTGTTCACCAACAGTATTTCCATCAAATCGTTTTCCCATTGAATGCTAAATATTGGAATGGGTGAATTTTGCAAGTGGAATGGGTGATTCATTTATTGCGAACGAGCCATTAGTCAGCCAGTATATAATATGTCACTGCTCCCAAACAGTAGGAGCAGTCACTTCAGATTGGCCTCATTGCAGTGTTTAAACCAGAATGTGATAGAGCCACCTGTACCGCAGCAGTGAGATCTTCCCCAGATCCCCATTTCCGAGGTGGGAACTGCACCGCATCCGCTGAGCTGAAGCGGGCTGTCAGCTGAGCTCCAGTTCTTGAACAAAGATGGCAGAATCTCACAAAGAGGGCAACGAGGAGGAGGCCTGGGCAATTTTATCGAACGTTATGACATGTAAGTGCTGGAATACCAAAGAGCTTGTCACAGCATAGAAGTTCCCCTCTGCTAGCGACTCCATTAGCACTCCAACACTGTTCCGTTGCAGGGCCTATAAAGCAGATTGCTAACAAAAAGGTTATTCAGAGCGTTTATTTCAATAAACCCAAAAGGTAACAAGTATCCACTAGGCAGATGTCAGGAGACTGAGCTATACTCTGGAAAACGGCTGCGATATTTAAAAATAACGCTTTCTTATTAACCTAAGTACAATACCAAAAGTCTTTTAAAATAAAAGTTTCCAGATGGCACCTGCATCTGACATGCTAATAGGATGAATGCCAGTAAGCCCACTAATACTGGAAATGCTCTTAAGGAACAGCTACCACTGATTGTACAGGCACAAACAAATCAAAAACTAATTTATGTATTCCTGCAGCTGCATCTCCAGCCAAAGCAGAGGCAGGAGTCAGGACCAATTCACAGCTGACTAATGTTGCCTCATTCTTTGCAGATTTCTGGCATTTAAGTGTAATTAAGATTTATTGTTTGCTAACTCACAGGTCAGAACAAGCACTGCAATATGGATAACTTTTTGTCAAGTAGTAAAATGCCTATTAGGAGGAATCATCAAACCCTCCAAGCAGAACATGACAGAAATAAATAACAGAGTTATCCTCATTTCATCTGACTGTTGTGATCCCAGCAGGACCGGGAAGGGCTGAGTATAATAGCACTGGGCAGTAGCTTGGGGAAACTGACTGCACATGGTGGTACAGAGTGCAGATAGCTGAGTCCATGGCAGCACAGGGTATGGTAGGCACACTGTAAAAGCTGGTTGGTCTTGCTCCATGCCAGACTTACCTACCACCATTGGTGCTATGCCCTTGCTTTTCTGGCCTCTGATGCCTTATAGAGGGACGCAGGAGGCAAGGCAGGGCTCCCTTCACCTCTGCTAGTATGACCAGGTGAGTAAGGGAAGCGATCCACCACAGCCTGCCATCCTAGGAAGGGGGTGAGAAAGGGATCAGCTACTACTACAGCTTGGCTGCAGAGATCATAAGGTCCTGCAGAAGGACATGAATCAGACCACCACTGGTCTCTGTGTCTTGTGTCATCAGCAGGCTTAGTTCTTTCATTGCCACTAAGTTGGTAGAAGTATACACTAGCTGATGACTGGGACCTAAACATGGATTGGTCCCAAATCAGCGCTGGGGATGGTCAGTAACTTCTTTTCGATTTACATGGGACTTCGGTTAGCACAGATAGCTTGAAGCTGAAGCTTAAAGTCTGGCTGATGAGGAATAGCCATGGAATTCACAAATTCACATTCTCATTCTTAGCAGTGTTTTATGTTTCTGTTTTCCTTACAGCAAAGAATTTCCAAGCACTATTTTGGCATTAGAACTTGAACTTCCTGACATATCTGGGAATTACTTTTATGTGACTGTCACCAGTGACAGAGAGGTAAATGGAGGCACAGGAGATACTGGATTAGATTCTTTTTTTCCTGGGCATCTTAAGCAGTTGCTACTCTCTGTGCAAAGAGGAGACAAATGTCATTGCTCTGGTTTCTCAGACTGCCCAACGCCTAGGCTTGGAGGTGTAATGAGGGAGGTTTGGTGCAAAGAACGAAGCTGGTTTGTCTCGGGTATCACAGGAACAGCGGAGTAAATCTGCAATCAAAGCCTAACTTTCCTTTGCTCCTGCTGCCAAGGCTGATCACTAGGGCTTGGACTGCCTTGAATCTTTTGTAGTCATTTACATCCCTGCCAAGAAACCTCTACCAAATCAGGATTTCTACACCTCCATTCTCTTAATCCTACTCATTCTTTCTTTCACCTCAAATCTATTCATAAACTGAGTCCAAACTGCCGAGGAGGGACACAGGACAGGGAGAAGGAAAGCTGTACAGATCCACTTCATTTACCTGGCAGTGCCAGCACTGTAAACAAAACTGGCTGTCATACATCCTGGCACCAAAGGTTGGAGCAGGAACATATCTGAATGTAATCCCTTCCAGTAACTTCAGCAAATAACGAAGGGCTGACTAATACCAGGAGCTTCTCCTACAGTTCGTTTACTGTGTGTGAGCTAGTTCTGAGACATGCTCGGCAGATGAGAACGCACATGAAATGTTTTGATCTATGGAAGAACATTTTTCCTAATATTTTTTCAAAGATTTTTTTTTCCCTCAACTTTGTAATGTGACTCTGAAGATAGTCATGCCATATTTTTAAAGGAGACATTTCGTGTGTGTTTTTTAAGACCTTTTTTGAAGGGGGATGGAGGGTTGCATATTTTTTAACTCCAAAACCCAGATGTTCTTTAACAGAGAAAAATAGAATAACATACATTAATAGCTTGGAAAACAATGGCAATATTTAATTAACCTTTAGAAATGGCTAATCTGTGAATCTGCACGTGTCAGCTCATCTTTAGAACAGAGTGACTGTGTGTGCCTTTGCCAAAATCAACATGCTTGTTCGGTGGATTTCTTCCACTGGGGATTCACATGAAGAACAAAAAAAGGAAGAAAAAGAAAGAAAAAATAAATTTTTTTTCAGTTGTTTGACTCAAAGCATTCATGTGATCCAGATGACCTCATCAGGGTTGATGTAGCCTGGTGTGCCACAGATCCGAGATCTGCATGTTCAAGGCTTGGCTCTTAGCCCTTAGTCGTTGGACCAGACAGTCTGCAGGTCTTGTGGGACCATTAAAAGCTTCAGTTTAGCAATGGGGCCGTTACCTCTTCATTGCTGACTTTCTCTCTCTGTCTATCCCTTTAGCTTGGCTGCCATCAGCACTCATGTTCCACAGACCCTCTACCTGCCAAATCCTTTCTTTTTGGAATCCTTTAAGTAGAAATACAGACCACTGAAGTGAAAAAGGGTCCCTGAATGTTTTGCTCCTTCCAGAGCCCCCATTTCCCATCTAATAGGAATCCCATGCTAAAATGTGCTGGGGTATCTCTCTGCTCCAGCTGGCTCCCAGGGCTGCAAGGTGCAGGGAGATCACAGAGTTTCTCAGCATGCAGGAGAGGTATCTGAAGCATGAGGATCATGGTGCATACGGGAGGAGTGGCAAGTACACCAGAAGGTGAAGAGATGGCTGGAAGCAACACTAATGCCCCTCCATCTGGAAAGATGAGTGCTGTTTAGTACGTCTGGAAAGCATTATTTCTGCAAATAGCTCAACCTCTTTCAGCTTAGAGGCAGGGATCCCAGCCTGCTGCCAAGCTTAGATCTCCCTGATGGCAATGTGGTAGGGGAGATGGTGAACAAGTGTACTAATGGCATAAAGCAGGAAAAAGCAGCATCCAATACATCAGCTTAAGGTACATCAGGCATCTGCCCGTCTCCCAGAAGGCTGCCTGCGACTTCAAATTGCATTAAGACACACTTGTGTTTTATATCATAGGATCAACCCATATAATAAAAGTTTAATTGGGGGTGTGTGAAGGGGAATTTAGAAGTCGCCCAGCTGATTGTTCCCAGTGATTTAGCTTCATAAGGGAGATATGGGACAGAATCAGCTCTTGTCTACTAGTGTCCCTGAACTTTTGTTTGAATTGTAGCCCTGCAAAGGTCTAGCTTTACGTGAAGCTCATCTGAAAACACTGAGAGGTGTTATTTCACGTTGTTTCAGAACAGATGCCTGACCCAAGCTTGTTCAAAATCTTGATTCAAATTCAGAGACCAGAGGGGATCGCTCAGAAAACCTCATCAGGCCTTTGGCTTTGTAGCAAAATCAAAATCAGTGTGTAGGGCTTTTCCTTTAATATTTTTGAATGAATAGAAATTTGGATGCAAGTTCCAATTAAATACTTGTTTTGCTTTTAACCATATTAAGTCAACAGTCTAAACATCTATAAGAAACGCATTCCTTGTGAATTCCAAGCAGGACAATTCACAAACTGCTTCTTATCAGTGTACAGCTTGTTTTCTAATGATATATATTCATGATCAATGTGGGATGCTGTGCGTG
Source organism: Microhierax caerulescens (assembly GCA_035590215.1). Taxonomy (NCBI): domain Eukaryota; kingdom Metazoa; phylum Chordata; class Aves; order Falconiformes; family Falconidae; genus Microhierax; species Microhierax caerulescens. Next base: position 44,135,197 of record JAVJGJ010000037.1, on the reverse strand, counting down.
GTAATGAACAAGTTGTAATGCAGCTGATGTGTGAGGGTCTTGTGTGTATTCTCATGGGTCACTGTTGACCAGCCATCTGATATATGCCAAGTTTGGATGAGACACGTGATGTGTAAAGCTCATGAAGGATTCCTGGAAAATGTTGCTTTGGTGTATTTACAGCAGATTTGTACCTTGCAAAATGGGCCTTTTCCCCATGAAATTCAATAGCAGTTCTCATTTGAAAACGTAAGTTCAAAATGTGTTTTAAGACTCTCTTGCGTTGGACTCCAGACTGTGAAATACTGCCTAATACTGAAAGCAGTCAGACTTGAAAATAAAGGCACAACCCTCCCTTTCTAAGAAGTTCCAGGAGGATTTTGTCACAGTTGTGATGCATTTGTACATCTTTTCACAGATTTGTGGATGCTCGCCTCAAAACTTTCTGTATGGTGTTTCTTTGCACATCTGTCTTCTGTACGGAATGTCAGCCTGTTCTAAAATATTTGTTGAATTTTGTGGGACTTGAAGGACTGCCCATAACTCACATGCCTATGTGTATGGAAGACCTCACAGGTCAGGGCTGACATTTCTTTCCTTTTTAGAGACTCCAAAATGAGTTTAAAAATGGTCTGTGATGATTTGGGTAACCATATATGCAAACTTGTGTATTCACTGATAGTATATTGTAGTTTTTAATAGAAGAAATCAAAATGCAAGGAATGAGATTATAAGGGTAGCAACAACAAAATCCCAATAAGCTCATTTTCCTTGCTTTAAAAGAAGACTTTACTTTTTCTTTTGACATTCCCTAGGTGTTTTCCACAGTTCTCACCAGCATTGTTTCAAAACTATTTGCTTGTCAATTTTTTTTTTCTTGGCAAAAGAGTAAAAGTCTCCATGAGGATTTGGGCTTTTTTTTTTTTTTCTTTTTTTGTTTGTTTGTTTGTATTTTTAGCTGTACAAAGTAAAAAGCCTGTGAGCATTCTGGTAAAATACGATAGAAAATTTCCAATAATAAAGAAAAATGGGTGGTACATTTTGTGAAGAATTGTTTTCGGATAAAAAGGGTTCTTTTCAAACGAAAAGGCATGTCGTGCAAAAAATTCAATTAGTTCTAGTTTCAAGATCCCTATGGGCCATATCCTGAATAGTTATTGAGACAAAGCTCCCATTGAAGTCACTGGGCATACTTCCTGATTAAAGCCTTCAGGACTAGGTCAACTGGGAGTTTTGCCTGAGTAAGCACTTCAGGATTTGAGTGTAAACACAGCCATTGGGGAATAAATGGGTTAATACAGCAGCCTAATACATTCTCTGTATTTGTAAGCTCTGCTTTATATAAGGGACGTGGATCCCTCGTCCTCCTTGTGAGGATGGCAGACATTTTATTGTCCATAACCCACCGTGCTGATGCCCTTTCCTTCGTGTCACCAAAGCGGTGCTGTCTGGTCCTAGTCTTTCCCCGTTCCCCTGCATTCTCCCCTCTGAGAATGAACCTTCCATGACAGCACGGAGGCCAAACCACTTTCTTAATACAGTACCAAGGGAGGAATCCCCCTGCCCCCTCCCAGCCAAGCCCGTTCCCCTATCCAGGCTGAGTTAGTCATGTCTGACTTCTCCTATTCACATTATGGCTACCCTTGTTGCTTTTTGGGTTTTGTTTTGCTTCCTTACTGTTGTTGTTTTTCAGCCAAAGCTGTCATTTATCATGAGAACAAGAGCAGCCATGTGTTGATTTTTCTGGATTCCTTTTGGACAGTGTCCCAGTGCTAATGAAGGCCCTTCCAAAGTGCTAAAGAGCTGGTGCCAAAATCAGTTACAGTGAAAACAATAGGGGAGTGGTGCACAGACAGCGCATCTAGTGTGTGTGTGCGTGCATGCGTGTGTGAGCGGAGGGAGCACTTACAATTGTGATTTCGGCCCCCCTCCCTTAAGGATAATAAATTCGACTAAACTAAGAGGCTCAAATTCACGTTTGCTCGGAGTCTGAGGCACATTAGAAAGAAAAGCCAGTGGAAAAATAGATGGTAGATGTTCACACGTTATGTCCTGGCTGGTCTGGATAATAACACAAAAATCGATGTTGTATGTAAGCTGTGACAATGATGATGAAGCTTCTGCAAGAGTTATAGGACCCTGAAATTCAGGGCTTTATCTCTGCTCATGGGTCACGTATCTAAAAACTTTTTTCTTTAAAGGCTCCTGCAAATGTCTGTGTTTTTTAATGCACTTTGAAAACCCCGAACTATTCTGCTTCTCAGACCGTGTACGCTGCTACATGTACAGTGCACACACTAGGTCTCCCAGCACCAGGCAGCAGCTATTGCACGCTGTACTGGTGCAGGGTGGCGATGGAAATGGACTTCTCCTGAAGCCGGGACAGGAACGCGCAGAAGGCGCCCCAGTCTCGGCAGCCTCCCCGCGGAACCGCTGTCCACATCTGGCTTAAAAGCCAGGTACGGCCGGTCACCGCGCGGGCGCCGGGACCTGGAGAATTTTCGCCTCGTGGGAAACGCACAGTCACCGCGTTTTCCCGGTATTACTCACCCTGGAGGATGCACGCATTTGATGAACCGCAGTACCCGGCGGTTTCGCAGCGCAGCGGGCGCCTTCCCCGGCCCGTTTCTGGCCGTGCGCTCCACCTACCGGCTGCCGGCCCCGCGCCGCCGCCTCGCAGCCGCGTCCCTCCCGGTAATGCCTCTGCGCGTCTTGCTCGGGCCAGGCAGTCGATGACTAACGCGCAGTTCACTGAACACCTGCTTAAAATCAGCCCCCGGGAGCGGTTTAACCTCGTCCGAGGTTCGGTACCTCGGGTCTCGCCTCTCTCCCAGCGCCGAGCGGCTGGTTCTGCCGCTTCTGCCGCCCGCTGCGGCCGTGTGCGGGCTCCCTTTTGAAAACCTTCTCTTAGGCGGCCCCGCGTCTGCCCGGCGGCCCTTTTGGGAGGTTTCGGCCTCGGGAGGCTGAGGTGATGCGGGGCTCTGGGTTTCAACGAGCGTTCCTGCACCAGCAGCCCCTCAGCGGAGCGGTGCGGCCTTGGAACCGTGCGGGCCCCGCTCCCGCCAGCTCCCGCAGGAGCCCCGCAGCCCCGGCGTGTAGGTGGGTGCTGGCTGCGGTGCGGGCCAAGCCAGCCCGGTCTCCGGGGCCTGGGGGTGGCATGTGGCAGGAGATCGATCTAATGATAGCACCACAAATGCCTTCTCTTGCCGCCTGCCTCTGCGTTGCTGACACTTTACTCTCGGTTGCGTTTTTAAAAAGCGTTTAGCATTGCGTGACTTACACTGTGAAACAATCTGTTAGTACGATGGCTCCACTGTAGCGTCCATCATCTTCTTGCTGTAGTTACCCCATTGTAGCATCCATCATCTTATCTTTTTGCTGTAGTTACTCCTTTAATTTGTACAGCGGTGTTCTGAAGTTTTTGAAATAATGTTTGAGGGTATTTTGCCCAACTGGAGCAGTTCTAACTGGAGAAAGATCGTAATGAAACTTGGTAATTTGTGAAGAGTGCTTTTTTTTTTTTTTTAAGATTGATCTTGAGTGTTGATTCATCCATGCTTTCATTGTGTAGAGTGTATTTTTTCTGAGTACTTTGATCAAGAGTGTAAAGCGCTTTTTGCTAAGTTAAGTAGGAGAAGGAACTGATTTGCTCTATAGCCATTGAAACTGGTGTTTCTACATACACATCAAATGCAGTGGGTGTGTTTAATCTCTTTATTTCAGTTGCTCGGACTGTTAAAATATTGAATAATGCAGTCCACTGAATACTGTTGGTAAGTAGTTTCATTAGGTAGTTGTATGTTTGCGATGATTTTTTTCTCATGGTGTTTTAGGACTGAGTATTGTAGTTTTAGCCCTAGTAATACTTACTCATGGTTAAAATACAGTGTTTGAATATATGAAAATTAATATATGCCCTGTTTATTAATTTCAGTAATAAATTTTTAGCTTGTTTTCATTGTAGTTTAATTTTTTACTTTTTCAAGGGATGGCTAGGGTTCATTGTTTTGTTTTTGGCTTCCACCAAGCATAAGCTTTTGTTTCAAGCATATACTGCCTAACAGATGATTATTAGGTATTTGCTTGTGTGTGTTTGTGCTCCACAATGATTAAGTAGACATTTTTCCTGCTTGTTAGCATGGACTGACTTTGAAGAAGGTCCAGTATAGTTTCCAGTTCTCTGAACCATTAGAATTCATGACTTGAAGCTGTTAAGATTTTTAAAGCTACCTAATGCCTCCATTTTCTGTTTTGTCTTTCCCCACTCCAGCTTTTTTGACAAGTTAACTTATATGTGGGGACAGGCTTTTTAACAGGGCCTGTAGCAATAGGACAAGGAGTAATGGTTTTAAAGTAAAATAAGGTAGATACAGGCTAGATGTAAGGCAGAAATATTTTTACAATGAAGGTGGTGAAACACTGAATCAGGTTGTCCAGAGAGGTGGTAGATCCCCCATCCCTGGAAACGTTCAAGGTCAGATTGGACAGGGCTCTTAGCAACCTGATCTCGTTGAAGATCTCCCTGCTCATTGCAGAAGGCTTGGGCTAGATGACCTTTAAAGGTTCCTTCCAACCCAAACCGTTCTATAATTTCAGGTATTTTCTATATACTGTGAAGTAGCACAGTATGATTTACTGGTATCCCTCCGTTTTTCCACACTGACATTCAAGTTGAATAAAGGAGAGCTTGGGCCAGAGAAAGAATCCAGATCCGAGTTTTTCCATGTGCTTGAGAAAGAGAGTTTGCATGTTGGCAAAGGAAAAAAAATGAAATTTTTCATCTTGCAGTAAAATAGAACTTTGTTTGGCCTGAGCAAAACAGTCCTAAAGTAATAGTTACTATATGATGCAAACTCCAGAGTTACCAGGAATTGGTTTGGGTGTTCCAGATGTGGACTGGTAATGACTTTGGGATGTAGTTAGACTGTTATTTGCTCATTCAAATGTTTTCTCCAGCATGTTGTGTCAGTGTGACTATATTTAGATTTAACTAACAATGTATGAGCACATGGCTTATTTCTGGTTTTACTGACTTCCATCTTTACCTTTTTAAACCGTTTTTTCTTAATGTAGGAGGAGTAGAGGGTTTTCTGATACAATTTTTGAGGCTGCTTTGTTTCAGGCAAATGAACATATGTATCTGATTTAACTTTCTGAATCAGGGTATCCTTTTGTTGCCCTTTGTTTTCAAGCATAATTTGCCAACTTTGAGATTACATTGGCGGTAAAGACTTTAAAACAATTTAAGTATGAATTCATTGTAATTTATTATAATATTTTTAAAAGGTGTATCTGAAATGGGCACTTTCCATGACTGAGTTCTCCTGGCATGTACATCGCACATGCAGTATAACAGGAAAAAAACACTTTTCTTTTTCTGTTAGTATGTTCAGATATGGAGGAGAAAAATTAATCATATAGAGGCTCCCCCCCAGCCCCCAAGGTGAACTCTAAAATGAGTGTTGTTTAAGGCATCATACACATGTTGTTTTCAGATGGTAATGTATCTGTACCAGGAATTGTTATCTGGAAAATGATTACAAGTGTTGGAGAAATAATGTTCAGAGCATATATTTAGAAGATTGTACTCAGGCTGACAACATATGCTATTCATGCGTGTCTTCTAAAACTATTTCCCCATGCAAATTACACACCCGTTGGCTGCTTACTTCTAACCAGATTGTCGCTGCGTGATGGTCCCTGAGAAACTGAATATGGAGTGGGAGGTACCAAATGAAAATTCTTGCTCTGAAGGTTTTGTTTCTCAGGTTTTATGTTTGCTTGGCTTTCCTTCTGCTTTTTCCAAAAATTAACAAAAGAACATTAAAATTTAAGTTTACAAAGTGCCATTTTGGAAATGTGAAAAGACTAAAGTGACTAATTAATTATATGTATACCTCTTTTTCTCTGTTTAATGCTTAAATGCATTATTAATGTTCTGTTAAATATATACCACAAGAAAGCTTAGTAACAGTAATCTCAATTTTGATAATTTTTGTGTATATAAAGGCAAAATTACTGTGGTGGTAAACTTTTTTTCTCTTTATAACTATCTAAGTTCACAAACTACTAACATTTCTGATTTTGATGTATGCATGTAGTATCCTTTGGGTTTTGCATTTTTGCAAAGACAAAGATATATTTTTTGAGACAGAAATTATAAAATCGGTAGCTAAAACATGAGGCCAGGTTCTTTTTTGTCAACCACTACTGGTTTAAACCCTTTTCTCTGGAGTAAAACCTCTTATATTTTTATGACATTTTTTCCCCCCTATAGTTTTGAAAATAAGTGCTACATTGTTTCCCTGTTATGGGGTCTGTATCATTGCCAGAACAGGAGAAATCTATTCGCTGCTCCAAGTTAGATATTTTTTTAAATTTGTTTGTTTGTTTGTTTAGTTCTTAGAAGTGGCTCTTACTTTGCCATCCTTAACAGGAGCAAAGAGATTGCTACTTTGTAGCAAAGAGAGAAATGGAACACTTTAGGCCTGATGCAGTGTTCTCAGAAATCATTGCAAACATTTCCATTTGGGAACTGTAGCTGGCCCTCAAAATAATTTTTCTTCATTTTCATTCTATTCTTTCCATTATTTTACCTCCCTGTCCTACAGTCAGTAGGCTTCTGACTCCATTCTGGTAGGGAACGATAGCCAAAACTTAATAACTTTTGTGTTTTCAGAAATGAATTGTTTTCAGTAATATTTCTAGTGGGAAAGTATCAATGATGAAATGTTGCTTCAGAAACCCATGTAAAGATGGGTGATGTTTGGTGTGATCGTGGTCACTGTTTTGTGCACTTGTGTCCGTAGAATTCTTCCAATAGTTCGGTTATATTCCTGTGGCATCACGGCATTGCATTGCTACGCTTAGTGCAAGTCAGCATAAATAGAAAATACATTTTAAGGTTGATAGAAGAAATTGAATGGGACCCAACATGATGTAATATAAGAGAAGTCAAACAAAATTCACATCTCTAAGGGCAAAGATCTTGGCTAGCTTGATTAGGATGGTAAGGACTTCAAAAATGATGTGAAAGTTTGGAGATGCATTGGTTGAAAGACATACAAAATAAAAAGGATTACAGTAAGCCAAGTGTTTTGAAATTAAGTGAACAAATCGCAGATAGTATTTTATGCCCAAAGATGATATGGTTTCTGGTCTCATACTGTTTTTTCTTTAATTGGTATTGTTCTTTAAAGGCATGTTATATTTGACTCTCCTTTTTGTTTGGCCTTTATACTGGCTTTCTGTTCCTCTGCATGAAAGTCTGAGTTTTCTAAGGTGGTGGGGATTTTTCTATGTTGTGATTATAGTTTTAAGTGATTGACTTATGGCAGAATTCAAAGACATTTTCTCAATAAGGTGATTCATTAGTTTTGAGAATGATGATGTTCAGCAAAAGCAAGCTTGAAGGCAGTGCTTTACAGGACTTGGGAAAATTGGGATGATGTAAAATGTGCTGTTTCTCTTCTGTATTTGTAATTTGGAGTTGATTTCCCTTTTATATCTACACAAATATGCAATATTTGATGTAACACATGGCTCTTTAAAAAAGGATCTAATGGTTTCATTCTGTTTTCAAAGTAACTTTGAAGGCTGGCTGTTTTGTTTCCTTGAAAGTAAGTGGTAATCACACATATTAAAGTCGAACCCTTGTGACTCTCGCAGAACGTTTCTAAATACCTTGCCCACCAAACTAGGTTCAGATGTTAGCAGAACAAAGAATATTAAGTAACGCACTTGCTGTCTGAGAAATTGACCAGTTCTTGTTATTATCTATGACATGCCTCAACGTTTGTCTTGTATTCCAGTTTCTGGTACTTTCAAAAGGAAGAATCTCTTGAGGTAAACTGATTCTTTGTTGGTAAAATGGCAATTCATACTGAGAAAGAAGAAGGAACAATGACATATTTAATGAAAAATTTTAAAGTGACAGGTTATCCATTCTTACTTGTCTAATTAAACATGTTTCTGATGGATGGGTAGTAATATTTCCCTCCAGTACTTAAGACACTTGAGCTGAATTTTATCGCTATTATCTTGTGGTCCTTTTCTTTCTTAGTCTTGGATTTTTTTGCTTTCTATAATCACATTCAAGAGATTTTGTAAGGATGCTAGTACTGTTATAGCCACTGACACTATGCGTGAGCTGAAGCTCCTGTTGCTGGCATCTCTCTCTAATGCGTGCTGTATAAATGCAAAGAACGACTAATGCTTATTCTGAGGAGTTTAAAAATATCTGTCCCATCTCCTCTTTCTTCAATAGCCAACATATGGCATACTTCCCTATTTTTTCACAGAATTGCATGGGTCTAGATAGTTTGCTAAATTTGGTGGTACCAATTCTGTGTAAACTTAAAGCCTTTGCAAAATTTTCCTGTTATTGAATTATCCTTTGGTGTGGGTTTGTGTTTTTTTTTTTAATGTCTGAAAACATAGTATCAGGCATGGTGTTAATGTGTATTTGTGAAACAGCTAGTAAACTTGATGGTATGAATTAATTCCTTAGGGAGGGTTAATCAAAGAAAATTATTTGACTTTATGAAGTGTAGGACACAGATATTTTTATATGTCAGTTTTTATTTTGTGGTGGTGCTGGAAGGCCATATCATGATTGAATTTTGTTATGTTGATTACTGTAAAAATGCATGTGGTTCTTCACTCTTAAAAAGCAAACATTTTGGGCCTGAAGACCTTCTGCAAATAAATAAATGTTAAAAAAAATCCCCCAAACTGTTTGTAGAGCATTTTTCCATAATTCTTAGGTCTTGTGTTGGTGGAGGATGTGGGGAGTGGACAGGGGTGATGATGGTGAGGACAAAGAAACCATTACATTGTTTTTTTTTCCTGGAGCCTAAAATACCAATAGTTCAACTTCTAGCTGAAACCAAGTATTACTCCCTTTTTGTTTGCTGCTATAAATGTATTGCCCCTTTCATTCTCGTGTGTTGGTGTGTTAAATGCATCTAATTGTATGTCCTTTTCCCTGTCAGTCTCTCAACCTTTCTTTAAAATTAGAGATAATATATTGCAAAGCTGTGATAATGTTCAGTAATTCTTCTACATAAAGCATAATTTTTACCTTTGCCTTCTAGAGAAGAGAAAGGAATGGCTATAATTGTCCTTTTCAGTCTAATAATGCTTTTTCCAGAAAACACCAGAAATGTTATTAAATAGCCACACTGGTAATTTTCATATAACCTCTGGTGTGTTAATGCAGAAGTTTTTGAGGTGCTGATATGTCATCTGTATACTGATGTCATTCTCTACATACAATACAGTATAATTGATGCTCACAACCCTTTTTGTTGTTGAGTTTGTTTGTTTTCTAGTCAGTTACCAGGAAAGTAGTTTTGCACCTTCGCCAAAATTCAAAATCAACTGTCTGCTTTTTATAGGGCAGCAGCACTTAGCAAGGTTTGGGCATATCTGGCTTTGTAAGACATCCTGAGAGCATCTCCTTGAAGTTTGTTGACTCTTCCCTTGAGCAAGGTGCCAGAACAGTGACTTGTTACTTCATAGTCAGGTATTGAGCTTCCTGTCTCAACTAGAACGCCAAATACAAGGTACCACAAACATGGAAATGAAATTAATTTTGTTGTAAGCAAGTATTCTTTAGTAAAATTTCACTTTCTAAAACCCAGAAGCAATATGGTTTGGTGTTAAAAGGGAACTTAAATATTCAGTGGACTCAATTATTCAGCTTTATTAATCAGAAAAATATTAAAATGTCTTGACAAAACTGAAAAAAAAGATGTCTAAGGTGGAAATTTTGCTGGTGATGTCAGTTTGGGGATCTGTCTGATCTCATTTTTGGCTTTAGAATTGCTCGCTTGATTTTTGTCTCTTGTTGCTTCTTGCCTGCATTATTCAACCGTGTCACTTTCATGATCTGTGGTTGATGCATGTGCACCATCATATGACTTAACTTCTGCCACTTTTACAAGAGGTGGGAAAGCTTGCTGAGAGGTCTAAATTTAACTATTTGGGGGGATAATTAAGAGTAAAATTCTGGGAGTATCCTGTACTTCAAAAGCTAGTATACCAGGTCAAATAGGGACAAGCCCGCTAGGCAACCAGGCATACAGCATGGCTATTAATGAATGCTTGGGGAAGGCATGTAAATAATGTCTTCAACTATAGAATTTAAAGGGTTTTCAGTGTATTTTTTTTTAAATACTGGTGTTTAAAGATGTCTTTCAGATAGGCCTAAGACCAAGGTTATCAAAGCAGCTAAAGTCAATTTATTTCTTTCTATATATCCTGCTGCTGTTTATATCTTGTTGCTGTTGTTACTACTTCAATAGCATTTTTATGACTTATAGTAAAGGGTCCACAGTAAACAAAAATGATCATGAAATCCTAACAAATTAACAAAGTGAATAAAAATATTATGTTCTCTTTCAGTTGTATTAAATAAGCTTAATTTTAATTAAAATGTGATGTATTAATATCTGGTTATTTACTATAGCAGGTAATAAATGTTTACTTAAACTCATTATTTACAAGATCAGTTTTCCTTCTCTGTTTAGTCAATGTGGCACAGTTCATGTATGGCCACATAACATAGATGAACTGTTACTGAGTTTCATGCTTCGGAACAGAGGGATGTTACTGAGTATCAGGCAAATTTCTTCTGTAGTTCAGCTTGTGTGGATGGGTAATCGTGGGTTTATAAAGCATTTCAACTTTTTTCTTTTTAGGTTTGGATTGTTTCAGTGATTTAAAAAAAAAATTAGCAATGCTGTAACATATTAAATCACTTCTTCATGCATGAGAGAAAGGTGTACACTTGAATACAAATCCAACATGGAGATCCTTATCAGAGCAAAATTGCAGGAACAAAATAAAACTGCAGTATTAAAGCACAGGTTCCCAAAGTTCCTCTGCTGAAATTCAGTCACTGGCATTGATGATTAAAGGATTGTTAGTGCCAGTGGTGTTAATTTATCTGGTTTTATGGGTATCTCTCAGAGCAGGACCTCTATCCTAAATTAATAAACTTGTGAAACACCCATGAAACCGGGACCCAGCTCTATGCTTCCTGCCTTGCTTACTGGTTTATCATCCCCTACTCCATTCCATCCTGTTCTCATGTATCAAAATCTACTCATGTACAGCAGGCTCACTTTGAAAACTGCTCTCAAAACAGTATCTGCTTAAAAGATGTTTACAGTGAAATGAAAGTATGGTACTGATTACAGGTTCCACACTTAGGAATAACGTATAGCAGGTAACTGGTCCCACAAACTCTTCTGCAAATGAGTAATCCTATTAAAGGCAGTTGAGTGCATTTAATTAAGGATTACATGCAATTAGTGGTCTGCAAGGTTAAGAGTATGACCTGTATCATTAATGAGTATCCACATATTAATGCTGCTTTGAGCAGAAGGTTGAGCTAGATGACCTCTGAGGTCTGTTCCAACTAGAATAATTTTATTATTATCACACTTGTATTGTGGAAATAGATATTTCAGTTATAAAACCTGTATTTATTGAATAAACTAAGTCCTAGCAAATCATTGCAACTATTTTGCCTATTGGATCATGTTGTAGCATGGAGTTGCAAATTTGACCCAAGTTTAAGATCTAAACCAGTAAGAGAAATACACCCATGCTTTTTTGTCTGTTACATTGAATTATTTGTAAACAGTTTTATATCAGGTTGAAATCCTCATATAGGAATTCCTTCCCAGCATACAGTCTGTTCCAGTTCTGGAACTAGCCCAGAGTAGAGTACCTAGATATTTGATGCTTTAGGTGCAGTTGAGACATGCAAATGGACTTCAGCTTAGCCTGCCTGATTCAGGTACTGCTAGCACTGAGATTACAGGAACAAAGCCATCAGAGCAGGTTAGCAGTCTAAGAAAGGCTTGAGGCCCTAAAAACTTGCCAAGGTTTTCTCACTGAATGTGAGTGGGCATTCTTATATTTTTTTTTTAAAAAAAGAAGCTCTAAACCACCATGACCCCCCCAAAAAACCAACAACCCCCCACACACTGTTAGAATATACTATGTAGATTCTGCATATATATAATGTCAAGACACAACAGTCTATCATTATTTAAGAAACTGTATTTTGATTAACAGTAGTATGATCCTTCTTATTAAGATGTGCAGGGAATTCGTATGGATTTCCTTCCTCTGTCTGGATAAAATGTGTACCTACTGACACCCCTTTAACTGTTCTCATTTAGTATTGTTAATCATTTACTTTTAAGCAAGGTGGTGATGAGGAAGGAAGTCTCAAAATTACTGGCTGTAAAAGGCCAAATCACTTTCACATGCATGTGAGCAGAAATGTTTTTATGTAACCTTTTAACCCTACCAAACATGTAAATTAACCACAGTAACAAAGTATAGTTGTTGTCATGTGTTATTGGTAGCAGCAGATTTCAGGGAAATACTTGGTTATTTGTATGCTTTTGTTTGAATAGAAAAGGAGGATGGTAACGCAGTAAGTAATGTGTTAAGGGCTTGATGGGTCTCCTGGACTTTTAGGGAGTATAGAAAGCAGCTAACAAGAGTAACAGCTCCTAGGAAGGAGCAGAGTAATTTCTTCATGCTAGTCTTCACTGCAGAGATGTTGTGGACATTTTATTATTTTCAAATAATATCGATGGGACATTATCTGATTATGGGATTAGAGAATCAAAAGATTGAATGCTAGAATAAAGTGCTAGGAGACCCCTAAGTCATGATGACTCAATTAGATGCATTCATTCATTGGTTCTAAAGGATGAAGTGGCTGGTCTGCTAAGAAGAAAGCATCTTGTTAGGATTAAATGCTGTGCCAGAAGACCAGACTCTTATCAAGTGTTGTATGTACTGTACTTTTAAACTGAACACAAAGAGCAAATCTGGAATTTGCAGACCAAAGACTCATGTTTTTATGCCATGCAAGTGGATTTGAATACTAAATTGATAGTCAAGTAGTTCTGTGAACGTAAGATCTAATAATGCCGAGATAGTTGTATCTTAGTACCAGCTGCAGCTGGGGTACTTATAAGGTGTGTTTCTTACATATGTGTTTGTTCTCTAATAACATGGGCATGTGCTGCAGCCTATACTTAGTTTGGGCAGTTTGTGGGCCAGTCTCTATCCACCTGCCCAGTACCTGGAATTCTGAAATCTCTGAGTTATTATTAAACTGTAAATGAATTTTGATTCTTCCTCTTTGACAAAACTGTTTCAAGTCAGGTAGTGGATTCAAAAGTTAGGGTCAGACGTGACCTAGGTGGATACATTAAACAGCATTAATCTTTTCTGTCTTTAGCAGTCTAAACAATGATCTAAGTTTCTTCTTTTGTTAGGGGAAAAGACACATGTGCCCACATATATCTTCATATACTTGTGTACTGTGTGTAGTTCCTCCCACCTTCTTAGATTTACAATGTATGGCCTCTGGCAGGAAACTGTCTCTGTAATCCAAACAATTTTGGTGTGGCCCTACAAGCACTCGTTTTTGGTGCAATTGTGGCGATGGTGAACTCTGCTGCAGAGATGGAAAAGAAAATTAAAGCAGTCCAAGAATACCCTGTGGTATTGCCCTGTCAGTGGCAAAGCTGTGATCTACCTTGTAATTTACACTTAGGTGAACAATAGTAGTTTCTAAAGTGCTGACATTTGTAGCTGCACTTAGCTATGTGCTCGTTTCCTCATTTTGCCTCCTGTTGTATTAGCTCAGTCATTTGTGTCGTCATGCAGTGACTTGGATCAGAAAATTGATCCTGAGATCAAGAGAATTCTATGGCAAGCAGCAATTTTTAACACAAGTTAGCTCTGCAATATGGTATAGCGAGTGGTTCCACCAGCAGATACATCTGCACAAATGAGGTTGTAGCACGAGGATGAGAACAAGCAGCAGGAGCGTCATCTCTGTTTGAACAGGCATTTTTACCAAAATAGATGTTCCTCAAATTATGCCTCAAGAATCTGTCTTAGAAATGATCATTCTTGTCCTGAAATAAGCACCCACAGTTAAAATACTGTATACATTCTGTAAAATGAGAGAAAGGTGTGAGAAACTTGAGAGGAATCTTCTAAGGCTGGATATATTAGCATAACAATGGTAGATGTCATTCAGTATTTGCAGTTACAAAATAATTCACACTGGAATGAATGATTTGAACTACTTGAAGATAATTCTAAATTACAAGTAAATGCTCTGCAAAAATGCGTGTGTCACTGTACATGTCCTGGTGGAAACTTCTTTGCAGTGTGTACCCACTGTAAAAGTAACACCCCTAAAATTTATTGAAATGCTGCTTCATGGTAGCATTAAATGGAAGTCCTTTACCTGGGCATTTCTGCTCAAATGAACTGTCCATCTGGTTTAATTAAGTAATTTGTAATAAATTAATCAGTCATTGCATGTACATATCCTCCGTGTGTTTTTTAAATGCTATTGGAAAATGCAAGTTATTGAAAGCTAAGTATTTTCAGTAAGTTTACACAAAATAAAGCCACTGTATTTCTTACTTCCAGTTCAATTTCTTCAGATGATCTGTAAATTTTCAGTAATGGCAATACATTCATTCTGCCATTTGGAGGAGCCTGTGCCACAGAATAATGATCTGAAGAAAACTCACTTATTTGCAAGGAAGTCTTCATTTGGGAAATAGTAGTGATGCAGTTAAGAGGTGCTTTGTCAGGTTCAGGTAAGTACTTTTTTCTTTGTTATTATTTAAATTACACTTACTTGGTTTTGGTAGGCTGGCATTTCATTTAAATTAACAGACATGTAGTGTTATGTCAGAACGTGGCAGCCTTTGTGTTGGTCATTTGACATGGAAAGTACCTTGAAACAAAAAGGCACATGCAGTAGCATGCGTGCTTAGGAGATGTGTGGAGGGAAGTTGTTGTCTGGAAAATGATTTTAGCACAATTTATTATCTCTGGAGTACTTGTTGAGGAGGTGGAGATTATGATGATCGTAATGACACAACTTTTTTTTGCTACAAGTTCTTTTTCAGAGTTTCTTATGTATTTATTTTCTGAATTCAGTATTTTGCTAAGCCAGAATTGTTTTGGATGCAAGTGTTAATAATTAAGTCTCAAATCATTCAGGGGAAATAACAAGAAAGTAATGGTCAGGTTTTCACAACTTGGAATATCTTCAAATTTTCTATTTTAAAAAAATCAGCTTTTGAATCTTCTGCCAGTCAGAATTTTTTTCTAAAATGGATCCTTAAATCTTGCCATGGTAACTTTGGATCAGTATTTAATTTTAGATGAATGGTTACTGTATCTTGTGTTTATTTTTTTCTAGACATCCAATTATTTTTATAACATAATAATGACTTCACAGCAGAAGTTGGTTCATAGTCATATTCTGCATGGGAACTGTATGCAGTGTACATTCAATAAGAAGTGTTAGCAGTAGAATAATAATAAAATTATGAATATTTAAACAGGTACTTGAATTTCTTTTCCCATGTTCTCGTTGCAAACTCGTGTGTGTGTGTGTGTGTGTGTGTGTGTGTCTGTCTGTCTGTCTCTCACTGGCTATGAGCTTGGTGTTCTAACCAGTGGTCAAACAAGTGATTCATTTGAAAAAAAACACAACTCCAACCAAACTGCTTCCTATCAGAAAGGCAGAGTACAGTTTGTCAGCCTTTTCGGTGGTGCACAGAAATCTAGATCCTTTTTGTGATACCTGTCTACTTTTTTTTGCTAAATTACTGGATCACTTGCATAAAATATATCTTTATAGATGCATATATGATCTCAGGAGCCTTAACATTACCATTTGTCTTGCTAAAAATCCTACAGAATGAGAAGTATTAGATTTTTCAAATTTAATACTATCATATCTTTTGGGTTCAGAAACTGAGGCTTCTGTTCTGCATGTTTTTGTGCACATGCTTAGCTACTTATCAACGCCGTCCTGGTACAGTACTGATGCCTAAGAACTTCAGTGACATAGAAAGAACAGTACTTTTTTACTGTAAGCCTTTACTTTAGTCCCCTTACACTTAGACAAAACATGAAGATACTGTTATAAATGCTTTATAAATATAATGGATAATTAAAAATCAGAAACTAGTCAAGTAAAGCTTTTTGAACTGTTAGGGAACTCCAAACAGGGACAGCAGTAGTGAAAAGGAGGCTGTTGCTTCAGTAAAATTTTAAAAGTTGAAATGCATTTCAATGAAATCATCAATAGATAATTCATTCTGGAGACACTTTGTAAATTTTCTAGTTTTATTTTGCAGTATGAATACTATAAATAGTGTCCACCAGATACCAATTTTAAAATGTTTTTTTATAAATGCTACATAATAATAAAAACTGAGGGCTTTGATGCATCTGATTTTGTTCTTTAAATATATTAAAAATAATATTTTTAAGCTTATTCCTGTTGGTGGGAATGGATTTTGGCTGTACATGAAGTCAAACTTTTATTGAACACAGTTCCATAGAAGCCAAAGGAGGACAAGAGTAAAAGATAAAACAAGTTCAGTATTATTCAATAATAGTGCTTATAATGTGTATAATATGGACATTGAGAACAATGAGTGTATTTTTCTTCTGAATCTTTCAGCAGAACTATTACTGTTCCTGGAACAACCTCCTGTACATAGACAAAACTGGGTTTTCCTCACAGAGTCCTAGATTTGAAGAGTAAGAAGGTAAGGTACTTGAGATTACATTATTTCAGCAAGCAGTTGAAAGTAATTTCAATTACTTTTAATGCACACAAATATACAAACATACTTGATTTGTCATGCATCAAGAAGTCTCAAATGGTTCTATCAGCTTCTGAGGTTTTTTTCCATTTTATCTCATGGGTGGAATTTCTGAAAATATTCAGCTCTGCTTTTTAAATGTGTTTTCTGTGAAATCAATGAGGTGACCTGAGTGGGAATAAAGGTTGGTGTATCTTTAGTGAGACAAAATTAAGTCATCACCGAGAGATTTTAAAATCCCATCCTTGAAACACTAGGTCTCTGACATTCAGTAGGATGAGAATCTCAGAACAGACTGACTACTGGGGACTCTGAAGCTGCAGTTCAGGTGAGTAACTTCTTTGGAGGAGGAACTTAAAGGTTTCTCCTTTATAAATTATTATAATTAAGTAGCAGAGGGTGCAACTTAAACTATAAATATTTTCCACTTAACATTTACATTTAAAATAGATTTGTGAGAGGATTTGTTACTTACAGTTTGAGCATTATATAGTTACCTAACATTTCAGCAGTACTGTTTCTGAAGAGGACTTCTTTACCAACACAAAACATGAATGTCTAGTTCTGTTCCCAGCCACATTTTTATCTTGTATTCCAACATGTAGCTATGAGTGTGTAGCTAGTTCAGCTACTGCAATTTCCATTTTGCAAAGACAAAGATGTCTTTTGGTAATGCATGCATAATTTAGAATACTTTCTATATTGGAATAAGTGTTGGGGGGTCTGTTCAGATCACAGGATTAACTTGGTTTGTTTCCTGCTCCAGCTGATCCCCGCTTTCTCCAGGGAAAGGGCATTTTAGTTGTTTGTGTTGTGACAGCTCAATGTAGTTTGTAACCTAGAGCCTTAAAGTCACTCAGAACTGGCGCTATTCTACTTTATGGCTGCTCTTTGAAAGTACAGTGGTGCAGCAGGTACTGTTACCTCAGTAGTGGAGACAGGGAACTCGGAGAGGAACAAGGTGTGCAATGGGAACAGGGACTGCTATGGCCATCTCCAGTAATCTGTCAGAGTTTATCACCCAGGGTCCTCTTTCATTCTCTGTTTTGGTGTGGGGTGGTAGGAAAAGGTGGAAAATAATTCTGTAATTGGTAGAAAAAGAGCAAAAAATTTTCCTGTTTAAAAAAAAAACAACAAAAAGTTTTTCCTCTGCATGATAGGGTTTCAAAGAGAAAACATTAAAGCTTTGCAGATTCCAGCTTCAATTATAGGCTGACTTCTTTGCCTTCTCCAAAACCAGAAAAGTTACTGTAAAATATCGGTATTTTGAGATCAAGATCAAGCATAAAAATGGAGAGTATTTTAAGAGAAAAGATTGTAACAAATCAAAGAAAAACATGTAGTACCTTCTAAAAATATTTAACTTCAAAGAACCATTAACATCGATGAGATATTTAAGGTATTCTATGTTTGGTTCTATAAGCAATATAGACTTACATATATATATATGCAATATAGACTTATATAATATAGCAAATAGAGAGAACCAGGTGCAACTGAAGTGGATCATCTGGTTTAAGAAAGTAAGCAACTACTTCTGCCAAGCAATTGGTTAAACAAAACTATTAAAATGCAAGTGTTTTCATAGTAGCTCTCAATTTAAATAAGTGGAAGAAATATTACATGCTTGTAGTACGTTGCACGTTTCTTCCAGGAGTGATGAAAAATACAGTAATTTTTTTTTCTCCCTTCACCCCCCATCCCGACAATTCAGTAATCCCTGTAATTCTTGTCATGGGTATACTAAACAACTGGGGGCAAATTTCTGCCCCTCTTGAATTTATAAAGTTACATAAAATCTGAGCAATGGTTACTAAGAGTTCTTGATAATTAAAAAAAATAAATCAGGAGACGATTTCTCTAAGACATTCAGTCTTAGAGAAGTAACTTATTTTAAAAGTTTGTATCACTGTAGGTATGTGCCCTAAGCACTGTAAATTAGAAGCATGGTATCAGAGTAGTATATAATCTGTGCGCCTACCTCTTTTTTGTGCTTAATGCATTAATGTATTAATGTTATGGAATATCTTTGTTCCATTCCTCTTTAGAGCACAATTAGTTCCTCTCCCATGTCTCGGAGAGACATATCTTACCTTGTTCTTGGAGCTTGTAACCCAGGAATGCCTGAGAGAGGGCTCGTTGGCTGAGAGCTGATGTATAGCTTAATTTAAGACTTAACAACCATAGCAGAACTGCATACCACCCCAACACACTATGGAGGTTTTGGTTCCCAGCATCATTACATTTTTTTGAGAGCAGACGCAGAAATTTGTTGTCTTGATCACTACTGCCCAGCTTAAATACTGTCCTCTTGGATCCTGCCATTTTAACATTGTCATCTTGAGCTGGTTAGTTGCATTTTTGAAGGAAGGAGACGCTTGTGCCTTATCTGCGATATGGCTATGGGAGTTTCAAGGTTTTCCAAGAGAGGATATCTCACTCCTGACATCCTCACCAAGAAGAGGAGATGAAACTTACGTAGTGCCTTGAAGATTAACTTCATTATCCTACTGTGTACTGGCTAATTGTGTATGTTATGGAATACCATCTTACAGGATACAAATACTGGACTTGGTATCGAATGAGTGCTCCAATCAGTACATCAGAGGGGGATAGTTAGTGACTTGAATTTCATTTTATGCTGCTCTGTGAATACAGCAGTCATTTAGGGACCTGGCTTTGGGATTCCAGACACTTCAAAAGGACGGTGGTTTTTTTGAAGACACTCTTTAATTTAAAGGGCAAAGTATTTCAGTTTGTAGATGGATTAAGTGCCCTCTGCTTTGGTTTAGTAAAGACCGTGGTTGGAGACTTACCTTTTTGCTAAGTTCTACCAGTTGTTTTCAGGGATGCTTCTAGAATTGATTTACTCTCTAGTTGTCGATGATCATGATTCTTTATGCAGGATCTGTCTTGGCACAGCCTTCTGCTTCTAAACACCAGGTGAGGGTGTTTTCTTTAGAGTCTGACCAGTTTATGCTACAGATTTTTTTCTTCTCCAGCTTTAGAGACAGTGTCTTTCATTGCAACTTGCTGTGGACTAACTTCCTATTGGATCATTTAATCCTGGAGACATCAGTTGTATATGTTCCCACCCTCCAACCTTGTTTATCTGACTATCCTTCACACAACAAAGGGTAATGAATAGAATCTTATATCTTTTAGAGGCAACATGGGGCCAGAGGCAAGTTTTGTGTGGCATGAATTTCCTAGCCATGTTTTATTTAGCAGGATATCTATATGCAAGATTGATCTCACCTTAGTAATAAAGAAAGGAGGATCTCTGAGGATTGGAAAAAGAATCATGGCTGAGGCATTTTGGGGAAAAAAAAGCTTTGAAATCTTCAGGAAAAAGAAACAATTTCCTGTTTTTCCCCTCAGTCTATTGGTTAAAATGGCCCATCGCTAAAAAATTCTACATGTGTTAAAACAAGTAGTAAAGTTGAACTGAAAGTAAAAAATTGCAGTATTGCATCCTTCAAGATGCTTTCTTGACAAATATTTTAGATGAAGTTACATTGTTACAGAGTTTCATAGCATTGAGAAATTTCAATTCCTATATGTAATAGACTACATTTACTGGCAGGTCCTTAAAGTGCTCTGTTAACTATTTGTAATGAAGTAATCTTTCTATACAGAAATGTCATGTTTGTTTAACAATATTTTCTATATAAGTATGCCCTTTACATTTATTTATGACAGGATGCTACTATTACAAGGATTGTGTTGTTTATTTTTATTTTCATTTTTTTTGTTCTTACTGAGGCTGACCAACTAGCAAACAAAAAACCAACTTTTAAGTACTTCAGTTTGCAATACAAATCCATCCCTAAAATTAGAACAAGTTTAAGGTCTAAACAATAAATATTTTGATATTATTTTTTTTAATAACTGACATACCCATCAGTACTTTCTATGTGCTAGCTAGGTTATAATCAATACAATTCTTATTTTTACTGAAGCACATACAGTTTGTCTCTTGATACGCAAGTTACTATCGTAGATATTTCACTTTATCGAAAGATTTCTGGGAGCAGGTATCTTATTTTTAGGGGAGATAGGGAGACAAAACCATGCATATATGCGTTTATCTTGAGTTTGGTTTGGAAGCTATTGTAAAGCAAGTCATAAGTAAGGAGGAAAATGCATTCGTGTTTTATCAGGTGATTCTGATGTCTCAACTCAGTTGTCTGGGAGATACCATTCATAGTGTCCTAAGGGGAACATGCTGGTTAAAACTTATATTTTTTTAAGGAATACTTGGGGAAGTAACTAAATTTTGTTCCTTTAGAAGCAAAAAGGTGTGTTGTTTTTTTTTTAACAGTGCAGCATGGATTTGCAGATGTGGTTTCAAACAACCAAATAAAGTACAGGCAGTGGTGGAAGAACTATTGTGCAGCTGAACTAAAGGGATTTTGCTGGACAACTGCTTGCCTGTTATTGTCATTGGCAAGTCAGAGGTAATTTCCAAAGCTGTAGTCTGGCTGAGGAGGAGTAATTGCTTTTATGTGTATTTTTTCAAGCTAAAACACATGATTTGTTTTTACATTGTTTTTACTAAGATTCAAAATTATCACAGCATTGTTGCTGAAAAAAAAAAAGTTATTTTTAAAAGAAAAAGTATTATGAAAAGAATAGAGACACCTGAGTGGCAGGCAAAAACTCGTCAGCTGAACTCCTGACAGAATCTGGCAGAAATTCAAAGTCTGGTTTGTCTCTAGTAATTCCATTATCACTTCAAATGTTGATGATGATCTGGGAATTACACAGGAGGGATTATTTTTTAAATTAAGAATTAGTACTCTAAAGCTTTGCCTGTGCTAGGAATATTGCAGCTATCTTGCAATAGGTAAATGGACTATATCTGAGATACTAAGCTCTCTATCAGACGTTTTGTTGCTTTATCTATACTGGCATAATTAAAGCATCAGCCATCTTTCCCCACAGTGTGAACAGAGCTGTATCAGTATAAAACTGTATATATATTGGCAGCTTATTTCTGCATAGAAGCAAACAGCCTAGGAGGGCTGGCCCAGTTCCAGAAAGTGTTTTAAATTACATTGCCATTGCTATGCCTGTATGAACTATTTGTATCAAAGACCTTATACCAGGAGACAGAGACTTTGTTCTAGGTTTACCCTTATCCATAGAGCCCCATAAGAAGTTACACCACTTCAGTTTCGTAAGTTTGATACGCCTTTGTGGGCAAACTTGCCCTTTACACAGACTTACATTCATCCATGCTACAAAACATAAGTGGTGAGTGTTTTGACAATAAAAATGCATCTTCCTTTCTGATATAAGCCTAATCTATTCAGTTAATACTAGAACAAGTACAGTTTACTGTGAATGCTTAGAATATTTCCACCTGACTGCATGCACCAGAGCCTATAAAGCAGCTGTCCCCAACCCAAATCCTAACTTAACTCCCTGTTTTTCAGTATAGAATGCAATGTTTTACGTACTCTGATCAAACTTTCAAGTGCTGTTTTATAGATCAGTGTCTTGCCTTGCTTTTCTGCTGTGTAAATGAATCTTGTCCAGTATGTGTTACCTAAGAAAGAATTAAAAAAGTAGAAGTCAGAACATCAGAACTCGGATCACTTGTAAATAAGGATTATCTGGACGTGCTTGTTCTATAAAGATACTGTTGAGCAGATTCAGATGATTCCCATTTTAAAGCTATGGTGAGGGAGAGATCGTGATCCCATATTAAACGGTGGTGCGGGGATTGTGATGGGGAAAAGACTGAAAAGACTGAAAATCAGTATAGCCCTTCTGTTCTTAGCCTGGCAGCAGTAAAGAAAGGACCTAGTCAGAGACTAACTAGCAGGAACAGAAAGAGCCAAAAGTCCGGGACCTTTGACCATTCGGAGAACATTCACTGGCTTTAATTAGCTGTTCACTGTCCTATGCCCATTGACTGTTCCACCCCCTTTCTGTCCATTCTACCTGTCTTCAGTCCTGCTTACTTCGTATGCTTCCCCCCACCCAATCTGCCCTCCTTACTCTGTATCTCCTTCCATTTTCTTTGCAAGCAGAAGCCACCCCCGAGACAGAACTACCGTTACATTTACTACAATCATGCTGTTTGTGCTCCGTGTGAACTTTTCCCCCATGCTGTCTTATCTGTTTAGACTGTTGGGTTTTATATGATCGGGCATGTTTTACTGTTCTGTGTTTACGTGCTGCCCAGCATAATGGAACATCATTTTCATAAGTCCTTAGAAGACCTTAAATATGATTAAAAATAATTTTCCTTTATCCTGTCTTTTTATAAGAAATTATTTCTAGGCAAATGAGTATGCTTAATGAAATAAGGCATATGAGATTTAACAGGGTAAGAGGACTGTGCTCTTGCAGTTTTTCTATAGGCAAACTAGACATTTAAAAGTATAATGTTATAACTGTGGTTATATTACAGTCCAGCATAATATGATGAATGTTTCAGAATAAATTTTATATTGTGTGACTATGCTCACATTGCACTTGCAGTGGTTTGCAAATTGTTGGTTTGTTTTCCTTGTTTTACAGCTTTTAAATTTGCTTTCTAGAAGCCATTTTGGTAGGTGTGGGTTGCTTGTCAGAAATCCGTTCCAAAGCTTGAGTGCAGGCAAGCAGGGTACTAATGATGAATATGGATGGACGTCTTAAGGACAACAATGGATATGGCATCTTCAAAAACAATGGCATTCTGGTAAGAATTTGCTTGCAATTTATTAAACAGTACATGATAGTTTACAGTAAAATGTGTATGTGTCTCTAAAGATTTGTCTGACTTTAATGAAGATTTCTTCTAAAATTTGAAAATAGGATTGCTCTATATCATGCGGTATTTTAAATTCTGAAACTATGCAATAACTTTAGTTTACTTAGCAGTGACTTCTGGCATATAAAAACAGTTAAAGCATCTTTTTAGAAAAGTTATTTTAGAGAAGTAGTTAGTGGCCATTTATGGTTTGCCGTTTGTGAATCTATTTCTCTGAATATTTGGAAATGAATATTTTTTAACAGCTTTTTTTCCACTCAGAGTATGTTGTAACTAACCTTAGGTGGCATATTTCACCACTACACATGTAACTGTTCTAATGGGCATTGCATCCAACTTTTCAGGAAATATGAAACACATGTAATTATTGACAATTAACCATAGCTGGGAACTTTTAATCCTTGCATAGGTTAAAAAAAAAACAACAACAAAAAACCTAACACAGCAGCATGCTAAGTTACTATACTGGTACTACTTTGTTGGAGGTTTTACACTACTTAAATAATTTACCAATTGAAAATGCAAGTAGAAACACCAGTAGAAGTTTTACTGTAACCACAGTATAGTAGGAGTGGTTCCTTCTAATTTAGTCTTTGAAATAGCTTAGGCCAACAACTCCTTAAGCAAAAAAATCTTGTTTTCACCAAAACCAATTCTGTTCTTATCTCTTTCTTGAAATTATCAAAGAATTGGTACCACTGGTGGTTGGTATTGCAGTGGAACTGTTCTGTAACAGCTGGCAGTTCTTACAGCTTCTTCTTAAGGGTATTTTGAGATCCTGGGTATGCTTGCACTATGGTAGTAAAGAGCAGCACAGAGACCGAGTGTTCTTCTGGTGCATGAGTTTCACAGTTGCTGTAGCTCTGCCAGCAGCATGCTACTTTCAGTGAAATTAGGGTTTTGATACACCTCAGGAACTCTTAATTTTCTCATACTATGCTGAAAGCTGTGGTGGCTCAGGAGCTGATTCACAAGAAGATTAGGCATTAATCGGATAGACTATGTTGGTCAGAGGGGTGGTGGTTAATGTCTGAGCATGGTAACAGCATTCGGTCCACTGTGTGCCTGTCAGAGGCCTTAGCCCTGCTGAGAGGCAAGGATAAGGAGCTCAGACTGATCATTGTGCTAACAGATACCTCCTGTGGGCACCCGATGAGAGCAGCAAAACTGGTGTATCCTGGGGCCGAGGAGGACCAGCCTAGCTGACAGAATCTAGTTGCGCTGTACTCAGTTGCACAGTATAGACATGCACCATAACTTAACAGCTACCTAAGGCAGCATTAATTCAAAGAGAGTATCCTCACTAAGATACTGGAAGTACAGAAAATGCCTGGTAGATGAACTCCTGAGAGGTCTGTGGGCAGACTCCAGAGGCTCGATATAAATGCACGTTAGACATGAAAGAGTTAATGTAAGCAGTCTCCTCACTTTAAATTAATTGGTACGGAATTGACTAATAGTCACTTCTATTTAACAGCCCTTTCTGCAACACTCTGCTTTTAATTTTTACTTTTTAGGTGGGTGGGAGATAAAATCTGGCCCTCAAAGTGCTATGCACTCATTCCAGTGCCAAAAAATGGAGCACAAATCAGCAATTATAAGGTAAGGACTAGGTTCCTCTAGTTGCACTGGACGAGGTTCCTCTAGTTGCACTGGACAAGTATGTATGCAAGATACAGCAATATAAGCTTTGATACCTGCTTAGATATATTTATAAGTAGATTTTAAAGCTGCTGTGATTATGTAGGCTATTGTAGTAACTTGGGACGAGGAAGTTAGGCTGCTCACAACTTTTTTTTTTTTTTTTCCCAGGCTAATCTTTCACTCTGGTTCATTACATGGCAAGTGTTTGGTTTATTTGAGCTGTTTACATTTTAAACCAACTTTGGGGGGGGGGGGAGAAGGGAAGGCTGAGCTCTTAGTTTTAAGACCCCTCAAATTCTGAAGGACAAGATCAATCAAGAAAAAACTACTTTGCAGTTTCCACACCGTAGAAGTATCTTATATGTAGTTGTAGTAGTTATAAAAAACAAAGCTGGAGTGTCTTTTTCTGTTGATCTTTTCTAAGGTGACTGTACTGACTGGTATTGTTTCAGACAAAACCAGTAAAACCAAGGGATTGATTTGTAAAAGATTTGACTGTCATTTAGTGTTTAATTCCTCTTTTGCTGAATCATTTTTGTGATATTAACTTTATTTGTGACACTTGAGTTTTCCCTGAGGGGAAAGATATAATTTTCACAATTCATTAGTTTGTGGTTGTTTCTGTTATGTTGTTTCCAAACTGAGTGACTCGTATGTTAAATGAACATGCCAGCCTAAAGGCATGCCCTCAGTATGGCAGCCCACAGTGAAACCTGATGCCATTACATACAAAAATCTGCAAGATGCTCATACCCGTTTGAATCCTTGAGTTCTGCACATTGGGCATGTGTGCTATCAATTACTTAATGTACTTGCTTTCAAAAAGCTGTGTTTTACCATGTCTGGTTACTCTTTTTAACACTATTGATTTGCTGAGTTGGTAGGCTACATCTGTCTTGTGAGCTTAAGTTGGAACTGAGAAACAGTGATTTTTCTTTTTTTTTTTTTTTAATAAAGTGGCACAGTTTCAGTGTATTAATTTATTGACTGATGAGAGGCTACAGAAATATCTTCTTTGCATTGCCACTTGTGTATTTTTTTAATGATTCAGACAGATTCAGAAATGCTTTTATTTTGGAAGTTGATAGCACACATCTAATGCTCTCCGTGTTGTGAAAACACTAATTGGAGTGAACCAGTTGGCTGCTGGCTATTTTAGCTCTCCTTGAATTTTTACTTTCTTACCAATTTAATTTTTCCTCATTTAATTAAAATGTGAAAGACAAAACAGATTTACTTATTCACAACATGTGACAGAAATTATCACTTACATTACAAAAGCTTCATACTGGCACACTGCAAGAAGCAGGTCTGTCTGGCCAGGGGTTGCAGTCCTGCATTTCTTTAGTATTTGTAATACAGAGACAGACATGCACTCACAGAAGCAAGATGAGAGGAAGGGTTTTGAAAAGCATGTGATGTAAAATTTTTCAGAAACGCTTTTGAATCTTTAGGATGTTTGGGGTTTTGCATGTGCTATATAGTAGTATTAACTCTAAGCCTGCATTGATTTGTATATTAAAAATACGCATACAGCTCCAGAAATTTTGTTCTCTGGATGACAGGCCTGTGGTTTTGAAAGGAGTAAGACAGATTGCTGTGACAGAATAGCTACAACATAGCCAGCATTCAGGTACTTTGGCATTTAAATAAGCCTTGTTCTGCCATGCGTAGTATGTAGTGGAGGAGTTTATGCCAAAGTAAACAGATTTATATTTAAAAAGTGGTCTTCCCATAAGTCTTTCACATAACACTGCTCACGGCTGTATGTTGGGTGTGAAGTTTTTCTGTCTGCGTCCCTCTTCATTTTCAGGAGGAGGTTGCCAATGCTCACCTAACCCTACTTCCACTGATGTGAAGCCTGTCTGTCCATCCCTTGTCCGGTTTGGGCTGCAAGACTGCAGGCACATTAAAGAAAACTACGTGCAACTATTAACAAAATTGATCACAATTTCCACAGGAAACACTGGAAGGTAATAAAAGAAGCCATTTCAAACCCGCTTCTAATTCTAGCACCCCAGACCAAGTCGTCTTGGGTCGCTTAAAAATGTGTCACTGAAAGAGTATAAAAGGTATAAAGATAAAACAATACTACTGTTCCATCTTCCAGCGGTATTGAAGTGTTGCTGAGGAGAAGGAGGAGGTAGCAAAGTGAAAATACATCAGAAATTGCTGCTGTGGCCAGGCTGATGTGTTTGCAAGAATGGGGTGTAGATGTGTCTCTGCCCTCCTGTACAGCTGTGTTTGCGTTTAATAGACAAAAATAGCAACAGCAAGCCAGAACCCAGGCACGCTGGTGTACCCCACATCTGCAGGTGTACCCCACATCTGCAGGTGTACAAGCTGCCTCGCCAGACCGTTCTTCCTGCAGTCTTCTCTGTTCTGAGCCTTTGGCTTGTCCAGATCCCTCTCTTTGCCAGGATCCTGGAATCTTATTTGTGTATGCTACAGCATACACAATTTGAGCCCTGCTCTCGCTTTCCCACCTGTTGCAGAGAGGGTTTTTTTTTTCCTTTCCAGGACTGTGCAACGAAGATGTGCAGCTCCGAGACTAAGCGTAGGGACTGAGCGTTGACGGACCTAATCGGGGTGCCTTATAAGCAGAGCCAGGTTTGATGCGGGGTGCCGCAGGTACTGACCTTCTCCTGTCGGACCCTTTAGTCCTCTTCTCCCGGGTGGCGGTGTCACCCGTGGCCGCTGCACCTCGGTACGTTCAAGTAGCCGCAGGTTCTTCTCCGTGAGACCGGTACTGGCGCCAGATGTCGCCGTGGGCTGAAAGCTCTCGCCGTTCGGGTGAGCAGGGCACGGCGCGGTTGACTGCAGTTTGCGGAGGCAGCTGCAGCAGCGCCGGCCGGGGCTGCAGCGCTGCGGGGCAGGAGGGGGCGGGCCCGGAGGGGGCGGGCCCAGCCCCGCCTGGGCGCGGCGGCATTAGGACCCGGGCGGCC
>JAVJGJ010000037.1:44086065-44107069 GCA_035590215.1 Microhierax caerulescens | reverse complement strand
AGTCCCACATGAGGACCAGATCCCCATGAATGTGAGGTTGCTCGTATCTGTCTATAGAGGGCTTCATCCAGTTGTTCTTCTTGGTCAGGCAGCTTATAGCAGACACCCACTATGATGTCTCCTTTGCCTGTCCTCACTTTAACCCTAGCCCTTAAGCTCTCATTTGGCTCCTCATCCATCCCCAAGCAGAGCCCCATACACTCCAGCTGCTCTCTCACATAAAGGGCAACTCCTCCTCCTCCTCCTTTCATCCTGTCCTTCTGAAAGAGCCTGCCTCTCTCCATTGTAATACTCCAGTCATGGGAGCCTTCCCACCATGTCTCCATGATCCCAACAAGACTGTAGCCCTGCAGTTGCACATGTTGAGGAAATAGGTAAAGTAGTGCACCTGGGTTTATTTCTGTGCATCAAGTGGGTCTCTAATCAGTCTTATTAAATAATTTCATTGATTTATCTTTTCATCCTGTTGTATTTTAGCACAAATCATCTCAACAGAGTCATTGAGACATATAACACACCTTTTCATCTCATCTCATTCAGTCTGTCTCCTTTTTTGTATTTTTTCTATTAAGATTCATTCCTGTAGTTATGACATTTTATGGATCTTCATCCACTTACCAACACCTAAAGGTAAGACTGGGATAGGCCAAGTAGACCCTAATTATAACAAAAGGTGTATATATATTCTCATTCCTTTTTATCTGTTAATGATGTGCTACGCTTGTCTTGTAAAAGTGTATTTGATGCAGATTCAGCTTACCACACTTGAATTGGAGGAAAATCCACTGAAATACCCTTACATCTGTATGCTGGATATTGATCTCAGATATCATTGCTTCACAATAAACACCGGAAAAAAAAACCACCATTAATCTCTCCTGGGGGAAAAAAACACTGTCTTTCCAAAGTAACTAAGCAGTGACAGATTTGGGTTGTTTGGCTCATCTTCTGTGTTTACATAGAGTTTAAGATATTGAACTATGTGACTAATGATTTGCTAAAATATAATCTCCTAGGCTTACCTTTCATTGTCAGTGCAGAAGAAAAACATGATCATTCCTCTTAAGGAGTTACCAAGAGGATTATCTATATTATAAAAAGAGTTAAATTCATCACTTGCTGAAAAAAAAAAATTCCAATTGCCTTTTATCTTTCTGCAGTTTTCCATTAGAAGGAAAAATAACATTATCTATCTCTGTTAGGTATCACAATCCAGGAAAATATTGCTGCCTGGATGTCATTAGGATTAAATATTCTTTCTTGTCTCTTCTTGTTTTGGTGAAAACTGTTACCTACTTGTGAAAACATAAATACAAGTTGGGTGTCACTTGGAGTAATTAGACCTCGGCCTGTTTTCTTTCCTGTCTTAAAAAAGAAAAATAAATCTGAATTAACATTTTAAACAAGGTTTACCAAGCTTAATCCATTGCACATTTTCAGAGACAGAAAGCTGATATGTTTAATAAATTTTTGAATGATATAACAAGTTTTCCCTCCTAGTTTTAGTGTAAACTCTAGCCACCCAAAGTTTTTTGGTTTTTAATAGATGGAATAAAACAGGTTTGTGTTACAAGTCAAAACATCATAGTTAATATATATTAGATGGTATAGTTAAAAGCACAAAACCTGAGAGATTTTTTCAAATAATTTTGCTGAAAAAAGAGGTTTAAAAGAAATATTTCAGGATGTGAAATTCCATAACAAGCAAGTCCCCGTCAGCTTCAGTAGATTCTGGTTGCATGGCAAACTGTCGTTTTATTTGTATATATATGATACATGTCTGTGTATAGTATGCAGTGTATGTATATACACAACATGTATACAGACAATTTACAGAAAGACTGAAAAGACATGTCAGCTGTCTTCCTTACTGTAATGCAATGCTGGCTTTGAAGCTTCAAAATGTCAGGAGAAATTGTTGTAATCATTAATATATTTTTTTTATATTTTTGATGTAATACCACAGTATGAGTTAAATTCTCATCTCTATCCAAAAAATAAGTCAATTTTCCTTAGTTAATGCAAGTAAATCATGTCCTATGAATCCACAGAGTGTAGTTATTTAATATAAAAGTCAGTGATCCCTTGGGAGCCAGTGCAGGAGTCTTCTTTAAATTATGTGTGCCAGGACTTTTCCATGGCTTGTTTCCAATAGCTTTAGTAACAGACTTCTGTTACTTCCCTTGGGAAATGATTCGGCAGCTAAAATCCCTCTATTAAGAAACTTTCTCTGATAACTTTAGTCTGCTTTTTTTTTTTAACAGCTCAGCACGAGCCCATTTGTCCTTCTATGTCTCAATGCATAAAAGACTTAAAAATTATCAATCAAACGATGATAAAGTAGGAAAATGTGACACAGGAGTGCATTTTCTAAAGAACAGGAAAGAAAGAGAGCTGCAAAACCATGAAAGTTATAGTTCAGGAGACTTTCCAGTCTTTTTTCAAAGTTTCCCTAATGCA
Source organism: Microhierax caerulescens (assembly GCA_035590215.1). Taxonomy (NCBI): domain Eukaryota; kingdom Metazoa; phylum Chordata; class Aves; order Falconiformes; family Falconidae; genus Microhierax; species Microhierax caerulescens. Next base: position 44,104,609 of record JAVJGJ010000037.1, on the reverse strand, counting down.
TAGAAACTGAGGCACAAACTTATGTACTCATCTGAATGTAGGTGGCCTTTGAACTGTGAGGCTGACCAAAGATTTTTTTTTGGTTGGGGAAAGGAAACCTATATTCTTCTGAAAACAAACTTTTGTGTGATGAACAAAGTTGTTTTGTCGTGTATATGAAAGTACACACACATTTTTGCTTATGTTTTCAGTGAAGTTTTATACATCCTCTTGCTTTTTAAAATATTAGGGATGTAATGGAATGAGATTGCTTAGAGGTGCCCTACACAAAGTATACATTAATAGGCATTAGTTAATTGTGCTGTTTGAGATCATGTAGTCCAAGCTCTGTCTATTGTATTTCTCTGCATTTCCAAGTGTGATTATGCTTTAACGTAACTATTGGCATTCTTAGCAGACAAGTGAAAAAAGTTCTCCGATCACAGTTTAGGCTCAGCTTTGCACTTTGCAGGACTGCAATGTTTATAGAAATATTTCTTAGAAAGGAAAATGTATAGTTAATGTGAAATTTACAGCAAGCAGATATTCCTTGTATACCTTGTTTTCAAAACCCAAGCCATCTCTATTAATCTTACAGTGCTAATACAGTGTATATTCTAACCTGGAAAACAGTGTGGTACTTACTTGTAATCTACATACGATAAATAACATACTGCTTTGCTGATGAGACTGTATATTACCAAAATTCTTCCACAAACCTAAAGAAGAGATGAGGGTGACTTCACTATTTCAAACAGAGTTCAACCCATCTCTGGATGTTAAATCATTCCTGTCAGGAACAGCTTTTATCACTCCAACATGAAAATATCTTAGAAAATGTAAAATACGTTAAAGCACAGTCTGCCACTGTAAAGGAACCAGACTGATCAAATATATATATATATTATACTATTATGTTTAATATATTTATAAAAACATTTTCAATGCACATGTATACAAAGATGCTTTGAGCTTCCTTTTCAAGTTCCCTCCAGCCCATTTTGTTATGTAACATAGTTACACAACTTAAAGACCGTGTATTTTTAATGCATTAAGGAGACAAATTTGGAATTTGTCCATGTTAATACTGAAATTCTTCTAAGACTGATTACCAAGTGATGTTAACTTATTATTTAGTTTTTAACTTCTTTCTTTAAAAGTATTTCAGTGATAAAAAATTTTATTGCATTAATGGTTCTGTATGTGTGATATTAACTACTGTAATGTTTATGTCAAATGCTAGTAACACATGGAGCTTATCATGGACAGAAAAGCCACTGAATTACATATCAGCAGCGTATCACTGAAGACCACTAACACAGAGATGTTGTATAATTAAATATGTCTGGTACAGCATGCATGTTTTATGGCATATGAGGTGAAATTCATGCAACTACGTGTTGAATTGGTGTCAATTCATTTCCCATTGTATGAATGAGCAAACAGGCATAGGAAGCTTACTCATCCTTTATAAATTTTTTTGCAACAATTTATCCACTATCTATTAATAACACTTGTTCTTAAAGTATACTGCATAGAGTAGTAATGATAGGCGAATGCAAAAAGTGACGATAATGGAAGGCAGTAATTAGAGCTTGTCTTGGCCACAGAATTTTTGAAAAGTGCCAGATAATGTATTTTAAAATAGTTGGTGTGGCTTCCACAAAAGACTTGCATTGACTTCACGTAGATCAGAGGGTGTGTATGTTGTTATTTACAGCCTATTACATATTACAGCATTTCAGGAGAAGATGACAAGATGAACATATATAGATGTGCAGACATGCAGACGTTTCTGTAGAGAATGTTGCAATTCCCATCTGCTGCACTGTGACTCCTACCCATCTCAGACCATTTCCTGTGACTTCTCAGTCTACTTGAAAACAGACTAATCCCCAGAATGTATTCTTTTGTAAAAAGGTACATTTTTGAGAAAGACAGGAGAGGAAGGCCCTGAAGCAGAGACTGTTTCCATCTGTAGTCATCCTCAACAGCTTCCCCAGGTATTTATGTATATATATATATATATATATATATATATATATATATATCTATATATATATATATATGTATATATGTTTATATGTGTATATACACACAACACGTGCGTATTTACAGATTTTGCGCCTGCCAGGGATCCAGCCGCTTTCGCTGTGTTTCTGCAGCACCCATTCTTCTTTATTAAACCCCAAATGATTTAATCAAAATGGTGTTTACCCAACATCTCCGGGAAGCAATACTTTCATTACCAGATGCCAATCTTTCTTGTGTGCGTTTCAGTTGTGAGTAAGCCAGTTAGTGTTTAGAGGCAGATGCTGGTGATTTGGAAAGGCCTTTCTGTGACAGTACCCGCTAACACCGCTCTTTATTTTGAGTTTGGTTCCAAAATGTAGAAATTCATAGGATTTCGATAGAATAATCTCTATAATTTGGACAAACCTAGTCAGTGACTGAATCTGCGGATCACTAATTTACATCTGTCATACAAATATATATATATATATATATGCCCTTCAATAAATAAAAAATAACCTCTGACTAATTTACAATGTTTAGTTTTACATCCCTATTTAACATATAGTGTTAATGTAACTATGTACTTGATTTTCATATTTCTTGTCTGCATAAATTTTGCCTTCTGCAGGGTTTGGTAGGCTCCATAGGTTCCTAGGCCAGAAGGGCCATTATGCTCATCCGCTCTGACCTCCTGCACAGCACCGGGCATACGGTTTCACACTGTGATTTCTTCATTTACGTGAGCAATTTGCAGCTGAGCTAAGTCACAGCTTATAGAAAGGTAGTTGAAATGCACACGGCCCTGTGTACCACTCCCCACCTGGACTTTAAATTTTCTTTGAAACATAGCACTCCGTTAGAGTTTCCATCCGTGCTCCACTCACCCATACCAGAACAATTTCTTATCCCTCCTTGACACCACTAAGCTATTTTCGATGTAACATTTATGCACATGGATGTTTCAGGAGAGCTAATTTATCAGCTATCTCCTCTTCTTTCACCCTCTTATTCAAGCATTTCAACAGAGCAACAGATGGTCCTTGCAGGCCATTTGCTGTGACTGGAATTGTAGTGTCCCAAAGAAGGGCTGCTTTCTTACAGCTAAAAGTGAACCCAAGTTTCCTTACCCTGCAAGAATTTCAAATGATGCCTCAATTTGCCTTGCTACCAAAGAAAATGCGTTTCCCAATAGCTGAACAGTGAAATCTGCAAACTTTAAAAATCATCTCTCACCATATGGACTATCATACCCTTATAATCAGAGAGAATGGAGATTTTGAAGACACAGCATAGAAAAGTCCTGATTTTTTTCTCTGTACCTCTGGATCCTGAACTTGGCATGACTGAAATAGTAGTTTATTTGAAAGTAACCACTCTTCTTGTTATTTATTGATAACGTTGGCACATTTAAACATTTGTGGGGACTAGTTTCAATTGTGTACTCTGTCGATGTGCCTTAGGAGCACAGGCATTGCATGAGCCAAAAGTTTTGTCTTAATACAAAAAAGGATTAGAATAAAGACATTCTCTAAAAGATTTCATTTTATTTATCTCCTTTAATTTTGCAAACAGCTCCATATTCTAGACTAACACAAAATATTTCAAAAGGTCTAAAGTTTATAATTGTATGTGCAGTTCTTTGGACCGGGACTTGTAGACAGGCTATAGTTCCGCGTGGCTACAGAGTATTGTTACAGGTCTGTAGGCCCAAAGCTATGTGGCTTACTTTACTTATTACCTGCTTCCAGAGACCTCTGTGCCCAAAGGCACTTTGAAACTTGGGCCCTAATTCACCTTATGGGCGTTCATAACTCTTATGGAAATGAGAGTCAGGCACTTGACCCTTCATGCTGCTGGTTTCATATTTTTTCGCTAGTTGACCAGCTAAAGTGAATTGTAGGGTATGGGCATCTTCCTAGTGGACACTTTGGCCAGATGAAGTCTGCAACTTGGATGCACAGCAATGTTTTGAGCTTGACGCATGGGTGACAAGCAACAAGGACTGTTAAGACTTCTTGTACAGCACAGTTCTGCTTGTTCTGCTGAGTTTATTCTGTTTCAATAGAAACACAGTTTCAAATTGTGGCAAAAGAGAAGGTAATACAGACCTTCATTCCTCCCCTCTAATGCTCCTGTGGCTAGGTATTCAGGGCACTTTCTATCAGTATGGAAGATACAAATTTGAAATCTGTGTGGATGTACAGGACTCTGAATCCCATCTGTAGCTTTCAGTCCTCAGCTAGGGCTGAGAAAGGGTTTTAGTCACCACTTTTTTTGGTGTCTCAGGTCTTTCCTTATGCACAGTTTTACAGCCTACAGCTTCTTGACTCTGGGGATTGACTTTGTGCCACAGCCTGTTCACATCTGTGTTGTATGAGACATACAAGTTCACAGACCAAGCAAAGGGGTGATTCAAGCCTGTGAACCCTTAGACCAGGACTTCAGCATAAAGAGTTACACTGGGCAATATCAGTTTCTGATAGGGCAACAAATTTTTCTCTCCCTCTACAAGAAAGAAGGCAAGAGAAGGATGTTTCTGTTTTCTCCAAGGTTAGAGCATTACACGTAACCTAATAGCATTTCTTTCATTCTTCAGCAGACTTTGCGCAGAATTCAACGTAGCCAGGTCCATGGATAAGGTAAAATAAACTGGGAGATTTCAGATGGAAAAAACATCGTGGCAGAAGGGGAGATTACGGAGGGAGATACATTGATTTAGCCAGACAGGAAAAGCATATGTGCTAATCGAGATAGTCTGGATTATGGAGTTAAACCATATAATTCTGAACTACATTCACAACTTGAACTCATACAGTAAACCTTTGCTTTTTTATGTCCTATCATCTTGTGGAATTCAAAACCCAGATTAGACGACAGACTCCCTTATCTAAAGCAGAAGAATCAAATACCTGAGAATAGGAAATATAAAAAGCAGCATGCTGAACAGGAACCTGTAGGGGTGAATCTATGGAAAATGCCAGTAGAATTTGCCCATCCTTAATCTGGAAGTTTTCTGATTTCCCCATGTGTCTGTTCGGTGGAGATGATCATCTTTCTACAGCATGAAGCTTCAGCCTGGTCCATATTTAGGGCAGATGGGTCAGTGAACCCCATTTAGGATTCTATGGAGAAGCACGAAAAGCTAGGTGAGCTTAAGACTAGTGTTGGTAGTGCCCATCTTTCAAATAATTTCCTCCCACAAGGGCATGACAAGAAAGTTTTTATCAGCTTTATGAGGATGAACTCAGGCTTAGAAGAACATAATAAACATCAGACCATGGGGTACATGGTGGGACAGCACTTTCCAGTTTTCTGTTTTTGTTTTTCGTTTTTTTTGTTTTTTTTTTTTCTTTTAAAGTTGAATCACTGTGCAGCTGTGTATGCAACACTGGTGGCAACACAAACCCCAAAGTGGTTATAGCACTCAGTTGGGTTGGATGATCAGGCTCAGAGGTAGAGGCTAATGGGTTGTACATAACCTAGAGGCTGGTAACAAGTGAAGAGAGCTACAGGGGACTGTACTGGGACTTGTCTTATTTAACATCTTTACCAATGACCTGGAGGAGATGACAGAGTCACATTTGCAAATGACACCAAAATAGGGGTCAGGGGAGGGAATGGGGACCCGCTGATATGCCTGAGCCCAGGGTCACCATCCAGAGGGACATTGGCACACTGGAGGAATGGGACAACAGGAGATTTGTTGAAATTCAGTAAGGACAAGCACGAAGTCCTGCACCTGGGATCACCTTGCAGTGATACAGGCTGGGGATGCTTTAGCTGGGGAGCAGCTCTGCTGAGAAGGACCAGAGGGCCATGGCAGACAGCAAGCTGGACACGAGCCTGCAGTGTGCTCCAGCAGCAAAGGCAGCCAGCTGTATCCTGGGCCATATTAAGAGCAGTGTAGCCAGTACAGGGTGGGAAGTGATTATCCCCCTTTCCTCAGTGATCCTTAGATGGCACCTGGAATACCTCATCCAGTTTCAGGCCCCTCAGTACAAGACAGGCATCAATCAAATGGAGCAAGTCCAGATGAAAGCTACCAAGATGGTTTGGATCTGGAGCCCTTACCCTGTGGAGTTGGACTGAAGGACCTGGGGTTGCTTTGGAGGAACCTGACTGCTGTGAACTACAACGGGTCACAAGGAGCAAAGCCTGCCTTGCCTAGCAGCCTGCCAGTACATGTGGGGACATAGCTGGGCCAGCACAGCCAGGCTCTTCAGAGGGGAATGTCAGGAGGATGAGAGGTGATGGGTATATGTTGAGGCGAGAGAGGTTCAGGTGGGTATGAGGAAAACCTTTGCCCCCATGAGGACAGTCAAGCAGTGAAACAGGTCACCTGGAGGCTGCAGTCTCCACCTTTGGGAGGTTTCCAGCACCAGACTGGACAAGGCACTGGCCAGCCTGCGTTGACCTCACAGCTGGGCTGAGCTTGGACCAGAGACTTCCTGAGCTCCCTTCCCAAGCTATCCTCTGACCTTGTGAACACATAACTGGGGTTTCTCTCTGGAAAAGTAGCACCTGTCTGGTTGCAAGAAGAAACCCTTACCGTTCCTATGCTGTAGGCCTGAGGTAGACCTTGTGCCTTGCAGCGGGCTGATAGTCAGGGCTTTTTCTTGGGATGTGGATTTACTGCCTCTCAGGCTGAAAAAAGCTCAAACCCAAGTCTGTTACTCCCTGAGCAGTGTAAATACTCAGCAAAAGGCAGATGACAGGCGTGTTGCTTTGTTGTAATGCAGTCACATATAATATAGCTGTAATATGTTGTAAGGTAGGGTCCACCCTTGCACATTCTTAGGGCAGGTCCTAAGTAGCTACTGACTGTGCTCGTGTGGGGGGCGGCCACCCCTCCCCACCCAGAACCCATGCCTGCAGGTTCTCTCTGGGGCTGGTGCCTGCCCTTCTCTCGCAAAAACTGAACTGCTGCTTCACTTGTACCTCGATGTCACGCACTGGAATGGTCGTTCAGCCTAAAGGTATGCCAGAAGGATTATGTAGCAGCTAGTCAGGGTGTAGCCCTGTCTCCCATCTGAATGTAAGCGAAATGCAAAGTGTAATGGCTTCGACGGGACTAGCTTGCAGTGATGAGGGGTCATAACTTAGGCTACATCTGGGGGTGTGGGAGCCAAGAATGTAATTCTTCAAAACGGGGTGAAGAAATTCTTATACTTCTCTGAATGATGATTAGGGTACTAAATGTGAAGCCTAGAGATGGCAAGGGACTGCACTGTTTTCTCTCCTACCTTTGCTGCACCAAGCCCTCTTGTGATCATGCTCTGGGCCTTGCAGGCCTTATTAGGGAGGTGGGATGGGGGGTTTCCTATGGCTGGGCAGCCCCCTTTGAAGAAAAGGGGGCACCTTAGGTCACTTGTCTCTAAGTGAACTAGGGTGGAAACATGGAAATGCGAAGGCCAGGCAGGTAGTGGACTGCAGAGCTGAGCTAGGTCATTGTGTCCTCTGACTGAATCTGGGCTCATGCTCTTTTTTATTCTAAACAATTTGCCTGTAGAGTCAAATTGCTGAAAGTCAATACGCTGGAATACACGGATGTAGCTACCTCATTTCCCTTCTTTCAATACCTTTATATGTGCTGCTTGAGTGATATGGGAGGGATTAAGCATTTTTCCAGGCAAAAGACCTATAGAACAAAGAAGGTTGATGGGGAAGGAAGGATAGCAATATAATTTATAAAAAGCTCTTAGAAGCAACAGCCTTAGCTTTCCACTATCACGGAGTATGGCTGAAAATAGCAGGTAATGGCACCGGTGTCCCTTTAAGAATTCTTGAGGTTACTAATGGATATAGGTCATGGTGACAGCCCTAAATAAACCTTCAGTAATAAACAAATCATTTTGAGTTTTCATAAGATTACCATCACTCTAAGGCTGCTCCAGTAGGGCTAAGAATGCGTGAAGGAAATGAGCATGATAGATCATATACATCATACTGTCATATCCCAAGAAAAGGACAAAAAAAATCTTTCAAGGAGGCTCACACTGTATTCCTGATAAAAGCTGTTAAGAATGTGCATTAATATTAATCCTCTATTTTACAATAAGCTATTCAGTGCCTCTACACAAAATGCAACAGTGCATCAGAGAAAAATGAAAACAAAACCTAGGAAAAAAGATCTCCGCAGGCATAAGTATCCTGTTCCCAGGAATTGGAAACTGAAAGTACCAAGAGGGCTACCAGGAATAATGATGTATCCCAAATAGAATAATATGGAAGTCTGTACATAACAGAAATTCTGTATCTCATTGTTTCTGGCAGTACATTCCTTACGTATTGCAGCTTTACTTTGGGTTTAGCTATCTACATTTAATTTAAATAGAGTTCATAGTTCTTACCTGTTCTAAAAGTGCTTCCACTTTGATAGCTTTAAGTGCTTTCTTATGGTGAGGTTTGAGGTGCATTTAAACAGAAATATTGCTTGTTCTTATTTGATGCTTCTGTATATCTTACCCTAATCAATGTTTGCATTTGGTGTTCTTACTATGGCACTGAGAAAACGGAACTGGAGTTCAACTGAATTGAGATGTGATTAAAATAAGATTTCCTTCTTTAGTAATAAAGCCTTCTCTAAATTGAGTGTCACTTCATTATTTACCCAAGTTCCATTCTGGAATACAAATGTCTCATAGATTGTTTTTAAACCTTTGATACCTCCTTATAAATTCCTCCACCCCAAAAAAGGAGCATAAGAGAGTGAAAAGAGATTTTGCTGCACAGTGGATAAGTAATAGGATACATTGCTGAAGAAAAAAATGACTTGAGATATCTTTATGGATAATGACCTGCCAATGATTGTAAATACAAGGTGACATCTCTAAAGATAAGGACATTCACAAATCGATTAGACAAATCGGTTAAGCAAGGCCACGCAGATATATAGCTATATTGGGACTAAAATATCCTACTGTATGGAACACATAGATGATTGCAAATATTGTAATGTCTTCTTCCTTGTGTCCATAAATAATAATAATCATAATAAACGTGCTCCTGCTGACAGCCTAAGCATCCCAGTAATGTGAATTGATTGTTAGCATTTTTCTTTAGATATAGATTAATTAAGGCTGAATCATATGGCAAGCCTTACAGAAGTACTGTAGATATGACATCTAAATTAATACCAAATGAATTCATCACAAGCAGGGCAATTACAATGAATATCTAATGAATTAATAATGATGGATCATTTATGATTCATGCATATATATGTATATATACATACATATACACAGGCACACTTACATGCACAGAGGATAGCAAATTTGCTGCTGCCCCATGGAAGAGCAAGATCTGTGATTTTTAGCTCCGTATGAGAGTTCCTACTGGTTTTCACTGAGCTTAGCACTGTGGTACGCCTACTGCTGGGCAAAATGGAGGCAGAGAATCCAGCTGAAAAAACATCCAGGTATGGGTGGTGAGTCACTGTCATAAAGCTCTGATCCTTCCCTCCTGTTTAACAAAAGATACTGGCATAGAACTAGGAACATATTTTCATGCAGTTTCAAAGTCACTCCGGATGGACTTTGGGTATTTTTTTGAAGCTATGTAAGCTAAGATGTGGAAGCTGGGCACCTAAATGGTACTTGTGCTGTAGAAGCAGAGGTCTGCTGTTACTGGCTGGTTGTGCCAGAAGCCTCCTTTCAGCAGTGATAGCTCTGAGTTCTCCTGTCATCCATTCATCAGCCTCCACAGGTTATCACTACTTGAAGTGAGGAGGTTTTTCAGTTTTAGACATAAAAAAGACAGCACACATAGGCATGAACAAAGACCTGAAAATTGTTGGGTTATCCCTATCCTCTAGGTTGCAGATACTTTATTTTCCCACTGTTTAAATATCTTTCCCCTCTGTCATCTGACCCACCCCTCATCTCCTCAGTTTTTGAAATCTCATCTAGGCTTGTTCTTTCTCAGCAAATTCTATCTACCTTTGACTTCAAACTTTGTGAAAGTGCCTCCTACTGCCACCACTTGACTTCCATTGAATCTCCTATGCATTACTCTGCTATGGGGCTGAAATAAGGCACCTTCATCCACTAACAAGGTGTTTGTCAAGGCCAACAGGACCTTTTCAGGCTGCTGCCAAGGCTTCTTGCTATTTTCATCTTCCCCAGTCTGTCTGTGACTACTGACTTACCAATGATAACTCAAATAATCAATTTCTCATTGATTATTCTCTCCTCAGACATCTTTGATTGTGCTTTCCCCCTTCTCAGCCTTCCCTTTATGACCAGTCTTTCAGTGATTCTTTGTTATTTTGGCTCTGTCTTTAGCCTGTTCTTGTTTTCATCATCTGGCGATCGCTTGGCAGCCCATTCCCCTGTCCATGCTGATAGCTTACATGGCCATATTCTTGTTCTTGACCCACTGCCTGGACATTCTGTCTCTAGTCTTCTATGGCTCTGACATTGCTATGATGTCCTCATCAACCCAAACTCAGCTTTATATCAACTGGGTTCTATTTTTATCTTTTATTTTCCTTCCTGCTCCATTACCAGTATGAATTCCCCAGGCTCCTTGGCAAAGCGATGTGTCTGGACTCTCACCAGATGGTCATGATAGTGTCCATACTCTGGAGGCTGTAAGTCCTTATCTCGCTGGGGCTGAGAACAGGTTAAACCCTGTTCCTGGTTTTAAGCACCTGCTCTGCACTTCAGAGGCAAGTCTTATGCCTGGCACCAGGAGGGATTCCTCGGTCTGATAGCCTAGCTCTGCAACTGGTACCTTCTTTGCCCAGTTCTTCTCAGCAGTTAACATCTCCTTGTACCCCACTGAAGGAATATCAGTCTTCATCTGGTTTACATTTTGTTTCTTCAAGGGCACATCATAGGTGCAGGTAAAAAAAAATCTCTGCATGTGCACACGGACACATACACACAGGGTTTGCTTAAGAGTCTAAAACTTGTCTCATCTTTCCTGAATAATACAAGAAGCATGTGAATCTAGGTAAGGTTAATAAAGCCATAAAGCCTCCATGCGTTTACATTGCCTCTGTTTCTTCCTCATTCTGGGTGCAGTCTTTGAGCTCAGTTCAGAGCCATTTAAGAACACAGAAAATACTTCCTCTGCAACACTGAATTGTTTCTAAACCAAAAGTTTCATTCAGCTTACTTTAGTACGGTTGGTCTTGTCAATAAAGAGGGTCTTCCTATTACAAAGGCATATCTTTTTGTTCCCTTCTCTTACTTTAAACCCTCTCTTTCTGCCATCTCAAGTAAGTGTCTTCTGTGTGTGTCCTCCAATACTCGATTCCTTTGTTTTGCTGCTGGCTCTTCTTTCCTTTCCACTTCACCTGCAGACTAGCTGGAGTAAAGTGCTTCTCCTTGCTTCTGCTGACCCCCTTGGCATTGTCTGTTTTGAGTAGAGACATGAAGATGTCTATTATAGCTAGTCTGGGAAAGACATACTTATGGCCTTCTGAGTGAATACACAGTGGCATTCAGCAATACAATAGTTTTCATAGGAATGTTTTCATCATATCGAACACAACTGTGAATTTACACTTGCAATCTCTGACCCATTTTCCTATCTCCCCTTTCTCTTATTCCCCTCCCATCCATGTACTTGGCTGATGCTCACCAGAAAAGGCAGTGCAGTAACCTAATTCTTTTTCCTCCTTTCCAGCTTTTATGTGATACCTTTGCATAGTTGTGCAGCCCAGGACCCCTCGTCCCTCCTTATTCTGCTTCAGTCTGGGCAAAAATGTGTTTACCATCTGGCAAATTATCTTCCTGGCCCACCACACCCACACAGAAGAACGGGAAGGGAGCTCAAAAGGTCATCGGGCCTATCGCTTGCCCCAGGGCAGGATCAGCCACATCTACAACATTCTCAACAGATGTTTATCTAACTTGTTCTTAAGACCTTCAAATGTGGAGATTTTCCAAGCTCCTCATGCAGTGCCCAATTCTCCTTGCAAACTCTTAATGATCCTCAGTGTCCTGAGCTCTTCAATTACAACCTCTCACGTTCCCCCATTAAATTCAACCTGCTTATCTGCTCCTTCAAAGGCTCTGCACAGCTCTGGCTCCATCTGTCCCTGGTTCTTTATAAGAGTGTCTTCACAGGGTGTCTGGGTGCCTTTGCCCTCTTACTGATTAGCTATTTAAGCCGTCTACCTCCCCACACTTACATTCTGCACCCACCCATCTCCCTATCTCCATCTGTCTGGCGTCCCTTTGCCCCAAAATCGCTTCATCAGGCTTTCATTTTCACTTTCAGGATCTTTCCCCTTAAACTCTTTTCTTTTGTGAATAAGCAGGCTCTCATCCACCTACAAATGCGCTTTTTAAAGGAAGGCCCCCCTCCCGGCCCAGAAGTCACCATTCAGCCTGCCACCCTGCGCGCCCAGCCAAGTGCAGGGTTTTGTTTGCCTTCATTAGCCTGTAAACTCATTTTGGGTGGGGCTGTTTTCTGCCCTTTGTTCTCCACTGTGTTGAATGTGCTGACAGGCTGAACCCTCGATTATTAATAGCACAAACGAAGCTTAAAAAGGGAAGGATCAAAGGAAGGAGAAAGGGAAGACAGAGGGAATGTGAGGTTTTGTTTAAAGCAGCAAGGAAGCTTCAGGATAAATGTATCCTGTTGGGATGTGTTGAACACCTGTTAGGAAGAGGTTATGGATAAGATTGTTGAACAAGCTGGATGAAGGCGGTCTCTGCATCTCCCTAGAATGCTTAGAAAAAAATCCGTTCAGTGTAACAGGTCGACACTTCGCATAAATTAATTTGACGCCAGGGAGACAAGCAGCAAATGAGTGAAACTTGAAAAGCAGGAAAGAGGCAAATAGCAGGCGGGAGAAGAAGCACTGCTGATCCCTTACCACACGGTTTACCTTGGTCTGGACTTTCAAGCTCGCTTGCATGTGTCCACTCTGCTGTACTGTGCAGTTATAACCTGTTTAGTGATGGCCACACTGTCACAGTACTAAGACCTCTGAAAAGCTGAAGCAGACCTTTGGAGTGTTTCATACCATAGTTCTAACAGTGACTGTTTCTCTGTGTGGAACTGCTGAGCAAACACGGGCAATACTGACCCTGCAGGCAGGGAACCTCATCCCATCTCTCAGCAGACCCAAGGGGGTATGAGACAGGAGAGGCAGAAGCTGGTGCAAGGTTGGGTATGGAAAGATAGCACGGGACATGGTCTAGAGTTTTCTGGTGGTGTACAGAAGGTGATCTCACACACCAGTGAGTGGGTCACACAGACCACCATGCAGCCATGAGGGTTTCAGAATCCTTAAGCACCAACCACCTGCTGTGGAGCAAAAGCACAAGGACAAACTGGCTCAAGAAGGACTGTCCTACAGATCTAGGAGGGCTGGGACCTCCAAGGAACTGTGCAAGGAGTGTGCTTCCCTCCTTCAGTGCTAGGACACTTCTGACCTGACACGCTCAGGATGTCCTGAGGCAGATTTCCGTCATCCTCTGTCAGCAATTTACACGACATCACTGCAAATCTGTTGGACTATCGTTAGCAAACCAGGTGTCAGTGCTGTGGTGATAGAAGAACATCAAGTCTATTACTGCTACTTTTCCCTCCAAAATCATGGTTACTACTGAAGAAATAAAACACCCAAACTGTGCTGAGAACATTAGTGACAGAAATATGTTCTTTGTCTTCCTCTGTGTGTGCAAAAGAAAATATTACTTGGCCATGATCCAGTCTTTGGACAACCATCAACATCAATGTGGGATGTGCTAACTGGTTACAGAAAGCAGGGTGGTAAGGTCTTCTGGAGTTAACCTGTCTGATCATGGAGAACAGCGTTATCACACAGTAACACAGATATCAATGCAGTGCCTGCCTTCCTGCTCTTCAAGTGGCCCAGGCAACCATGTTTTGTGTTGGCTCCTGAAGGTGGACTTGGGGGAAAGAGGGCCTGGGAAAAAATGGCTCCACTTACCTCTGTGTCCAGGAAGCATGCACCTGGCTGACTGCGGGCTAGATGTGCTGCCTGCACGCTTCCACACCCGTGTCCCTAGTGTTATTTGTACTATTAGACTGTGCAATGCAAAGGATCAAGAAGGGATGAGGGGCCTTTCACCAGGAACAGGAGAATTTAGAGGCTTCACAGGCCTGATACAGGCAATTAGAGAGTGCACCTGTCATCACAGAAGCTGTGTCAGGAAAGCAAAGGGGTTGCTTTGCAAGAGAAAAAGCAATTTGGGGAAGTGCTGTAGTACACACATCAATCTGTCTATTTGCTATTATTATTATTATTATTATGAGAATATATTGAAAAGTTTTAGTTTAAACTTCTTGCTTCTTTATTTTTGTGAAGAGTCACATAATCAGTAGATTGTGTAACTGGGTGGGTTGTACAAACACAGATGACCCTGCTGTTGCAATAAAAGGAGTACAAATGTTAATATAAGCAAAAAGTTCAATGGGCAAGGACAAGTGACAGACAGTGCCAGGGAGGCCAGTGCCTGCGGCTGCTGCATCCCCCGGACTCCAGCACCTGTGAGAGCACAAGGCAGGGGTGAGCAGGGGCTGCCTGGCCATGCTCGCTTCCCTCCCAGGAGTTCACTGACCTACCAGTCCAGGGAAAAGCCTCCATTCCTCTCTTCAGCTACAGTGCGTGATAAAAGCACCCCAGAACTGAAGGACTGTTTTTCCTCTAGTTCTGGAGGAGATCACTTGGAAGATGTTTTTCCAATAGGATCTGCCCATGGGGATTAAATAAAATTACATTTCAGATACTGGTTTTGTTATAGGACCAGAATTTTCATTTCAGTATTTTCTAGGAAAAAAAACCCTGATTTTATTAGCTTGATAATATTTTTCTTTGAAGTTAGTGTCATTTTTAGTGAAAATTGTATGAAGGAATGACTTGTAATTTCAGATCATTCACATGTATCAAAATGGTTTACTGCCAAAAAGTTTTGTTTTGATAGGAAAAATGACAAATTATTTAAAATAATAGCATGTAGTCCTCCACGCAAAACTTTAAGTTTATTCACAAGATTTTACTTACACCCACACTGCCAAGTGGTTATGTTAGTAATAACGTTAATGTGAAGCCTGGGTTTAACTTATATCACCAGCCCATATTCAAGGCTCAGATATATCTGAGTAAAAGACTTCTGTGCCTAGATAAGTAGAGTTTAAAGACAATCTGGCTCACAGGCTCACTGAAGAGCTGATGTGTTCCCAAAAGGCTGGGGAGGGGGAAGTGCACAGCAGAGAGGAATTGGAGGAGAGAGAAACGGCGGGAGAGTGGGAGGGTGGGAAGGAGGGAGGGGGAGGTTGTGTGCATTAGGGAAATTGCCAATAGGGTGGTTGGAAAAAGATTAATTACAGCAGTAGCAGCATAGCAAAGACAAAAGAACTGACTATGCCTGATGGCCTTCTAAGGTGGATTTGTGCAAAAGAACAAGATCAAATATCAAGTTCTTTAAAGCACAGTGGTGGCAATCTGTGCTACTTAGCTGACATCAGTGGTATTACTCCAGGTTTACACCACTTTAATTCAGAGGAATTTACTTCTGATTCTCTGATTTGTACCTAATATATTGCACTCTTTCAGTCAGATACCCAGCTGGGTCTGAAGCCCCTCTGGAAAATGCTGCAGTTCTCCTAGTCGATAACAGCTAAGGATCAACTTCTGAAAAGGATGAGATTGTTTTAGTGGCATTTGGCTCTGTATTTAATTTCACCCTATTGAAAGATGGATGCCTCCCTGGTTCTAGTGAATTATCTTTGTCGCATTGTTCCATACCTGCTAAACGCTCCCCTACACTTTCCCAGGCATGTGTTTCTGGAGAACATCCATGGAAATGTGGAGGGCCTGGTGTAATCACCAGAGCAGCAAGTACCCGTAGCAGTGAGCCATATGCCAAGTGGATTTCATGAAGTTAAATGAAAAAGGAGCTCAGAGTTCAGAGGATGGCTGCTCTTCTAATTAACGGTGTCTGTGATGTCGCACTGCACCTTCAAATTACATGTATGCCTACAGTTCACCGGAGCATCCGCCCTTCCTTCACACAGCTGATTAATGAGTCTTCTGCACAGGCATTTGAAGCTTGAGGAATTTCATTTCCTGATGATAATTTTCCTTATCTCTGCTGTCAGTGAGGGAGTGCCTCTTTGTCCAGGGCAGAACCTGGTAAGAGAGGAAGCAGGGCTGCCAGTGGCTGCTTACACCACCCACACATGTCAGAGAAATCCCGAGGGACACCCTACCTGGCACTGCAGCAGCCTGTGAAACCAGCTTTCAGCAAGGTCTAGTGCTTCCGCCTGGGGACACGCTGGGATGGAAGCGGGGAGGAAAGAGACTACAAAGACCGTGGTGTTGGCTCTGGATTTCTGCACACTGAAGGAGTTTAGGATTGTTGTACCACAGGTTTGGCGTCAGTTGCTGTGTGTGGAGTAGTCATGGCGTGCTTTGAGCACCCACCACATCACAGTTACAGCCTGAACCTTCCAAAGGGAACAGGATATTTAAGCACAGGGACACTTCCCTGAATGTCATCCCACCTTTAGAGACCAAGACTTCATGTTGCATCTTCTGAAGAGTGTATGTGTTTTCAGACCACTCAGTACTCCCTAGGGCTTACAGTTTCTGTAAGTTTCACGATTCTGTGCAAGGCTGTATTTTATCTGCAAGTGCATAACTTTGCCTGAAGTCTACCAGAGCCCAAACCCTGCCCTCAGACAGCCTTAGGCACGTCCACGAGCATCTGCAGGAGGTCAGAGTGAGGATCGAGTTCTGCCCAAAGGGGTTGATGAAAAGTCAGAGGCTGAAAGATAAGGTCTTTTCTCCTTTATTCCTTAGGACACAAAGAGTTATTTATTTAAAAGACTGGCTTAGCATTATTGTAATTGGTTTCACAATGAGTGCCTGGATGTTCCAGCCTGGACCAGGGACCTCTTGTTCTAGGCACTAATCTTGTCACTATGACCTTTGGTTCATTGAATACCTGGGTGTATCTGTCCAATGCTCCTTTTTTTTTTTTTTTTTATAAGATAAATTTACATTTCAGAGTCCATTCACATGTGCTAACCTAGTTATGAGCCAGTTTCACTCTTCATGAACTTCCTGCCTACAGGCATTTTTTGTAAATTGCTGTAATATGATAACTGGAAATCCTTTTTACTATCTCGAAACAGGAAATAAACATCCTGTTGTGAGAAGAGAATTAGAATTATGCGTGATGCTTCTTTTGTAATTTACTCAATCTTGATAACATATATTATGTAGGAGAGACTTCTAGGGCATTAAAGCAAAGATGACCAGCCATAAATCAACCTCGAGGAGAGAGTATGCTGAATCCCTGTTGAATAGCACTTAGATAATTCTTGTTCGGCTTGAGTGTTGGTAATCTTTTGCCTTTGAGACTGATGAGGAATTAGTGAGATTAGAAAATATTTAGAAATTCAACAGACCTTCTGGGTCTGCATTTTTTCAGATGAAGGCTCAAATAATTTGTACTTTCTGTCGCTTACTGCTTTATGTTTGGAAGATGTTTCCTCAAATGTTAGAAGTGTCTCCCTGCAGAACATACCTAGGGTAGTCTTTTGTGATCTGGATATTGCCTTTTCAGCAGTGGGCAGCAAACTGTTGGGTACCTGAGGTCTTGAGGTATGTATTCTGCTTGTCATCCTTGCATTACCCAATCAATATAAATAAAGTTCCTCTTCACTGTCTTCCTAAATCTGCGTTTGTTTTTCCTTGTTGGAATTATTGATATATAATATTTTTTCCTCTAGAGAATCTTCTTTCTTTGATTTTCACTTAATTTAGGTGGTTTTTTTTTTTCCTTTCTTTTTAATTGCATACATTGACACAAGATATTGCTGGAGGTCTTATAAAGATGTTCTTATTTTAGGTGTCAATAGGAATTTTAAAGAATTGCTTCTCATTTTACACATCTTACATGTCATGTCAGTGATGAATTTAATTTAAAAAAGGAAAGAGCCAGCCACATTACTGTAATTTCTGAAAAGTGTCTTGATGATGATTTGTGACAGAGTAATGTTACGGTATCTTTCAGTTACATAACACCAGAAAAATTATACTATTGTCAATGTTTGGATTTCTACTGTCATTACTGAAACATCTTTGGACCAAAACATTAGGGCAAATATTTTTTGTATAAAATTCCTTTCTGAGTGATGCTACGTGATCATTTATTAATTTAGAGTTCTTTGCTATACTCATCATAATATTATAAGAGTAATAATTCCAGTTTGGCATTCATTTATAAACACTGTTGAAATGTTTAAGTGCTTGCAACAGCTGTAGGACTGATTTTTGGACCCTGTCTTTCTACGCATGTGTCATGTTTTTATGTTTTGGGTAGTTCAATAGAAGTAGCTTTCAGAAAAATGAGAAATAAGTGCAAGACAGCATGGTTACACCAGGTAGTATTTGAACCTGGAGAAGGGTTTATTGGTCTGCCTTTATTCAGGTGCTGCTGATCCAACTGGATTAAAGCTGTTTAAACCTGGGTTTTTTGAGCCTTGGTAAGGTGCTTCAGCTGAACATTGATGTTTCACTTAAAAGAAACTCTTCTCCCCAAACCCCTGGGGG